>OV702299.1:96210018-96835018 GCA_916181665.1 Avena sativa | reverse complement strand
GCCGCGTTCGCGGGTCGCGGTTGGAGCTACAGGGGCTCGGAGGGCGGGCAATTGAAGGTGTTTGCCATCGATGGGCAGCCGCTCGAGGCTGCCCTGCTACCTGACGAGCGGGAGTACACGCGTCCCCGCGAGTCTGCTCCTGCGGCTTGTTGCTCTACGCCCTTGGCGAGTAGGGCCCTAGCATACTGGATCTGCAGGGCTCCTTCCCTTGTCACGTTGATGTTGTCGACCGTGGCTCGACTCGCGATGACGTTGTCCATCGGAGTAGAAAACAACGGGAGGCTATTCGTGTCCCGCTCCTGCGCGGAGATCATGATCCGCGGTTGGTTTGGAGGAAGCGTGCAGCCGAGTGGTGGTGGGGGAGCACCGTTCGCTGAAGCGCCTGGTGGTGGTCGAGCACTTCCTCCCGGTGGCTCGTTATCGCAGATTACGCGGTCGGCCACGCGGGCCGGGTCATTCTCGTCGTCGAAGTTCAGGGCGCAGCCTGAACGGTGGGGTTCAGGTGCGACCTGATGCGGAGCTGGTGATAGCGTGAGAGTTCTTGCGCCGTCACCTGCTCGAGGCGAAATTTTTCACGCTCGGCTTTCTCTTTGCGGACCGCGTCCGCCAGTCGCAGGCGGAGTTCTTCGACCTCCATCGCCGTCACGGTCGGTGGGATTGGCGTGGAGAAGGGGTCGGGTGGGGCCTCAGTGCCGCTCGCCATGTAGGTCACGATGTTGCGACCCGATCCGGCGTGGAATTCGCTAGAGTTATCCGACCCGGAGTCGGAGTCGAAGATCCCAAGGATGGAGGTGTCCTTGAAGTCTCCCACGTTAGAGAACTAGGTGATGGAGCCCGCAGATGACGCAGTGACGATGGATCAGGCCACTAACGCCGGGGTCGCCGAGTCGGCGTTGTCGTTGAGGGCCACGTCGGCCGCGACCACGGCGGTTTCGGCCACGTTGTTGTTGGCCGAGTCGTACTCGAAGGCGAGGCAGTGGATGGTGCGGACCTGACTCTCGGAGATTCGGTCATGTGGTGGCGACTCGTGGATGCGAGCCGAGTCCTCCGAGACGATGCTGTCGGTGAAGCCACGAAGAGGCAGATCGTGTCGACCGACATGATCACGCTGTGCATGACGAGGCGCGCCGCCGGGACGTAGCTACTCAGCAAGATCTGGAGGATCTCGCCGATCGCGATCATGCGGCCGGTGGCGACCGTCTCGTTGATGGGCAGATTTGATCTCGCCGCAGAACACCGGCCTGACCGGCCAGGCCCCATGGTGGGTGCCACTGTCGTGGGAATGGCCACGGCAGATGCTGCAATCGGCAGCGAGTAGTAGAACGAGGGGCAAGGGCGGCCAGCCATCTGCAGTGCGAGATGAGGGTGGAGACACAAGGGTTTACCCAGGTTCAGCCCCCAGAGGGTAAAGACCTACTCCTGCTAGATTGTATTGATGAGAGAGTACAAAGGGCGAGCTCGACGACTAGGCGGCGAGTCGTAGGGGTGTATGATGGAACGTATCCTCTATTCGTACCCTAGGGAGGTTTATATAGGCTCACCTTGCTAGGGTTTACAGATCTACAACTGAATTAGTTAAGGATTCGGAGGGTACTTGACCTAATCCGACTGGGCCTAGATACGCTTCTGGGCCTCCAGCTTCCAGTCGCCTGGCTCCTTGTCGAGTCTCGATCCAGTCGCCATCCTGCAGGCCCACTCCCTGGCAGCTTGGGCCAGTAGGAAACGTCCTGCTGGGTATACCCCATTCGGCATATCCCCATCAAGATAATATGATGGTTAACTACTCTGAATGACATGTTGAGAGAGCTCCACATGGCAAGAAGGTAAATTCTGTTGAGGAAACTTCCTCTTTGAGTGAAAAGATTGATGTTATTATGGCTATGCTTGTTAATAGGAAAGCTCCTCTAGATCCTAATAGTGTTCCCTTAGCCTCTTTGGTTGCTCAATAAGAGCAAGTTGATGGGAACTTCATTAGAAACAACAATTTCAACAACAATGCCTATAGGAATAATTTTGGTAGTAACAAAAATTATAGGCCTTATACTCCTAGTGGAAATGCTTATCAGGGTAGATCTAGAATGCCTAGTGAAGAGAGAATTCTAGAAGTTGAGAGATCCACTAAAAACTTTATGCAAATGCAATATGAGCAAAACAAGATTTTCATTAAAACTATGGAGGAACAATCTATCATTTTGAAAAATATTAGTCATCAGCTTGAGAATCTGAATAGAGAAATTCCTAGTTTACAGTCAAAAAATTTGAGTGCTGAGAAAAATATATCCTCTTTGTCTAAATCTCAAACTTCCTTGGTTAATAAAATGGCTGCTAAACCTGAAACTATGGAAAATACCTTTGCTACTGCTCATGCCATACAAGTTACTATTGATGAAAATGTTAGGCTGTTAGCTCAACTTCATGCTAGGTGGGAAAGGGAAGCTGAAATTGATAGAAACAATAGTGTGTGCACCATCACCACTAAACCACAAGAAGTCCCTATTCCTCCTCCTACAATGCCTAAGCCTAATGAGCCTACTACTAGTGATGCTAAGTTTGACTTTGATATTGATGGTTGCAATATTTCTGAAGTGATTATGTTCCTACAAAAGCTTGCTAGAAGTCCTGATGCTAGTGATATGCATGTTTCTTTCACTAAACACATTACAGATGCTCTTGTGAAAATTAAGTAAGAGAATCTAAAACACAAAGCTTCTATTCCTAGGAAAGTAGAAGATAGTTTGGAACCCATTATTAACATACAAGTGAATGACTTTGATCTAAAAGCTTCATGTGATCTTGGTTCTAGTGTCTCTATTATCCCTAGGAAGATTTATGAAATGCTAGATTTGCCGTGACACCCCCGGGATCAGGGCTAAACAAATCCCAGACCTCCGTCTGACATAAGCTTAACCTTGAGCTCGAGGATATCCAGTGAAGAATCGATAACACAATAGTGACCCTACGACACAAAAATTATTACAGCAAGCTCATAACTGAGCAGAGAACCAAATTATTATAAGCAGAGCTCACTGATAGGCGTGTGTTCGTTATGATAGGCGCGTGTTCGTCACTGATAACCAAATTGTTACAGCAAGCTCACAATAGCGGCCACGAACACGCGCCTATCACGCGCCACCCTTCCTCGCCTTGTGATCCAGCACCCACCGGCCGCCGGCTGTCGACTCGCGAACACGACCGGCACAAGGCGAATCGAGGCAACGAACAACCTGTGAAGGAAACTTCGGTCAGTTTGGTCATGCCCGAAGACCGGACCGAAATGACTGAAGACCGAATACCAAAAAACCAGAAAGACCAAATTTATTCCGGGTACCATATCTGAATGACCGAAATAGGGGAAGACCGAAAAACCCGGACCGAGCAAACTAAAAAGACCGAACGCCCACCCATAGTTGACCACGACCTTTACCTTGCTTTCGCCGAGACCATGAGTCACACAATAAGTATGGTTCCTGCGTAACGGGTCAAATCCCGAAGCCGGTACTTAAAGATGTGAGGCGAGGTTGGTTTACCAGGGGCGCCATCAACCCCAAGCAACCGCGGCCACGCTTCCCTACCTGTTATGAATGCACCTTCTTCACCCGGCAAATCTTTCAAAAGGTTTTCTATGCATATGTCGAATGGAACGCCTGAACTATCTGACTCATGGAATCTACTAGGAAAGTTAGTTAGTCATGAGGTTGTCCAGGCCCCGTGTGGTTGTACGCTCGTCTCGGTTCCAAAGGCAAGAATTCAGTTCCTAGTGGTGGCAAGCATGGGACTAGAAAAACCACATCCCACCGTGGCCTCCCATACAAGCCTTAGCATGTTTAACTCATATCACCTCTGATCTCATATCATCACGTTCTCCTGTCATACTAGATTCTCTGCATCTGATACATCATTTGGATGAACCAGCACTGACAGCTATGCATGGCTAAGAAAGACACAGATATAAGCTCTAGCAGTGCACACAAGCCAAACCTAGTTATGCTAGGAGCAGTGGATCAGGTAATATAAGCTCAAAGGGAGTAATGCAACAGATAGGATACTCTATCTATCGATAAAAGACCACAATAGAACCGTATGCATCATGGCAGGAATTGAAATGCTTTCGAAATCATATGATTATATCATGGTGGGGCTATGCTTGCCTTTTCCCATTGATAACCAATAAGCAGAGCTTCGGAAGCCTTGTACTTGACTTGGTTACAGTTGGTCAAGTATTGGTCTTCGAGCTTCGTCGGTGTTGATCTTTAGCTTCGATCTCAATCTTGTATTCTACCGGGAAGAACCAAATACCGGAAAGAGAGGGAAACAATCAACAATGGCATTGATGCAATGCTCAAGCAAGAATGATGATTGACAAGTTAATTTTCATTGAAATGAAACCCTAAGGCATGCTCGATAATTTAATCGGGGTTCCGAGGGGTGAAAACCTTAACTCGGGGAAACTCCGGATGTATATGAGAGGGGTTACTATGTTCTTCTAATTATACTTGTCATTTAAGTTGTTTAACAATGCATTATTATAGCTTAGATAGATAATTCTCATTTTTCTGAACATTTTGATATATTATTCATATTTTTCTGACTTATAATTAATAAGTTATTGATTTTACAATATTTAACCAATTTCTGGAAATTATTAAAGCCTAATTAAATGGATTACTGCGCAAGGCTGACGTCAGCACAGCTAGCTAATACTTTTTACACCGGGGCATAACCTACCCATGGTGTCTGACGGGTGGGGTCGGGGCCACATTGGCAAGCCACGCGGGCTCGCCGGATAGCTCGTCGATCGACGGGGATTGGCGGTGGTAGGGGACGAGTGGGCTGGCGCAGAGGGGTGCGTTCGAAAGAGCGCGGCAGGGAAAACCATATAGGGGCGGCGCCGCTGTGGGGTGGTCACCGGAGACGCAGCGGCGAGCGGCGACGAGCGGCGGAACTCGCAGGAGCTTGGCGGCAGAGCAACAGAGAGAAAGAGGGTAGAGACGAAGGGGTCCACAGGGACCACGGGCTCACCGTGATTTGATTGGCGAGGTCCGCTTGGCTAGATGAGGTCTAGGTCGACAGTAATGGCGCCGACAGTGGTCGTCGGTGGTGGAGAAGAAATGGGTCGCGACGTCAAATGGGGTCTCCCCTTCCCGATTCCTTCAGTGAGGAGACGCGGCACACCACTATGGAGCTCTTCGACTGCTCGGAGAGGCTCGAGGTGGACTCTAGCGGTGGCACGATGACGAGGTACGAGGCTAGGGTTTCGGTTACATGCGGGAGAGAAGAGAGAGGGGTCTCTAGGGAGAAGGAGGAGATAGGGATGAGGCAGAGGCGTGCGCGGACGGGTCTTATCCTCGCTCCAGGCGGCGGCGTGGATCGCGGCGCGGCCGACGGCATCGGGCGACAGAGGCGGAGACAGCCAGCTGCTTCACTGTAGCGAGGAAGACGACGGGGAGAGGAAGCGAAGCGGTACGGGCCACGCTTGGGCCGGCTGCGGGCTATTGCTGGGCTGCTGAGTACTGCTCTGTGCGGGGGAGAGAGAAGGGAAGAGGGAGAGAGACAAGCAGGGCTGCGGCCTGCTGGCTTGCTAGCTCAATTTTTTAAAACGGAACCTTTTTCTTTTTCTGTAATTTGTTTTATGTTTGTATTTTCCAATTTAAAACTGCTTTGAGTAATCTAAAAATACTAGAGGGACTTGTAAAACTAATAAAACATTGTGGGGCCCTTTTAATCCATTTGGGCTCCAAAGGTTTTGATACTTTTCAAAAATATTCAAAACCTTTTGAATGCATTTCAAAAAGAGAGGGGAGGAATATTAGGGTTTAGGGTTTGCATTTTATTTCTTAATGCATGCAAATTTTGATATGATGCTCACGAATGCACAATCAAGTCCTAATATAGGTTTAGCTAAAACTAGGGTGTTACAGCTCTATCCCCCTTACAAGAATCTCGACCCAAGATTCCAAAGGTAGTAAAAGAGACAGAGAGAGAAAGAAACAAGGTCATTCTAAGGATAAGAGGGAAACTCACTTAAACAACACATAGAGTATATCATGGTCAGTTCATGGATGGAGTGTTCAAACACAACTCTGGGATGACAACATGAAACACGTCAAGGTAACGGAGGAAATAAGAGAAGAAGGTTTCAAATTATTAAATAGATGGTCTTCATAAGGGTTGAGACCATGGAGCCTTGGAAGAGTTTAAGCTTCTGAGAAGGAAGGCTTCAACAGAATGAACATGACCACGGGCTTCGATAGGGAACCTCTACTAAATGACTTAAGTAGAGATTTTAGGTTGCAAAGATATGGATCAACAAAACAAGCTGTTGAACTACTTTGACACATAAGGGTCACTCTTTCATTCAACAGAAGGCCAAGACAGAAAGGTGTTTTGAGTGGAGAGAACTCATAAGAACCACAAGAAACATCTAACTAAGAGGAACTACAAATTACCAAAATCATAGTCTCTCCTAAAACATGATCGAGAAAGTGAAGGAAACTCTTTATTCATCCAAGTATATCAAAATCTTTGCCTAAGATCGTGATATCACTTTGCACCACTAAGATGAATAGTTAAGAAGATTCCTGATGACACGAGAAGAAAGAAACTTCATTCTCAGACTTCAAGTACTTGGCACAACGAAATGCTTACCATCATAAAAGGGTCTGGAGGATCGATCGAGAGACATTTAACAACACTACTTTAAATGTTCTCCTTGATGTTCGAGGAATCAATCATCAAGTAAAGGCCAGACTTCGGATACAAAGGAAACCCTAAGCATAACTCCTATAATAAATCATAGAAGATGCCTCATGAAGAGTGGTTGTTACTGCTGAATCAAGGAAATATGGCAATGGGTCTTTCTGGCTAAGTGTGTCAACCATTACATCAACCTTGCCAGAATTTCAAAGAAACCTATGTCAAAACCTTGAGAAACACCAACCATCATTGCTGCTTGAGATTCAGATTTGGTTAGGTGAGATAATATTTCAGACTTAGCATGTCCATATAGAAAGTTCGCAACATTTACCACAAAGGTAAAGTTACTAGAGTCTCAAGATATGGACTACAGTGTAAAGCTCCAAAAGATGAGCTAGATTGCTAGACCTATGCATTAGCAACTTGTCGAAAGACAACTGCATACATATAAAGTACTAACAATAAAACACACATGTATCCTTAAGGAACGGAGATAACTCTTCTCGAATTCCACGCGACATCTTTCAACATTTGCATGTGAACCAGAGAAGGTTACTTCTAACATCCAGAACACATACTTCGAGATGACTCCAAGATGGTTCTCGAAATTTTCCAACATTAATGCCAAATGTTCCATATGAATCTGATCTAGCATGAAGGATATAAGGACGTCATCGATGGGATCAACAACGAACTTATTGAGACACTCCAAGAAGATGGACTCATATGTTGCTTGAACGAGGCAACAATATTGGTCAGACCAAAGGTCATGAAGATACACTCGAGTGAAACATCACAAGAAGTAACACCATCAAAATAGTCCTTGGAACTGAGTTTGATTTGACGGTAACCCAAATCAAATCAAAGGTGGGGAAGATAACATATCCACAAAGGAAATGCTATATTTCTTCAACACGAACAAAACTAGACAACCCTTTAAGAAGGAACAAAGTCGGATAGAACTTTTGTCTTACAACTCTCCAAGTTATTTGTTTAAGCTCAACCAACTAGTTCAGGGGTATCTAGTACGGATCCTTGGAGAAAGGAGCAGTTCATAGAACTTGCTTTCTCAATAACTTGACAAGACGGTCATGTGGCAACATGGCGATTCTTCTAGTAGACATCTAGAATATCACGAACCACCGATATGTCACTTAGTTCGAGAGGAAACTTGCTTGGTAAGGCAAGAAGACAAAATCTCAAAGCTTCGGCACAAGCCTAACTCTTTGACCGAAGAGTGTGTACCAGAGTAATGCATTTAGTAGCAGAACCATTCTTCGCTGAGTGATAGGATTAACCAATCACGCTAAGAATGACACAAATATCCTTGGATTTCCAAACAATAATAATTACTAAGAATCTCGAATAACTACATCATTACGCACACGCATCACTTACGAGCGCGAAGGCTCGACGAAGGGTGGGTAAACATGTGTGGAAGTATCACTTCATTAAGGGGTCATAAAACTCAGCACAACCTCTTAGTACAAAAGAGTGTGATACTTTAAGGTGGAACAGATAGAAGCTAATCAATGCCTCTTACTCTGCGGATTATAGCGCTTTGACCTGGTCCTAGATATGACGAGGTACTAGAGTTTGTTTCTCCTGACATCCCGAAATGGTTTGTCATGATGGACCACAAGAGTATCTTGCATCGAAAGACACCAATGCAGGTTTACTACTTGGCTACCAAATGGTAGACAAAGGTCGGAAAACAACAAGGAAAAAGGAACATGCTTAGGATAGAATCCCAAGATGTGGATGCATAAGTCAACAACCTTCTGAAAACAAATGCAAAGAATGGGAAAGGTGTGGCAGAGTCACAAGGGTAGATGCGAGACTCACGAGGAGTACTCTTGTCGTGATCTATTTGGTTCCATTAAAGAACATCTGCCATAACATGTGGTAGGGGAAGTCCTTAATTGTCACAATTCAATCGTGACAAAAACCACAAGCTTGAAGGCCAGAATTGTATTACCAGCCATCCTGAGGTAATGTGTGAACATTAACGACAAGGGTCAAAGGAAGGATCTTCAGTTAAAGGTCAGCTCCATGTACAAGATTCACAACACCAGAATCCAGCACAATTAGGGATCTTGGGTTCAAGTTCAAGGGTTAAAACCCAAAGAAAGAAGTAATTACTACCTGAGTGACATAGCGTACACTGCAAGATAGTAATCACGAGGTAGCTTCCAAAAGAAGACACAACTTCTGAAGTACCCAAACAAATGAAAAAGGAGGCACACGAGGCGAAAGGAAACCTCAAAGCCTAGAATAGAACACCGTGGAACCAACAATATATTGTGGGTCCAAAAGATAGAGAGATCATGATAGAAAGGAATCTCTCAGATGAACAAGAGCAAGGGGAACAAGGAATTCACAACATATACAACTCTAGAGAACTCAACACTAGGTCAACTGGTTGAGAAACGGCATGCCAAAAAGGCACCTAAGTTTTGAAAGACTAGAAGAGATATCAAAACTTTTCCAAAATCAACACCAGATAAGATAACCCAGAGTAAGAGCGAAACTGGATAAGGAGTAAAAGAAGCATACTAGAGTTTCCGCTAATACTTTTCATCTTTGAAATAGTTTTCATAAACAGTAGACTCAACATCGACCAATAACAAGGTTTTCCTACGGTCGGTACTACTCTGATACCAAGACTTGTGACACCCCCGGGATCAGGGTTAAACAAATCGCAGACCTCCGTCTGACATAAGCTTAACCTTGAGCTCGAGGATATCTAGTGAAGAATCAATAACACAACAGTGACCCTACGACACAAAAATTATTACAACAAGCTCATAATTGAGCAGAGAACCAAATTATTACAAGCAGAGGTCACTGACCACAAACATCAAACTATGGAAGGCAAATTATGCTATTAAGTATAGCAAGCTTAACAAATGGCCTAAGTGGCCTGAAGCATAAGGATGACGTCCCAGCCCATAGATTCCAGGCTATCGGCCGAGAACCCTAAGCTACTCGTCAGTGTCGATGTAGTACGGTACTCGTCTTCAAGGAAGCACTTACTCTGCCAAAAGTATCAACAAAGCAAGGGTGAGTACAGGGTGTACTCCGCAAGACTTATGGCTGGTGGAGTTGTTTTGCATAAAGCCATCTTTCTTTATAAAACAAGAGAGAGATAAGAATCTCGTCTAATCAGAGTATTTTAAAAGGGGATAAGAGAGCAACATCTCCGAAATATTGATCATCTTCTTTGATATCCACCAAGTCATCATCATATCAACCCTAACTAGGATCACCCCCTCGTACCCATGAGGGAGCATCCTTAAACACACGTTGATCTGCCAAGTTTTACGATCACGTTATAGTTCTCTATGATCTTGAGTCCGGTCGCCAAGTAGTTCATAACCGTGAACACAGATTTTTGAAAAGATTTAACCCTGTAGGGGTGTACAACTTTACCCACACGTGCCAACCGATTCTTAATGCCACTATAGATTAGCCCTCTTCCTTGGAAGGCCGACAGAGAGTGGTTGACCACGACCTTTACCTTGCTTTCGCCGAGACCATGAGTCACACAATAAGTATGGTTCCGCCATAACGGGTCAAATCCCGAAGCCGGTACTTAAAGATGTGAGGCGAGGTTGGTTTACCAGGGGCGCCATTAACCCCAAGCAACCGCGGCCACGCTTCCCTACCTGTTATGAACGCACCTTCTTCACCCGGCAAAACTTTCAAAAGGTTTTCTATGCATATGTCGAATGGAATGCCCTAACTATGTGACTCATGGAATCTACTAGGCAAGTTAGTTAGTCATGAGGTTGTCCAGGCCTCGTGTGGTTGTACGCTCGTCTCGGTTCCAAAGGCAAGAACTCAGTTCCTAGTGGTGGCGAGCATGGGACTAGAAAAACCACATCCCACCGTGTCCTCCCATACAAGCCTTAGCATGTTTAACTCATATCACCTCTGATCTCATATCATCATGTTCTCCTGTCATACTAGATTCTCTGCATCTGATACATCATCTGGATGAACCAGCACTGACAGCTATGCATGGCTAAGCAAGACACATATATAAGATCTAGCAGTGCACACAAGCCAAACCTAGTTATGCTAGGAGCAGCGGATCAGGTAATATAAGCTCAAAGGGAGTAATGCAACATATAGTATACTCTATCTATCGATAAAAGACCACAGTAGAACCGTATGCATCATGGCAGGAATTTAAATGGTTTCGAAATCATAGGATTATATCATGGTGGGGCTATGCTTGCCTTTCCATGTTGATAACCAATAAGCAGAGCTTCGGAATCCTTGTACTTGACTTGGTTACATTTGGTCAAGTATTGGTCTTCGAGCTTCGTCGGTGTTGATCTTTGGCTTCGATCTTGATCTCGTATTCTACCGGGATGAACCAAATACCGGAAAGAGAGGGAAACAATCAACAATGGCATTGATGCAATGCTCAAGCAAGAATGATGATATGACAAGTTAATTTGCATTAAAATGAAACCCTAAGGCATGCTCGATAATTTAATCGGGGTTCCGAGGGGTGAAAACCCTAACTCGGGGAAACTCTGGATGTATATGAGAGGGGTTACTATGTTCTTCTAATTATACTTGTCATTTAAGTTGTTTAACAATGCATTATTATAGCTTAGATATATAGTTCTCATTTTTCTGAACATTTTGATATATTATTCATATTTTTCTGACTTATAATTAATAAGTTATTGATTTTACAATATTTAACCAATTTCTGGAAATTATTAAAGCCTAATTAAATGGATTACTGCGCAAGGCTGACGTCAGCACAACTAGCTAATACTTTTTACATCGGGGCACAACCTACCCACGGTGTCTGACGGGTGGGGTCGAGGCCACGTTGGCAAGCCACGCAGGCTCGCCGGAGAGCTCGTCGGCCGACGGGGATTGGCGGTGGTAGGGGACGAGCGGGCTGGCGTGGAGGGGTGCGTTCGAAAGAGCGCGGCAGGGCAAACCATCTAGGGCGGCGCCGTTGCGGGGTGGTCATCGGAGACGCAGCGGCGAGCGGCGGAGCTCGCAGGATCTTGGTGGCAGAGCAACAGAGAGCAAGAGGGGAGAGACGAAGGAGTCCACAGGGACCACGGGCTCACCGTGATTCGATTGGCGAGGTCGTCTTGGCCAGAGGAGGTCTAGGTCGGCAGTAATGGCGCCGGCGGTGGTCGTCTGTGGCAAAGAAGAAATGGGTCGCGACGTCGATTGGAGTTTCCCTTCCCGATTCCTTCAGCGAGGAGATGCGGCACAACACGGCGGAGCTCTTCGGCTGCTCGGCGAGGCTCAAGGTCCAAGGCTAGGGTTTCGGTTCCGTGCGGGAGAGAAGAGAGAGGGAGAGAGAGAGGTCTCTGGGGAGAGGGAGGAGATAGGGATGAGGCAGAGGCGTGTGCGGACAGGTCTTATCCTCGCTCCAGGCGGCGGCGGGGATCACGGCGCGGCCGGCGACATCGAGCGACAGAGGCGGCGACAGCCAGCTGCTTTACTACAGCGAGGAAGACGACACATGGAGAGGGAGAGAAGCGGTACGAGCCGCGCTTGGGATGGCTGCGGGCTGTTGCTGGGCTGCTGAGTGCTGCTCTGTGAGGAAGAGAGAGAAGGGAAGAGGGAGAGAGACAATCTATGCTGCGGCCTGCTGGCTTGCTGGCTCAATTTTTTTAAAACGAAACCTTTTTATTTTTCTGTAATTTGTTTTATGTTTGTATTTTCCAATTTAAAACTGCTTTGAGTAATCTAAAAATACTAGAGGGACTTGTAAAACTAATAAAACATTGTGGGGCCCTTTTAATCCATTTGGGCTCCAAAGGTTTTGATACTTTTCAAAAATATTCAAAACCTTTTGAATGCATTTCAAAAAGAGAGGGGAGGAATATTAGGGTTTAGGGTTTGCATTTTATTTCTTAATGCATGCAAATTTTGATATGATGCTCACGAATGCACAATCAAGCCCTAATATAGGTTTAGCTAAAACTGGGGTGTTACATTTGCCACCGTTGGAAGATTGTTATTTAGATGTCCCACTCAATGATAATGCTAAGAAGAAACTCATGGGGAGTATTAATGATGTTCTCATTATCGTTAACAATGCTTATGTCCCTGTTGATTTCTATGTTTTGTATGTTGAATACAGTGCTTCTTGTCCTATTACTTTGGGGAGACCTTTTCTTAGAACAGTTGGTGCCATTATTGATATGAAAGAAGGCACCATCAAATATCATTTTCCATTCAAGAAAGGTATTGAACACTTCCCTATGAGGAGAGAGAAGTTGCTTTTTGCCCCTCCTTTGAAAGCAAGGTTTGATGTTAATGCTTCCTCATTTCAGAATACTTGATTCTTCTTGCTTCTTGTGCCTAACTTAAAGGCGTTAAAGAAAAGTAATTGTTGGGAGAAATATCCAAGAGGTACAAGCATCAAAGCTTGGGGATGCCCAAGGCATCTCCTTCTTCATCAATAAAAAGCTCAGGTCTGTCTAGACACTTTGTTTTTATTGTTTCATGCACAGTTGTGTTGTTCTTGGAGCGTCTTAGTTTTAGTTTGCTTTGCTTAGTTTGTTTAGTTTTCTTGAGTATTTTGGACCCCCGTTCTCGCTATGTTGTTTTGCAAATAAGTTGCTTGGTGTTGGAAAGGAGTAGTAAGTTCTTGCTTGAAAGTGCAAGAGGAGCTTGCATTGACTATGACTTAGACTTTAGCATGACATGCTAGGTGTTGTTTTGACCTTATGCTTAGTGATTCTTGTTGTAGCATGTATTGTTCCAAACAATTGGGATTGCTTAGTGTGCCTTGAAGAAATTATGCGTTGTTTTAGCATGCAAAAGCATAGTATTGTGGTATTCTCCTTTAATGCTTTGTTTGGGTTGACTTGGCACATGCTCACACCATGTTATGACTATGACAAGTCACCATTAGCCTCTATGATCATTTAGTCCTTGACTTGTAGTACCACTCTTTGCTTTGATTAGTAATGCTTTGTTGCTCTGCATGATTATGGCCATTATTGCTCTCTTAGTTGGTTGCTCCCAGTCTTTTGCTAGCCTCCACTTGTATGAGTAAGTTCTACTCATGCTTACAACTCCCAAGAAACCAAGTTTATTCCAAAGTGTCCACTATAAACTCCTATGCATGGTGTGTTACACCATTCCAAGTATATTCTTGTTTTCAGCTATCTTCCAATTAAAACTATTTTGTTATGTGAAAACTTAGTGACTAAAGCCCTCACAAACTTGATGGCACACTTTATATTCTTTGCCCCTAATAAACTTGAACCATTGTGTCTTCTATGTTGTATATGCTTGCACTTATACGTTGGAATTAGCAGAACCGTACTATCACGGGGAACGTTTTCAACATTGCACTTGTACTTTGTACTCAGTTGATATCGTTCTATTTTGTCTATGGATGTCACCAGTGTGAAATAAAGAGGGAACTTGTAAGTCCATGGAGTTTGTATCCCGTGTTAGAGAAATGCCTGGGCCGCTAGCCTAAGCCATGCCTAATCATGGTGGAAACTTGCAGCATCACCGTAGTGACATCTATGGAGAATTCTTCTTATAAAAAAAGAGACACATTGAGAAAAGAGGAAAGAGAGAAAAAGCACCATATTCCCATGTAAATAAGAAGATTGCTGAGATGCTCATTGTCTGCTTGCCTTGTCATTTTGGTTATGGGATAACTCCTGTACCATGTGCAAGGGGTACCCCGTTGGCGGTTCTCAATGATATGCAAATACTTACAATGACAAGAACTCACATGTGACTAAATTTGAGTAGCATGAGGTGTGGCCCTCGTATTCAAGGGACTTGAGATTGCCAACTTATACTTCGTTAAGCATATACTCCATCTTTGTTCACTTTAACCTTAACCACTTCAAGATGCTTATGATAGGGACAATGAGGGTTGAAAGCTAACAAGTACCATAATTTTTGGAAGCTGTCACATCCCAAAATTTAGATTTGGTCTTGCATATCATTCATATCATTGCATCATGCTTTTCCATGCAAAACCGTCAAGTGAAAAGGTTCGGCGAAACGCCATTTGCAAAACCCTACTCTATTTTGTTACGAGGTTCCTACGGGAAGCTTTAGTAGGACTAGCATGGACCACCCTTGTAGGTTAGTGGTTTCACTCAAACCTTCACGCTAGATTGTTCCCCTCGACTGTACGAAACCGTAGGCGCAAGAATCGCTCGAATCGGAGCTCGTACGGAGAAGTTGTCGCCGTTTTAGTGAATCGTCGGAAAACGGTCCGAATTTCTGGACCGATTTCCGAGTCCGCGTCTAACTCTGCGCCGATTCGGAGTAGGACCGCGCAGGCCCCACTTAAAGGGCCGAGCCGCCGCCTCCTTGCCCTCGATAACCGCACCGCCTGCACGCGTCCCGAGGTCGCCGCCGCCTGCCCCGATCACCGCCGCCCCGCGCGCCGCCGCCGCTAGGCCGCGACCTCGCCGCCGCCGGCCGCCATCCCCGCCGCCATCGCCAGACCCGCCGCCAAGTAAGGCCGCCGCCTCGCACCGCCCCGCCGCCCGCGGCCAGCCGCCGCCACCGCCGCCCCGCGCGACCCCGCCTCGGCCGCTGCGCGCCGCCCGCTGCAGCGCTCGCTGCGCCGCGCCTCGCCCGCAGCGCGCCGCCTCGCTGCTCGCCTCGCTGCGCGTGCTGCCGCTGCATGCGCTGCTTGCTGCGCCGCTGCCGCTGCCTCGCTTCGCGCGCGCACGCGCACGCACGCACGTACACGCTCGCGCGCCGTTTTGCGTCGCGCCGTTTCGTCCGTACCGCGTCGCACGCGCGCCGTCTTGCGCGCCGCGTTGACGATCTTAAACCGCTCGTTGACCGTCTCCCTCCGTGCAGGAAAAACCCCGACGCCGGAACCGATCGCCGCCGCCGTCCGGAACTCGCCGCCGTCCGTTTCGCCGTTTGTTTCCGGTAAGACTGCAGTCACCGTCAGATCTCAGATCGGCGGCTTAGATCGTTCGTTGACCGGTCAGACGCCCAGTCAACGCCCAGTCAGCAGACGCGTTGACCAGTCAACAGACACAGTTGACTGGTTAATTTCGTTAATCCTTTTAGTTGACAGATTTCGGTAGAATCTTGTAAATTGCGTAGAAATTAAACCGCTTGGCCAAAAATTGCAAACAAAATATGTAGAGATTCAGTGAGTCGTGTAGAATCTCGCTGTACCTTTGGTTCAGGCTTTTACAGCAAGGTTTAGTACAGTTTAATCAAACTAGTTACTGGCCTTTTCGGAGTAATAAATTCATGGAAAAAGATCCGTAGATCCAAAAATCGCGTATGATATGTCCCTGGATTCAGTGGAACGAGGGGAATCTCATCGTGAATTAAAAAGATAGGCTTACAGTAAAAACTTCTGCAGAAACTGTCTAGTGGCTTTCTGCCGTGTTTTAATTACTCGGGGAGTTTTATAATTCCTTTTTGAGTAATTCCAATTGGTACTGTTTCTAATCAGCGATGCCTATGCATTAGAATTTCTCCAAGATTTTACAAACAGTATACTACCGGTAGTGAATTATTTGAGTTCTAGCTCTAGTTTTGAGCGTTACTTTTTGCGTAATAGTTTTCCTTGCGCTAAAACTATTTTCCATGCATGCAATCGGTAGTGTTATGGAATAGGATGTTGTGGTGCAGCTGTAGCACCAATTCACTTGTCGTTCTTTCATTCATGCATCATATTTGTTGCATATGCTTGTGATTGTTTGTTTATGAATGCAATTGTATCGTGTAGATTGTGACGAGTGCAACGCTTGCTCGTGTGTGGATTGTTCTTCCGACCGCTACAACCAAGGCAAGTAGATGCTACTTTGTTCATGATATCATCCTACTATTTTTAATGCATTGTCGTGTATTTTGTAGATGCATGTGTAGGATGATACTATCGCTATGCTATGACCTATTATGTGGTAGGGCTTTCCTTATAGATGAACCACCGTTGGTAGATGTGCTTAGCCATGCTATGTTGAACGAGGGCTGGGTTACATCATTGAGACTTGTTTCTAAAAGTATTGGTTTGTGATGGTATTGATAATTTTTGGTGGTTTCATTGCGGAAAGGCACCCAGGTATCAAGAGAGAATAATTGGCTTCTTTATTGTGTAGCTTACGTGTACAACCATGTGCCAATAATGGAATGGGCGGTTGGTTGGACTTAGTAGGTTGTGGTAACTCGAACCCGCGTATCCAGAGATGTAGAATTTTGGTAGGTTGGACCGGTGCGCGTCGGGATTGAGGAGCTACTTCCCGAACAGTCTCAACTTGGACTTCTCCCTATCACCACTCAAAATGAGAGTGATGGTACGAGCTGGGCTGGCCAAGTCACATGGGTAAAGTGTACTAACCTCTGCAGGATGTATAACCTAATCGATTAGCCGTGTCCCCGGTTATGGACAACTGAGTTGCTTGATATTGAATCCATGACATGTTTCTCGCTCATTCCAATTTCTTAATTGTTTTAATGTTGTTGGGTTAACTTAATTGGGATCTTTTCAAAGAAAATCAAAAACTGTTTATGAAAGTAGGACAAATGTATTTGCAAATGCAAGCCAGACACAGCTCCACTTGCCAAATATGCATGTAGATGTTAGTACTATTGTCTCCATTACTAGCTCTACTTGCCATACATTCCATGTATTGACCCTTCGGGGCTGCTACGTTTCATGTTGCAGGTTATTCCGATTCTGAGTAATCGATATAGGCCACGGTACTCCACTCGGCACTTGTTCACTTGTGGGAAATTTGAAGAATGGAGGATTTGCTTTATTTATGTTGCTACCTGAATAATTTGAGCTAGCTTTGGGCTAAGCTTTTATTGTAATAATGGTACTCTGGATCTTCGTTATCTATGATACACGGTTATTTTGCTATGTTATTCATCTTACTCTATTGTGGGCCAATGAACCGATCCAGGGATTGGCATGTCACATAGAGGCCACGGTCTTTTCAGAACCGGGGTGTTACAGGATGGTATCAGAGCCCGTGTGTCGACTGTAGGATCGTGACCTAGTATTGGATTAGGAAGCCATAGATTTATTAAAGCCTATATTAACTCTGTCTTTCATCTTATGCCTTTCACCCTCGTAAATTCTTACCATATGCTATTCTCACACTTTCCTCTTTTACTTGATAGATGGGAGAAGTCAGGACTGAGTATGCCACCATGGAGTCACCAAGGCCCTTTGCAAGGCAGTTAGCTCAGCTCTCGCAGTCATTGGGATTGCCACTGCCCATGTTCAAGGGAAGAAGGTTGTACACCTATGGATATGGAGAGGATGCATGGGAGATCACTACCTTCATATTCAGAGATGCCGCCTTGCCAAACCCCGTGCACTTGATCTACACCAAGACATACTGCAACTAGAGACTTGAAATCAACTTGGCCATACATGAAGCCCTGTCTCGCCAGTGCCATAGTGTCCGACACCTACTGCCAGCAGATTCACCCTACCGTGACTATGGGAGGCGTGATGAAGATGGGCACATTGTGGTTACCCCGGGTGACAGGAACAACATGCCACCCCGTCGGAGGCACATAGAGGACATGGAAAGGGAGAATGGAGCTCTAGCTGAGAAGGTGAGGATGATAAAGGAGATTGCAGATTTTGCTAGCAATGGTATGGTGGTCCAAGGACAGGAGATTGACACCCTGCATGAAGTTGTGGGAGTTTTGGAGAATGCCCTGATAGCCAGAGATGCAACCATAGCTCATCTTCATGGTACTATGCAGGAGAACACCCAGAACATACAATAGTTGCAGGGAACCGTCCAGGAAAGGGACCAAACTATTGAAGCTATGACAGCCCAGATTGCCGCTCTCCAAGCATAGTTGAATCCACCCTCTGATGATGATAATGGAGATGATGGCAACAATGGGGATGATGATGACAGTGGAGACGATGATGATGATGAGGACGAGGATGATGATGATGGAGACGATGATGGCGGAGGAGACGAAGCTGTTGCAGTTGCAGCTGAGAGTGAAGAAGAAGAGGAGGATCCAGAAGAGGTGGAGTTTGAGATTTCAAGTGATGACTCAGGAGAGGTATACACTCCGCCGCCATGGTTGTACCGCGAGCCGAAGCGTCAACGCATGACAGCAAGGACCTACTGCAACCTCTTCAAGAAGTAGATAGAAGTCCACCAATTAGTCCTCGTTAGGTGAAATCGTTAGGATTAGTCTCGACCGTTGTGAAACTTAGTTCGTGTTAGTTTAAGAGTGATTAGTTGATTATTTGTGTACTCCAATATCTCAGGATTTATTTGTGCGAATTTTAATGAAAGAGTTATGGCAATTTGGTTACTATCTGTGTTATTTTTGCTGCAGTTTTTCTGCTGATACAGCAGTACTGTATGATTTTTCATATTTTTCTGGTAACTAGGAAAAATCTGAAAAAAATTGGGCTGATGCGAAACTCTCTGTACTATATGTGAAAAAATCAGCTAAATTTTCTGACGAGTTTAAGTCAGGCGGAAAAATCCGTGAACGCTGCTGGACTGTCCTGGCAGATTGCTGTTTTGTTGTTTAGTCGATCTATTGTTTAGTTAACCATTGCCAACTCTTGTAAAACTATTTCAGTAGTTATATACTGCTAGGATAACACCTGGGATGTTGCTTGATCGCTTGTTTGTTGATGTGTTGCTTGCTTGCGATTGTCTGCTATTGTTTGTTGTTGTTTGATCATATGCATGGGTAGAATCCTATTACCGTAGTTGATTCTTTCTAAACTTACCTGTGCTGAACCGCAGATGCCTCCCCGCCGTCAGCCCACTGAGTTGGAGCAGCTCAGGCACAGCTGACCCAAGTGATGACTCAGTTCATAGCGAATCAGAACAACAACAATGGAAACAATCAGCCTCAGGGAGATGCTCTCACCAGATTTCTGAGGTTAAGGCCAGCTAAGTTCTCTACTGCAATGGAACCAATGGTTGCTCTCGACTGGTTGCGTTCAGTCAACAAGGATCTGGTAACTGTTGGATGCACTGATGCTGAGAAGGTGAGGTTTGCCGCTCACCTACTGGAGGGACCAGCCGCTTCTTGGTGGGACACTTTTCAGATCACCCACCCGCTGGATACCGTGACTTGGGCAATGTTTGAGGAAGGTTTCAGGACCAACCACGTGTCTTCAGGAGTTCTGAGCCTGAAGAGGAAGGAGTTCCGCAACTTGCACCAAACCAATCGCACCGTGGCTGAGTACATTGAGGAGTTCAACAACCTGTCCCGTTATGCACCTAAGGATGTTGACACTGATGCAAAAAGGAGGGAGAGATTCCTGGATGGCCTCAGTGATGAGCTTTCAGTGCAGCTACTGGTGGTTTACTGCCCCACTTTCCAGGAGCTTATGGATAAGGCCAGAATCTTGGAAGGGAAGCACAAGCAGGTGGAAAGCCGCAAGAGAAAGAGTAGCAATCACCACTCTGGTTCACATCACAAGTCTCGCACTTCATATGATGGATACTCCAAGCATGGAGGGAGTGACCATGGGAGCCATGACCGCCACCACCATGGAGGCGATGGGCATCGTCATGACAACCATAGGAGCAACCACCACATCCACAAGAGAGGACACTCTCACCACTCTGGGGGACACGGTGGACATGACCGCAACCGTGATCGCAACTTTGTGAAGAAGGATCTGAGTGAGGTGACGTGCTTCAAGTGTAAACAAAAGGGACACTATGCTGACAACTGTCCGGAGAGGAAAGGACTGAAGCCAACCAACAATGAGAAGGCCACAGTGAACCACATGAATGTGGAGGAGATTCCAGATGAGCCTGACCTAGTGATTGGTAAGTTCCCAATCAACACTTACCCTGCACTTATACTTTTCGATACTGGTGCATCGCATTCATTCATATCAAGGGCATTTGTGGATAAGTATAAGTTACCTACGGAGTCTATGAAAAGGTCTTTTAGAGTGAGTTCACCTGGAGGAGATATGATAGCTAGCGCGGGATGCCGCGATTTAACTGTGAGGATTGGAACACACAAATTCAGTGCACATTTGGTAGTGTTGGATTCAAAGGGATTAGATGTTATTCTGGGTATGGATTGGATGTCTATGCATGGGGGACACATAGATTGTGCACAGCGAGCTGTTTCACTTAAAACCCCGGATGGTAAGAGGATTAGGTTCAAGTCAGCTGCACGACCAGGAAGGTGTAAGTTGAATTCTCTTAAGGGGGTTAGCATGGATACTGTGCCAGTGATTAGGGATTACCCTGACGTGTTTCCGGAAGAGCTGCTAGGGATGCCACCTGACAGAGAAGTAGAGTTTCTTATCGACCTGATGCCGAAAATAGGACCTATAGCAAAGAAACCATATAAGATGGATGTGGATGAGCTGAAGGAATTGAAGAAACAGTTGAAGGAGCAGCTGGAAAAGGGATTCATTCAGCCTAGTGCGTCGTCATGGGGTGCACCTGTTCTGTTTGTGGAGAAGAAAGACAGCACCAAGAGATTAGTGGTGGACTATCGCTCGCTGAATGAAGTAACCATCAAGAACAAGTACCCTCTGCCAAACATAAATGATTTGTTTGATCAACTGGAAGGAGCAAAGGTGTTCAGCAAGATTGATCTGCGATCAGGCTACTTCCAATTGAAGATCCAGGAGGAGGACGTACCAAAAACCGCCTTCACCACTAGGTATGGTTTATATGAGTATACAGTTATGTCTTTTGGACTAACGAATGCCCCGGCATACTTCATGACCATGATGAACAAGGTGTTTATGGAGTACTTGGACAAATTCGTGGTGGTGTTTATTGATGACATACTGATATATTCCAAGGATGATGCCGAGCATGAGAAACATCTGAGACTGATTATGGAGAAGCTGAGGGAACACAAGCTGTATGCCAAATTCAGCAAGTGTGAATTCTGGCTTAACACCGTTGGGTTTCTCGGACACGTAGTGTCAAGAGAAGGAGTCGCTGTTGATCCAAGCAAAGTGACTGCAGTAACTGAGTGGGAAGCGCCCAAGAATGCAGGAGAGATTCGAAGCTTTTTGGGACTTGCTGGATATTACAGGAGGTTCATTGAAAACTTTTCCAAGATTGCTAAGCCGATGACTGAACTTCTGAAGAAGGAGAGGAAGTTTGAATGGTCAGACGTATGTGAAGCCAGCTTTCAGGAACTGAAGCGTTGACTAGTGACCGCGCATGTTCTGTGTTTACCAGATCTTCAGAAGGATTTCCAAGTGTACTGTGATGCTTCTCGACAGGGACTTGGGAGTGTGCTGATGCAAGATTGAAGCGTAGTGTCATATGCCTCGCGACAACTCAAGCACCATGAGCGGAATTACCCCACACACGACTTGGAGTTAGCGTCAGTGGTTCATGCGCTCAAGGTATGGAGGCATTACTTAATGGGAAAACACTGTGATGTGTACACCGACCACAAGAGCCTGAAGTACATATTCACACAGAAGGAACTGAATATGAGACAAAGGAGATGGTTGGAACTTATCAAGGATTATGATATGAATCTACAATACCACCCAGGAAAGGCCAATGTAGTAGCAGATGCTCTGAGCCGGAAGGTTTATGCCAATGGATTGACAATTGGTGAATTGCCTGAGGATTTGTGCAAGCAATTAAAGGACCTTAGACTGGAGGTAGTATCTGAAGGATACCTGGCAACAATGGAAGTCCAACCGACGCTACAGGACAGGATCATAAAGGCTCAGATAGGAGATAAGGAAATAGAGGAGATAAAGGAAAAGATGAAGGAGAATCGGGAAAAGGATATTCGCGAGGATGAGCATGGTACCTTGTGGTATGGAGATCGTTTGTGTGTGCCCAGCGATCCGGAGATAAGGGAGTTGATTCTGCAGGAGGCTCATAACTCGCCTTACTCCATACATCCGGGCAACACAAAGATGTATATGGATTTGAAGAGCAGATTTTGGTGGAACAACATGAAGGGAGATATCGCCAAGCATATTGCCCTGTGCGATGTATGTAGCCGAGTGAAGGCAGAACACCAGAAGCCAGCAGGACTGCTACAGCCATTGCCTGTGCCGGATTGGAAGTGGGATAGAGTGGGAATGGACTTTATCACAGGATTGCCCAGGACCAGGTCGGGATATGACTCTATTTGGGTAGTGGTCGACCATTTGACCAAGGTAGCCCATTTTATACCCGTGAAGACGACCTATACGAGTGCAAAGTTGGCCAAGATTTACATGGACAGAATTGTGTGCCTACACGGAGTTCCCAAGAGTATCGTATCTGATAGAGGCACCCAATTTACCTCACACTTCTGGCGCCAGCTACACGAGTCGCTCGGTACTAGACTAGAGTTTAGCACAGCGTTTCACCCACAGACTGATGGACAGACCGAGAGGGTGAATCAGATTTTGGAGGACATGCTGAGAGCTTGCGCTTTGGCTCATGGTTCTAGTTGGGATGAGAATTTGCCGTATGCGGAGTTTTCCTACAACAACAGCTATCAAACCAGCATCAAGACGTCACCGTTCGATGTGCTGTACGGGAAACGGTGCCGAACACCATTGCTATGGGATGGAGTAGGAGAACGTCAGCTGTTTGGACCTGATTTGATCAAGGACGCTGAGGAGAAGGTCGCCTTGATTAGAGATAGACTAAAGGTAGCACAATCAAGGCAGAAGAGCTACGCTGACGCCAAGCGCAAGGAAGTGGTGTATGAGATAGGTGATAGAGCATACCTCAGAGTATCGCCACTTCGTGGAATCAAGAGGTTTGGAATTAAGGGTAAGCTGGCACCTCGATTTATTGGACCGTATCGAGTCTTAGCACGCAAAGGAGAAGTTGCTTACCAGTTGGAGTTGCCAGAAGCTCTGTCCGCTATTCACAATGTGTTTCACGTGTCCCAGCTGAAGAAATGCCATCCGGAGATGGTGGATACACCATTGAGAGACACCATACCGCTAGAGGAGGTTCAGCTTGAGAACGACTTGACCTATGAGGAGAAGCCGGTCAAGATTCTGGAGACAACGGAGAGGACTACCCGTACCAAGACAATCAAGTTTTGCAAGGTGCAGTGGAGCCACCACACCGAAGAGGAAGCCACTTGGGAGTGTGAGGATGACATCCGAGAGGACTACCCACACCTATTTGCTAGCCGCGCCGAATCTCGAGGACGAGATTCATCTTAAGGGGGTTAGTCTTGTCACATCCCAAATTTTAGATTTGGTCTTGCATATCATTCATATCATTGCATCATGCTTTTCCATGCAAAACCGTCAAGTGAAAAGGTTCGGCGAAACGCCATTTGCAAAACCCTACTCTATTTTGTTACGAGGTTCCTGCGGGAAGATTTAGTAGGACTAGTGTGGACCACCCTTGTAGGTTAGTGGTTTCGCTCGAACCTTGACGCTAGATTGTTCTCCTCGACTGTACGAAACCGTAGGCGCAAGAATCGCTCGAATCGGAGCTCGTACGGACAAGTTGTCGCCGTTTTAGTGAATCGTCAGAAAACGGTCCGAATTTCCGGACCGATTTCCGAGTCCGCGTCTAACTCTGCGCCGATTCGGAGTAGGACCCCGCAGGCCCCACTTAAAGGGCCAAGCCGCCGCCTCCTTGCCCTCAATAACCGCGCCGTCTGCACGCGTCCCGAGGCCGTCGCCGCCTGCCACGATCACTGCCGCCCCGCGCGACCCCGCGCGCCGCCATCGCCAGCCCCGCCGCCAGGTAAGGCCGCCGCCTCGCACCGCCCCGCCGCCCGCGGCCAGCCGCCGCCGCCGCCGCCCCGCGCAACCCTGCCTCGGCCGATGCGCGCCGCCCGCTGCAGCGCTCGCTGCGCCGCGCCTCGCCCGCAGCGCGCCACCTCGCTGCGTGCGCCGCCGCTGCATGCGCTGCTTGCTGCGCCGCCGCTGCATGCGCACGTACACGCTCGCGCGCCGTTTTGCGTCGCGCCGTTTTGTCCGTACCGCGTCGCACGCGCGCCGTCTTGCACGCCGCGTTGACGATCTTGAACCGCTCGTTGACCGTCTCCCTCTGTGCAGGAAAAACCCCGACGCCGGAACCGATCGCCGCCGCCGTCCGAAACTCGCCGCCGTCCGTTTCGCCGTTTGTTTCCGGTAAGACTGCAGCCACCGTCAGATCTCAGATCAGCGGCTTAGATCGTTCGTTGACCGGTCAGACTCAGGCGTTGACTAGTCAGACGCCCAGTCAGCGCCCAGTCAGCAGACGCGTTGACCAGTCAACAGACACAGTTGACTGGTTAATTTCGTTAATCCTTTTAGTTGACAGATTTCGGTAGAATCTTGTAAATTGCGTAGAAATTAAACTGTTTGGCCAAAAATTGCAAATAAAATATGTAGAGATTCAGTGAGTCGTGTAGAATCTCGCTGTACCTTTGGTTCAGGCTTTTACAGCAAGGTTTAGTACAGTTTAATCAAACTAGTTAGTGGCCTTTTCGGAGTAATAAATTCATGGAAAAAGATCCGTAGCTCCAAAAATCGCGTATGATATGTCCCTGGATTCAGTGGAACGAGGGGAATCTCATCGTGAATTAAAAAGATAGGCTTACAGTAAAAACTTATGTAGAAACTGTCTAGTGGCTTTCTGCCGTGTTTTAATTACTCGAGGAGTTTTATAATTCCTTTTTGAGTAATTCCAATTGGTACTGTTTCTAATCAGTGATGCCTATGCAGTAGAATTTCTCCAAGATTTTACAAACAGTATACTACCGGTAGGGAATTATTTGAGTTCTAGCTCTAGTTTTGAGCGTTACTTTTTACGTAATAGTTTTCCTTGCGCTAAAACTATTTTACATGCATGCAATCGGTAGTGTTATGGAATAGGATGTTGTGGTGCAGCTGTAGCACCAATTCACTTGTCGTTCTTGCATTCATGCATCATATTTGTTGCATATGCTTGTGATTGTTTGTTTATGAATGCAATTGTATCGTGTAGATTGTGACGAGTGCAACGCTTGCTCGTGTGTGGATTGTTCTTCCGACCGCTACAACCAAGGCAAGTAGATGCTACTTTGTTCATGATATCGTCCTACTATTTTCAATGCATTGTCGTGTATTTTGTAGATGCATGTGTAGGATGATACTATCGCTATGCTATGACCTATTATGTGGTAGGGCTTTCCTTATAGATGAACCACCGTTGGTAGATGTGCTTAGCCATGCTATGTTGAACGAGGGCTGGGTTACATCATTGAGACTTGTTTCTAAAAGTATTGGTTTGTGAAAACTAAAACAACTTAATCAATGAATCCCCTGGGTGTGATGGTATTGATAATTTTTGGTGGTTTCATTGCGGAAATGCACCCAGGTATCAAGAGAGAATGATTGGCTTCTTTATTGTGTAGCTTACGTGTACAACCATGTGCCAATAATGGAATGGGCGGTTGGTTGGACTTAGTAGGTTGTGGTAACTCGAACCCGCGTATCCAGAGATGTAGAATTTTGGTAGGTTGGACCGGTGCGCGTCGGGATTGAGGAGCTACTTCCCGAACAGTCTCAACTTGGACTTCTCCCTATCACCACTCAAAATGAGAGTGATGGTACGAGCTGGGCTGGCCAAGTCACATGGGTAAAGTGTACTAACCTCTGCAGGGTGTATAACCTAATCGATTAGCCGTGTCCCCGGTTATGGACAACTGAGTTGCTTGATATTGAATCCATGACATGTTTCTCGCTCATTCCAATTTCTTAATTGTTTTAATGTTGTTGGGTTAACTTAATTGGGATCTTTTCAAAGAAAATCAAAAACTGTTTATGAAAGTAGGACAAATGTATTTGCAAATGCAAGCCAGACACAGCTCCACTTGCCAAATATGCATGTAGATGTTAGTACTATTGTCTCCATTACTAGCTCTACTTGCCATACATTCCATGTATTGACCCTTCGGGGCTGCTACGTTTCATGTTGCAGGTTATTCCGATTCTGAGTAATCGATATAGGCCACGGTACTCCACTCGGCACTTGTTCACTTGTGGGCAATTTGAAGAATGGAGGATTTGCTTTATTTATGTTGCTACCTGAATAATTTGAGCTAGCTTTGGGCTAAGCTTTTATTGTAATAATGGTACTCTGGATCTTCGTTATCTATGATACACGGTTATTTTGCTATGTTATTCATCTTACTCTATTGTGGGCCAATGAACCGATCCAGGGATTGGCATGTCACATAGAGGCCACGGTCTTTTCAGAACCGGGGTGTTACAGAAGCTCTTTTTGAAACTTGAAATCCCTGCTTCCTTTATAAAAGGCTTTTCTTCCAGCACTATTGAGTCTCCACCTTCTACCTTTAGGCACCATTAAGAGAGCATAGTTGTCATTCTGTGTGCAGTGTTCCAAAGCTTATTAATTGATGCATATTGTGATATTACTTGTTCTTGTGCTATTTGTTTCTAGTCACCCTTGTGAACTTTGAAGGTGTCCTATGCATCTATTTGCTACTCTATGAGGGACAAGCTGATTGCCACTATGCTATGCTTTCTGTATGTGAAACAAACAAACGTTTTTCAATGCATGTTATTCATGATCTTTGTTTGTAGCTTGTCATGTTGCATGCATAGTTACTAAGTCCTATTGTTAGAACTCCATCTTTCATGCACATGTTTATAGTTCTTTGATCCCAGCTTTCAATGCTTGCAAATGGTTGGATCTTTATTGTGACTTGTGAGGGTGCATGTTACCTCAAAAATTATTCTTTTTATCACTTACCTACTCGAGGACGAGCAGGAGTTAAGCTTGGGGAAGCTTGATACGTCGGAAACGTATCTATAATTTTTGATGCTCCATGCTTGTTTAGTATCTACTTTGCTTTGCTTGTCTACACTTTGAGGTGCTTTTTACATGTTTTCTGGTACTAACCTATTAACAAGTTGCCACAGTGCTAGTTGCCTATTTTCTGTTGTTTTTGGTTTCAGAAAAGTTAGTAAAGAAATATTTTCGGAATTGGATGGGACAAACGTCAAAGTCAATAAATTTCCATGGGGAACAAGAATCCAGAAGATGAGACGGAGATGCAAGCTAGGGCGCCTAGACCCCCTAGGCACGGGTGGGCCCTGCCCCGTGGCTGGGTAGGTTTTGGGGCCTCTGGCCGCCTCCTCGGCCTCCCCCTTCGCCTATAAGAAACCCCTGATGAAGAAACCCTAAGCACCCGATCAAATCTCCACGAAACTGTTTGTAGCCGCCACCATCGTCCCTAGATCGGGGGGGGGGGGTCTAAAGTTCTTCCCGGCACCCTGCCGGAGGGGATATCATCCCGGAGGCCTTCTCTCCGGTATGATGCATGAGTAGTTCCACCTTGGACTATGGGTCCATGTAGTAGCTAGATGGTTGTATCTCCTCCTTTGTGCTTTCATGTATAGATCTTGTGAGCTCCGTTCATGATGAAGATCTAATCTATTTGTAATCATGCATGTTGTGTTTGCGGGGATCTGATGGATATTGAGATTATTATGTTGGTTTGATTAATGGTTTTGTCTTTATGATTCTATCATGTCTCCGTTGTTAGTAGCTATCTTGGCCAAGTAGTTGCTAGCGACTCCAAGAGCATTATTGATTCATAGGACAAAAGAGAGAAACAACCTTTGGTTTAATAACATACAACCCTCAGTTCAGGCTTGGAAGTCAAGATTAGCTACTGATCTGTCATTGTTGATTCATAGGACAAAAGAGGAGCTACATCCACTAATCAAGAGCATTATTCATAGCCTGTAATTCTTCTTGTAATCCTAGACTTACCTGTTCTGACTTTTTAGAGTCGTCCCCCCCTATGTCTCTATGTAAATATGTAACTTTATAGACTCTGACCTATTATTAATGAAAATGAGGCAGTAGGAGTCTTTCCTACTGTTATTACCCTAAAAAAAAGTAGTTGCTAGCGACTCCAAGAGGGAGTATTTATGCTCGATAGTGGGTTCATGCCTCTAGTTTCCAAGGGAAGTGACAACAATCTCTTCGGTTGTAGATGTGTTGTTGCTACTAGGGAGAAAACAACAGTCTCTTGTTCATGGAAAATCTGGACTGTTTACCTTACACACTTTGCTTAAAGCAGTTATCTATTGCTTGCAACTTAATACTGGAGGGGGTTCGGATGATAACCTGAAGGTGGACTTCTAGTCATAGATGTAGTTGGATGGCGGTCTATGTATCTTGTTGTATAGCCCAATCGAATCTCATAGGATCTTTCTGACTAGTAATTGCATTGTTATGCCTTGCTCAGTTCCTGTCAATTGCCCTGCTGTAATTTGTTTACCCTTCATGCCATGTTGTTTATCCAATGAGAGCACCTCTAGTGAACTATGGACCCCGGTACAATCTTTACCATTGATACATCTTCCACTGTTACTTGTTTACTTGCTGCAAATCATTACCTTCCACACCATACATTTAATCCTTTGTTATAGCAAACCAGTGAGCTCGAAAACCTCACTGATTCGTTGGGGCAAAGTCTTGAGTTTGTGTTGTGCATGTCTCCGCGTTGCTTGCAACACCTGTGCGACGTTTACTTCCTCCTACTGGTTCGATAACCTCGGTTTCTTACTGAGGGAAACTTGCTGTTGTGCTGCTTCATACCTTACTCTTGGGGTTTCCAACGAAGCGTCCCACGACAAGTGCTGGGCGCCATCACCAAGCTTCAGTGTTCTCTTGAATATAGTCTAGTAGATCCCATTTAGCTTCTTCCTTCATACGTGTGAATGATCCAGCACATAAGCATCTAGTAAATATTTATCATGAAGAGAAAGCCTAGCATAAAAGTTATTGATAATAATATTGTTAGGGAGTTCATGAATAGGACATTTAAACATTAGTAACTTTAATCTCCCCCAAGCTTGAGTTGTACTCTCTCCATCACAAGGACAAAAGTTATATATCAGATTTCTATCCTTAAGAATCTCATTGGGAAGATAAAATTTAGAATAAAAGAGAGATGCAATCTCCTCCCATTCCATGGATTGTCCATTCTTCAGCAGCTTATACCATTCTTCAGCTCTCCCTTTCAAGGATATGGAGAGTAACTTATTCTTCACCTGTTCAGTTGTGATACCTGCACACTTAAACAACCCGCATAGTTCATGGATAAAAAGAAAATGATCACTAGGATGCACAGTTTCATCCCCTAAATAATAATTATCCATAACACGATCAACAATACTTGTAGGTATCTTAAAAGGATATATCTCAACAGGTGGTGGTTCATCTACTACCCTAACAGTGGTAGTAGTTTTCCCAAACAGAAAACCAAGTGGGTTATCCATATTGGAAACAAAGTAACAAGCAATAACAAAAAGCAATACTCATAGTAGAAGTTTCCCTTACCAGTTCCACTCTTCAATAGCGCTTCACTCCTCGGCAACAGTGCCAGAAAATAGTCTTGATGACCCACAAGTATAGGGGGTGTATTGCAGTACTTTCGATAAATAGTAGTGTCGATCCCAACAAGGAGCAGAAGGTGTTGACTAGTGGTATGGAGCAGGAAATCTCTGTAAATACTTAGCAAACGGATTTTTAGTGGTTTTCTGATAAGGCAACAAAACAAAGAGCAAGTAATAAAGACAATGAACAAGTGGCCAAATCCTTTCTTAGAAAAGGACAAGCCGGTGGAAATACTTATAAGGACCAAATGTTCTCGAGGACACATGGGAATTTTGTCAAGTGCTTTCGCTTCAAATAGCCGAGTACTCTTCTTTGGTGTTGTAAGTGTTGTGTGGGTGAACCTGTGCTAACATACCGACCTTACTTGGACTAATACATACTTTTGATTAAACCCCCTGCAAGCATCCGCAACTATAGGAAAGTAATTAAGATATAAACCTAACCATAACCTTAATCTCTGAGATCCTACGCTCCCTTGTGCAAAGGTGTCCTAACGGGGGTTCAGGTTTCTGTCACTCCGGCAACCCCACAATTAGTAGCCAAATACACAATGCATTCCCCTAGGCCCATAAATGGTGAAGTATCATGTAGTCAACGTTCACATGACACCACTAGAAGAATAGCACCACAACTTAAATAATAAACCATTGAATAATAACTCAACACAAATCCACTACTAACAACATGACTTCTCCCATGTCCTCAAGAACTAAACGAACTACTCATGAGACATCATATGAAGCAAGATAAAAGATGATATAGTAATGGATAACAATCTGAACATAAATAATAATCCAATGGTTCCACTCAAAAGCATCAACTACAATCGTAATCAACACCGGGAAGGTTTCCCCTAATGAACTAAAGCAATATCCAACACAATTGTTACAGCGGGATGGAGTAATGATGATGGTGCTGGTGGAGATGATGGTGTGGATGATGATGATGATCCTGATGAAGCCTAGTGACGAGGTTTCGACTCGTCAATGCCCATTGTTATGAGCTTGGGGTTTGGAGAAGATGGGGGTGCTAGAGAACGCGAAATGGTTAACAGACAAGCAACCAGGGGACACGAGATTTACCCAGGTTCAGGCCCCCGGAGGGAAAACCCTACTCATGCTTGTTTGCTCTTGATTACGGCGGAACCGAAGGTTACAGGGGTGCGCAGATGCAATCTAGCATGAATGTGTGTATGCGGTGGAAAAAAGGATTAGCCCTTCTCGTCGTGCCCTCTTGGCCTTTATATAGAGTTTAGGCAGGTCTCAGGCACAGATCGAGTCGGTTACAAGTTTAGGGTTTCCCCCTTTTAAGATATATCTTTTCTAGTCTTGCTCTCCAAGGATCCGAAGATGTCATGGGCTTGGGCCACCCGAAAATCTTCACAGGCCGCGTATATTCTTGTGGGCCTTCCTTGGGCTGGACCAGGTATGCTAATGTCGTGTACCCGCAGGGTATAACCATGTTAGTAGCCCTCGAGTGTTCAGTTGAATCACAAATTCAGCTGAGGACTCTTCAATCTTTCGGGTACAGCTGTTTCTGTTCATCAGAGAAAAGAAATGATTTTAGCGTGTAGGGATTGTTGATGCGTGTGCCTGACTCTCCTGACGGATCAGGGTCAGTTAACTGTCTTAGGACAAAACAACACGATCTTCTTCAGACTCGAGTCCCTAGACTCGAATCAGTAACATATGCTGGCGTAATTCGACTCAGGCTGTTGAGGTCTTATAGGAGTCGAATCCTAGTATATTTCGAATGATGTACCCAACGCGTCCGTCGGGATTTTCATCGCGCCTGTTGGCATAGATTTTTACTAGTAGAGCGCATTCAGGTCCATTACCAGACCATCAGATGGTATCTGTAGGTCTTATCTTTGCGTCGCAGACAAAGCATCCAAAAGTTTATCACCACGGAGGTGTTTCGGGTGGCCAAGGAGGATGTTACTCACTTAGCGTTGGTTGGGGCAAAGTTGCCAAAAAGTTTTTGCATTTTGATCCGAAGGATCGCAGTCGAAGAATTCATAGGGTGTGCGACCAGCGCTCCCTATGGGATTAGCCCCCGAGTGTCTGTTCGAGTCGTAGAGTCGAGCAGAGACTTTAATTCAGCTGTTGTTAACTCAAGGTCCGCAGGACACAATTTTTTCGGATGCTTGAATCAATCCTCCCTATGGGAGTAGCCCTCGAGTCCGTAGTGGAGTCGTAGACTCGACGTAGGACTCAAAGAATAGATCATTGGTGTAGTACCTTATTCGTGCCTCCGGTGCGCGGCCAGTTGCTCGAATCGTAGATTCGAGTGAGTACTTTTACCTGCCAGCTGAAGATTTCTAACTGTTGCTAGTGTGGTTTTGATGACGTCAGTGCTGACGATCGGTGACCTCAAATGCCTGCGGTGCCACAAGTGACGTGACTGGACGAACGTGGGTCCCACTTTCTGACTTGGAGTTGACTGGTCATGCGCAAAGTGGCAAGAATTACGGCGTCTCCTCGGTTTCCGTGCGTAGTGGACGGCGTGCGAGCGACGGTTCGCTGTTGTGTTGACATGTGGATGGTAGGATCTGATCCTGGCATTAGGGCTTCCAGATGAACGGTCCCTATTCATCGTCTTCATCCTGATAACTGTGGGGAAAACTGTAGTTTTTTTTCACCTTAGCCATTTGCTTTCTACTGCCTCCATTTTCTTGAGCTTTTCCCTTTGCATGCTAGACACTCTCTGATCGTTCCCTTCCTCTCTCTTGCACGCACACCGTCGCCATCGACGCGCCACGATGGGGAAGTCGAAGAAGGCCTCCACCGTAGCGGGCACCAGTGCTGCTGCCGGTGGCAAGAAGGGCACCGCTGTCACTCGTGTCACCGAAGGTGGGTGGTGGCGCACGGAGACACGCGAGGGCGACCTGTGCAAGCTTCGTGATGTGGGTATAATCTCGCAGGATAAGGAGGCCATCAAGATCCCCGGTGATGAGGTATCTCTCCGTCCACCCGCAGGGTTTCGGGTGATGTTTGTCGCTTTCGTTCTTCGCGGCCTCTCTTTCCCAGTCCACGATTTTCTTCATGGGCTGTTGTTCTTCTATGGCATCCAACTCCATCATATCTCACCCAATTCTCTTCTCCACATCGCCTGCTTCGTTGCTTTTTGCGAGTGCTGGCTCGGTATCGAGCCACACTTTTGCCTCTTCCGAAAGCTTTATTCCGCGAAGAGGCAATCCGGCTCCGACGGAGTTTATTCGATCGGCGGCTGCGTCATTTCTCTTCGATCTACTGTTCTTTTCTTCTTTTTTCTCTATGTCTGAGTCCGTCCAATACTGGCGGAGGAAGTGGTTTTATATCCGCGACTCCACAGTGGACGGGCAAAGTTTTGGCCTTGCCCCTTTCGACTCCACCCAGAAGATCTTGAAGAAGAGATCCTGGAAGAATCATATCCTGGAGGGCAAGGTGGAGGAGGGAGAGGAGCTCTACCGTCGGGTGGAGGCCCTCCAGGTGGTTGCGGAGAAAGAGGTGAACGATGTGGACATCATCCGCACCTTCCTCAAATGTTAGGTGCAGCCACTCCAGGCGAGGGCGCATCTGATGTTCCTTTACTTTGGCCGCCACGATCCGATGAGAGTTTCGGCTGAGGAGCTCTCCAGGGGGGGACCTCGACAGAGTTCTTCGGCCACTGCTGAAGTACAAGTCCGATGAGGACCTTTCGGGGAAGTCGCTGACGCCCCCTTTCAGTGCCGCAAGACCAGTCCCGCAGGTGTAGATTTACGACGTGCGTGTAGCGCCTTATTTTCGAGTGCTTTTCCTTGTAATTGCTTGTATTGATCGTTGATGTCTTCATTGTGCAGGAGCTCAAGGTGGCTGGCATGTTGCCTCCGCTACCCGAGAGGTTTCTGATTGCGCCGGACAATGAAGTTGTGGACTCCGAGTCTGAGCTTCCGTCGGCGCAGTCACCGACTGAGGAAGCCCCCGAGGCGAGCGAGGGGCAGACCCGAAAGCGGGCATGGAGTTCGAGCGAATCTTCAGATGCCTCGACTCCACCGACGCCTAGGGACCCATTGTTCCTTGTCCGCCACAGTGGAGGTGACGGTGCTTCTTCCTCGCCTATCCCGGTCGTGCCTATGCGGGCTATAGCGCCGCAGCCGCCGGCCAAGAGGAAGAAGAAAGAGAAGAAATGGAAGAGGGTGCTGCCTGTTTTTGACTAGAGCGACATGGACTCGTAAGTATCTTTGAATGCCCTACGCTACTTTCTTGTCCTCTTGTCTTCTTGCTTTTGATTGGTGCTTTCCTTGCAGCCACTCCTCCGAGGGATCTTTTAGTGAGGCCACTCAGGAAGCCGTGGGGGAGTCGAAACTGACGCCTCCTCCCTCTCAGACGGTGGCCACCTCTGAGGGCGTTGCTCCGAACCCCTCTCCCCAGGAGGTTCGAGTGATTGTCTCCCAGAAGACTGCACCGGGACCTTCGGAGTCTCCGTCTGAGCATGTAAGTTGTTTTCTCTCTTGCTGTAGGGGAGCCCCCGGGCCTTATTTTCGGATGATCTACTGATCTTTCTTCCTTTTTGCGTGTCTCGGGGGGAGCCCCCGAGCATTTTTCATGTGTTTGATGTTTTGCTTGTTTCTTGGGCGCAGCCCCCGAGCCCTTTTTGTGATACTTTGTTTCTTCTCGCAGCCCTTTGTGCATAGTGCGAACCTGCTTGTGCAGCAGCACCTGGCGCTGGAGGGCAGCATGCGGTAGCTTCGAGGTACATGCTGAATTGATCATGTTCTTTTTCGCCTGTTTGCTAGCTTGTGTAGCTCATGTATGTTGTTGGTGCTTTTGCAGATGAAAATAACGTTGCCCTTCGCGAGCTTGATGCTCTAAAAATGAGCCTTGGGAGAGCGGAGAAGAAGGCCGAGGATGTCGTTGGGGCGAAGGAGCACCTCGAGCAGGAGTTAGCTGAAGTAGACGCATCCAAGGAGCGCCTGCAGCGGGATGCTACAGATCGCGAGGAGCAGCTCGCCACTGCTGCGGCTTCGCGCGAGAAGGAGGTGGCCGAGAAGCTGATGGCTGCTGCCAAGACCGTTTTGGGTGAGTTTTTTTCCTGTCTTTTCTTGTTCGGCTGCTTTGTCTCCCTTCCCTTATTCGATTCCTGCTTTGTCTTTTTCTCCAGATGCCTCGGGCATTGAGTTCGATCGCAGTGCCTTGGAGCACGGGAGTGCTCTGGGCGATGTTGTCATGGCGGCCGAAGACCGCTGCGGTACTGCTGATGGCTCCCTTGCTAGGGCCAAGGAGATCCTCAAGCGCTTCTACAAGGAGCTCGTTCCCAAGGGCGCTGCCCTTGAGGATGTAGATTCTTTGGCAGATGCGCTGTCAGCGCAAGCACCTGTGGCCTACAAGCGCAAGCAGAAGGGCATCGGCGCTTCCATGGGATTGGCTATGGCCATGGCGTCCGGGGCGGAGCCGGATCTTCATCAGGTCACCTCTCAGATGCCCACGGCTCCCGACGGTTCCAAGGTAGCCTTTGCTCTCTACGCTTCTCGTTGTAAGAGCTATGGGCCGAAGCTCATTGACCTTCTGGCGGAGTATGCGGCGAAGCATCAAGAGGAGTTCAAGAGCAGGCACTCTGGCTCCGAGGCCACTCATGATGCGGCTGCTTAGGCTTCGTCGCTATAGTTTTAGGATAGTTGTCTTCTTCTTTTGTTATAATATTTGACGAACAGTTTCCCTGTGCCACACAGTGGCCTTTTGTTGTATATAAATGATCCTTCGAGTTGTTGCTCAGTCATGTGTTGTTTGTACTCTTGTCTGTTTTCCTTTAGGGACCTTTGGGTGAGGATCCCGTCGATACTTCGTCTGCTCCGCATCCACGACCATCTTTGGATGATGCGTCGCAGCTTGTTTTTCTTCATGACCGCGTACGCGGTCTTGAGAAGGAGATACTTGGCATCCGAGGTCATGCGGATGTGTGGAAGTCGAAGGCGGAGCGAGCTACCACCAGGGAGGAGTATCTAATGGGGGAGCTGCGGTAGTTGGCCGAGCAACTGCAGTGTAAGTTTCCTTGAGTTGTTGCTCGTTTTTGGATGTGCCTGTTTGGCGAGTCATCTTGCTCTGTATTTACTGCAGGTGACAACCTTGTTCCGAGGGAGGAGAAGGAGCGTGTTGCAGTTTGGATCAACTGCTTGACCCAGCAGGATATGGAAGCCGACGGCTTTTTCTAGATGGATCGCGATCGAGCTACGGTCCTTGTGACTGTGCAGGATCATGCTCATCAGGTGTCGCGAGTGCTAAGGCAGGTGAAGACTTCTCTGGCATCGATTCTGCATGTCATGTTTCCCCTTGATGAAGCGTCGTCGACTCTCTGGGGTTTGCTGGCGAAGTTTCAAGATGTGTGTCACGTCAGGGGGTTGGTGTGGCACCGGTTGGTTGCGGGGGTGAACACCGCCCTTTCCCTCGTGCGGCTGCATCGCCCTAATGTTAATCTTGCGGCTGTGGCGGCTGGGCCGCCTCCTCGGCCAGATGGTGGCCTATGGGACACGCGCCCGCACTACGCGACTGTTAGGCAATATGCCGAAGAGATTGTAGATCTTTTTGAGCATCGTGCGCAGGTGATCCTTCAGCATAGGTAGGTCGTGTAAAAAGATAGATGTAAAACTTGTATGTATTTCGACTGGGCGTGTTGTGCCCTTTGTTGTAAAGGTTAATTGTATTAGCACGTGGTGCTTGGTTGTATGCATGCCCTTTTCGTTAGCCTGACGTGATCAGCTACTACGGTGTACATGCGTTATCCTCAGTCGACGAAGCCGTGAGGTGAGGGGGAGCCCCCGAGGGAGTTGTAACATAAAGAAATGTGAGGAAAAGATAAACTTTCGGGCGAGACACTTAGCTTTATTCATATCGTAATGAGGAGGTACATTGTTCGACTTAGTAGCCTTGGCTGAGTAGCCTTATTGAAAGTAAAAAGGGGGTAGCTAGGGGTAGAAGCATCGCAATTGTGCGACGTTCCATGGATTGGAGTATGCGAATCCAGACTCCACGTGCTTGAGGCGGTAAGCGCCACCTGGGATGACTTCGGTGACGACGTATGGTCCTTCCCATGGTGACTCGAGCTTTTTCGGCCGCTCTTGCTTGAGTCGTAAGACTAGGTCTCCTTCGACGAAGGACCTTGGGCTTAGCCGACGGCTGTGATAGTTGCGGAGGCTCTGCTAGTAGACCGCCGAGCGAGCCGCGGCAATGTCGTGTGCCTCGTCGAGTGTGTCGATAGCGTATTTGAGTGCGGCCGTCGATTCGGCTACACTGTAGGCGATGACCCGTGGGGCCTTATGGCGTACTTCTGCAGGTAACTCGGCTTCGGCTCCGTGCACCATGAAGAAGGGCATGTAGCCAGTTGAGCTGTTTGGCGTTGTGCGCAAGCTCTAGAGGATAGAGGGTAGCTCTTCTGCCCAGGCTCCCGCAAGCCATTCGAGTGGGCTCAGTAGGCGTTTCTTGATGCCGCCTCCTACGAGGTTGTTGGCCTTTTCGACCTGCCCGTTGGTTTGCGGGTGCGCCACGGAGGCATATGATATGTTGATCCCGAGGCCTTCGTAGAAGTCCTGGAATTCTTTGGAGATGAAGTTCGACCCGTTGTCCATGATGATGCTGTGCGGCACGCCGAACCTATAGACTATGGATTCGAAGAACTTCACTGTCGTTTTTCCCTTTTGGTTGGTAACGGGCATGGCTTCGATCCACTTGGTGAATTTGTCGACTGCGACCAGGATGTAGACGTGGCCTCCTTTCCAGGACTTGGGCAGTTTGCCGATCATGTCGAGGCCCCATTGGGCGAAGGGCCAGGCTAGGGGTATGGGCCTGAGCTCCGATCCTGGTGCGTACGGTTTATCTGCGAACCTCTGGCAGCCGTTGCACCTTCGGATGATGTCCTTGGCATCGTTCATGGCCGTTGGCCAGTAGAACCCAGCTCGTAGAGCTTTGGCGACGAGGGCGCGGCTGCCCGCATGATGGCCACAGATGCCCTCATGGATGTCTTGGAGGATGGTTTTGCCGTCACCGATGGTGACGCACCTTTGGAGTACACCCTAAATGTTGCGCTTGTACAACTCGCCATTGATGATGGTGAAGGCCTTGGACTGGCGAGATATGCGTCGGGCATCTGTCGGGTCATCAGGCAGTTCCCTGTTTGTCAGGTACTGAAGGTACGGTTGCGTCCATGTTTCCTCGATTGCCATGACTTGCATCAGGTTAACCAACGCGACCTCCGGGTCGAGTTTTTCGGGTCCTTCCTGTCCTTCGGGTAGCGCATCCCCCGAGTGCTCTGCTTCTTCGGGTGATCCCTTGGGGAATTTCCTTTTGATGGAGGGCACGCATATTTGTTCGAGGAACACACCTGGTGGCACCCGTGCGCAAGTGGAGCCGATGTTAGCGAGTCTATCGGCTTCCTCGTTGCTTTCCCTTCCAACGTACCGAAGCTCGCAGCCGTCAAAGTCTCCTTCGAGTGAGTTGTAGAGCACGCAGTACACGATCATGTTAGTGGCGTGTGCGTCACACTCGTTCATCGTCTGTTGGACGACGAGGTTTGAGTCACCGTAGATGACGAGGCGCGTTGCACCGCAGATCTTGGCCATCTTCATGTCGCGGATGAGGGCCTCGTATTCGGCTTCGCTGTTGGAGGCCTGAAATTTCATCCGGAGGACGTATTTCATCTTGTCGCCCTGCAGGGATGTCAGTATGACCCCGTCTCCTGCTCCAGCTTCGCGCTTGGATCCGTCAAAGTGCATTGTCCATGACTACGTCATATCCGGGGTGTCTGGCAGTTGTAGCTCCATCTAGTGGACGAGGAAATCCAGGAGGACCTGAGATTTGATCGCGTGGCGCTTCTCGTAGACTATGTCTAGAGGGGACAGCTCGATGCCCCATAGGGCTACACGTCATGTAGCTCCCGGGTTGTTCAGGATGCTGTTCAGAGGTGCCTTATTGACGACCATCACCTGATGCTCCTGGAAGTAGTGGCTCAGCCGACGGGCTGTCATGAACACGCTGTAGGCGAGTTTTTGGTAGTGAGGGTACCTCTTTTTGTTGGTGTCAATACCTCACCGAGGTAGTAGATTGGGCGTTGGACCCCATGGGTCTTGCCATCTTTAGGTCGTTTGACCACGAGCATAGTGCTGACCACCTGATGCGTGGCTGCTATATATAACAACAGAGGCTCACATTCCTTTGGTGTGACCAGGACGGGTGAGGTGGAGAGCAACCGCTTCAGATCTTCGAATGTGTCGTCTGCTTCGGGTGTCCACTCGAATTTTTCTGCTTTGCATAGCAGTTGGTAGAAAGGCAGGGCCTTTTCACCCATGCGGCTAATGAATCTTCTCAACGCCGCGATGCGCCCAGCTAGCTGTTGGACACCTTTGAGGTTCTTTGGCTTCTCCATGGCCAGTATGGCCCGGATTTTCTTCGGGTTCGCCTCAATCCCTCGCTGGGAGATGAAGTAGCCAAGCAGTTGGCCAGATGGGACGCCGAAGGCGCACTTTTCTGGGTTTAGCTTGATCTTGTAGTGATCAAGGTTGTCGAATGTCTCGTGGAGATCGTCGATCAGCGTCTTGGCCTCCCTTGTCTTGATGACTATGTCGTCGACATAGACCTGTATGTTGCGGCCTATCTGGCTCTTCAGTCATGCCTGCATGCACCATTGGTATGTGGCACCTGCGTTCTTCAGCCCGAAGGGCATTGTGTTGTAGCAGAATACTCCGAACAGCGTAATGAACGTCGTTTTCTCCTGATCTTCGACCTTTAGCCGAATTTGATTGTACCCTGAGTAGGCGTCGAGGAAGGAGAATTTCTCGCATCCTGCAGTCGAATCGATGATCTGATCAATCCGAGGTAGAGGGAAGTGATCCTTCGGGCAGTGCTTGTTAAGCGATGTGAAGTCCACGCACATCCGCAGGATGTCCGTGTCCTTCTTGGGGACCAGCACAGTGTTTGCCAGCCACTCGCTCTCCTTGATCTCCCGGATGAAATCGGCGTCGAGCAGTCTGTTAACTTCGACTCCGACAGCTTCGGCCCGTGGCTCGGACAGTCGTCGGATGGATTGTTTGACGGGCTTGGCATCTAGAAACACGTTGAGTGCGTGCTCAGCGAATTCCCTGGGAACTCCTGGCATGTCCGCAGAACACTAGGTGAAGATTTCCCAGCGCTCACGGAGGAATTCGACGAGCGCGCTTTCCTATGCGGGGATGAGGTCGTTGGCGATCAGCGCCGTCTTGGAGGTGTCCATCGGGTGGACCTGCACCTTCTTTGTGCTGAATGTTGAGTCGAACGACATGTCAGGTGCGTTTTGCCTTGAAACTGGGGGTGGCCCGTTGTCCGTCACCTCTTGAAGCCTTGTGAGCTCCTCCTGCATGCCGAATGATTGGGAGATTCTGTTGAAGTCCCTGTCGCAGTGGTCGGATCGGGTGAAGCTCCCCTGGACCGTGATGCCGCCCCTAGGTCCTGTCATCTTGAGTAGCAGGTACGCATAGTGCGGTACTGCCAGGAACCTTGTGAATGCCACGCGCTCGAGGATGGCGTGGTATTGTGATGGCCAGTCCACCACTTCGAACTCGAGCCGCTCACACCAAAAATTTTCGGGTTTGCCAAAGATGACGTTGAGCCATACCTTTCCCAGGGGAAATATGCCCTTCCCTAGGACTATGCTGTGGAACATTGTGTCGGATTGTTCCAGGGTACACAACGAGATCCGCATTGCTTCTAGGGTGCTAGTGAACATCAGGTTGATGCCGATGCCGCCGTCCATGAAGTTGCGGCTCATCTCAAACCCTCCGATCCGCGCCTTGAGCACCAGGGCAGCATGACCTGGGCGAGGGATCTGGCGGGGGTGATCCGAACGACTGAATGTGATGCAGGACTCTGAACCGCTGAGGTACTTAGGGATGGCGGGTGGAGCGATCACAGCCAAGCTGACCTGGCGGGTGATCTTCTTTTGCACCCTGTTTGTTGGGCGCCCCTTTTGGATCATCAATGACCCTTTCGGTGCCGGTACCCGTTTACGCCGTTGTTCTGCATGGGTGAGATCAGGTGATTCAAAGGTCCCACGGGTGGTGGTGGAGGAGCTCCGTGGGCGATGTCGCCTGGTGTAGGTGCATGTCCGAACCCAGGGTTCGGGATCTGCTGTCTCATTTGGGCCAAGCCCTTGCTGAGTTTCTGGAACTCGCGGCAGTCCTTGAGCATATGGCTGGCCTTCTTTTTTCCATCCTGCTTGTCGATGTAGAAGTGGATGGTGCATGGGCCCGACAACTTGTCGTATGCCGAGGGTTCGTCGTCGCGGCCGCGGTGTTGCCACGTTTGCGTTGGGCGTCCTCCATCACGGAAGTTGTTTCCACGGTATCCGTCACTGCTGCGGTTGCTTTTATTGCGGCGGTCGACGTAGCCAGCCGCGACCATGTCGGGTCCGTCACGATCGTCGTAGACGCACGATCTTCGTTTTCTACGACGTTCGCATCGACGGCCGTAGTTGTCTTCCTCATCTGAATGTGCTCGGTGAACAGAGTCCTCGCCATCTGCCCACCTGTTGGCGATGTCCATGAGGTAGTAGAGTGTCTTGGGCTTGACGCGCCCAAGTTCTTCCTTGAAGTCCTGGCGTTTGATGCCATCTTTGAAGGCGTCGATCGTTCTCTCCTCAGAGATGTGTGCCGTGGAGTTCTTGATGTTGGACCAGCGTAATATGTACGAGCGAATGGATTCGCCCGTTCGTTGAGTGCAGGCTCGCAGCTCTTCGATCGAGGCTGGACTCTTGCTAGTACCCTTGAAGTTTCGGATGAAACTGTACGCTAGTTACTCCTAGCTTCGGATGGAACCCGAGGAGAGGCTGCTGAGCCAGATCCGGGCTACGCTTGTCAGCTGCAGCTGAAGGCACTGCAGGGCAGTGTTTTTGTTTCCGCCGTGTAGCTTGACGGATGACAGGTGTTCGCTGAGCCACGCCTTAGGGTCTTGCGTGTCGTCGAACTTCAGAGTGTCCGAAGGAAGCTTGAAGTTTCTCGGCATCCGTGTCTGCCGAACAGATCTGCTAAAGCATTGAGCTCCGCAGAGTTCTCCGTCATCATCCTCTTCGGATCCAGATGAGCACACGTGTTCGGCGCGTGCCTTGTCGACCTTGCGCTGAGCGAGGTCGCTTCAAGCGTCGTAGTCACGGTTGTGACATCGTGGGCTCTTGCGTCTTCGAGGTAGGTCGTACTCGTCTTCGACGGATGAGGGTGTGGGGCTATGGTTGAATCTGACATCAGCTTTCTTTTTTGGCTCCGCATGAGTCTCCTCGTGGAGCGCATCTCCGACGAGTCCAAGTCCGGCTAGTGCGGACTTGTGCATGGCTCTCTTCGGGTCCCCCACCGGAGGTGGATGGGACGCGAGATATGTGGTGACTGCCATGATCGCAACTTGCAGCGTCTTCGGGATGACGTTGCCGTTGGCGTCCATCTCCATGAAGGACGTGTTGAGGGTTCGATTCACCTCACGACGTGCAGCGGGATCCATGTTATCCGTGGGAGAGTGATGCTTGTTGGCTTGATTGCCGTGCAAGCTGGAGCCGCCAGCGGTGGAGAGTGCAGCTCGCCGCGCGCTAGACTCCGAGGCCGCTTGCTTGCGTTTGTTGAGTACCTCTTGCATCTTCACCTGCTTTTTGTGCTCTTCGATGAGGAGTAGATGGTATGCCATCAGTAGGTCCCGTGAGGCACCCACAGGCAGGATCTTGTTGCCCGCCACGGCTTCGCGTGTCTGGTTCCATCCTTCCTTGTTGAGGTGGATTATTCAATTGGCATCGGGGTTGTCCTCGTTGAGCAGGGGGTGGTTGCCTCCTGTTTTCGCCGTTTCTACCCTGTGGTTTGGGTGGCGGTACGTGTGCACCCGAACCTGGTGGTTGTTGCTCCACGTCGCTTTGGATGACCATGGTGCATTGGTAGCATCCGTGGATTGGATCGCTGCTGCCGCATCTTTCAGATCCAGAACCGTAGGTTCCTTCATCCCACTGGGGGTCGCACAGATCTGAGTTGCAGCTACTTCTGTCGTATGACTCATCTATCGACACTGACGTGTGTAGCACGCTGGGATGCGTGGCCTACGAGGTGGGCTTGATCGATGGAGGTGGCACCCACTCTGGGAGGCGGAGAGTGCCGGTCTGTCCCACCTGGAAGCAGAAGCTCCTGAACAGGATCTCGAGCCTGTCGCCTATGGGCTCAAAGTCCTTCATGGTGGCTTGCGAGTGGGCAGTGAAGTCAAAAGCGCCGAAGAGGATATGGCTCTCCGTCGCCGAGGAGTTGTAGATCGCTTTGGTCGGGACCGTCACGATCGCACAATCAGCGCCCCCGATTCCCACAGACGGCGCCAATTGACAAGGTTTCGACTCGTCAATGCCCATTGTTACGAGCTTGGGTTTTGGAGAAGATGGGGGTGCTAGAGATTGCGAAACGGTTAACGGACAAGCAACCAGGGGACACGAGATTTACCCAGGTTCAGGCCCCCGGAGGGAAAACCCTACTACTGGTTGTCTGCTCTTGATTACGGCAGAACCGAAGGTTACATGGGTGCGCAGATGCAATCTGTCGTGAAGGTGTGTATGCGGTGGAAAAAAAGGATTGGCCCTTCTCGCCGTGCCCTCCTGGCCTTTATATAGAGTTTAGGCAAGTCTTGGGCACAGATCGAGTCGGTTACAAGTTTAGGGTTTCCCCCTTTGAATATTCTATCTGTTCTAGTCTTGCTCTCCAAGGATCCGAAGATGTCATGGGCTTGGGCCACCCGAAAATTTTCACAGGTCGCGTATATTCTTGTGGGCCTTACTTGGGCTGGACCAGGTATGCTAATGTCGTGTACCCGCAGGGTATAACCATGTCACCTAGCTTGACGATGGTGTTGATGGCGACGATCTCCCCTTTCCGGGAAGGAATTTCCCCGGCAGAAATCTGTCTACCGGAGAGATCTTTCTCTCTTGGTGTTTTCCGCCCCGCAGAGGCGGCAGAAATCTATTTGCGGTCGCTCCCCTGGTATTAGGGTTCCGTGAGGAAGTTATAGGCGGGAGGGCGGAGTCGGGAGTCGGGCAGGTGGGCCACACCAGCCCTAGGCGCGACCCAGGGTGGACCCGCGCCTAGGGGGTGGGCCCCCTGCGGCCCTTCTTCGCCTCCCCTTCTGGCTTCCTCTGTCTTCTGGGAAAATATAATTTTCCCATATTTTTCTGGTATTTTTCTGATCTTTGCAAAATTGCATCAAAACACCTCCTTTTCCATCAGAATCCAGACTCCGGCAGTTCATCCTCCAAAAATCATCCAACATGCATAAACAGATGAAAAGACATAAGTAATACCTCATAATAAGACATATATCAATGAATAGAGGTAAATTATGATATAGAATGGTGATGCAAATTGGACGTATCAACCGTCCCCTACCTTCACCCATGCCTTTAGCTCACTGTGACGACGACCACGACGAGCACCGTATGCACCCTTCGGTACCCTCGCCGCACTATAAATAGAGGCCTCCTCCGTTCGAATTCAGCACACCATTCCACTTCCCTCTCTCTCAGAACCACCCCACCTCTTCCCCGGAGCAAGGCGAGCACCAGGTGGCCAGAATTTTGCCGGAGCTTGCCACTGCTGGAGGAGAAGGGCGCCGTCGATTGGAGCCGCCCCAGGAGGAGCTGCCAGTACTAGGAGGATCACCGTTGTCGACTTCGTCATTCGCCCCCATTGCCGACCCTCTCCTAAGCCCTGGTGAGCCGCCACTGACCCCCACTGGTCGCGCTAGGGTTCGACCTCGCCGCGTTCTGTTCAGACATGGACGATGAACCTCAGTCGTAGATCTTACTTCTAATCCTACGGCCCAAATCACCCCGTACCCCTTCGCATCCTCCTGTCTCACTGACTGGTGGGGAAAACCACTTAAACCGCCCGCGCGAGCGCTGTGCGTAGTGGGCCGGTCCAGTTAACGTTCCCGCTCGACCCAGTAGTTTGAAATTAGGTTTATCAATTTAGTTTCAAACCTAGTTCTGTCCATAGATTCAAAAATCAATCCAGAGAGATTGACTGAATCAATTTGCATGAAACCAATTTTGTTAGAAAGGTATTGAAATTCTTAATCCAAGCCCGTTGGATTCAAACCAGTTGGAATTATAGATCACCTATAGTAAAAATAACAAGGCAGAGACTTTTCTACATTTAAATATTTTCAAAATTCAACCATAAAAGCTTTTGAGATGATTCCAACTCTCAAAAATCACATTTGACAAGACCTTTCTGAATATATAAAAACATCTAGGTTTACTTACATAAATAATGTACAAGTAATAAAAAAATGCCCCATAGGCATTTCTAATCACTTGAATTAATTAAAATAAAAAGGTTAAACCTTATTAAATTGTGACACCACTTTAAATCACATTCCCAAGTACTGAAATATGTGGTGATGACATGTGTCAACGTGATCCCATGTTTTAGTTGGAGAATATTAAATCTTAAGTAGTTTTTAAATGAGTAGAAATTACTTTTCTAAAATAAAATAAATAAAACAAGTGCCTTAATCTTTGTGATGAGTGTGATGATGCTAGATCATCTAGTGAAAACCCTAGTGTGATAAATAGAATTAGTTAAGTATTGTTTGGCGATTGTGTACCCCGTATTTATTTATAGACGCTAGTACCGACCAATGATACGAAGAGAAAGGAGACTACTACGAGGAAGAAGCCGAGGAGAACCTCAAGCACTGCACTGCATAATGCAAGCTTATACTTGCAGTTATGCAAGCTACTGACTAAGCAAGGTAACACTTGCAACTATGAAAGCTAGATAACCTATGCAATGCATTAGGCATGCATTAGTTATACTACTTGATGATACCTAATCCCAGTTTTACTTGCAAGCTCTATTATTTTATTTCTTTATCAAAGCTTTTGGTTTATGTTTACTTAGTGACTTGTAAATTTTGGAAAGATATTCGACGTAGCATAAAAAGCATAAAAATTGTCCTAAGTTAGATAAATCTTGATGTCATCTTGAGGCATGAGATTGAACTTAGATAATTCACACTTGTTTACCACCCCTCATTAGTGTTTACCCCCAACTTTAGTGGCTAATGCTAAGCATAAAACTTGATCACTTTAGATGGGAATACTTGGTGAAAATGGTTATGAAAACCTTAGAATGATGACTCATTATAATGAAATATTTTGACATGTGTTCTTGAACACCAGATGATTTTGATGATGAAAATGTTGAGGCATGAGCCTTAGCCCTTTATAAAACTGATGGTTGTCTGGATGCGATACCATTCCAATTTTATCGTATAACCACAATACCCTAAATTGGGTAGGGCTTGACTGGAAGTTTATATACCTTAGTATGGGTTCCCTCGCGGCCAAGGTTTGAGCTGATGCTACCTCGTGAAGATTGACCACCTATGCAGTTCCCAAGATGACAGATGGTCATAGTTGAGAGGCCAAACTCATAGGAGAGGTGCCTATACTAGGGCGTGTAATTGAAAGGTTAGGATTGATTATCCGCATACTGAGTATGGTGAATTCAGGATTGCTCCTGACGGATGTATCGAATATTGTGGTGAAAGTGTACCACCTCTGGAGAGTGTCAAACTATTCGAATAGCCGCGTCCGCGGTTATGGACAGTTGGAGTGGCCATAATGTTCCATCGTCATATGTTTTCAAAATGACTTGTGATTTGAATCATGATTTTGACTTGACCACAACAGAGTTGTGAAAATAAAACTTGAATTCCCACTTAGGTGTTATAAAACATTAAGCTAGTTTTCTTTGCTTCTAAACTCAGTTAGAGATAAATCTCGTTTTTTGCAAAACAACCTAGAACTTCGTATTCCTACTTGAAACCACCTTACCTGTTAGTGATAGTTTGCGAGTACTTAAAGAGTACTCATGGCTTTGTCCCTGGCTATTCCCGTGGCCAGACTATGAAGAGGACTATCAGAAGGATGGACCGCAGGAAGGTTACGACAACTAGGATCATCTTCCATCGTCAGCATTGCCTGTGACCATGAAGATGGAGCCTCGCCCACGCTATCGTTATTATTTTGCTGCTTGATTGTACTAAGGCTGGATCATGTGATCCTTTATTTGTTGTAAGACCTTATGTATGGTTTGTAATGAATGATATACTATGATATCCAATCTGTTATGTCTCGCAAAAATGGTAATCCTGGGATTACGATGTATGGCATAACAGGCATCTGGGATTAAAAATTCGGGTGTTGACAGAAGTGTCGTGTCGCCACCGCGAAACAGCAGTGTAGGTCCATTCCAAGCCATCCCGCATCACCATTTTGTGTATGAGATGATTCATAAGTTGCACACCAAAAAGTATAGAAAACGTGCCGAATGACCTCGAGAGCAACATCATTGATATATCCATTCCCACTATAGAAATTTTTGAAACTTAGATTCAAAAGAATACGGGCTCATATTGTTGAATGTTTGTTGCTTTCGGTCTCTTTGGTAACAAGACTATTACTTCAAAATTTTGAAATGTGGCAACCGTTTTCTATGGAACTCCTCAAAAAGAGACATAATATCATCTTTCTGCCTTACTTGCGAAATAGCAATTGCGTTCTTTAGAAACTGCAATTATAGCTCGGGCTACACGTAACCCTTTTTTGAAAATTTCAAAAATAATATTTTGAAGTTTTTTTTAAAAATCATAGATGTTGATAAATGATGTATTCTATCTACTTGCAAAACCTTAACTAGAAACACTTTGTATTTTGGTCCACACAAAAATGAATAAATCTGACAAATTTTGGAGATCCCAAATTTTGCACCGTTTACTACTTCAAATTCACACTTTTGTTATCTTTGCAAAGCCTAAAATATAAGTTATTTCGAGCTGAGATTTTGCATGGTAGAACACATGATTTCCTACATCTTGATATTCTTTTTGGAACTTTGAAATTCTATTTTCAAAATTTTGAAGACGACAAGCTACATGTAGCTCGGAATGGAGGACAAAGACGTCGACGCGCCTTCTTCTTCTTCTTCTTCTTCTTCTTCTTCTTCTTCTTCTTCTTCTTCTTCTTCTTCTTCTTCTTCTTCTTCTTCTTTAAGAGACAACCACTCGAAGGGATAGCTCCATCGAATGTGCTTGCCTAGTAGAACACATGATCGCCTACACCTTGACCTTTACATGCTACGTGTATGTTTGAACCACTCGAAGGGATAGCTCCATTGAATGGATATATCAATGATGTTCTTGAATTGACCAAGGGCAACGATCATCTAGTTCGAAGGGATAGCAAGACCAATCCGGCGATCACACAAGCACCCGCATTGATGTCATACATTTTTGCTCATACAACCGCACAAGCATAGCGAGATATGGCAAACCCAAAACATTTCAAGACATGACTATTGAATTGCATGCAACCAACAGTCCAAACTTATAGAAAGGACTAGACAATATATTTTAACATACTCATCCTACGTCTTTGCCCTTTTGGCCTATTATGACATATGTTTTAAAGTGCCTCAATATTTATTCTTTTGGCTTATTGTAATATATGTTTTGAAGAGTCATAATATTTATTTTAATTCTTGTATTGATCAGGATTTAATTCTAAGAACTGCTTTAATACCATATTGAATTGTATGACACTAGCAAACGCAACCAACGGTCTAAACTAAAGACTAAACAATATATTTAACAACCAACAGCCACTGATAAAAAAGACTAAACAATATATTTTAACAACCAACAGCCCGAACTGATAAAAAAAATTAGACTATATGTTAACACTCAGTTCTACGCTTTGCCCACTCCCTATGTCTTTATCCATATTATATTGTAATGGTTTGGAAAGCCGCAATACTTTTTTTTAATTTTTGCGTTAGCTAGAATTTGATCCTAGGACCTTTTGCTCTAATATCATATTGAACTGCCATACAACGAACAGTCCAAACTTACAAAAAGAACTAGGCAATATATTTCAACAACGACTAAACATAAAACAAATATAACCAAATATAACCTGGTTCGAGAGGTGTCCTGTACAGAACCACATGCCTCACAAACTAATCTCGGGCAAGTCGCATACAGGTACAGAAAATTAAGAGGGCAGGTCTTCACGGTGCAGATACACTCCAGAAATAATTTAGATACATAGACGCAATAGATACGTCAAAGGTAGAGTACGCTCAGCATGCCCTTCAGCAGACTCCAGTCTTCTTGTTCTTTACCAGGTCCTGACAGGCTGCGGCAAACCTCTTCTCGATGTCCAGAACACTCTTCTTGGTTTCCACACCGTCGTCGACACCCTCGCCGGTCTGTGTTGCGATAGCAGTGGTGATCTTAATGGCATGGACGGCGTGGGCGTCCAGCTCCTGCAGAATCTTGTTGATGTCGGTGAGGAGCCGCTGGGCGAGGCTCCGGTTGAAGTCCTCCCTGATGACAACACGGAGGACGGCAACATGCTCCGCGTCCGCAGGCATGGTGTAGGCTGGCACAATCCAGCCAAACCTCCTCAAGTTCTCGGAGATGTCAAACACGGTAAACTTGGTGCTGTCCTTGAGCCGGATAGCCACTAGGGGCACGCCGTCCTCTTTGGACAGGATGTCGAATCGGCCAGTTGCCTCTAAGCCCTCCCTCAATGCGGTTGCATTCAACTGGCAATTCTCCATGATGTGCTTGTATCCCTGCAGAGAAGTTAAATACCAAAACAGCACGTATGAGAAATGTTCGGCTTCAATCATTCATGTGGATATGTGGTACACAAGACAACTTCATCTTAGACCAAAATTTAATGCAGCTTGCAGATGAGGACAATGAAGGTTAAGGCACACCTCGAAGCCTAGACGTATCAGTTGATAGTATTGTGCAATGATTTGGCTAGCACCTGCGCAATGTAGCCACCCACTTAGTTTTCGGAACATCACAAATAATTCATGGTGAACTAATGAAGAATATTAACCTTTGGAGAAGTTCAATGTGAACGTGGGCTGATCTGTTCCCAAGTAGTTTATATGGAAAATGAGTTCTTCAGGCAAATCGTCTTTGCTCCGCCATATGACCCATCCAACACCAGGGTAGACAAGGCCATACTTGTGCCCACTAACATTGATGCTCTTCACCAATGGTAGCCTGAAGTCCCATTCAAGCTCAGGGTGAAGAAAAGGGGCTATAAATCCTCCACTTGCAGCATCAACATGGATCGGCACATTCCACCTAAGTTATGGTATGACAACATAATATATGTCAATTTTTTGTTACACTGCTATGCCTTACAAAAAAAACGTTCATTATCCACTTCCACAAGAAAATTAAAATCATAATTTCTGCATAATTTCAAGGGAGATATGGCTACTTTTTAAACAACATTGAGTAGAATATTGTAGACCTATTGCAGATCCGTCTTCCAAAAAAACGTTGTAGTAACATAGTAGCATTGGCTTGTGTATCCAGTTATAGTGATTGGCATACGAAGAGGAAACAAAATCATATAAAACCAATGGTACCAGGGAAATAAATTGACATGGTTCCACTCAATTAGGATATAAATGAAGAACATAATTAGGATATAATTGTCAATAGAAGAAATGCATACCCAGTTTCCTTGTTCTTTTCCACAAGCAGATCATTCAATAGTTTAACATCTTCGTACTCTCCTGTGAGAGTAGATCCCAAGATGGCTGCAACACATATAGTGTTCTCATCCACCATTTCAACAGCTTTCAAAGGATCCATGACATAGTATCCTTCAGTTAACTTGACCTCCTTCAATTCTACTTCAAAATATCTAGCAAATTTTTCCCAGCAAACCTACAAACATGGGAGGTTACAAGAGGCATCTTTCTGGCACACACAGTGGTAAAATCAAAATATTTTACCCCAGAGAACAAAAAAAATACCTGAACATTTGCACCAGTAACAATATTAGGTTTGTCACATGGCTTCCCCTGCTCCTTTCTTTTATTTGCCCACTTCCTCTTGAACGCCAGGCCTGCAAGCATTATTGCTTCTGAGGATCCCACTGTTGCAACTCCAATTGCTGTCTCCTCTTCCTTGATCGGTGCATTGAACAGGTGGGCTATCATATTTACACAACGATTCTGCAAATTGCAAACTACTAATAAGAAAATGCGTGTAATACTTAAAATCGAGAACTTCTCCATGCATTCCCATATAAATGAATATCAACGTAATGGACATACATATATAGGAATAGTAGTATCTGGATCCAGCAACAACGACAACAGCAAGATAGTATCAATACTTTTTTTTTTGCGAAAATAATATCAATACATGATAATACACGTATTGGGCTTGGTTTGCAGATAATTTTCTAGATATCACCTGGTGGAAGTTTGCTAATGAAATCATCCCCTGAGTGTTACTATTTTGACAATGTTTACAACAACGAATGCGAAGAGCTTTTTATGCGATTTAAGGTGGGCATGGCGTCAGTTAATTGCAAGAAAACCATGCGTGACCTATTACAAAGCCTTGGAGGAAAAGCCTCTTGATCCAAGAATTACAAAGATACTTAAAGTGCCCGACCTTCTAGATTCAGCCAGGCCATTGTGGTTATGACCGAGACCATCCGTTATGAAGTGCCCCAGACTAGTCTAAAGCCATCTTTGTCACAACGTTCAGTCACACGGAATGAACTTTGCTGAAGCAATGTGGTTGGCGGTAACAAATGCTCTATATAATCAACGTGTCATGGTTTCAAGAAGATTGGTTGGCCAGTGGATCACATACAGTTTATAAATATACCATACTAAACTTAACTATTAGTATATGGGTGGATCACAGACAGTTTCTGAATAGCATTTATGCTCTGACTGTGACTAGCATCAGGTTGTCCACAGATCTGAAGTCTGACGGGTACGTTTTCTTATTCAGTTTACGGATTACCCTGAAATATCAAGGCTACAGTGCATAGCCAATTAATCTGTCGGTACAACAATAAAATCGCCCAAATGCTGGGACCTCGGATCCTTCTATTCTTGGGAGGTTTGGTCCTTGAAAATACTATTTCTACTTCCGAGCATACTAGAAATGTTGGATATTTGTCCCCTTGCCCCCAGTTGGCAAGAACACGGCGAAGGCGTGCAAAAAAAAGGAGATGAAGAAAGAGAAGAGGATCCCAGACCTGTAGCTCGGTGGTGACGGGGTACTCGTCCATGTCGACGTAGTTCTTGTTGACGGAGTCCATGATGAGTTTGCCGCACTCCGGCTCCATCCAGGTGGTGACGAAGGAGGCCAGGTTCAGGCGCGGGTTGCCGTCCAGCATGAGCTCGTCGCTGATGATCTGGTACGCCGCCTCCTTGGGGATCGAGTTCTCCGGCATCCGGTACCTGCGCCCACAAACAGTACACGGTCGAATCAGCGACATTGGTCAGATCGGCGTGTCAAGCTGATGGTCCGGTCGTCGGACGGATGTATGGATGGTCACCGCGGGAGCTCCTCGCGGACATAGCGGGACGAAAAGGTGGAGTAGGAGGACTCGCCCGCGCCGCCGGATTTCGCGTGCGAGATCACCATGGCCGCCGGCGATTAAGCTCTCTACTGGCCACTGCTGGAAAGAAAAGATCGGGGGTTCCTGTGGGGGCTCGCTGGGTGTCACACCGACGGTGTGTGGTTCTTGTAGTAGTGGAGTGGTGGCGGTGGTGGGGTGCACTAATAACTAAATAATGCAGCAGCCGCGCTGGCTTAGCGTAGGTGTTAGCCGGTTACCACCACTATTACCGGCAACTGACCGGGGAAAGGGAACTGACCGGGGGAGCCTGTCGCGGACGTAGCGGGTGGCGAAGAAGGTGGAGTTCAGCGGCTCGGCCGTGTCCGAGCCGGTCGCTGCCACGGTGAGAACCATCGTTGCTCGCTGTGGCGGGCTCCCCGACGACAGTGACGGCAGGTCGGCCGCGGCGCAGGGAATCGATCGAGAGAAGGGAGGTGGAGGTAGGTGTGTGTGGCTCAGTGGCTGTGTGCTCTCGATTCGGGGCCTGGCCGGCTGCTGGGGCGAAAGGGGAGTCGACGGTCGCGGCCAAGGAACGTTCCTTTTGTTTAGTGTGGCGAGGCGCACGTATGCGCGCTCCGTGGCACGCGTCGACGCGGGGAGATGCGGTACTGCGGTGAGTTGTCAAGGTGATGGCGTGGCCATTAACTACAGAATGCTACGCGCGCGATGGGTTGCCGCGTGTCAGTTTTGCGGCCACTTGCTCTGACATTTTTTTACTAGCATACCACCATGATTTATATTTTTCGAAAAAGCAGGACAAGACCTCGACCTCTCAATCAATTAGGACGTGTTTGGTTTTGGTCCGAGTTTTTCCGACGTGTGCAATTTGCACCGGACTGCACGATAGAATCAGGCTCTGGTCAAATTTTTCTCCTTATTTGGTTTCGTCATTGACACTATTTAGCACTTGGGCAAAATTGAACCATCGTTGTTTGGAGGATTGTATTAGGTTCGGGAGAAAAAAATAAGCGTGTTTGGTTATGGCATGTGTTCTGATAACCTCTTGTCCTCTTCTTCAGATGGTGAGCTTACCAACACACCACAAGTGTGTCTTAACCAGCTAACACACACCAAGTAGGCAGCATAAACATTGTAGCAACATCACGATATAAGTTCATAGCAATCGAACAGACAATAAAGTAGATAACAAAGATCATAGGTCGACATGGCAAGGGCTGGATCATACTGTAGGCACTTCTTCATAAATTCAGTCATGGGTAGTTGAAGATGGTAACCTTGAATAGGTCATACTTTAGCATATTGAAGGTCAAGAAGAACCCGATCTTCACCTAGTGTGCAATGGCGAAGCCAGACCACCCATGATCAAGGCAGATCCTGCCGCTGACATCCCAGAGCTTCACCATCCAACTGTATCCAGTGTTCGTCTTCAGCACGATCGTTCTCGGCACATTGCCGAGGAAAGGCCTGAAGCCATCTGAGATTGGTAGCATGTCTAACCCAGGTGCCAAGATCATCTTGGCAAAATGGATTGGACCTACCTGGTTGTGGAAGTGTCCTATCTTGAGAGACCTGCCCCTCGCCCTCTTGATGTCGCTGCCCTCACCTCCACTGTTTCCCCTCTTGGAGCCACTACCCTCAACAATATCCCTAGAGCATGCTCCTCCATTGGTGGGGAGCGCACCTTCGATCAACGTCTTCAAGCAATACAATAAGAATCAGCACGTGCGATCGGACATGATAAATGAACGTAACATGTGTGATCGTCATAACACATGGCCTCATATGCAATGACACGTCAAGCAAAGAGATTCTTCCCATGAGCAACAGAAATAAACAATAAATTTGGTTAGCATACAAATTTGTTCATGGAGAGGATCCCTTGCATATCAATGTGCTACTTAAGTAATCATCGGCCAAGGGAAGAAAAACGATGCCCAGCTTTAGAATAATTAGCACAAACACGATAGAGCTGATGCTACAGGAAACCAGATGACGTGCACAACCAATATTTTTTGCATACCATCCGGTTCCTATAGCACCAGCTCTATGAACGTATTGTACTAGGTGTCATCACAAGCTGCATTCAAGGAATAAAATACAATTGCCTCATAGCATAAAGCATTGACAGCAAAAGCGATGATAGTACCGAACCAAGTTCCATCACCTAGAATAGATAACAGAACCAGGTTCGAAAGCATCAACGCTTCTAGTAGCTTGCAGCACATATCTAATCATCAACAGTCATATAAATTGTGCCACATATTAGGCATTGTGTGTCCAAGATCAATCATAATAGGCATGCTATAAATGCAACCTATTGGGATCTTGGCACAAAATGCAAATTAATCATTGGCCAAAGAAGGAGATCATGGATAGTGTTGTGCAAAGTAATGAAGGCCCCATATATGAGGTGCATACAAACACCGGGAGAGGACTCCGTACTACCTAGTACAATGCATAACAAGGTTTGTTATGAACGATTGAAGGTAGTACAAAATCATCCCCCCCCCAGTGTCATTCGGTGACAGTTTTAATCATCGGCCTAGGCACAAGAAGATGAATAGTGCAAAATCCCCAATTTCCCAATCGAAGGAACCCTAATAACCAAATTTGCCGGAATATAGCCACTAACAAGTACAGATGGAACCAATACAACGGTAGATCTAGTGCTTATGAAGGCACAACAAGCAAAGAAAAGACCCTAACACATCGAATCGACCATAAATAGTACAGATCGGTCGAAATCTATTGTGCATGTCACTCATACTCGAGGAATGAGTCCGTAGGAGATAGATCTGAGCTACTAAAACCTTAGAGAGTTGGTGGTTCGAGGCCTTACCGCCATTGCTGCAGGATTCGAGCTTCGGGTTGAAGAAGAAGAAGCAGCCGCAGTAGTAGATCCGCTCCGGCCACAAAAAGCGGAGTAGCCACCTTGATCTACCATTGTCTTCTTGTCGCGTCGGTGGTCTTCGTTCTTCCGGCGGGATAGGAACCGTCGACGGTGAGACAGGAGGAATGGGCGGTTGCGAATGGGGAGAGAGAGAGCGACGAGCAAGAGGTGAGGGGATTTATGACGCGCGTTCCCGATGCGTCGCGACGTCTCCCGCCTTTCCCCCCCGCGTGCATCTGTGTGCCCACTTTTTGCTCCCCAGGGCCTATTCCCGTGGAAACGGTCGATTTAGTGTTCCTAGCGGCCATGATTTGGGGTGCTTTAAGACCCGTGCGATGTGAGCTCGGCCCGACGTGCGAGTCTCCAAAAGATCTTATTTCTGCCGACCCGGTGTGGGAAACGAGCATGCGACCCACCAAACATGCTTTTAACGTACTACTCCCTCCCCTCCGTTTAAAAATATAAAATATTTTAGCTTTATGAAATAAATATATTTAAACTATTTTTAGTATTTAGGTTTACTCCAAACCTCTACGAAAATATACACTAAAAGACGTCTAAAAATATTTGATCCATAAAATTAAAACATTTTATATTTTTAAATGAAAAGAGTACATGCTTTTTATTAGAATGTACAATAGTTAAAGTTACTAGCATCGGTGTCTGTGAGTTGTTATGGTGGTATACTCACATAATTTCCATTTAAAAATATAAAATATTTTAGCTTTGTAAAATAAATGTATGGACTAAACATGCTCTTAACGTACTACTCCCTCCCCTTCATTTAAAAATATAAAATATTTTAGCTTTGTGAAATAAATGTATCTAAACTATTTTTAGTATATAGGTTTACTCCAAACCTCTACGAACATATACACTAAAAGACGTCTAGAAACATTTAATACATAAAATTAAAACGTTTTATATTTTTAAATAAAAAGGATACATGCTTTTTATTAGAATATGCAATAGTTAAAGTTACTAGCATCGTGTCTGTGAGTTGTTGTGGTGGTATATTCACATGATTTTCAAGGCACATAACCAAGCCATGACACCAGGACCGTCCAAGGTTCTCAAAAACCAAAAAATCAAGACCAAATATAATTGACGTATTTCCTTGATCATTAGTGATATATGTAAAAACCGTGTTGCAACATGTCTATAAACAATAGGTTTTGGTTGCGAATGCATCAACACCCTTGTCATGTAGCGTCTTATTTTGCCTCGGTAACCGTCATTATCGAATCGCCTACCTTGATGCCTCTCGGTTCCCTCCCTAAAGCACCACTTTGTCCCCAGAAACAACTGGTATCCTCCCAAAGCAAGCGCACGATCCTAGAGCCCTTCCTTAATGTTTCCTTGCTCCGACGGTTGGCCATGTTGTCCTTCCCGCGCATCCTTAGACTCATCAACCGTTTATGGAGATCTTGGTGAGCTCCTAGTCTCTGTACGCCTCACCTCGTTCCTCCTCTTGACATGTGTGATTGTTAGCACTGATCACCGTCGTCCACAACCACAGAACAACATTGACCGTCCGTCTGCCCGAGGCCTTGGTCCTCTACTTTCACATTGGCTTTAATTTTGATTGAAAATAGGGGAATAACAAAAGAAAAAATTGACCATAATAAATAAACATTGACGGATGTTTAAAAAAATTGACACATGAATAAATTGAATAACCGATTCAAATTTTCAAAACATATAATTTTAATACAAAAATATTTTGCTAGCTTTGCCAAAATTTGGACCTAGAAAATTGACAAAAATCTAGAAATCTTACAATTTTTCATACAACATCAGCTATAGCAAACCTCATGGATTTGCAAAAAGAAAAAAGCACTCAAACACTAAATGAGTAGCCCAGCAGAGCTTCGTGTATCACGAGCACACATCGCGACATGACCAGCAGCAGCAGTCCACGGACGTCCGGTTGGCACACGCAGAGGCAATGGTGTAGGCCGTGCCGGAGCTGTCCGTAAGCAGCCGGGACAGAGGCGTCTGTGCAGTCTGATTTTCGGGCCGGGGCGATACCGCGTGCGCGAAGCAACGGTGGCAGGAGATGGATGGACCATCAGACCACGGTCGTGTGAGATTTACGGGATCTCCTCGGACAAGTCGGGGATGCTTCCTCCGCCACCAGCATCCTTTGCTCGTCGGAGTTCGCGGGGCCCAGTGGGCAGTGCTGGTCCATGCTCAACGTCACTTCGAACGACTACTATACTACAACTGCGTCCCGGCTGCCACTTCTTCCCCACTTCTTGTCGGTCTATATCTGTGCTAAGGGCTTGAAGGCGACGCTGATGTTACTCGAGGGTCATTGGCCGCGGTGATGGAGTTCACCAGCAAGGATGGCAGGGAGATAGTCGACGGTGGCCCGGGTTGTCGGCAGTTAAGTCGGGCGAGGAATCTCGTAGTGTAGCTGGAGGGCTGCGTGCTCGACACTGATTTGGAGCTAGGCAAGGCTGCATGTGCTGTGTGATGAGATTTGGAGCTAGGCCGGACTGCGGGCTTGCGCTTTCCACTCTGCCCAGGATCGGCCGATCCAAGCACTTTAATTTTAGCCCACCTCGACTAACGACCGATTTTGAAGCGCGGGCTGACGAACGAAACAAGCGACATAACAAGTACCATCATGACCGCAACAAGCAATTTAATACCCCCTCCATTTCAATATGCAAGATGTTTAAGGTGTGTTAAGCTAATGAATCTAGCCATGTTTTAGTATGTAGGTTTACTCTAAACCTCTACAAACCTATATACTAAAATAGGTATAGATATATTATCTTCACAAAGCTAAAATATCTTATATTTTGAAAGGGAGGGAGTAGCATAGATTCGCTTGAAATAAGAATAGACCAACAAAAATAAAGATAATAACTAGTCATGTTATAGGACTAATATGCTGCTAGTCAATCATGTCAAAGATATCATTTGCAAACGGCACCAGTCGATTGTATCCAGTAGTCGTAATATCCCGTTGCTCTAGTGATAGAAGTAATTGTTGGAGATATGCCCAAGAGGCAATAATAAAGTGGTTATTATCATATCTTCATGCTTATGATAAATGTTTATATAGCATGCTATAGTTGTATTAACATGAAACATTAATACTTATGTGATTTGTAAATATAAAAGAGTCCCTAGTAAAGCCTCTTGTTAAACTAGCTTGTTGGTTAATATGTGATCATGGTTTTCTGATCATGAACATTGATATGTTATTAACAACAAGGTCATATCATTAGGAGAATAATGTGATGGACATACTCCTATAGTTAAGCATAGCATAAGATCAAGTCATTCAAATAGTTCACTTGCTATAAGCTTTCAAATACATAGTAACCTAAATCCTTCGACCATGAGATCATGTTAATCACCATCACCGGATGGATGCTTTGATGACATCAAACACTACTTCGTAATTGGGTGGTTATAAAGGTGGCATTGATTGTTCGGAAAGTATGTGTTGAGGCACATGGATCAAGAGTGGAATTTGTCCATCCATATGACGGATAGATATACTCTGGGCCCTCTAGGTGGAATGTCATCCAATTGGCTTGCGAGCATGTGACTGGCTCACAAGGGATCACATATCACATGAACGAGTAAAGAGTACTTATCGGTAACGAGGTTGAACTAGGTATGCAAAGATCCCGACGATCAGACCTCGGATAAGTAAAGTATCGCGAGACAAAGGGAAATTGGTATCGTATGTAAATGGTTCATTTGATCATAAAGTAATCGTAGAAATATATGGGAGCCATATGAATTTCCAGATTCCTCTATTGGTTATTGATCGGAGAAGAGTCTCGATCATGTCTGCATATTCACGAACCGTAGGGAGACACACTTAAGGATTTGATGTTGTTTAGTAGATATGGAACATGAGTAAAAAGACCGAATGTAGTTCGGAGTCTCGGATGGCATCCGGGATATCATGAGGAGATCTGAAATGGTCCGAAGAATAAGATTCATATAAGGAAATTCCAATTCCGGAGTTCTAGAATGGTTTTGGTGTTTTCACCGGAATGTTCTAGAAGGTCCACCAATCCGGAGTGGGAAGGGTACATGGATGTTTCATGACAAAGTGGAATGGTTGCATCATGTCCGAGGTCACTTGGCTGGACACTTGGAAGAGAGAAATCAAACTCTAGTTTGAAAGTCAAAAAGGCAGTTTGAAAAAGTCAAATTGGAACATTGGTTTCCAAGTGGAGGGATAGGATTCCTCCCTCTCCCTTGCGTCGGCCTAGAAGTGGAGTTGGGGGAGGACTCTCCTCTCCCAAACCGCCCCTCCCTCTCATAAATAGAGGGAGGGGTGCCCCCCTTGAACCCCATAAGAAACCCTAGGTTGGCGGCCGCCCCCTCTATAGTTGCGGCCAATCTAGATCTCCTCTAAATGGCTGTTGACTAGCTAAACCCTAGTTGCTAGCCACCTCTAAACCTCGGCCCTCTAAAACCTAGATCACCGGGGCTCCCTCTACTCCACCATACTCGCACCGGCTTAGGCGAAGCCCTGCGGGATCTCCCCTCTACTTCCGACACCATGCCGCTGTGCTACCGGAATCGCGAGGAGAGAGCTACAACCTCCACTGCCTGCTGGAACAAGGGAGAGGAGGGTCTTCATCGAGTACCATATGTGTGACCGACTGCAGAAGTGTTGCCGGAATGCGGCGCCGGAAGGATCGTCTACGCGATCTTGAGATCGGCAAGTGAACGACTACATCACCCACGAGAATCCGATCTCGTTGACCGCTTTGGATCTTCGAGGGTTAGTACTCTATCGAATCGTTGCTACAATCTAGTAGATAGATCTTGGCTTGTGTGTGTTCATGCGATAGAATTTTTTTGTTTTCCATGCTACGAACCCCTACAGTGGTATCAGAGCCATGTCTATATGTAGATCTATTGCACGAGTAGAACACAATGGTTATTATGGGTGGTGGTGCTTTTATTTCAATTGCTTCTTGTGTACTTTGCATCTTGCGGGATGGTGGGATGAAGTGGCCCAGGCTAACCTTACATGACATCGTTCATGAGACTTGCTCCATGCTCGACATGCAACTTGTATTGCATAAGTGGCTTTGCGGGTGTATGTCTCTCCCATCATAGCGAAGATACAATTTACAACGGGCACTTGATAGTTCTTGCAGCAACATTGTGGTTCTTGTTCGTAAGTTAGAATGGTACTTATTGAAAGCCCCAAACCACGTAAAATATGCAAAGAAAATTAGAGGCATCTAACTTTGTTTTGCAGGGGTGTGTTGTGATGTGATATGGCCATGATTGTGATTATATATGATGTATGCAACATTCCTTATTGTAAGTCGGCAACCGACAGGAGCCTTACAGTTGTCTTTTAATTTCAATAAGACCTGCGTGTCTATTATTCAAAGTAGTTATAATAGTTGATGATGGCGGACGACAACCATGGATCGGTGCCATTGACCTTGAAGCCATGCCGGTGATGATGGAGATCATGTTCGTGCTTGAAGATGGAGATCGGAAGCACAAGAAGAAAGGTCGTATCATATCACATATTATGAACTACATGTGATGTTAATCCTTTTTATGCATATTGTATTACTTAGATCGCGGCGGTAGCATTATAAGATAATCCCTCTCATAAAATATAAAGTAATAAAGTGTTCGTCCTTAGATAACACCGTTGCCAAGACTCGTTGTTTCGAAGCACCACATGATGATCGGGTGTGATAGATTCTACGTGTGCATACAACGGGATCAAGGCAAATTTGTTCATGCGGAAACTTAGGTTAATCTTAACGAGCCTATCATGTACAGACATGGTCTCGGAACACGGAATACCGAAAGGTAAAGGATGAGTCATATAGTAGATATGGTGAACATGTTGATTGTCCGCCTTTAAAACTACATCATCTCTCGTGATGATCGGACTTGGTGTAGTGGAGTTGGTTCATGTGATCACTAAAACAATGTGAGGGATATTGTTTTCAGTAGGATTTCAATAGTAATATGATTAAAATTTGAACACTATTTATCATAAATTAAATCAAAGTGAATTTGCATAGTTGTTGTAGTCATTGGCATCCGTTTACCACCTTATGCTTAGTTATAATTGAGATAATAGAACTAAAGAATTCTGGTTAGTTACTTTATGAACTGGTATCATATTGTTTTGAAGTGTTAATCTAAAGTTTAAAAGTCCTATTGCAAACTTTAAGGAAGTTCTGGTTACTCTGTGAAGTTTAATAATTGGTATTAAATCAAGAGTAACAATTCCAGTGTTAGTATACAAGTATCATGTTTTTTCTCCATGATTTTTGATATTTAAAAGATCATCTTAATATCAAGGTAATCTAGGAGTTAAAAGAGTTTTTCAGAAATCATCATGTGTGGAAGATATTGCGATATCTGGAACAAAGCTTTGGTTGCAACATGATGGAGTATAATATGGCAAAGTTTGTGTTCTCATATTTTGATGAGAATTTGCAGACGCTAGTCGCTCTAATCCTTCAAAAGGTTTTGGAGAGCAACATTATACTCACGATTCACCGTTATAAGCTAAAGTAGCTTGATCATGAATATTTCCATGATAAGGATGAATATTTGATGTAGGTAAAATGTTTACCACACGAAAAGATTACTAAAGAATGGAATTTGAAAGAACACCAAGCATTTGATGATGGTGATCTACTTCAAAGTGCAAGTCCAAAGACACTAGTATTTAACTATACACGCTTTGGACTATGTGTCATGAGTATGGCGCCACTATTGATGTTGATAGATTCTTTTTGAAGGATAAAGAAATACTGAAAGAGAAATCTCAGAAATATATGGCATAATAGAAAAGACTAGAATTGTTCAGCTTAGGTATATATAAGATATACATATTATGGCTATATTCTTTGCTTGTTAAACAATGTGGTTCTTAAGTATTGGATACTTAATTTGTTGGTGTGAATCGTCATACTAAACAACACAATTCATGAACTGCAATGACCTAAGTAACTAGCAAGATAATATGTGATGATGTTCATCGAGAACAAATAAAGTGTTGATATGTTTCTCGTTGACATCAAAGCTTGCCTTCAAGATTTGTTTTATCAGGTGTTATGAGAAAAAAAAGGGTTGTTCAATTAGTTGCCATAATCCATAAAAGATGGATGATTTACAAATCTCGTTGGATAAATCACATCCATAAAACTAGTGCTAAAAATGTCGACAAATGATTGAAAGATTATTTAGGAAGTGACATCGCCATTTAAATTATAAAGGAAATAAAACATGAAGAAACTCCATGTAGATGGAATTTTGGAGTCTTTTTGATTTTTTGATCAAATGACGCTTATGAAACTTTCCTAGAGATAATTAAAAGTCCGTTCATAGGCCAAAAGTGAACAAAATACTAGCTTATTGGAACTTGTACATGTGATGTATGAAGCCCATTATGTGTAGTCAAGAGTGATGGATTTCAACTTCATATGCTTCCTCCGAAAATTTGAGTGAATATATGAATATTTACTTAATAAGGATGAAGTGTGAAACATTTGAAAAAGTTTGAAGACTTTCAAGATGAAGTGCGAAATCAATGTAACAAGAAAATAAAGCATTTGTGATAGAATCATAAAGGAAGATATTTGAGTTACAAGTTTAGCATAACACCTAAGATTTGAGGAATCGTTCCATGGATTTGCGTTTCACGAAACACCATATGAGTATGGAATAATCTAGATATGTAATAAAACCTTGTTTGACATGGTAAGATCAAAGGTGTTATTTATAAAAATGCCATTATATTTTAAAGATTAAAGCTATAGAGACTACCACTTTTTCACTGAAAAGAGCTCCATCATGATCCGTTGAAATGACACCATATAAAGATATGGTTTGGGATAAACCCCAAGTTGTCCTTTCTTAAACATTGGTATGCTATGCATTAGAAAAAAGTTTGCAACCAAAGTCGGATGAACATGTATTTGTATGTTATTTCAAATAACTGTTGAGTATTCCTCCATAATACCGGAGACAAAAGTGTTTGTCGCTTAGAACGTCAAGTTTCTTTGAGAAGAAATTTTCCATGAAAAGTTAAGTGGAAAGACAATAGAACTTTGATAAGGTTAAAAGACCTTAGCTATATGTGAAAAGTTGCATGATACGTTGGAAACGTATCTATAATTTTTGATGCTCCATGCTTGTTTAGTATCTACTTTGCTTTACTTGTCTACACTTTGAGGTGCTTTTTACATGTTTTCTGGAACTAACCTATTAACAAGTTGCAACAATGTCAGATGCCTGTTTTCTGTTGTTTTTGGTTTCAGAAAAGTTAGTAAAGAAACATTCTCGGAATTGGACGGGACAAACGTCAAAGTCAATTAATTTTCGTGGGGAACAAGAAGTCCAGATGGGAGACGAGGAAGCGGGCCAGGGCAGCTAGACCCCCCAGGCATGGCCAGCGGTGGGCCCGCGCCTGGCTAGGGTTTGGCCCCCCTGGTCGCCTCCTCGGCCTCCCCCTTCGCCTATAAGAAGCCCCCAATGCAGAAATCCTAAGCACTCAAATATCCATGAAACCGTCTGTAGCCGCCGCCACCATCGTCCCTAGATCGGGGGGATCTGAAGTTCTTCCCGGCACCCTGCCGGAGGGGAGATCATCCCGGAGGACTTCTCTCCGGTATGATGCGTGAGTAGTTCCACCTTGGACTATGGGTCCATGTAGTAGCTAGATGGTTGTATCTCCTCCTTTGTGCTTTCATGTATAGATCTTGTGAACTCCGTTCATGATCAAGATCTAACCTATTTGTAATCATAAATGTTGTGTTTGCGGGGATCCGATGGATATTGAGATTATTATGTTGGTTTGAATAATGGTTTTGTCTTTATGATTCTATGATGTCTATGTTGTTTGTGATCTTGCATGCTCTCCGTTGTTAGTAGCTATCTTGGCCAACTAGTTGCTAGTGACTCCAAGAGGGAGTATTTATGCTCGATAGTGGGTTCATGCCTCTAGTTTCCAAAGGAAGTGACAGAAATATCTTCGGTTGTAGATGTGATGTTGCTACTAGGGAAAAAACGATCTCTTGTTCATGGAACATGTGGACTGTTTACCTTACACACTTTGCTTAATGCAGTTGTCTGTTGCTTGCAACTTAATACTGGAGGGGGTTCGGATGATAACCTGAAGGTGGACTTCTAGTCATAGATGCAGTTGGATGGCAGTCTATGTATATTGTTGTATTGCCCAATCAAATCTCATAGGATCTTTCTGACTAGTAATTGCATTGTTATGCCTTGCTCAGTTCCTATCAATTGCCCTGCTGTAATTTGTTTACCCTTCATGCCATGTTGTTTATCTAAGGAGAGAACCTCTAGTGAACTATGGACCCCGATCCAATCTTTACCATTGATACATCTTCCACCGTTACTTGTTTACTTGCTGCAAACCATTACCTTCCACACCATATGTTTAATCCTTTGTTACAGCAAACCGGTGAGCTTGACAACCTCACTGTTCGTTGGGGCAAAGTCTTGAGTTTGTGTTGTGCAGGTCTCCATGTTGCTTGCAACACCTGTGTGACGTTTCCTTCCTCCTTCTGGTTCGATAACCTCGGTCTCTACTGAGGGAAGATTTTCTTCTTGCTTCTTCACACCTTGCTCTTGGGGTTCCCAACAAGCTCCACATCAACTGAGCCATCAACAAGTTTTCTAGCACCGTTGCCGGAGAGGTTAAGGACATCTTCACAAGGGGAGTCCTTCACTTCCTTTCTCTTTACTTTGTTTTTAGTTTGCTTCGTTTCTTTTTCTTGGTTTTGTTTGCCTCTTTTCAAAAAAACCCAAAAAAATAGTCTAGTTTGGTTTGCTTGCTTTATTCAAAAACACAAAAAATTAGCTCCTGCTCTAGCTGCTGCTGCTGTTTTTGGCTTGCCCACCTTTGCCAAAATGAACTCTGTTGAGAACACCAAGTTGTGTGACTTCACTAGCACCAACAACAATGATTTGCTAAGCAGTCCTATTGTTCCACCTGCTCCTGAGGCTAACTTTTATGAAATTAAGCCTGCTTTGTTGAATCTTGTGATGAGAGAGCAATTTTCTGGTGTTGGTTCTGATGATCCTGCTGCCCATATCAATAGCTTTGTTGAACTTTGTGAGATGCAAACGTATAAGGATGTAGATGGAGATATTATTAAGCTCAAGCTTTTTCCTTTCTCCTTGAGGGGAAAAGCTAATGAATGGTTGCTTTCTTTGCCTAAAAATAGTAGTGATTCTTGGACTAAGTGCAAAGATGCTTTTATTGGAAAGTATTATCCTCCTGCTAAGATTATATCTATGAGAAGTGACATTATGAAATTTAAACAACTTGATAGTGAACACGTTGCTCCAGCTTGGGAAAGAATGGAATCTTTAGTTAAAAACTGCCCTACTCATGGACTCACTGCTTGGATGATTATCCAGACTTCTTATGCAGATTTGAACTTATCCTCAAGAAATCTGTTGGATTCAGCTGCTGGAGGTACTTTTATGGGCCTCACTTTGGGTGCTGCAACAAGGCTCCTTGATAATATGATGGTTAACTAGTCTGAATGGCATGTTGAGAGAGCTCCACATGGTAAGAAGGTAAACTCTGTTGAGGAAACTTCCTCTTTGAGTGAAAAGATTGATGTTATTATGGCAATGCTTGTTAATGGGAAAGCTCCTCTAGATCCTAATAGTGTTCCCTTAGCCTCTTTGGTTGCTTAAGAAGAGCAAGTTGATGTGAACTTCATTAGAAACAACAATTTCAATAACAATGCCTATAGGAATAATTTTGGTAGCAACACCAATTATAGGCCTTATCCTCCTAATAATGGCAACTCCTATGGAAGCTCTTACAATAATTCTAGAAGTGCCCCATCTAAACTTGAAGTCATGCTCAAGGACTTTATTAGTAAGCAAACCACCTTCAATAAGACTATAGAGGAAAAGCTTTTAACTGTTGAGAAAAATATATCCTCTTTGTCTGAAGCTCAGTCTTCCTTGATTAATAAAATGTCTGCTAAACCTGAAACTATGGAAAACACCTTTGCTACTGATCATGCCATACAAGTTACTATTGATGAAAATGTTAGGCTGTTAGCTCAACTTCATGCTAAGTGGGAAAGGGAAGCTGAAATTGATAGAAACAATAGTGTGTGCACCATCACCACTAAACCACAAGTAGTCCTTATTCCTCCTCCTATTATGCCTAAGCCTATTGAGCATACTACTAGTGCTGCTAAGTTTGACTTTGATATTGATGGTTGTAATATTTCTTAAGTGATTATGTTCTTGCAAAAGCTTGTTAGAAGTCCTGATGCTAGTGATATGCATGTTGCTTTCACTAAACACATTACAGATGCTCTTGTTAAGATTAAGGAAGATAAGATAAAACACAAAGTTTATATTCCTAGGAAAGTAGAATATAGTTGGGAACACATTATTAATATACAAGTGAATTACTTTGATCTCAAAGCTTCATATGATCTTGGTTCTAGTGTCTCTATTATGCCTAGAAAGATTTATGAAATGCTTGATTTGCCACCATTGGAAGATTGTTATTTAGATGTCCCACTCAATGATAATGCTAAGAAGAAACTCATGGGGAGTATTAATGATGTTATCATTATGGTTAATAATGCTTATGTCCCTGTGGATTTCTATGTTTTGGATGTTGAATACAATGCTTCTTGTCCTATTACTTTGGAAAGACCTTTTTTTAGAACAGTTGGTGCCATCATTGATATGAAAGAAGGCACCATTAAATATCATTTTCCATTCAAGAAAGGTATTGAACACTTCCATATGAGGAGAGAGAAGTTGCTTTTTTCTCCTCCTTTAAAAGCAAGATTTGATGTTAATGCTTCTTCATTTGAAAATACTTGATTCTTCTTGCTTCTTGTGCCTAACTTAAAGGCGTTAAAGAAAAGTACTTATTGGGAGATAACCCAAGAGTTTCCTTGAGTCTTGGAAGTTATTACTTCTATAATGACCTCTCCTTATCCTTTTTTTGTTTGCTTTTTGTGCCAAGAATGACCTCTAATGAGAGGGAAGTAAGATTTGGGGAGTTGCTGTCCCGAAACAGATTTCTGTCCTCCACCAAAAAAATTCGTGAGGAGTCTCTGTAACTCGTATTGAGATCAGAATTTACGAATAAATCCCCCAGTATGTTAGCTAACTTTTGTTAGTTCAACAATTTTCGATTTGAGCAACAGAAGATGTTCGAAAAAATCGTTTTCTACCTGCTGGTATGTTTTGACAGATTTCTGCCATTATTTGCATTTGCTTCTTATTGATTCCTTTTTGAGTTCTCTTTAGGTGAATTGAGATTTTTGAAGGAGTTACTACAATAGCTTGTGTTTTTAGTGAAAAGTCTTGCTGTTCCAAGTCTTTGCCAGGGGTCTAATATCTTTTGAATACACTAATGTTGCTAATGAAGATTGTGTGAAGTTTTATATGAAGGAAAAATTTCAGGTGTAGAGAGATAATTATGCAATAAGATGAAGAATGGACAAAAGATCAAGCTTCGGGATACCACCATGGTGTCACCCCAAGAAATATCCAAGAGGTACAAGCGTCAAAGCTTGGGGATGCCCAAGGCATCCCCTTGTTCATCAATAAAAAGCCTAGGTCTGTCTAGACACTTTGTTTTTATTGTTTTATGCACAGTTGTGTTGTTCTTGGAGCATCTTAGTTTTCATTTGCTTTGCTTAGTTTGTTTAGTTTGATAAAGTATTTTGGACCCCCGTTCTCTCTGTGTTGTTTTGCAAATAAGTTGCTTGGTGTTTGGAAAGGAGTAGTAAGTTCTTGCTTGAAGTGCAAGAGGAGCTTGCATTGACTGTGACTTAGACTTTAGCATGACATGCTAGGTGTTGTTTTGACCTTATGCTTAGTTATTATTGTTGTAGCATGTCTTGTTCCAAACAATTGGGATTGCTTAGTGTGCCTTGAAGAAATTATGCGTTGTTTTAGCATGCAAAAGCATAGTATTGTGGTATTCTCCTTTGATGTTTTGCTTGGGTTGACTTGGCACATGCTCACACCATGTTATGACTATGAACAAGTCACCATTAGCCTCTATGATCATTTAGTCCTTAACTTGTAGTACCACTCTTTGCTTTGATTAGTATGCTTTGTTGCACTGCATGATTATGGCCATTATGCTCTCTTAGTTGGTTGCTCCCAGTCTTTTGCTAGCCTCCACTTGTATGAGTAAGTTCTACTCATGCTTCCAACTCCCAAGAAACCAAGTTATTTCAAAGTGTCCACTATAAACTCCTATACATGGTGTGTTACACCATTCTAAGTATATTCTTGCTTTCAACTATCTTCCAATTAAAAAGTATTTTGTTATGTGAAAACTTAGTGATTAAAGTCCTCACGAACTTGATGGTACACTTTGTATTCTTTGCCTCTAATAAACTTGAACCATTGTGACAACTTTGTTGTATATTCTTGCACTTATAAGTTGGAATTAGCAGAATCGTGCTGTCACGGGGAACATTTTCAACATTGCACTTGTACTTTGTACTCAGTTGATATCATGCTCTTTTGTCTATGGATGTCACTGGTGTGAAATAAAAAGGGAACTTGTAAGTCCATGGAGTTTGTATCCTGTGTTAGAGAGACGCTTGGGCCGCTAGCCTAAGCCATGCCTAATCATGGTGGAAACTTGCAGCATCACCATAGTGACATCTGTGAAGCATTCTTCTTATAAAAAAGAGAGACACATTGAGAAAAGAGGAAAGAGAGAAAAAAGCACCATATTCCCATGGTAAATAAGAAGATTGCTGAGATGCTCATTGTCTGCTTGTCTTGTCATTTTGGTTATGGGATAGCTCCTGTACCATGTGCAAGGGGTACCCCGTTGGCGGTTCTCAATGATATGCAAATACTTACAATGACAAGAACTTACAGGTGACTAAAGTTGAGGAGCATGAGGTGTGGCCCTCGTATTCAAGGGACTTGAGATTGCCAACATATACTTCGTCAAGCATATACTCCATCTTTGTTCACTTTAACCTTAACCACTTCAAGATGCTTATGATAGGGGCAATGATGGCTGAAAGCTAACAAGTACCATAATTTTTCGAAGCTCTTTTTGAAACTTGAAATCCCTGCTTCCTTTATAAAAGGCCTTTCTTCCACCATTATTTGAGTCTCCACCTTCTATCTTTAGCACCATTAAGAGAGCATAGTTGTAATTCTGTGTGCAGTGTTCCAAAGCTTATTGATTGATGCATATTGAGATATTACTTGTTCTTGTGCTATTTGTTTCTAGTCACCCTTGTGAACTTTGAAGGTGTCCTATGCATCTATTTGCTACTCTATGAGGGACAAGCTGATTGCCACTATGCCATTTTTTCTGTATGTGAAACAAACAAACGTTTTTCAATGCATGTTATTCATGATCTTTGTTTGTAGCTTGTCATGTTGCATGCATAGTTACTATGTAATATTGTTGGAACTCCATCTTTCATGCACATGTTTAGAGTTCTTTGATCCCAGCTTTCAATGCTTGCAAAGGGTTGGATCTTTATTGTGAGGATTGGATCCTCAAAAATTATTCTTTTATCACTTACCTACTTGAGGACGAGTAGGAGTTAAGCTTGGGGATGCTTGATACGTCGGAAACGTATCTATAATTTTTGATGCTCCATGCTTGTTTAGTATCTACTTTGATTTACTTGTCTACACTTTAAAGGTGCTTTTTACATGTTTTCTGGTACTAACATATTAACAAGTTGCAACAGTGCCACATGCCTGTTTTCTGCTGTTTTTGGTTTCAGAAAAGTTAGTAAAAAAATATTCTCGGAATTGGACGGGACAAACGTCAAAGTCAATTACTTTCCGTAGGGAATAAGAAGTCCAGAGGGGAGACAAGGAAGCGGGCCAGGGAAGCCAGACCACCCAGGCGCGGCCAGGGGTGGGCCCGCGCCTGGCTAGGCTTTGGTCCCCCTGGTCGCCTCCTCGGGCTCCCCCTTCGCCTATAAGAAGCCCCTGATGCCAAAACCCTAAGAACCCGATCAAATCTCCACAAAACCGTCTATAGCCGCCGCCACCATCGTCCCTAGATCGGGGGAGGGATCTGAAGTTCTTCCCGGCACCCTGTCGGAGGGGAGATCATCCCGGAGGCCTTTTCTCCGGTATGATGCGTGAGTAGTTCCACCTTGGACTATGGGTCCATGTAGTAGCTAGATGGTTGTATCTCCTCCTTTGTGCTTTCATGTATAGATCGTGTGAGCTCCGTTAATGATCAAGATCTAATCTATTTGTAATCATGCATGTTGTGTTTGCGGGGATCCAATGGTTATTGAGATTATTATGTTGATTTGATTAATGGTTTTGTCTGTATGATTCTATGATGTATGTGTTGTTTGTGATCTTGCATGCTCTCCGTTGTTAGTAGCTATCTTGGCCAAGTAGTTGCTAGTGACTCCAAGAGGGGGTATTTATGCTCGATAGTGGGTTCATGCCTCTAGTTTCCAAGGGAAGTGACAGAAATATCTTCGGTTATAGATGTGTTGTTGCTACTAGGGAAAAAACAACGGTCTCTTGTTCATGGAACTTGTGGACTGTTTACCTTACACACTTTGCTTAAAGCAGTTGTCTGTTGCTTGCAACTTAATACTAGAGGGGGTTCGGATGATAACCTGAAGGTGGACTTCTAGTCATAGATGTAGTTGGATGGCGGTCTATATATCTTGTTGTATTGCCCAATCGAATCTCATAGGATCTTTCTGACTAGTAATTGCATTGTTATGCCTTGCTCAGTTCCTGTCAATTGCCCTGCTGTAATTTGTTTACCCTTCATGCCATGTTGTTTATCTAAGGAGAGAACTTCTAGTGAACTATGGACCCCGGTCGAATCTTTACCATTGATATATCTTCCACTGTTACTTGTTTACTTGCTGCAAACCATTACCTTCCACACCATGCGTTTAATCCTTTGTTACAGCAAACCGGTGAGCTTGACAACCTCACTATTTGTTGGGGCAAAGTCTTGAGTTTGTGTTGTGCAGGTCTCCGTGTTGCTTGCAACACCTGTGTGACGTTTCCTTCCTCCTTCTGGTTCGATATCCTCAGTCTCTACTGAGGGAAGACTTGCTGCTTTCTGCTTCACACCTTGCTCTTGGGGTTCCCAACATGCTCCCCATCAACTGAGCCATCATTGCACAACGCCGAAAAGTGTTCCGGAGGCAGCAACAATGCTCATGGCTCACGTGCCTGAAAGGTTGTGGTCACGGAGGTCTAAGTTCCTATTGAACAAAGTAGGTCAGGTAAACAATCAAATACTAGGATTTGAAATTAAATCATTGTTGTTTGACAATGATAAAACCGACTGTATGCAAAGAAGCGATGATGGGCCCTGACTCCGTCAGATGGCTTTAAGCCATAGAATCTGTGATAGTTCCATACACGAGAAATCAAGCTTTGAACTTGAAAGACCCTCTAGAAGGTGTAAAATCTTACAATTGTATTTGGACCTATAAATAAATAGACATGGATGTTTCACATCTATGAAATAGTCGACATGTCAAAAAGAGTTAATGACAATGTTCAAGCATTTGACTATGACAAGATTTGATCTTTCATAGTGATATTTAATCTAGACGGATTTGTGTAGCAACCACTACATATAATTTAGTTATGTGGTAGTTGAATAAAGAAAACAAGTTCTTCTAATAGAATGGTTACCTAGGACGTGTACTTAACACGATCCAAAGGGTTTTGTTAATTCAAATGATGCTAAAAGCGTATGCAAATTTTAATGGTTGAAATAAGCATCGCGGAGTTGGAATCTTCACTGTGATAAAATTGTTAAAGGAGTTTAATTTCATCAGAGACAATGAAGATGCTTGTATTTGCAAGAAATTAAGTAGGAGCGCTAAGACATATTTCTAATACATTATGTGGAATACATATTGTTAATTGGAAATGATGTATCTTTTGTTGACACATGTCAAGAATTTCATCTCGTTGAAAGACTTAGGCAAAACCCGAATATTAGGCATCAATATCTATAAGGATAGATTGAGGCGCTAATATGGTTGTTCCAAATGTACATAAATGAGATATTGAAAGAGTTCAGTATGGAAATAACAAGAAAGGTTCTTGCCACATAGAAAGGATTAAATCGAAATTCAAGTGTATCGATTCTTGATAAGTGAAACAAAGATTCGAGTATTTTTGATACTTGATGAATAAAATCACAAAGAGCATTTTAATCATACTGTGACATGTACATATCCAGATATGTCCTATGCTCTAAATGTTATGAGCATATACCATAATGATTCATAAGATGATTATTGGACGATAGTAAAAATATTCTTATGATCTTTTGGAAAAACTAAGAATATGTTATTTTTGTAGAGGTGACAAATTGATGGTTAGTTCATTGTAAAAGTACTACATTGATACTAGTTTTGTCACAAAATACAAATTAAGTTTATCTCAATCTAAACTAAGGGTGGCACAATATAATGGAAAGTAAGTTCCATAATGGATTTGGATGAGTTCCAAAGTTAAGACATTGTGACAGATACTATAACAAAAGGATACGTATATAATTGCTATTATAGCAACAAAAGAGGACATTTGTGTCAATTAGTTTGTCATCCAACTAGGTGCGGTTCACAACGAGTGAGTACTATGAAGATATATTGTATGACAATATTATCAACATGTTTTAACCCCAAGGAACTAAAGGTCTGACCAAATGACCAAAATTATACAAAGCCATCTCATTAGAGAATGAGTGATGCGTAGAGACGCAAAGACATGCAATTACACACGAACCTGAAAGTGTCGGATCCGAAGATCAGTTGACCACTAGCAATCGTGTAAATACAACACCAGAAAGCCATGGGTGTTAAATGCACAAGTTATGAAACTAGATTATTGACTCTAGTGCAAGTGAGAGACTGTTGGAGATATGCCCAAGAGGTAATAATAAAGTTGTTATTATCACATCTTCATGCTTATGATAAATATTTACATACCATGCTATAATTGTATTAACATGAAACATTAATACTTGTGTGATTTGTAAATATAAAAGATTCCCTAGTAAAGCCTCTTGTTAAACTAGCCTATTGGTTAATATGTGATCATGGTTTCCTAATCATGAACATTGAGATGTTATTAAAAACAAGGTCGTATCATTAGGAGAATGATGTGATGGACATACTCCTATAGTTAAGCGTAGCATAAGATCAATTCATTCAAATGTTGGAGATATGTCCAAGAGGCAATAATAAAGTGGTTATTATCAACTCTTCATGCTTATGATAAATTTTTACATACCATGCTATAATTGTATTAACCGGAAACATTAATACTTGTGTGATTTATAAACATGTAACATTCCGTAGTAAAGCCTCTTGTTAAACTACCTTATTGGTTAATATATGATCATGGTTTCCTGATCATGAACATTGAGATGTTATTAACAACAAGGCCATATCAATAGGAGAATGATGTGATGGACATACTCCTATAGCTAAGCATAGCATAAGATCAAGTCATTTAAATAGTTCACTTGCTATAAGCTTTCAAATACATAGTAACCTAAATCCTTCGACCAAGAGATCATGTTAATCACCATCATCGGATGGATGCTTTGATGATATCAAACACCACTTCATAACTGGATGGTTATAAAGGTGGCATTGAGTGTTCGGAAAGTATGTGTTGTGACACATGGATCAAGAGTGGGATTTGTCCATCCATATGACGGATAGATATACTCTAGGCCCTCTCGATGGAATGTCATCCAATTGGCTTGCAAGAATGTGACTGGATCACAAGGTATCACATATCACAAGAACGAGAAAAGAGTACTTATCGGTAACGAGGTTGAACTAGGTATGCAGAGATACCGACGATCAAACCTCGGATAAGTAAAGTATCGCGAGACAAAGGGAAATTGGTATCATATGTAAATGGTTCATTCGATCATGAAGTAATCATAGAAATATGTGGGAGTCATATGAATTTCCAGATTCATCTATTGGTTATTGATCATAGAAGAGTCTCGGTCATGTCTGCATAATTCACGAACCGTATGGAGACACACTTAAGGATTCAATGTTGTTTAGTAGATATGGAATGTGAGTAAGAAGACCGAATGTTGTTCGGAGTCTCGGATGGGATCCAGGATATCACGAGGAGATCCGTAATGGTCTGGAGAATAAGATTCATATAAGGAAAGTCCAATTCTAGAGTTCGGGAATGGTTTCGGCGTTTTCACCGGAATGTTATAGAAGGGTCTAGAAGGTTCACCGATCAAGAAGGGGAAGGGTACATGGATGTGTCATGACAAATTGGAATTCTTGCATCATGTCCTAGGTCACTTGGCTGGACACTTAGAAGAGAGAAATCAAACTCTAATTTGAAAGTCAGAAAGGCAGTTTCAAAAAGTCAAACTGGGACAATGTTTCCAAGTGGAGGGAGGGAAGGATTCCTCACCTCCCTCTCCTTGCCACTAGCCAAGCAAGGGGAGTTGGGGGAGGACTCCCCCTCCCCTTTCCGCCCCTCCTTATCATAAATATAGGGTAGGGTGTGCCCCCCTTGTCCTACACCGCCAAACCCTAGCTCGGTCGCGCCCTCCTCCAAGTCGCCGCCGCCCTAGGCCCTCCTGCAAGTCGCCGACTAGGGATAAACCCTAGCCCTAGACACCGGCCACACCACCCCCTCGGCGCCCTCTAAACCCTAGATCGTCTAGGTCCTCTTCTACTCCACCATACCTGCTCCGGCTTAGGCGAAGCCCTGCGGGATCTCCCCTCTACTTCCGACACCATGCTGTCGTGCTACGGAATCGCGAGGAGAGAGCTACAACCTCCATGCCTACTGGAACAAGGGAGAGGAAGGTCTTCATCGAGTACCCAACGCGTGACCGACTATGGGAGCACTGCCGGAATGCGGCGCCGGAAGGATCGTCTACGCGATCTTGAGATTGGCAAGTGAACAACACATCACCCATGAGAATCTGCTCTCGTTAACCGCTTTGGAATCTTTGAGGGTGAGTACTCTATCGATTCGTTCCTACAATCTAGTAGATAGATCTTGGCTTGTGTGTGTTCATGCGGTAGATTTTTTTTGTTTTCCATGCTACGAACTCCTGCAGTGGTATCAGAGCCGTGTCTATATGTAGATCTGTTGCACGAGTAGAACACAATGGCCATTGTGGGCAATGGTGCTTTTATTATCAATTTCTTTTTTTTGTACTTTGCATCTTGCGAGATGGTGGGATGAAGTGGCCCAGGCTAACCTTACATGACATCGTTCATGAGACTACCTGTATGACTGCACCTCCTTCACCTCCTTTGAGAAGAACCAGAATGCGTATGTCAAATGGAACGCCCGAACTATGTGACTCATGGAATCTACTAGGCAAGTTAGTTGGTTGAGGGGGTTTCCAGGCCCCCATGTGGTTGTACGCTCATCTTGGTTCAAGAGGAAAGAACTCAGATCCTAGTAGTGGCAAGTATGGGACTGCAAAAACCACAACCCACCGTGGCCTCCCATACAAGCCTTAACATGTTTAACTTTCATCTCTGATCATACCACTCCATCCTGTCATACTAGGTTCATTCGTAGCTCTGATTCATCATTCGTATGGAACAGTGGTAACAACTAAGCATGGCTAAGCACAACAGGTATAAATAGCTCTAGCGAAGCTCATAAGTGACGGTTGCAAGTGCACATATCATTTGTAGCTAGTTTCGAAGTTAAGATGTCGATCCTAGAGGGAGTCCAAAGGTAAGTGTTTATGGGTGAAGTCTCGGTCACACCCGGAGTTGTCACAGGTCTTCAAGTGAATTGACTGCAAGCGTTGAAATAAGAATAGAGTTTGTATTAAAGGAATGTATTTAAATAAAACTAAAATGTAAACTTCAAAAATAAAAAGCATAAAACTAAAGAGCGATTTGTTCGTTGTTTTCTATAGATGAAAAAGTAGGCGTGGGTAGATTTAGTTCATGATGATAGTGAATGTGCAAGGTGGATGAGTGATAAATGTAACAATTATAATCTTATAAGTATGTGTGTAGGCGAGCAACTCATAATTATCCACAAATCCTCCTGGTAGATTTCATCCCAACTTCAATAATCCTACTAACCTGTTACCACAACCATGGTCAGTCACTAGACGATTAAGATCCTTCAGGTTTCTTACAAATTAAGCTCCTTGGATCAGACTAAATCAATAAGCACAGTGGATCCTCGTGATCCTCGAGCCAAACTAGTTTCCCATTGATATCCCCGTGTCACTTGGGGGTCGCCGGTCTGCTAGCGAACACGATTCTATCTATGTAGAACAAAGCATCATGTTGTTGGGCCATTAATTGGACAACAAGAATTAAGCATCCCATAGATAGTCAAGCACACATAATATAGTAATTAAAATCAACCATAGACTTAATGGAAATTATATAGGCACATCACATCTCACCAATCCCTTACATCGCCCATTACCAAGGGAACTTACTCACACATGAGAGAAGGAAGCATCATCAATAAAATTAAAAAGGTAGTTCTTATTGATATTACCGTGGAGATCCACAATAAGAATAGAAATAAATCCAACACAATTAAAGATAGGAAGAACAAGCTCAAACCCTTGTCTTGCAAGGTGGAGATATATCTCTCAAGTACAAGTAATGTCTATGGAGGTGTGGTGGCTAGGAGATCGAAGATTGTGGAGCGAGATGAAGAGCGTCTTCTCCTTCTTCTCCGGATCTCTTATTTCTCCCTTCTGGATGGGATGGCGGTTCGTGTGTTCTGTTTTTGTCCTCGGCCTCTTCACGAAAGTTGTCCCTTTTAACAAGAAGAAGCTGATGGCAACTATACGGCGATAACTATACAGCCAGAAAAATATTCCCGCTGTATAGTTGCTCGTTAATACTGTATGCTCCCTTTGATTGCTTCCAAAACGAGACTTGCTTATTTTCGTCTAAATATTGTGTTTCTGCTGTTAAAACCCTCTGTTGATATTCAGAACCTGAAAAACACATTAAATACCAAGTTTTATTTGCTACCAAAGTATTAGCGTTAGGTAAAGCTATAAAACCATCAAATCCAAACGAAAACCATCAATATAAACCATCAAAATGTGTCGAATCTCACAATTATCAACTCCCCCGAGCTTAGATATTGCTCTCCTCGAGTGACAAGGAAATAAGAAAGGATAGTGGAGATTCGAGACTTAAATGAAAGAACTTACAAGCTCGAATTGGTGTCAAATTCTCTTCTTCACAATTCCTGCAATCTTAAACATGATCATACAAGTATTCACAAGATTGCACTGGGTCCACTTCCTAACCACGTATATCTTGCTAACAAATAAATCATATGCCTAAGTATGTGTCAAAAGTTTAGCTAGGAAAGTGAAACAAATCCTTTTGGTCTCTCTCTCTCTCTCTTATTGAGAGATTAAATCTTTTTTGCTCTTGTTTCTTTAATCAATTAAGAGTACTCAAGTTGGCACCAACAACATTTAATTTAAGAACAACTCATTTACTCCCACGTCAAAATTTCAAGACTCTCAAAGCACCTTTTTCCTTTCCTTGTTTTCAAAAACTTTAGCTCTTTCATAGAAAAATCATGCCACTGTTTTTAACATGTTAATTGGACTGTGTTGCGCACTCGTGATCATGCCAATAGATAACTATTGAGAAATAGTGGGATAGAGAAGTACTAAAACTTCACTTGGAATGTGAAACCATGAGGAGACTAAAATTTTACCTGTCATAGCATTGAAGCTATAGACGTTTACATAACTCAATAGCCGAAATCAAGTGGTTTCCCACATTCAGATTGTTCGTTGGCCAGCGGAGTTAATAGTTTCCCATGGAGTACGACAGTGTTGTGGTGACACACGTAAAGCAATATCCTACTGTAATTATTATAAAAAGCAATGGCATAATCTCTACTACTTCGAGGCATCCATTTTATCAGACAATTTCATTCAAGGATGCTATCGAGTCTATTTACATTAAAATCAATGGGGTTGAGTAGTTCTAAAATCAAATCCTTTAGGATAAACATGGACTCAAGTCATCGCTTGGATGTTTTTTATTGTTGTAAAAATGTCAGAAAATTTTTAACCAAGTTCATTTCTCATTATTTCAAAGCTAAAATAGGAAACTGGCAAAGGAATAGAATTTATAGGATAACAAGCTAAGTGGGGAGTGACTCAAGTGCAAGCGAGTAAATAATTGTAGGATCAATTTAAAGTTGTAGAAGAGGTGATGAAAGGAATGCGATATCTCCTATTTCTTGCTTCGTTCTCGTACTTGAGTCGAATCCCCTCTATATTTCCCTATTGCCAAGTCACCTGAAATTGAGCAATCTTCGAGAAAAACAAAGAAACAAATTTGCAATAAAAGTGACAACTATTTTTTTTGTTTTTTTGGTTTAAGAATGCAAACTGAAAGTAAACATGCAGTTTTTGAAAAATAAAATAAATCAAAATAAGAAAATAAAAATATGAATGCAAAGTTTGGAGGTTCTCAAACCTCCCCCAAGCTTAGGCTGTTGCCATGCTTAGTTGTTGCCGTCGTTCGGTGGTGGGTATAGATGCTGCTGATAGTAGTCGGGAAAGTGGGTCATGAAGTGACTAAAGTTGTGAGTTAAAGCACTCACATCTTCACTCACTCCATGCAGTGTCTGGTCGATCTCCCCAACGCGCTGGTTGAGCTGCAAATTTTTTTCATAGGGGACATTGTTGAACCCCTACTGTTGTTGCTGCTGATTGGGACATGGGTACCAAGGTCCCTCCTGTTGGGCCATGCAGAGATAGAACAAAACTTTTTCCCTCTAACGTGGTGATCCTAAGAACTAGCTGAGGTAGAAGGCCATGAGGTTTACCACTAGACGCGCGGTTGCGGATTACTGATAAAGCACGTCAGTTGATGCAGTGCAGTCCTCACGATCCAATCGTCCTGGTGCTGATCGCACAACACCTCTGCTGGTATCCACACGTACAAGGAGGAGCGCCGACGGCGAACTGCTAGGTTCGTAATGACGGCTGGACTGCTGTGGAGCTAGGGTTTCCAACACATGGAATGACCTAACCGAACAACGATTAACCTTTTTGGGTTAAGGTGCTCCACTATATATAGGGAGTGAACGTGGGCTCTGCTCGTGCGACCCATTCACTAAAGCCCATATAACACTAGTCACCGTGAGTCCAACTCACTAACTCAGTCCTAATCCGGTTTAGGTCCAACCCAACCAGATTACAAGTTCAGATCCAATCCGAACTTGCTCCCGCTCTTAAGTGTGTGACCCCGCAGGCTCATGGCTACTTGGACACGATTGGAGTCCGACTCTCAATCGATCAGTCGGTAGCGGCTCCTAGCAGAACGTGCCGACTCCCAAGTACCAAAGAGTCATGAAGACTTGCCTTTCCAATGCGACTTACGTTCGAGTCCCTTTTGCCTCACGATATACCTTGTCAGACTATAGGCGAATATATGTCATCCCTTAAATAGTCTGACCCTCTTCTCGATCTGAGATAAGTGATTCACCCGACTAAATCTTAGTCGATCGCCTCGGTTAACACTTAACCGAGTCGTGCATGGCCATGCTTTCCAAATCATATCTCACGAGAGGGCCCAGAGAATATCTCTCCGAGTGGAGGGGCAAAATCCCATCTTGGTTATTCACATCACGCAGCTTGATTCTCAGTCGACCCGAACCCTGCCTTTATAACTGCCCAGTTACGGATCAGCGTTTGATAGAACCTAAGTCGGTGATCCTCAACTCGGACTATGCAACAACCTTAGGTCTAAGGATTACATTGATTGAGATATACAAATGATAGCTAGTTCGTTGTACCTCAATATGGGTCAATCCGACTCGCTAAACTCTTTAGCCGAGTCTGTGTAAGTTGGAATAGCATCTCCATGCCCATGACAAGTGGAACCGAGTCATCAAGCCAACTTTCACATTGGTCTAAGTTGTGTGTCCAGCACAACCTCAATGACCAAGGATATTTAGTACAAACAACATGAATGCATAGTTCCACAACCGAATCACATATTCAATGATACACATCAGATGTTTATACAAGGACTAATATCTTTATGAATACAATGGAAAATCTCATCATACATGATTGCCTCTAGGGCATATTCCCAACACCTACTATTGGTGTTGTCCTTCCCAAGCAGGGTTGTACTCCTGCTCATGTTGCCGCTCTTGCTCATCCTGCTGCTCTCCTTCTTCATCTTCCTCGAAGTCATGATAGAGTGCTGACATGATCTCCGTCACTTGATCCTTGGTGAGGATCTAGTTTTGCCTTTCCTGAATCGAGAAGGCTTGTGGACAAGGCAATGGCACCTGGTCATCATGTGCAATAGCAACATAACCAAATTGATAGGCTCGGAGACTCCTGTTAACTCAGTATACACCGAGTAAGCCACAAGCAGTTATATATTTGACATCCATATGTATGGAGCCATCAACAGGTTGCACAATAGGTATTGAAATTCCAAGAGCTTGGATTAGGTGGGTTACCATTCCACCAATGCAAATATAACCTTTCTTTTTGTTGCTTTGGTGGCAGAGGTGCTAGAGGAATAGAGCTGCAGGAGTAGGACTCTGCGGTGCATTAGGGAAGAGTGCCTTGGTAATCATGGCCATGTCTGCATTGGCCATAGAGCCGGTGTATCCTCTTCCCAACAAAGTGTTAGCAAGAAACATAGTGAAGTAGCGGATGGTCGGGTTCTGAATGGTGGACATCTTTTTCTGGCAGAAGTCCCTGCCACCATTAACAGAAGTAACCTCCCAAGTTTCTCCACTTGAGACTCTATACAAGTTTTTAAAAGTTGATTCCCCTTCTTGAGAGAATCCATAGGATTCACAAAATTGCTAGAAAGTGATTTGGTATGGCCGCTGGTTAACGGTGAAACTCACCGTGCATGCATTAACTTTCTCCTTGTAGTCGTCGTAGAAGGAGGCGAGGAACTCATGGGTGAGCTCGGCGTAGGTGTAGTGGCTTGCATGGGCGAGGTTAGACAGCCCCGCATTTGCACACATGTAGTCAAAGTCCGCCCTCAACCCTGCTGAGCTGAGAAGGCCATCATTGGCCCAACGTGTGGGCAACACCTTCCTCACCAAAACCATGGCGTACTTGTTGTCGAGCTCAGCCCAGAGCCCGAGCCTTCACCACGTTGGCGCTTTCTCTTGTAGAAAATTCTACCGAGCTTGTTCATCTTGATGCACTGAGAAATTTCAACATAAAACCTTAGGCATACAATTTCTACATGATATATGAACGATTCTACGTGGAGGAATTCAATCCTAATGTGAGAAATCAAAAGAAAAAATCAATCAATCTTGAGTTCATCCACTAATTCAATGAGAGGATTTCAACCATGGAATTCTAGAAATAAAGCATGGATAGGGAGAGAAACATACCGATGTACTGATTCCCCCACTCAAACGAACGAAATTCGCGAAGAATCAAGTGTTCTAGGTGGGTTTTGAGAGGTTTGGAGCGAGAGTATGAGAGAAATAATGAGGGGAGGAGGAACCCAAGCCTACCCCGAGCCGATTAAGTGGCGATGGCAAACTATATGGCAGGAGCTATACGGCCGGGTTAAGTAGCTCCCACCGTATGGTTGTGGCAGCGGCGAGGGTTAGGGTTTCCCAATGCCAGATCACAACTATACGGACACAACTATACGGCCGGACCAAAATGGTCCCGCCGTATAGTTTATCGTCAAACCTTCTATATCTGAGACCTCTATTTTGTGAATTATGTCGATAACTATATGGCCGCAGCTATACCACTGGAATAAATATTCCCGCCGTATAGTTGGTCGTTACAACTCCTGGAACATGATTTTTCGCCCAAATTTTTAGCGATGCACTTTTTAACCTGAACAATGTGATTAAGATAGTTTCTATATATAAAACTCAAACTTTATTTTATACACTAAATCTATGCTTATTCAGTCGAATTTTTACTACTTTTTGACAGCTGCATTTTTATGAGCGCGCTTCTGCAAAAATGTCTGTGAAAAAGTTGTAGGAATGCGATGAACATCTTATTTCTTTAATTCATTTTATTAATATGATGGGTTGACTCCCATTAAGCATTCTATTAAGAGCGGTTGAATATCTCAACCCTTTCTCTGTTCTTGAATTCTTACCCTTGGTTTCCCTTTATCAAAGGCACTTACCACATGAACTCGTTTTGCTAGTGGAACATACCTTTCTCCTGATTCTAGTTTCTTTGGAAAATAATGGATGATTTCAGCATCATAAACATTGAAGATTATTTTTCCCTTAGCATAATCAACCGAAGCTCCTGCATTACTAAGGAAAGGTCTTCCAAGTATTATAGATAATTTTTCATCCTTTGGCATTTCAAGAATAATAAAGTCAATGGAAATAACATGCTCATCTATTCTAAGTAAAACATCCTCAATCATACCAATAGGTTGTTTGGTGGATTTGTCAACCATCTGTAAAGTGATAGAAGTGGGGGAATACTCCCCTAATCCTAACCTTTTATAGAGGGAATATGGAATTACACTAACTCCTGCACCTAAATCACATAAGGCATTATGAATATCAGTTTTGCCTATTGAACATGAAATATTTGGTATTCCGGGATCTCGTGGTTTAGACAATAGCTTCCCATTAGCAGGGTAACTAGTCACCATGGCAACGATTTCAGTTATCTCTTTCTTTCTATTAAGAATATCATGGAGAAATTTATAATAGGTAGGCACTTTTATTGCATCCGCAAATGGAATTTCTAGACGAAGATCACCTAATGCTTTTGTAAAAGAGTTATAGATTACCTCATCTGGTGCTTTCTTTTTGCGATCTGGATATGGAAGTTTCTTACTCTTATCTTTTACCTTTTGTGGGGGATCATGCTCTTTAGTTACTTTCTTTTGTTGTTGCTTATCACTTTTCTTCTTTTCTACTGCAACTACTTCATCTTCATTGCTTGTTTCTTTTTATTCTCTTGGATCAACAGTCTCTGCATTAGAGTCATAACTGTCATCATGTGCATCATTCTGCTCCCCCAAAGTTTGATCTTGTGTTTCTTGAGAAGTCTCATCTTGAGGATCTACCAGTGTATCATCTTCTTGGCTTGCTTTGAGCAAGGATTTTTCCCTTCGATCTTTTTTAGCTTCATATTCTGGTGGTCCTAATGGTCCTTTAACAACTGCACCTCTCCTTATAACAACATTAGTAGAAACAGGAATATTTAGATTATCTTGAAGAAAAATTTGATAACCGGATGCTATTTGTTCACATTGTGTTTCAATCATACTAAGGTACTTGTGAAATAATTTTATTTCCTGGCCAATCTTGTCATAATTATCTGTTAGTTCAGCCAAAATCTTCTTATGTCTTTGAAATTGCTTATGCAAGTTACTATGAGACTTGTCCTGTCGATGTTTCAATTCTTGAAAAACTTTTCTAGTTTCATCCTCTTCAGTAAAAACTTGTAACAAATCTACTTTGTTTTCCTTAACAAGTTTAGAAGGTATACCTTTTTCTTTCATGGTTTTGCGCACTTCAGGCATATGATCAGGATTTATACGAAGTATATTCCCTTTTCTGGCTTAGTGCCAAATCAGGATTATATAGAGAATCATTTTTAGTCCTAGTATACATCAATTCCAAACATGCTTTAACAGTTAAAGTATTTATCGATCCTCCTGCGGATAAATCTAGAAACTCCCTGCATTGGGTATTAACACCATGGTAAAATAAGTGGCAAACAGTTGACTCAGAATAGCCATGATTAGGAATACTATTTATCGTTCCAAAGAATCCATCCTAGGCTTGTGGGTAGTTTTCTCCCACGTTCTGACTGAAGTTGCCTATATTATTTCTAATTTCTATTACCTTTGTAAAAGGATTAAACCTGTTTATGAATTTAACAATGCAGTTTCCCAACATTTAATGTAATGACGAGGGAGAGAATATAACCAGTCTAGAGCCTTACCTTTAAGAGACCAATGAAATAGTTTTAGACGAGAGAAATCTCTAGGCAAACCTTTTGGTCCAAGTGATGTTAGAACATCGTAGAACTCTCTAAGATGTCTTCCTGGGTCTTTATCTTCCCTTCCACTGAAAGCTTTTTCCTGTAAAATTTTAATAATCTCACCATTAAATCGATATTCCCTAACTCCAGAATTAGGAAATTCTATTGGTTGTTTAAGAAAAGCAGAATTTGGAGCACTGTATTCTCTGAGAGTCTTCTCAAGTTTCTTGGGAGTTGTCCAATGAATGGACATGATTTCCATGAAGTCACTTAGGTTTTCAACTTCAACCTTATTCAATCTCAAAAGTTTATCAATAATTTCCTCGTGTCTCTGAATAGGCACGCGATCAAGATAATCTGGTAGATAGGTCCTACCAGAGCGTGTAGACCCTTTGTCTCCTAGGGTGACCATCTTGTAATAGTAACACCTGAAATGTCAAGAGACAAAACACTTAGCGGTTAGCTCCCTGGCAACAACGCCAGAAAATAGCTTGATGGCTGCAAGTGCAAAGATCGTTTGTAGCCAATTTCAAAGTTAAGATGTAGATCCCACAGGGAGCCCAAAGATAAGTGTTTATGGGTGAAGTCTCTGTCACACCCGAAGTTATCACAGGTCTTCGAGTGAATTGACTGCAAGCGTTGAAATAAGAATATAGTTTGGATTAAAGGAATGTATTTAAATAAAACTAAAATGTAAACATCAAAATTAAAAAGCATAAAAGTAAAGACACTACAAGAAATGTTTCCTTCCGCAACGACTGGGTCCGTTGGTCGTTGTAGAAGGCGCCTCTTTCGTGATGAAAATCTCGGCTCGTCCGTGCCCGGTGCAAAACTTTTTTTCTGGTTTCACGCCCCTCTACTACGACAAAACCGCTAAAAACATGGAGGAAGCTCGTCGGGCGCGTGGGAGAAGTAAGATTTCCGCTTCCTCGCGAGATGTTGACTCGCCGAAGTATTTCTTTGTGTGTGGGTCCCGGATGTCGGTAACTCAAGCGGACCAAACTTTTCGGTCACGCCTCCCTGATTTGAACTCGATAACGTTGTTCGATGCCTCTTCCGTTTAGTTAGGCCGCTGGGTTCCGCATGCCTGCCTCACATTAGAGAAATCGTGTGTATGATGGAATTTTTTCCCTTCCCTGTTCCGAAATTGATAGTGTCGCTCGATGCATCTGCCGTTTAATCAGGCTACTGGGTCCCACGTGTCATCCTTACACTAGAAGAAACGTGTGCATGATGGATTTTTTTCTTAGCTCGTGCCTTCCTGATATGAACTTGATAACATTGCTCGATCTATCTGTCGTTAATCACGATGCTGGGTCCCACATGCCAGCCTCTCGTTACAAGAATCCTGTGTATGATGAATTTTTTTTCTTCGCTTCTGCTACCCTCTTTCAAACTTAATTGTGGTGCCGTTTAATCACGCATATAGGCCCACCTTTCACCCTCTCATTAGAAGAAACATGTATATATGATTTTTTGCCCTCGGTCGCGCTACCCTGTTCCGAACTTGATAGCGTTGTCAGATGCGTAATCACGCAGCTGGGCCCCACATGTTAGACTCTCATTAGAAGAAACTTGTGTATGATGGAATTTTTTGCCCCCGGTCGTGCCTCCGTGTTAACTTCATAGCGTTGCTCGCTGCATCAGCCGTTTATTCAGGCCAGTAGGTCCCATATGTCAGCATCTCATTAGAAGAATCATGTGTATATGATTGAATTTTTTCCTTCTCTAGCGCTACCCTGTTCCTAACTAGATAGCATTGCTCGATGAATCTTCCGATTGGTCAAGCTGCTGGGTCCCACATGTCAGTATCTCATTAGAAGAAATGTGTGCATGTAGGACCTTTTTCTTGCTCGCACCTCCGTGTTTCAAACTTGGCAACGTTGCTCGATGCATCGTCCGTTTATACAGGCTGGTGGGTCCCATATGTCAGTATCACATTAGAAAAATAGTGTGTATATGATGGAATTTTTTCTTCTCTAGCGCTACCCTGTTCCGAACTAGATAGAGTTGCTCAACGAATCTGCCGTTTGGTCAAGCTATTGGGTCCCACATGTCAGCATCTTATTAGAAGAACGTGTATATGTTATATTTTTTCCTCTCTCGCGCCTACCTTATTCGAACTTGGCAACGTTGGTCGATGCAACACCTATATAAGGTCTCTCTGGTGGGTCCCACATGTCAGTAAATGAAACGTGCTATGATGGACTTTTTTTCGGCTGCCTTCATTGTTCTGACTTTGGTCCATAGTTGGGTCCCAGATGTCAGCAACCTGTGTGCAGTAAACGTGTCTATACTGGGGCCTAGATGTCAGCCTCTATTTGAAACAAACGTGTGTATGTTGAAATGTTTTTTCAGATTGAGTCCGCCATTATGACCTAGGCAACATTGGTGGAATTATTTTTGATGGGAAACGTGTCTATGATGCAGTAGCAGTTTACCAGGGCCCCATATGTCAGCCTTATAGAGTACAAAAAATGTTAATCTAGACACCGATGATGGGTCCCACATGTCAGCCTTCTATGTACAGCAAACGTGTCTATGCTGGGTCCCACATTGCAGCCTTCTTTGTGCAGGAAACGTGTCTATGCTGGGTCCCATATGTCAGCCACTATATGAATTAAACGTGTCCATGTTGGGTCCAACATGTCAACCTCTATTTTAATTAAATGTGTGTATATATTTTGAACTGTTTTTCGGGTCGAGTTCGCAGTCCTGACCTTGGTAACATTGCTAGATGCAATAATAGTTTATTTGGATCCCACATGTCAGCCACTATGTGAATTAATCGTGTCTATGCTGGGTCCCACATCTCAACCTTTACTTATATTAAACGTGTGTATATACGTTGGACTGTTTTTTCGGTTCGAGTCAGTCATCCTAACCTTGCAAACATTACTAGATGCAGCAGCAGTTTATTTGGGTTCCAGATGTCAGTCTGAGAGTACAAAAAAGTAACTCTATAATCCACAAATTTCCTAGGATTCAAACTCAAGACGTCACGACCGATTGACTGCGTGCCTTGCCACTACGACAGAAACAGTTAAGTGAATAAGACCGTTAAGCTTTTCTATTATAACTTATTGACTTGTGTCCTTAAAAAGACTTTTTTTAAACATTTTTATCTCCCATCAAATAATAAGGCGGCGCTCCTGGCAGCTAAACTAAAAACTGCAGTCACTGTAAAAAAATCTGCAGACAGAGTTTTTAAAATAATATTGAGAGGTGGGGAGCAATGCCTAAAAGGCCGAATTAAAAAGAGTTTGGCTATTCTACATGGGCTGCTCTACATGGGCTATACTACATAGGATATTCTTCATGGGGTCCTTTCTCAAATTTTAGTATCTCATTAGAAGAACGTATGTAGGGTCCCACATATCAGCATCTCATTAGAAGAACGTGTGCATGTTGGAATTTTTTCTCGCTCGTGCCTACCTTATTCGAACTTGGCAATGTTGCTCGATGCAACACCAATATAAGGTCTTTCTGGTGGGTCGCACATATCAGCCTCTCCGTAAATAAAATGTGTTATGATGGATCTTTTTTTGGTCGCCTCCATTGTTCTGACTTTGGTCCGTTAAAAGGTCCCGGACATCAGCCTCCTCTGTGAGGACACGTATGTAGGCTGTTCCCAGATGTCAGCCTCCATTTGAAAGAAATGTATGTATGTTAGACTGTTTTTTAGACCGAGTCCGCCGTTTTGACCCAGGTAATGTTGCTAGATGCAGCAGTAGTTTATTGGTACCTAGGTATCTGTCTTTAAAAAAAGTTAATCTATACTCCATTGCTGAGTCCCACACGTCAGCGTTAGTATATAATAACAGAAATTGCCACGACCACTATTTTGACCTTGGTCCATTGCTGGGTCCTAGATGTCAGCCTCCTCTGTGCAGGAAACGTGTCTATGTTGGGTTCTAGATGTCAACCTCTATTTGAAAGAAACGTGTATATGTTGGACTATTTTTTTGGATCGAGTCCGTCGTTCTGACCTTGTCAATATTTAGGGCTGGACTATCGAGTAGCTCGACTCGTTAAGACTCGGCTCGTTAAGGCTCACACTCGTTATGGTTCGGATCATTAAACCCGTTAAGGATAATGAGCAAAAAGTAAAGCTCGGCTCGGTTCGTTAGATGTTAACGAGCGCTCATGAGATGCTCGTTAAGAAAATGCATCATACTTAGACAGAAGCATACCAATAACTAAAATAACAGTTACAACCCCATATATAACAATACTTAAAGCGACAGATAATTATCAATAGAAGTGCCACACACTTGACCAACACTTGTTAATTTGCTGACACTTCAACAACAAACGAGAAATATTCTGGATCGATCGGGAAAAATAAGTTTTTTGGTCGGTCGCTCTCGCTCCTGGATCGATCGGTCTTTCTCAATGGGCCAGCTATTTGCTTTAGATGGGTTTTCATATTAGACATGTAGCATATAAGTGAGCCATACCTTGGTTGTTACCGACCTTAACGAGTAGGTCACAAACATTGTTAACTCGATTGTTTAGCTCGTTAAGGATATCGAGCAAAAATTGCAGATCAGCTTGAATCATTAAGGAAACGAGTTGATTTCGAAAGAGCCGAGCAAACGAGTGCTCGTTAAACTCGTCAAGTTTCGAGTTTTATGTCCAGGCCTAGCAACATTGCTAGACGCAGCAGCAGTTTACCTGGGTCCCAGATGTCAGCCTCTGAGTACAAAAAGATGACTACAAGAAAAACAAAATTGCCTACCATTCGAACTCGACACCTTAGAACAGGTAAACAACATGCATTGCCACTACAAAAGGAAAAGTTAATACAAGATAAACGTAACTGTTTCTTGTATGAGTTTAAAAGACTTTCTTTGACCATGTTTATCTCTTTTCAAATAATATGGCGGCGCTACTGACAGCTAAACTAAAAACTGCTATATAATACAGTAGTTTTTACACAAAAAATAGGTAGGCTGAGATTTTTTTATCGTCATGGACAATATTCAATGGGCTCACTCCTAAACTGAATGGGCTATGATTGGCAGTCACAAGACCATGAAAAGGCCGAATTAGAAAGTTTTTGGCTATGCTTGGCCCTCATAGGCTAATTTCATGGGCTTAGTAAAAAAATTCCAGACGTCAACAAGGAAGAAAAACACAAGGGTGGAAAAAATTGGCAGATATTTCGCGTGAAAATTATTGACAACCGGGACACATAGCCCGTGCGCGCCAAAACTTTCCTACTCGAGCATTCACTCTAGTAACCAGTTACTGTCTCTGCACCATTCTTCTGGAGATTCACCTGCCGTGAAAATCACAGGCCGCGCTCCAAAACATTCATCCTCCGTCTACCAGCCGAGGCGGCTGGCACCATCGTTGGCAGCGGCTTTCTTGTCGAGACGCACACAGACCAGCGGTCATCTAGTCGATCCCAATGGTACGCTTATAATTTCCTCGAATCGTTCCCTATAAGTCATTTCGTACTTGATTTATTTGTTTGAAATTGTTCTGCACATGATCATAGTGTTTGTTTGAATTGGTTAGCATTTTATTTCGCTTGGTCCATTTGTTCTCTCAAATATGTAACATAATTCCGCACTCAATTTTTGAAATAGGCTAAAATTACTAAAATAGGCTAAAATTACATGTAATTTATAGTTCTATATTCCATCAGTTTGCTTAGATATCTTGGCTTAATTAGATCTGTAATCAACCCGTTCGTTGAAATATCATGAAAGATTTTGACCATCTCTATTCTCAATAGATGGACAGATATTGGATATTGAACGGACAAAAAGCAACACCTTCATATTGGGCAGGTGTTAATGACTTCATGAAGTTTATTAAATAGCATAACGGCGACTTTGATGTGTTTTGCCCATGCCAACAATGACTTAATTATAAAAAGCTAAGTCAGAGCACAGTTGGAGACCATATATTCATCAAATTAATGAGATGCAAGACACATACATTAGATGGACTAAACATGGTGAACCATATGATCAGCCTATTCTTGATCCTCTAGCTAATACTGGTCCACCTGAAGCTCATCAGATCAAGGATGAGGACCTTTCTGGTTTGTTAAGGGACCTGGACCCCACTGCAAGCAAAAAGGACGGCCATTCTCTTAAAAGATCACCTTTCTGTGACCTGATAGAAGATGCCAAGCATTTAGTGGACCCTAATTCTGGTATCTCAAGATTCCAAATGATAATGAAATTACTAAAGGAAAAGTCGCCCAACAAGGTTACGAAGAAAGCTTTCGATGTAGTGATTAAGGTATACAGTGAGTCAATCTCTAGGGAAGGACTGCCAAAATCCTTTTATGAGATGAAACAGTATATCAAGGTACTCAGACTATCATATGAGAAGATCCATTTTTGTCCAAATAACTATGTAATGTTCTGGGAGGATTACAAAAACCTCGATGAATGCCTAGTATGTAACGAATCGAGATGGAAAAATGGTGATAAAAAGAAGAAAGATCCTTGTAAGGTTCTGACATATTTTCCAATTATAGATAGATTGCAGAGGCTGTTTCAGTCAGAAAAAACATCTAAGAAAACAAGATGGCATAAAGAGATTCACAAGACAGACAATTACTTACTGAGACATCCAGCTGATGGAGATGAATGGAAGAATTTTGACAAGGCTCATCCATGATTTGCTGCGGATCCAAGGAACCTGAGACTTGGCCTAGCTACAGATGGATTTAACCCATTTGGCAACATGAGTAACCCATACAGCATGTAGCCAGTACTTGTTACAATTTACAACCTACCTCCATGAGCATGCACTGATCAGTCGAACTGCTTGCTGAATTTACTCATCCCAGGTCCCAAATCACCTGGTAAGGATTTTGATCTGTTCATGCAGCCTCTTATACGAGACTTGCAAAAACTATGAAAGGGTGTCATGACTCCTGATATCCTTGCAAGCAAATCTGAAGATGACAAGTTCCCTCTGCATGTTGTTGTGCTATTCTGCACCCATGATTTTCCAGCTCTTGGCACTATGTCAGGCAGTGTGACAAGAGGTTAGAATGCATGTATTCGCTGTGAGTCAAAACAGGTCATAGTGAGGCTACAAAATAAGATCGGTTACCTTGGCCATCGGGTTTTTCTTCATGCAGGCCAAAAATTCCAAAAAACTAAAAAAATTGCAGTTCTATGGAAAGAGGACTGAGTATGGCACTACGCCACAAAAGTTCAATGCAGCTGAGTTGCAGGCGCATCTAGAAAAGGTCAGAAATGTCAAACCAGGAAAACAACCAACTGCCAAACGAGGTAAAAGAAAGAATACAGAAGATGCACTCACAGTAGGAGCAGCATCCAAAAGAAAGAGAGCGGAAGAAATAGCAGCAGCTGCCCAAGGGAAGAAAAAGGAATCGAGAATATTTTATAAGCACAGATCCATTCTATGGGACTTGCCGTATTGGGATGGTAAGACGCTTTGACATAATATTGATGTCATGCACATGGTGAAAAATATATGTGACATCATTATAGGCACATTACTCAACATTCCAACGAAGAAAAAAGATAGCTATAATGCTAGGCTTGAGTGCGAAAAACTCAATGTTAACAACAACTTGAAGCTGCATCCTGAAGATACGGTTGATAAGGGCAGTGAAAAACATTACAAATTTCGAGGCGCAAAATGTACCTTGCCGGCGAATAAAAGGGTACTATTTTGTGACTTCCTACATGGTGTGAATTTCCCATCTGGATTTGCCTCCAACATTGCAAATTGTATCAATGTAGAGGGGAACAAGCTCCAAGGATTGAAAACTCATGATTGCCACATCCTACTACAAAGACTTTTAGCTCTTGGCGTTAAAGGTTTAGTGAACAAGGATTTCTACAATGTGCTTGCAGAATTGGGAAAGTTCTTTAGGGAACTTTATAGCAAAACTCTAGATAGAAGAGTTGTAGCGCATCTTCAGACGGACATAGCACAAATCATGTGCAAGCTTGAGCTGATATATCCACCATACTTCTTTGATGTGATGGTGCATTTGGTTGTTCATCTTCTTGAAGATGCACTTTATAGAGGTCCCGTATAGTACGGATGGATGTATCCTATAGAACGTCAACTTTGCACTTTCAAGGGTATTGTTAGGAACAAGGCTAGAGTAGAGGCTTGTATTGCAGAGGCATATATTGCTACTGAAGCATTTGCATTTTTCTCAAGATACATTCCTGATCGTAAAGCGAGATCCAATCTGGGTGGCAGAACTGAAGAAGTTGAAAATTCTGTTTTTGGTGTTCGCCTAGTAGGAAAGAAGGAAGATAGAACATTAATGCAGCACGAATATGACCAACTCACTTGGTATGTGCTGAATAACACTGATGAGGCTGAAAACTTTGTTGCATGAGTACTATTCATACATATCCTCACATATATGAAATGAAACTGGTAGCAAGATATGTTCAGATGTATGACTTGAGTATCGTTTTTGTAGGTTATTTAAAGCAACCGAAGGAAAAGATTATGTTGCACCAGTATGTTTCAGGAATGGTTTACGAATCATGTACGATGTTCAACTGAACTTTGAATTGCATATGAATTGTGCACATGAGGTGACCTTTTGATTATTTTGTATAACCACAGATCACAAAGCTGCGGGAAGAGAACGCGGGCGATGTTAGTGATGGTCTCTATGCCCTATCACGTGGTCCTGCAAAGAGGGTGCAGATAGCTTCAGCTTGCAATGACGATGGTATCCACCACAACACTTATGAGCGTGAGAAACATTTGAAGACACAAAACAGTGGCATCACGACCAGTGGAGAGCACTTGATAGACAAAATGAAGAAGTCAGAGGACTATGATCATTATGGTCGCATAAAAGAGGTCATTGAGTTGAACTATAACGACAAGACTGGTGGTCGATATGTGGTTCTATTCAAGTGTTACTAGTATGACCAAGATCCGAACAAGAAAAGAGGCCCCAGAAATGATGGGAATTTCATATTAATCAATACTACTGCTGAGTGGTACAAGGAGGAACCTTATATTTTGGTAACTCAAGCTTCCAACGTAATATTCTTGGATGACAGAGATAATAACTACTAGCAATATGTGCAAAAGTTTTAGGCAAGGAGCACCTATGATGTGAATGAGTATGACGAGCTAGTCACCATTGATGTTGCACACCAAGATGATCCCAGTATTTGTATGGTAACTAAACTGGGACATCGATGAAAATTTGATTACCAGAGGCGGATATATGCATGCTGGACAAGTAGATTTCACCGTCGAAGTTAGTGTAGTGGACAAAGACAGGAATAAACGGGTTCTACCTAATGAAACTCAGGACATGTATGATGAATGGCAAGAGGAAGAAGATCCAATCCAGTCGGAATATGTGGATCTCGAACGCGGCGGTGCTGAAAGCGATGATGGTGACGATGATTAGACTGTTGTTCCAAATTATACAGTGAGATGACAAACATTGATTCGTTTTGGTTTTCTCATTTTAAAATGTATGAGACATGATGACATTTTCCTGTTGGATTGTAATCCTAGACTAATTGTTTTCCCTGTCTAAATTGGATTAAGCTTAATTCGACAAGTGTAAACATATGTACAACAGGTTTAGTACATTAATTAATTAGCAACAACATGACCAGGTTTCATACAGGAGGGGGCATATGCACCTCGTGTCAGTAGAGATGGGCGAGCACATTGTCTCGGTAGATAGGCAGCTGGCTTGGTCTCAAACAAAGTTAAGATGCACTTGCGGTGGTATGGATGGTTGTATCCCCGAAGACACACTGTTGTGCGCTTCGACAGCGCCTGCATGCATATGCTGCAGTGGCCATCCTCCTGCTCAACCAGGTACCAAATGTCTTGAAGTGTCGGCGGGTTGACGATGAGCCGGAGGTCGATGCTGAGGGTTAGGTGGAAGTGGAACTCGTTGACACACACACACGCCTCATGCTAGAGTCGGTGCAGAATTTCGTAAGGCATGATGATGTCCCACTCCTCCGCCATGAGTTGCAGGTTCTTCAGCAGCCATACACGGCCAAGAACCTTCCGCATAGTTCCCACGACCCTGATCGCTCTTTGTAGCTTGCTGGGAGGCAGGGTGAGATTCAACAACTCCTCTTTGCAGGGTGTTTCCATGACATCGTCCTCCTCTAGAGGGGCTGGGAGGGATCCATGCATCCTCCTGAGCTCATACGTCCTCGAGAAGAAGATCTTTAGTGTCATTTGATACGTCCAAAATGTATCTACTTTCTCGAACACTTTGCTATTGTTTTTCCTCTAAACTTGTGTGATTTGGATACAACTAACACGGACTGACGTTGTTTTCAGCAGAATTACCTTGGTGTCTTGTTTTTGTGCAGAAAAGGAACTATCAGGAAAAATCCCGGAAAATATGCCAAAAACTATTTCTCACCAGAAGATCCACGGAGCTAGAAGGGGAGACAGAGAGGAGGCCTGGGGGCCCAGACCCACCCCAGGCGCGGGCCCACTAACCCCGCGCCTGGGGGAGGTTTGGCCACCCTAGGCAGCTCCTCGGCCTTCCTCTATGCCTATAAATTGCCTTTCGACCTAAAAACCGAGGGGGGTTCGATAGTTTTCCAGAAAGAGTTCCGCTCTGCCGCCGCCACCAGAAACCAAGATTCGGATCCAGAAACTCTGTTCTGGCCCCCTGCCGGGATGGGGAATTTGGAGAGGATCATCGCCATCGTCATCACCAACGCATCTCCATCAACCACCGATGTTTCCCTCATCCATGAGTGAGTAATCCCCCGTTGTAGGCTTGGGGATGGTAGGGATTGCATGAGTTCTATCATGTTATCAAATAAGATCTGTTAGGGGCATAGTGCCTAGTATCTCTATTAGTGCTATTTGACTTTGTTGCAACTTGTTGTGCTTAATACTTGTCACTAGGGCCCGAGTGCCATGATCTAAGATCTAAACTTATTATTGAATCATTATGATAGTATTGTTTGTGATCTTATCCGAAAGTTGTGTACACATATCATTGTCCGGATCGAAAGGCCCCAACGTGACAATAATTGGGACAATCGGAGGGGATGGCTGTGGTGTGAGGATCACATGTGTTCATGGAGTGTTAATACTTTGCTCCGATGCTCCATTAAAAGGAGCACCTTAATTGCCAGTAGTTCCCTAGAGGCCCCGCTGCCACGGGCTGGCTAGATAGAAGATGTTGTGCAAGTTCTCATTGCAAGCACGTATGACTATATTTGGAGCACATGCCTAGGATTGTTTAGTCATTGGATGCTTGTTATTATTTATCTGCAATGCCCTAGGTCTTGAAGTTAGATGTTTAGACTCGTCCATGCAACGTCCGTCCATCCATCCCTATGCCTACCGCACTCGAATCCTATTGTTTACCGTTACTGTTACTATTGCTCCTGTTTCACTATTGCTGTTACTGCTGCTGTTGCTACTACAAACTGTTGCTACTGATAAACTTCTGTGAGCAAGAACTATTGCTACTGATAAGCTGGTGAAGTCTCGTGATGGAAAGTTCCCTATTTTACCATCCACTACAAGAAGAGGTACAATACTAAACACCTCTGCTGCTCTTGATTCACCGTCTGTTATAAGTAAGCTTGTCACACCACCACCACATGCTCATGCTACACACACTGCTACTACTGCTGAATCTGAAACTGCTTTTGATACTCATGATGTTAATTCTACTGTGCTTGATGCGAGTGGTTCACTAGGTCCTTTACTAGATGCTACTATGGCTAGTCTAGGAAATACCGAAACTCCTAGTGAATGCACTGTTACACCTGTTAGCTCACATGAGTCTAGTGAGAGTTATGATATTAATGATGGTTACATAGAGATCACTGATGAATTTGTTGAAGAGTGCCGAAAAACACATGGTGCTAGTGCTATTAAGAGTCTCCTTGCTAGACGTACTATTATGCCTAAGAAGTCCTATGATCCTAAGTTTGCCACCTCTCCCATAGATATTAAAGATAAATATTATGATTTATCTCTTGATTTATCTTATTTAGATATTGTTGAGAAAGAACCTTTTTGTGGTACTGAAAATGAGAGTGATGTGGCTCATATGAATGAGCTTTCTACTATGAGTGCTTTGTTCTCTGATGATTTTAAAATGCGCAAGTACTTTGTTGCTAAGATCTTCCCTTTATCACTAAAAGGAGAAGCTAGGGCTTGGTTTAATAGATTACCTCCTGGTTCCATTGATAGCCCTGATTGCTTGATTGCTTCTTTCTTCCATAAATATTTTCCTCCCATTGCTAGACATGCTGCTTTGTAGAGACTTTTTGATTTTAAATAGGGAGAAGAAGAGAAATTGCCTGAGTCATGGAAAAGATTTTGTTCCTTGATTCACGCATATCCTGGATGTCCATTACCTCAGAATGAGCTTCTTGATATTTATTATAATGGACTAACTGATGATTCTAGGACCTACCTAGATAGCTTTGCTGATTGTGTTTTTGGGAAAAGGACTCCTACAGATGCTAAAGAACTAATGAACAAGATAAGCAAGAATTATGATGATTGGACTTCAACTGAACTGAATACACCTGAGCCTATTACTCCTGAACCAGTTGTTCCTGAACCAGTTCCAACACCAACAACAAAGAAGAGGGGATTTATTGCATTAAATGATGAAGTGATGAAGGAAGCTAAAAAGTGTCTAAAGGAGAAAGGTATTAGAGCTGAAGATGTGAAGAATCTACATCCTATAGAAGAATTATGTAAGCCAATTCCCCACTCATCTACTATTGAGGTACACTCTCTCCAATTTAACGAAGGTGATATTCCTTATGGTAAGCCTCCTGATCAATGCTTAGAGGAACTTGACACATTTATAGTTAAACAAGGTAATTTTAATAAACAAGTTCAGAATCATTTATTGGAAAACTCTAGAGCTATCCATGAGTTGAAAGATATTGTCGAAAGAACTTCTAATGATATTAAAATGCTTTGTAAACACTTTCAAATGGTTCAAACCCAACTTGATCAACTTGCTAAGGTGCAGAAGGAAATGCTAGTTAATGCTTCAGGAAATAAACATGCTTATGGAATCAGAACTAGGAGTGGTGCAGCTACTCAAGATCCTTTATATCCTGAAGGACACTCTAAAAGAATAGAGCATGATTCCCAACAAGGTGAGGATAGTGGTAGTCCTCGTAAGAGGAAGAAAAAGAAACATAAGAAAGTTTAGGAACCACTTGAACCTGCTGTAGATCCTAATAGTATATATGTCTCTGATGCTAAAACTGAGAGTGGAAATATTTATGAGCCTCCTGATAAGTAGGAAGGTGAGGAAGAACCTGAGAAACACACTAAGAACACTAGGTACACAAAGGAAGACTTTATTGCTAATAAATATGGTAAAGAGAGAGAACCTTGGGTGCAGAAACCTATGCCTTTTCCAGGTAAGAAACACAAGTCGAAGGAGGAAGAACACTACAACAAGTTTTGTGAGTGGATGAAACCTTTATTCTTGCAAATTCCTTTGACTGATGCTATTAAGTTGCCTCCTTTTTCAAAGTATTTGAAGGATATTGTCTCTAATAAAAGTAAGATTCCTAATGAGGAGATTTCTACTTTGCTTGCTAATTACTCCTTCAATGGTAAGGTTCCAAAGAAACTTGGTGATCCAGGTATACCAACTATTCTTTGCTCCATTAAGAATAATTATGTTAGAACTGCTTTATGTGATTTGGGAGCTGGAGTTAGTGTTATGCCTTTTGACTCAGTTAGAAAAGTTGATACCAACTGATATTTCTTTGAAAATGGATGATAAGTCAACTACTATTCTTGTTGGTATATGTGAGGATGTTCCTGTTCAAGTTGCTCATAATTGCATGGTCTTAACTGATTTTGTTGTGCTTAAAATGCCTGAACATGATAATATGTCTATTATTCTTGGGAGACCTTTTCTTAATACTGCAGGTGCTGTCATCAATTGCAATCAAGGAAAAGTAACATTTAATATTAATGAAAAAGAGCACACTGTCTATTTCCCCAAGAAGGTTGTTAAGAGCTATTGCCTGAATTTTATTGAAAATATTGAAGGCATCAAGGTTGGAGAAATATATTGTCCCATTCCACAAGAAAATATTGAAACTATTATGATTGGGACCATTGCTATCAAGTATGAGGTAACATAATCACCTTGTGGAATGCAAAGTTTTGTTTTATATAAGATTCTTTTGGTAACAAGACTTGATAAACCTTGTTAACAAAAGGATTTTAATGAACAAAATAATGCTTTCACTATGGTTATACTTGCTTTTTTTTATTTTTCTCCTTTCCAATCTTTGCTCTTACCCGTGCCTAACTTAAAGGCGTTAAATAAAAGTACTTTTTGGGAGATAACCCAAGAGTTTCCTTGAGTCTTGGAAGTTATTACTTCAGTAATGACCTCTCCTTATCCTTTTTATTTGCTTTTTTGTGCCAAGAATAACCTCTAATAAGAGGGAAGTAAGATTTGGGGAGTTGCTGTCCCGAAACAGATTTATGTCCTTCACCACAAAAATTTGCGAGGAGTTTCTGTAAGTCGGATTGAGCTGAAAATTTACGAATAAATCTCCCAGTATGTTAGCTAACTTTCATTAGTTCAACACTTTTTTATCTGAGCAACATAAGATTTTCTAAAAAATTGGTTTCTACCTGCTGGTCTGTTTTGATAGATTTCTGCCATTATTTGCATTTGCTTCTTATTGATTCCTTTTTGAGTTCTCTTTTGGGGAATTGAGATTTTTGAAGGAGTTGCTACAGTAGCTTGTGTTTTTTGTGAAAAAATTATGTTCTAAAGATAAGACTAAGGGTCTATTATCTTTTGAATAAACTAATGTTGCTAATGAAGATTGTGTGAAGTTTTGTATGAAAGAAAAATTTCAGGTGTAGAGAGAGGATGATATAATGAGATGAAGAATGGAAAAAAGCTCAAGCTTGGGGGGAGCCACTTCGTGTCACCCCAAGAATTACTCAAGAGGTACAAACGTCAAAGCTTGGGGGTGCCCAAGGCATCCCCTTCTTCATCAATAAAAATCCTAGGTCTTTCTAGACACTTCGTTTTTATTGTTTCATGCATAGTTGTGTTGTTCTTGGAGCGTCTTAATTTTTCTTTTTGGTTCTTGTTGCTTCTTTATCAAAAACCCAAAAATACCAAAAATATTTTCGTTGTTTCTCTTGGTTTGTTTCTTTGCTTTGGTTTGTCTTAAAAGAAAAATCCAAAAAGATTTTGCTTTGTTTGGTTTTTCTTTGTTTGTTTGCTTCTTTCTAAAAACCCAAAAACACCAAAAATATTTTTGTTGTTTCTCTTGGTTTGTTTCTTTGTTTCTTTGCTTTGGTTTTCCTTAAAAGAAAAATCCAAAAATATTTTGTTTTGCTTTGTTTGGTTTGCTTTGTTTTTGTTTGGTTTTTCTTTGTTTACTTGTTTCTAAAAAATCGAAAACACCAAAAATATTTGTTGTTCTTCTTTGGTTTTGTAAGTTCTTTGCAGGGTTCAGCCGTCCTCAGTGGATTTTGGTTTCATGTTAATATTCAAGTCACACGAGTGAAGGGCAATAATGAAGATTAAGACAACTCGAGGGGTGGTAAGAGGCTGGTAACGAACTCTATTTGTTTTTCATATTTGTACATATACTCATCATTGTGAGCATGCTTAGCCTGTTTGTGTAAGGTGTATGTCATTATGGATGCTTAGTAGTTCTTGCCTGTCTATGATTAGCTCCATCTTGCTAATAGTTTGTAGCATGTCATATGAATGTTTGCTTGCATTGTTTTATTCATACTTTGGTATGATATTGTGGTATCCTCCTCTGACTGTTCATGTGAATCGACTTGGCACATGCTCACGCATGCATATGACTAATCAATAGTCAGTAAGCCTCGATGATTTATTTTGCCTCAGAGTTCTTATATCACTTTCATGCCATAGTTAGTCCTGTTTTATTACAAGCATGATTATGAAAGTTATTGCTCTCTCGTTTGTCACTCCCTCTCTATTGCTAGCCTTCACTTGCACTGAGTATGTGCTCTACCTGTGCTTCCAACTCCCCAAAACCAATATTGCCAGTTGTGTCCACCATACCTACCTATTAGCATCATTTGCTACTTCAGTGCATATTTTATATATGTTGTGTTTTCTTCCAAAATAAAATGTTTGTCTGTTTTGAGAAAGTTAGTTAGTAAAGCTCTCACGAACTTGATGGCACACTTTATTCCTTTCTCTTAATAATCTTGAACCATTGTGACTAGTCCATGAAAGTTATATGCTTGGTTATTATATACTGGGAGTCAGCAGAACCGTGCTATCATAGGGAACGCTTTCAACACTTTTTGGATATCTCATCTAGTTGATTCCTTGCTCTTTTGTTTATGGATGTTGACGATGTGAAATAAAAGGGGAAGTTGTTAGTTCATGGAGTTTATACATTGTGTTAGAGAAACGCCTGGGCCGCTAGCCTAAGCCATGCTTAATCATGGTGGAAACTTGCAGCATCACTATAATGAGCATCTATGAAGCTTACTCAATAAAAAGCTATGCATATGGTAAATAAAAAGATTGCTGAGATGATCATTGTTCTTCTGCCTTGTCATTTTGGTTATGGGAAAGCTCCTGTACCATGTGCAAGGGGTACCCGTTTGGCGGTTCTCGATGATATGCATGTATTTACAATGATAAGAACTTTTAGGTGACCAAAGTTGAGTAGCATGCAGAGCGACCCTCGTACTCAAGGGACATGGGATTTCTAGTCTATGGTCTGTCAAGCATATGATTCAGAGTGGACCTCACTTTCACCTTAACCACATGAAGATTCCTATGATAGGGGAAATGAGAGCTCAAAGCTAATGAGTACCTTCCTTTCAGCATTAGGAGGCCTTTAAAACCACACAAAGTCGTTTTTCACAACTTTGTTGAGTCACCACTTATTCTATGAGCACCTTCTTGAGAGCATAGTTGTCATTCTTGTGTTTGTTCCAAAACTTGGTTAATTTTGTCATGACTTTGATGCTTGTATCTCTGATATATTTATCTCTAGTCTTCATGTGAACTTTAGAGGTGCCTCAGCATTTATATTGTGCTCATCAAACAAAGGCAAGAGAGATACCACTCTAGCATACCTTATTATGAGCATTGCAATGTTGCTTATGTTTATGTTTCATGCTACTTGCTATTATTGAGTTGGTTTCTCGTCTTAGCTTGCAATAAATATTGAGTAGACTTAGTTGCATACTCCTTATTATGAATTGTATAAGCATCTACTCCTGTGCTGAGAATATTTACATCATATGAAGCAAAGTATTCGTGAAAGTTCTTTTATCGCACTCAGTTTTCAACTGAATTGCTTTAGGACAAGCAATAAGCTAAGCTTGGGGGAGTTGATATGTCCAAAACGTATCTACTTTCTCGAACACTTTGATATTGTTTTTCCTCTAAACTTGTGTGATTTGGATACAACTAACATGGACTGACGCTGTTTTCAGCAGAATTACCTTGGTGTCTTGTTTTTTGCAGAAAATGAACTATCAGGAAAAATCCCGAAAAATATGCCAAAAACTATTTCTCACCAGAAGATCCACGGAGTGAGAAGGGGAGACAGAGAGGAGGCCTGGGGGGCCCAGACCCACCCCAGGCGTGGGCCCATTGACCCCGCGCATGGGGGAGGTTTGGCCACCCCAGGCACTCCCCGGCCTCCCTCTATGCCTATAAGTTGCCTTTCGACCTAAAAACCGAGGAGGGTTCGATAGTTTTCTAGAAAGAGTTCCGCTCCGCCGCCGCCACCAGAAACCAAGATTCGGATCCAGAAACTCCGTTCTGGCACCCTGACGGGACGAGGAATTTGGAGAGGATCATCGCCATCGTCATCACCAACGCATCTCCATCAACCACCGATGTTTCCCTCATTCATGAGTGAGTAATCCCCCTCTGTAGGCTTGGGGATGGTAGGGATTGGATAAGTTCTATCATGTAATCGAATAAGATCTGTTAGGGGCATATTGCCTAGTATCTCTATTAGTGATATTTGACTTTGTTGCAACTTGTTGTGCTTAATACTTGTCACTATGGCCCGAGTGCCATGATCTCAGATCTGAACTTATTATTGAATCATTATGATAGTATTGTTTGTGATCTTATCTGCAAGTTGTGTACACATATCATTGTCTGGATCCAAAGGCCCCAAAGTGACAATAATTGGGACAATCGAAGGGGATGGCTGTGGTGTGAGGATCACATGTGTTCATGGAGTGTTAATGCTTTGCTCTGGTGCTCTATTAAAAGGAGCACCTTAATTGCCAGTAGTTCCCTAGAGGCCCCGCTACCATGGGCTGGCTGGACAGAAGATGTTGTGCAAGTTCTCATTGCAAGCACATATGGCTATATTTGGAGCACATGCCTAGGATTGTTTAGTACTTGGATGCTTATTATTATTTATCTGCAATGCCCTAGTTCTTTGAAGTTACATGTTTAGACTCGTCCATGCAACGCCCGTCCATCCATCCCTATGCCTACCGCACTCAAATCCTACTGTTACCGTTACTGTTACTATTGCTACTGTTTTACTATTGCTATTATTGCTGCTGTTGCATTGATGTTGCTACTACAAATTGTTGCTACTGATAAACTTCTGTGAGCAAGAACTATTTCCAGGTGCAGCTGAACTGACAACTCAGTTGTTAAGGCTTGCAAGTATTCTTTGTCTCCCCTTGTGTCAAATCAATAAATTAGGTAATACTACCCGCGAAGACTGTTGCGATCCCCTACACTTGTGGGTCATCAATGTTCAAAGGCCCCAAAGTGACAATAATTGGGACAACCGGAGGGGATGGCTGTGGTGTGAGGATCACATGTGTTAACAGAGTGTTAATGCTTTGCTCTGGTGCTCTATTAAAAGGAGCACCTTAATTTCTAGTAGTTCCCTAGAGGCCCTGCTGCCACATGCTAGCTGGATAGAAGATGTTGTGCAAGTTCTCATTGCGAGCACGTATGACTATATTTGGAGCACATGCCTAGGATTGTTTAGTACTTGGATGCTTGTTATTATTTATCTGCGATGCCCTAGGTCTTGAAGTTACATGTTTAGACTCGTCCATGCAACGCCCGTCCATCCATCCCTATGCCTACCGCACTCGAATCCTACTGTTTACTGTTACTGTTACTGTTGCTCCTGTTTCACTATTGCTGTTACTGCTGCTGTTGTTTTGCTATTGCTAATACAAACTGTTGCTACTAATAAACTTTTGTGAGCAAGAACTATTCCCAGGTGCAGCTGAACTGACAACTCAGTTATTAAGGTTGCAAGTATTCTTTGGCTCCCCTTGTGTCAAATCAATAAATTGGGTAATACTACCCTCGAAGACTGTTGCAATCCCCTATACTTGTGGGTCATCATAATTTTGTACGGCATTTCCTCGTCAACTAACTGCGTCTCGATGACAGAGAAGTTGGTTGTGGTTGCGGAGACACGGCAAGCACGAAAGACATGGGGGTCAGACTCGATGATGCGCTCCTGTGAGGAGCGCTCGAGTTCCGGTGGCGCTACCATTTGGGGATTTTTTGGCGGGGGCGGGGGTGGTGGGAGGGGTGGGGTGGGTGGATGGCTAGTCGATGGAGAGGAGTTGGGTTTTTAAATTTTGTGTGCTCTAGCGCTGGCCTGGATGAGGGGGACGAGGCCAAGGGAAATGGGTGAGAGGGGAGAGCTCGAACGCGAGGCCGCGGTAGCTCGTCACTCCCCAACGTTAGCCCTGGCTCGTCCTCTCTCCATGGTTCTACTGTATTATTTTTATTTATTTTTTGCGGGGATCCATGGTTCTATTTATAGGGGAAAGTCCAAAATAAACATTGAATCTCTAGGTGAAAATGTAAATTCGAACCCCAAAACCAAATCCTTGAAATTGGAACTCCAAACTTATCAATCATAGCTTCAATTCGAACCCCAAAACCAAATCCCCTTATTATCTATAAAAGAGAGAAACTATGCGGATGCAACGATGATTCAATTTATTTATAACATAACTAGTACAAGTACTCCACAACCACGATAGAAACTAAATACCATACTCTATACGGAATCAGCACACACATGGACAACCGCATATCATACGGTTCATTTCCTTCAAGAACCTACGACGCCCTCTACCGCGTGCCTGCACGCCCTCGCGTGTTCGACGTACTCAAAGAAGCTTCCCCTCATGACACACCCTTTGTTCCTGCAAGTTAACCTCAGTCCTAAGGACAGCCGATCCACAAAAGTCTTTGGTTCGAAGACGCCTCCGTGCTCACATCCTAGTCACTAGCCATCGGATAATTTTCCAACGCATTCTGGGCATGCCATGTGCCTATAGCCAGTGTACTTCTTGTGCAAAAAAAAGAGATTTAGCCCAAAAAACAATAGTTGTATCGAACCAGTGTGACACAGAAGGAAAACATCCTGAAGAAAGAAGTACTTAACCATGTACATATGACGATGAACAATTTGAAAAAAAAGCCTGAGCAGATTGTTCATTTCCATAAATAAGGTCTCAAGAATATGGATCTGAATGCCACAAGGAGAGCTTTTTAGATGTATATATATATATATAGTGGACCAATATGTTGTGTACTAATTATATGATTCCCATGTTTCACGAGTTTTGAAACTTCGACCTAGATAACTCGGCTCACTTGAATGGCTTTATGTCGTTTAATCAAAATTAGGTCAAATTTGAACTACGACTAAATTGTAGGCTGCTTTGAATGTTTTGCGATTTTTTTGGAGGTAACCATCAGGGGGTCATTTAATATATCACAAACCACCATCGAGAATTTTGACAATAGGTTCAACTTCTTGCTATGATTCTTGACAACTTAACGAAATTAGGTTAAACTCGAGCTACTAGTAAGCACGATAGATTGTTCTTGAATTATTTGTCTTTACGGAGGTGTAGATGGGTGCATCTTCTTTTAGTAAACAATAATGCAGTCGGTGCGAGTTTCCAACTATCAGGAAAGAACATTCTCAATTTCCCGAGTCATGATCAGATTGTTCCTTTCCGTAAAGGTCTCAAGGATATGGATCTGAATGCCACAAGCAGAGCTTTTCACACACACACACACACACACACATATATATATATATGTATATATGTATATATATGAGACCGACATGTCGTGTACTATTTATATGATTCCCATGTTTCACGAGTTTTCAAACTTCGATCTAGCTAACTCTACCCACTTCAATGGCTTTATGTCAATTTATCGACGTAATTAGGTCAAATTTGAACTACGAGTAAATTGTAGGTTTCTTTGAAAGTTTTGCGATTTTTTGGAGGTAACCATTGGTAGGTCATTTAATATATCGCAAACCACCATCGAGAATTTTAACAACAGGTTCAACTTCTTGCTATGATCCTTGACAACCTAACAAAATTATTAGGTTAAACTTGAGCTACTAGTAAGCACGATAGATTCCTCTTGAATTATTTGTCTTTTCGAAGGTAGATGAGTGCATCTTCTTTTAGTATACAATAATGTCATCGGTGCAAGTTTCCAACTAGAGTAAAGAACATTCTGAATTTTGCGAGTCATGATCAGATTGTTCCTTTCTGTAAAGAAGGTATCAAGAATATGGATATGAATGCCACAAGTAGAGCTTTTCAGATCTAAATATAGTGGACCAACATGTTGTGTACTACTTATATGATTCCCATGTTTCACGAGTTTTCAAACTTTAACCTAGCTAACTATGCCCACTTGAATGACTTTATGTCGATTTATTGAAATTAGGTCAAATTTGAACTACGAGTAAATTGTATGTTGCTTTGAAAGTTTTTCGATTTTTTGGAGGTAACCATCGGGGGGTCATTTAATATATCACAAACACCATCTAGAGTTTTGACTATTCATATCGACAATTTAACGAAATTAGGTCAAACTTGAGCTACCAGTAAGCGTTTTAGATTGCTCTTGAATTAATTGTCTTTTTGTAGGTAGATGGGTGCATCTTATTTTAGTAAACAATGCCGCTGGTGCGAGTTTCCAACTATCAGGAAAGAACATTCTCAATTTTCCAAGTGATGACGAGATTGTTCTATTTTGTAAAGGAAGTCCGAAGAATATGGATCTCAATGCCACAAGCCAATATTTCAATCATATATAGTGGACCGCCATGTTGTACTTTCGAATCCCATGTCTTATGAGTTTTCAAACTTCCTAGCTAACTCTGCCCAGTTGAATGACTTTATGTCGATTTATCAAAATTATTTCAAGTTTGAACTACAAGTAAATCATAGGTTTCTTTGAAAGTTTTATGAAAAAGATTTTGGAGGTACCCATCGGGGGTCAATTAGCAGTATATCGGTAACCACCGAGAGTTATCCTCTCCTTATTATTCACAAAAACAAAAGAAAAGAAAAGCACCACCCTCACAACCGTACTAGACTCAGCCACCTTTCTTCACAATCTGCACACGCCATCGTCCAATCGCATTCGATGCCTTTTGCATTTTAAGCCTTCCTTTTAATATTTTTATTACTCGGGAGGTGAGCCAAGTGCGACTCAGCACTAAATTTTGGTGTGATATTGGCGGGATCTTCTTCTAGTTCAAAATTTTAGTGGAATATTGGCGGGATCATCCTAGCTACCTACATACTGATGGGGCCGCTGGCTCGTTCTCTCGCCGATCCCTCCCCCTATCCCCTCATCCTCCTCTATCACGTCCCTCTTTAGCTGACTTCCACCTCGCCGGAGTCTGCTTAGCGACGCCATCATCCACCTTGCCGGAGTCTGCTTCGTCGTATCTGCTTTCCCACCGCCGCAACCGAGAGATGCGTAAGCCACTCGGACCCCTCACCAGGGTGACTGTTAAAACTCCCTACTACCAAGACAAAGGTTGATGCACACTTCCTATGCTCGCTTTCCTTGCATTTTACTTTCGAATGTAGTTCATCTCTTCTTCCTTGCAGTGCCTTAATATATTTCTAATAATGCCTACTAGTTGCTGTACTACGGGATTGGTTCCAAGAGAAAAGAAGGCAACTACGAGTCATGAAGCAAAATTGGTTATCTCGCAGCAGTACAAGACCTCGCCAACCCAATGATAACCCCTAACAATCCTCCCTAGACAAAGGTTTTGTCACATCCCAAAATTCTCCTAATTTTGGAATGTGAAATAAATAAATAAGTTTGATTGATTGTTTGACTATGTTTAAAATTCTCAAAGAGAAGAAACTTTTTGAATAGAAAATCCTCTCAACCTTGAATTCAAAATCTTATATTCTTTTGTTATGAACTAAGTAGCCATATAGGAAAAAGGGAATGGATTGATTATGGATTGTAGAATTGGTGTGCAAGATTTCAAAATGAAAATCATGAAGCATTTCATTACATCCATGCAAAGTTCTCACAAACTGAATCCAAATCCTGGTATCTAAATCCTATAGTTGATTCGCCCAAATGTTCCTAAAGTTAATTAAATTGACTTTATAAAACCCACTATTGCTAAGGCATAAATTATTTATAATTATAGCCTAAAGAGATCCAATTAATATTACAAAATTTTAGAAACAAAATTAAGCTCATTTGGAGCTATTATGAAAAAGTTATGGAATAAATACAAACAAATAAAGATATAAATAAAATGGAATATACAAGGATTTATAAACCCACTACTTGCAAACTAGTAAAAAGATTACAAATATGATCCTACAATGATCTATTCGATTTTAGAAAAACTTAGAAACAAGAATCGTGTCATTTGGAGTTCGTATGCGAAAAATATGAGGGAAACAAGTAAATAGAAAAAGAAAAAAAATGGGCCGGCCAACCAGCCGGCGGCCTAGCAAGGACCGACCGAACCAGGCACCTACACACGATCGTTCGCTTGAGTGATTTAAAAAGCGTGCGAAACAGTTTTTGTCAAACCTATCTCTACTCAAACTCTTATAACTTTTTATCTACAACTCCAAATCGACTTCCGTTTGTTTATACTTGTTCCCTACTCCAAAACTATCTCCCCACCGTCCTAAACCTCCATATAAACTCGTGGAGCCACAACAGTATGAGTTTTTCTTCTCGAAATCCCGAATCTACACATGCCCGAATCTTATTTCGCTTTTTAACCCATCTAGACTTTGTTGTTTGCCTTCGGCCAAAAAATGAAAGTTGTAGAACTCGTCGAAATCTTTCAATCCCGACAAACCTCACCTCTTTTCATCCACCACAGCCGGAGAATTTCGTATCACAATATTTCAGATCTGATGGTGTAAATCCAAGATGTACTCGCGCTCGTTCCTTCAAATCCAAATTCCTTTGGTGAGAAGGTAGGACTAATGATTCCCCACAAATTTCATGTTTTAAGTTTTTTAATTTGACCTACAGATTTGTCTCTCTAACACAGATCTATTTCTTGTCTTTTCTGAGCCAAAATCGGGTCAATCTTCTCTCCTAACCACTGGATCTCATCCCAACGGCCAGGATTAGATCGATTCCGCGAAGGGGTATGAGCCAACCGAATCTCGTCACGTGTCAACGTCAGGTCAGCATCTAGTCCCAGTCAGCATGCAAAGTCAACCTGTCCAGTCAGCGGAATATTCTCTGGAATATTCCGTTTGAATTTAAAATTGCACATTATAGATCTAACTTGTAAAATTTATTAGAAATTCATACCACGTCCAAAAATTGCGTATAATATATCAAATTGAAGATAATTTTACATAGAATCATCTTATCAGAATAGATCTAACTTTTACTGTACGTGGTTACTGCAGTAATTTAATTAGTTTTAACGGTCTTTTAGGTTAATAAATTCATAAGAAATTATCTGTAACTCCGAAAAATATGAACAATATATCAAATTGAAGCTACTATAATATAGATTAAGAATATCGCGTTGAATCCAGATTTTGCAGACTACTTACCCTGTAGCAATTTAATTAGTTTTAATGGATTTATAAATCATTAAATTCATAGTAAATTAATTGCTTGTCACAAAAATATAAATGATATATCGATGGAAAGCTGGTTCCATGTAGTTCATCAATATGCAAATGGTTCAGGCAAATACTGTAAGGTTTTGCAGTAAATAAATAAATGGTTTAATGGCTTATTTAGATTAATAAATTCATAAGAAAATAAATACTATTCAGAAAATTAAAAATAATATGTCCCTGAAATCACAATTCCGTGGAGATTACAGATATAATTTTAGTTTGATTTTTAGGCAGCAGAAACTATATGAATCATTTAAAACCTAGTAAACACTATTTAAATCATACAAAAAGATCTATAACTCCGATTAGGGTGAATCCAAATGCTAAGGTTTTGTATTGACAATATCTATGCAGAGAATTTGCATGCCAAATTATTTGGTACTGTTAAAATAGAAATTCATACAGAAATATTTTAACCCATTAAAATAGTGTTTTAATCATAAGAAAATATCTATAACTCCTTTTTAGGTGAATCAAATTGCTACTGTCTCTAAATTGCATTACCTATCCAGTAGCATCTAGTTCACAATTTAATACGACATAAACATCTTTAGTTCGATTAAAGTGGTATACACCATATTAAATCGATACAACTTTAGTAATAAAAGCTTTAGTGCATTATATGACTTTCCACATGCATCATGTAATCTAGTTATGTTCAGAACACTAAATGCAACCATTGTGGCTCATTAAATCGTCATGCATGCATCTGTTCATCATTGTTTTCTTGTAATGTTGCACTGTTGCATGTTTGCAATGTTTTGAATGGCGTGTTTGTTGTGTTTACTTCAAACGTTAGATTGCGAGGAGTGCAACTACTGTGATTGCAACTACTATGATTGCAAGTATTGTGGTTATTGCGAAAGAGGCCATTATAATTGTGAGGATTATCTAATCGACTACATCTACAACAAAGTCAAGTGGTGCTATCTTGGTCATAAATGTCCTATTATTTTCCTATGCATTGTAGATGCTTTTGTAGAATTGCATCTGTAGGAATTGATGTGTATATGCTATACTATGTCCCATATTATTCCCTAGCATTTCTTGTTTATGAGCCACCGTTGGTAGATGTGCTTAGCCATGCTATGATGAACGAGGGCTAGGTTACATCACTGATGTTGATTCTAAATGTGTTGGTTTGCGAAAACTAAAACAACTTAATCAATGAATCTCCTGGGTGTGATGGGATTGATAATTTTTAGTGGTATCATTGCGGAAAGGCACCCAGGACACTGAGAAAGGATTGGCTTCTGTGTTTGATAGCTTTCGTGTGCAACCATGTGTCAATAATGAAATGGGCGGTTGGTTGGACTCAGTAGGTTGTGGTAACTCGAACCCACGTATCCAGAGATGTAGATAGTGTAGGTTGGACCGGTGCGTGTCGGGTTTGGGGAGCTACTTCCCGAATGGTTCCTTCTTGGACTTCTCCCTATCATCACCCAATATGAGAGTGGTGGTACGAGCTGGGCTGGCCAAGTCACATGGGTAAAGTGTACTAACCCCTGCAGGGTGTATAAACAAAGTGCTTAGCCGTGTACCCAATTATGGACAATTTAAGCGACCTGATACTGATGCTATGATATTTCTCACTCATCCTTATTTCTCAATTACTTAAAACTTGCTGGGTGAACATAATTGGGTAGGAGCACCTGGGAGTGAACCAGAGTGTCCTATTTATCGTATTGGAAAACTACTTTGTTACAAATCTTAGGATAAAACTCCACTTGGCCAAATAAGCATGTAGTTGATAGATCTGTTGTTAACCACTTTAGCCTACTTGCCATACATTCAATGTATTGACCATTCATGGCTGCAACGTTTCATGTTGCAGGTTATATCGTATCTGAGTGATCGTTCATAGGTCGCGAGACTCCACTCAACAATTGTTCTCCTGTGGCACATTTGAAGGATGGAGATCTACCTTGTATTCGTTTTCCGTTGTGTACTTGAGTAAATAATGTAAATTCTGGATCATATTCGTTGTATTTATGATGCACAGTTATATTTGGTATCATTTTATACTGTGTGTGCCAGTGAACCGATCCAGGGATTGGCACTATACACATGAACTCAGCCTTATTAGGCGAGGGTGTTACAGGTTTGCTTCCACTTTGCATATATGTATTTTCGAGAGTAGTTCATAGTTTGCTTGCCCTGCCTTTCACGTACTAGTATTTTTTATTTGTATTTTTACAAGGCATGGAAGATGATGTACTGACCAATGAGAATCGATGCCAACGAGACCTGAGGAGTTTTGGTCATTCATATGTAGCCCCCCTAGGCACAACACAACTGGTAGAGAATCATGGCTATTTGTTGCATCTTGCTTGTGTTATTTGCTGATTGATTTGCCGCACTGCAATTTGCAAAAGCAAGTGCCTGATCATGTCCCTGCCAAGGAGGTTTGCAGCACAGATATGCAGCAACATGCAAGTGATGCAGCCATTTCTAGGAACCAAACAGAAGTATGGTGCATGACCGAAGCTAAGATTAGGATGCTCCAATAGGATTTGGACACGGCCACTCGACGGATCAGAGAATTGAACCGGGGCTGGATTTCTATGATTTAAGATGGCCTTGATGCTACCGATGATCTTAAGAAGTTAGTGGCTAAAAATCGTGTTCCCAATCCGGCTGATGAACATGTCAATGAGATCAACTGGACGGTCTTGAAATAGGTGAAAGAACGAGCAGAGATTCTTCGAGCATCCTTGAAGGCAGATGATTTTCGAAGGGTGATGCAAGAGCCACCATGCGAATAGATTGTTATTTCCAATAATGAGGATGACTTTCCTTGTCTTGTCAGGCTGATATTTTCTTTTCTTATGTGCTGGCAGTACTTTACGGTAACTACGTATTTGGCACGCTATTATGAAACGTATAGTACTTGCTGCATCTCGATAACCATTCGGAAAATGGAAAATACAACATTTTTGTTGGAATTATGCCCTAGAGGCAATAATAAAGATGTTATTATTATAATTCTTGTTCATGATAAAGTTTATATTCCATGCTAGAATTGTAATAAGCGGAAACATTAATACTTGTGTGGTTTGTGAACAACACCGTGTCCCTAGTACGCCTCTATGGACTAGCTCATTGATCAATGATGGTTAAGGTTTCCTAACCATAGACATGAGTTGTAAATTGATAATGAGATCATATCATTGGGAGAATGATATGATGGACAGACCCAAACTAAGCGAAGCAATTAGATCGTGTCATCGTGTTCGTCTTTGCGAAGCTTTTCTTATGTCAAATATTGTATTCCTTAGACCATGAGATAATGCAACTCCCTGGTATCGGAAGAAAGCTTTGAGGTCATCAAACGTCATCCTATGAGAGGGTGATCATAAAGGTGTCTCTCAGGTGATCGGAAAGTATCTGTTGGGTTGTGTGTATCGAGATGGAATTTGTCCCTCCCAAGTCGGAGAGATATACTTCGGGCCCACTCGGTAATCGATATCAACACTGCTTGCAAGCATGTGGTTAAGGAGTTAATCACAAAGTGATATTGGATTACGGAACGAGTAAAGTACTTGCTGTGAACGAGATTGAACTAGGTATGACGATACCGACGATCGAATCTCGGGCAAGTAAAATATCGCGAGACGAAGGGAATATATATATGGGATTGATTGAATCCTGGCATCGTGGTTCATCCGATATGATCATCGATGAATGTGTGGGAGTCAATATGGGTGCCCAGACCCCGCTGTTGATTATTGATAGAAGATCATGTCTGCATATTCTTGAACCCGCAGGGTCACACACTTAACGTGTCTCGACGCTAGGATAGATTGGATACTTGGTTTATGAATTTTTGTTCGGAGTCTCGGATGGGATCCGGGACATCGCGAGAGGTTCCGGAGTGGTCCAGAGAATAAGATTCATATAAGGCAGTGCAGTTTTTGGAGTTCGGAATTGTTCCGGATTAATCGGTATTGTATCGGAAGCTTCTAGAACCTTCCGGAAGGGGGCCAACGTGGTCCCACCTTCCGGGAGGGGGCATGGGCCTATGAGGGAGTGTCCTGGCCACATTGGGCCAGGGGCACAAGGCCCCATAGGGCCCAGCCGATCCTAGATAAGTTTAAACTCGTTTAAACTAGAGATAGGGTTTCTAGATAAGGGATAAGTTTAAATCGTTTAAACTAGAGATAGGCTTGGAGGATGGGCAAGGGCTGGCCGCACCCCCTCTATATATAGAGGGCTGGTGCGCCCCCTCTCTCACACAGACATACACCTTCCTCCAAACCCTAGTTGCCCTGCTGCCCTCCTCTCTCCCTCCCGACTGTTTGTAGGCGAAGCCCTGCTGCAGAAATTCTCCACCATATACACCACGCCGTCGTGTTGTAGATCCAATCTATCTCTCCACCCTACTTGCTGGTCCTAGGAAGGAGGAGACATCGAGGTGCCGCACGTGTGCATCTCACGGAGGCACCGCCACTTGTGGTGCTAGATCGGATCGGATCGCGAGGAGGAGAAGCGAGTACGACTACATCACCCACGTTCCGACGAACGTTCCGCTGTGCGAATCTTCAAGGGTATGAAGATCTAATCCAATCTCTCTCGTTGTTTGCATCTCCTAGATTAGATCTTGGCTTTCCCTCTGTTCGCTTCCGTAGAAAATTTTGATTTACTATGCTGCGAAACCCTTCAGTGGTATCAGAGCTAGATCTATGCGTAGATGTGTTTCACGAGTAGAACGCAACATGGTTGTTGCGGGCGTTGATGTTTTCTGTTGCAAGCCTCTTGTTTGTGTTCTTCTTATGGCGCGGGATAGTGAGATTGAAGCGGTCCAGGCCAACCTTACGCGACATCGTTCGCGAGACCGGCTCCGCACTTGACGTGTGGCTTGTACCATACATGCGGCTGGTGGATGTCAGTTTCTCTCACTATAGTTGTCATGGGATTAACACCGGAGTTTGGCAACCATAATATCACCGTTGTGGCTTTCCGTAGGTAAGAATCGTTCTTAGCATCTAGTCCCATAAGCCACGTAAAACATGCAACAACAAAGTAGAGGCGTCTAACTTGTTTTTGCAGGGAGTGTTTTCTGTGATATGGTATGGCCCAAGATGTGATGTGTATATTGTATGCGATGATCATGTTTTGTAATGTTTCACGACTTGCATGTCGATGAGTACACAACCGACAGGAGCCATATGGTTGTCTTTATAATTGTGTATGACCTGCGAGTCAACTTCTTATACGCCATGTAATAGCTTTACTTTATCGCTAAGTAGTTAGCAATAGTTGTAGTTGCTATTCGTGGTGGAGGCAATCATGGTGAAGTGATGGAGATCATGCCGGAACGCACAAGATGGAGATCATTGCGCGAAGATTGGCTATACCATGTCACATAAAGTTATATGCATGTGATGTTTATCCTTTTATGTATCTTATTATGGTTAGATCGTGACGGTAGCATTATAAGATGATTCCTCACTTAAAGATCAAGATAAAAACTGTGTTCTCCCCAAGTATGCACCGTTGCGAAAGTTCGTCGTGTCCAAGCATCACGTGATGATCGGGTGCTATAGACTCTACGTTCACATACAACGGGTGCAAGCCAGTTTTGCACACGCGGAAATACTTGGGTCTAACTTGACGAGCCTAGCATGTATAGACATGGCCTCGGAACACAAGAACCGAAAGGTTAAGCATGAGTCATATGAATGATATGATCGACACTTCGTTGTCCACCATTGAAACCACATCTCTTCTCGTGATGATCGGATTAGGTGTGGTGAATTTGGATCGTGTTCACTAAACAACTTGAGGGATGTTTAATTTAGTGGGAGTTCATCTAGTAATTTGATTAAGTTGAACTATTTATCATGAACATAGTCTAAATTGTACTTGCAAATACTATAGATCACATGGCCAAGTCCAACTTCAACTTCAACGTTTTTGCTGAGAAAGAAAAGCTTAGAAACAATGGGTCTAACTTCACCAAATGGTTCCGCATTCTGAGAATCATTCTCGCTGGCGGACAAAAGGACTATGTCCTTGAGAAAGCGCTAGGTGACGCCCCTGCTATAGATGCACCGGCTAATGAAAAAGCTGTTTATCAGTCACGCAAGGATGATTATGATTTGATTAAAATCGCCATGTTGTATGCTATGGAATCGGATCTTCAAAATCGTTTTGAGGAGTTCGCCGGGCCCTTTGAGATTCTCAAGGAGCTGAAAAACATGTTTCAGACTCAAGCCCGTTCTGAGAGATATGAGATCTCTAAGAAATTCTTTAACTACAAGATGGAGGAAGGGAGTTCCGTTAGTGAGCACGCCATTGAGATGGCGGGCTACACTCAACGCCTTGAGCAACTGGACTGCAAGATTCCAGAGGAGCTCAAGATTGACACTCCTAGCTACAAAAGTTTTGTAGTTGATCACAATCAGATTGGTTCCACTGATATGATCACTGAGCTCTTTGCTAAGATGAAAGTAGCGAAGGTGAATATCAAAAAGAATAATCATGTGTTGATGGGCAACAAGCCCCCCACCTTCAAGAAAGGTAAAGGTGCAAAGAAGCCCTTCAAGAAAGTCGGCGGCAAGCGCGTTGCCCCTGCTGAGAAGAAGCTCAAGTCTGGTCCCAAGCCGGACACTGAGTGCTTCTATTGCAAGGACAAGGGTCACTGGAAGCGCAACTGTCCAAAGTACTTAGCGGACAAGAAGGCTGGCACCATCAAAGGTATATTTGATATACATGTTATTGATGTTTTCCTCACTAGCCCTCGTTGTAGTGCCTGGGTATTTGATACTGGTTCAGTTGCTAATATTTGTAACTCGAAACAGGAGCTACGGAACAGACAGCGGCTTGCGAGGGATGAGGTGACGATGCGCGTTGGCAACGGATCAAGAGTTGATGTGATGGCCGTCGGCACGCTCTCCTTAGTTTTACCTTCGGGATTAGTTTTAAACCTTAATAAGTGTTATTATGTGCCTGCGTTGAGCATGGACATTATTTCTGGATCTTGTTTATTGCAAGACGGTTATTCATTTAAATCGGAGAATAATGGTTGTTCTATTTATATGAGTAACATCTTTTATGGTCATGCACCTATTGTGAATGGTTTATTTCTTCTAAATCTCGAAAGGGATGAAACACACATCCATAACATTGAGGCTAAGAGATGCAAAGTAGATAGTGATAATACTACTTATTTGTGGCACTGTCGTCTAGGTCATATTGGTGTAAAGCGCATGAAGAAACTCCATTCTGATGGACTTTTGGAGTCTCTTGATTTTGAATCATTTGACACATGCGAACCATGCCTCATGGGCAAGATGATCAAAACCCCATTCTCCGGTATGATGGAGCGAGCAACAGACTTGTTGGAAATCATACATACCGATGTATGCGGACCGATGAGTGTTTCGACGCGTGGTGGATATCGCTATTTTCTCACTTTTACCGATGACTTAAGTAGATATGGGTATATCTATTTAATGAAACATAAATCTGAAACGTTTGAAAAGTTCAAAGAATTTCAGAATGAAGTGGAGAACCATCGTAACAGAAAGATTAAGTTTCTACGATCCGATCATGGGGGCGAATATTTGAGTTATGATTTTCTCACGCATCTCAAAGCAAGTGGAATCGTTTCACAACTCACGCCACCCGGAACACCACATCGCAATGGTGTGTCTGAACGCCGGAATCGAACCCTATTAGATATGGTCCGATCGATGATGTCTCTTACTGATTTGCCGTTATCATTTTGGGGTTATGCATTAGAAACCGCTGCATTCACTTTAAATAGGGCTCCATCTAAATCCGTTGAGACGACACCGTATGAACTGTGGTTTGGTGCTAAACCTAAGTTGTCGTTTCTTAAAGTTTGGGGATGTGAAGCTTACGTCAAGAAGTTGATGCCGGACAAGCTCGAACCCAAAGCGGAGAAATGCGTCTTCATAGGATACCCTAAGGAAACTATTGGGTATACCTTCTATCACAAAACCGAAGGCAAAGTGTTTGTCGCAAAGAACGGTTCCTTTCTTGAGAAGGAGTTTCTCTCGAAAGAAGTGAGTGGGAGGAAAGTAGAGCTAGACGAGGTTATTGAACCTTCTCTTGAATTGGAGAGTAGCGCAGCACCTGAAATTGTTCCAGTGCCGCCTGCACCAACAATAGAGGAAGCTAATGACAAGGATCATGAAGCTTTGGACGATGCTGCTACTGAACGTCGCAGGTCGACAAGGTCGCGTGCCCCTCCTGAGTGGTATGGCAACCCTGTCTTGACTGTCTTGTTAGTAGAAGACAGTGAACCTACGAACTATGAGGAAGCGATGATGATCCCAGACTCTGAGAAATGGCTAGAAGCCATGAAATCCGAATTGGGATCCATGAGCGAAAACCAAGTATGGACTTTGGTAGACCCTCCTAGCGACCGAAAGGCCGTTGAGTGCAAATGGATCTTCAAGAAGAAAACAGACGCGGATGGTAATGTTACCGTCTATAAAGCACGGCTTGTTACGAAAGGTTTTCGACAAGTTCAAGGTGTTGACTACGATGAGACTTTCTCTCCCGTAGCGATGTTTAAGTCCATTCGGATTTTATTAGCAATTGCTGCGTTTCATGATTATGAAATATGGCAAATGGATGTCAAGACTGCTTTCCTCAATGGCAACATTGATGAAGAGTTGTATATGATGCAACCCGAAGGTTTTGTCGATCCTAAGGATGCTGATAAAGTATGCAAACTTTAGCGTTCCATTTATGGACTGAAGCAAGCATCTCGGAGTTGGAACCTTCGTTTTGATCAAGTGATCAAGAGCTTTGGATTTGTTCCAAATTGCTACGAAGCTTGCATCTACAAGAAAGTGAGTGGGAGCTCGGTGACGTTTCTGGTACTATATGTGGATGACATATTGATTATTGGAAATGACATCAACATGCTTAACGATGTGAAGATTTATTTGAACAAGTGTTTTTCAATGAAAGACCTAGGTGAAGCTGCTTATATATTGGGCATCAAAATCTATAGAGATAGACAAAGACGCCTGATAGCTTTAAGCCAGAGTACATACCTAGACAAAGTTCTGAAAAGGTTCAGAATGGATAAGGCATTGAAAGGTTCAGTGCCTATGTTGTCAGGTAAGATATTGAGCAAGGCTCAGTGTCCAGCTACGGTAAATGATAGGGAAGCTATGAGCAAAGTGCCTTATGCCTCGGCCATAGGCTCCATCATGTATGCCATGCTGTGTACTAGACCGGATGTGTCCAATGCTCTTAGTTTGATGAGCAGATATCAAAGTGATCCAGGAGTGGACCACTGGACAGCCGTGAAGAACATCCTAAGGTACCTAAATAGGACTAAAGAAATGTTCTTAGTCTATGGGGGTGATGAACAGCTCGTCGTAAAAGGTTACGTCGTTGCTAGTTTCGACACCGACAAGGATGATTGTAAATCTCAGACAGGATACGTGTATATTTTGAATGGAGGAGCTGTGAGCTGGAGAAGTTGCAAGCAAAGCGTGATCGCGGGATCTACAGTAGAAGCGGAATACATGGCTGCTGCAGAAGCGTCAAGTGAAGGAGTTTGGATCAGAAACTTCATCACTGAGCTTGGCGTGGTTCCAAGTGCATTGGACCCACTGGAGATATTGTGTGACAACACTGGCGCCATAGCACTCGCTAAGGAACCAAGATATCATCCAAAGACCAAGCATATCAACCGCAAGTTTCATATAATCCGAGATTATATAGCAGATGGAGATCTGAAGATCAGCAAAGTACATACAGATCTGAATGTCGCAGATCCATTGACTAAACCTCTTCCACGTGTAAAACATGATCAGCACCTCAGTGCCATGGGTGTGAGATTGTTGCCAAATGTAAACTAGATTATTGACTCTAGTGCAAGTGGGAGACTGTTGGAATTATGCCCTAGAGGCAATAATAAAGATGTTATTATTATAATTCTTGTTCATGATAAAGTTTATATTCCATGCTAGAATTGTAATAAGCGGAAACATTAATACTTGTGTGGTTTGTGAACAACACCGTGTCCCTAGTACGCCTCTATGGACTAGCTCATTGATCAATGATGGTTAAGGTTTCCTAACCATAGACATGAGTTGTCAATTGATAATGAGATCATATCATTGGGAGAATGATATGATGGACAGACCCAAACTAAGCGAAGCAATTAGATCGTGTCATCGTGTTCGTCTTTGCGAAGCTTTTCTTATGTCAAATATTGTATTCCTTAGACCATGAGATAATGCAACTCCCTGGTATCGGAAGAAAGCTTTGAGGTCATCAAACGTCATCCTATGAGAGGGTGATCATAAAGGTGTCTCTCAGGTGATCGGAAAGTATCTGTTGGGTTGTGTGTATCGAGATGGAATTTGTCCCTCCCAAGTCGGAGAGATATACTTCGGGCCCACTCGGTAATCGATATCAACACTGCTTGCAAGCATGTGGTTAAGGAGTTAATCACAAAGTGATATTGGATTACGGAACGAGTAAAGTACTTGCTGTGAACGAGATTGAACTAGGTATGACGATACCGACGATCGAATCTCGGGCAAGTAAAATATCGCGAGACGAAGGGAATATATATATATGGGATTGATTGAATCCTGGCATCGTGGTTCATCCGATATGATCATCGATGAATGTGTGGGAGTCAATATGGGTGCCCAGACCCCGCTGTTGATTATTGATAGAAGATCATGTCTGCATATTCTCGAACCCGCAGGGTCACACACTTAACGTGTCTCGACGCTAGGATAGATTGGATACTTGGTTTATGAATTTTTGTTCGGAGTCTCGGATGGGATCCGGGACATCGCGAGAGGTTCCAGAGTGGTCCGGAGAATAAGATTCATATAAGGCAGTGCAGTTTTTGGAGTTCGGAATTGTTCCGGATTAATCGGTATTGTACCGGAAGCTTCTAGAACCTTCCGGAAGGGGGCCAACGTGGTCCCACCTTCCGGGAGGGGGCATGGGCCTATGAGGTAGTGTCCTGGCCGCATTGGGCCAGGGGCACAAGGCCCCATAGGGCCCAGCCGATCCTAGATAAGTTTAAACTCGTTTAAACTAGAGATAGGGTTTCTAGATAAGGGATAAGTTTAAATCGTTTAAACTAGAGATAGGCTTGGAGGATGGGCAAGGGCTGGCCGCACCCCCCTCTATATATAGAGGGCTGGTGCGCCCCCTCTCTCACACAGACATACACCTTCCTCCAAACCCTAGTTGCCCTGCTGCCCTCCTCTCTCCCTCCCGACTGTTTGTAGGCGAAGCCCTGCTGCAGAAATTCTCCACCATATACACCACGCCGTCGTGTTGTAGATCCAATCTATCTCTCCACCCTACTTGCTGGTCCGAGGAAGGAGGATACGTCGAGGTGCCGCACGTGTGCATCTCACGGAGGCACCGCCACTTGTGGTGCTAGATCGGATCGGATCGCGAGGAGGAGAAGCGAGTACGACTACATCACCCACGTTCCGACGAACGTTCCGCTGTGCGAATCTTCAAGGGTATGAAGATCTAATCCAATCTCTCTCGTTGTTTGCATCTCCTAGATTAGATCTTGGCTTTCCCTCTGTTCGCTACCGTAGAAAATTTTGATTTACTATGCTGCGAAACCCTTCAATTTTCACACCAGAATGTTGAAATCTTATTTTGCACTTTTGTTTAGATCCGTAGACCCACGTTTTGTAGCACATTACCATGAAAGGTAGTCCATCTTAAAAAAACAAATATAAAAGAAAAGAATGGTAGCCCGAGCTCAATGATCATGTCCTTGTGCCCATTATCGTGCATAAATATGTGCAATTACTTGTATTGCCTCAAGTCAAACTTTTAGACTATATATATACTAGTAGAGTACATAGAAAATTAGCTAAGGGACAGACACACGCCGAAACCACCGCTTTCACCAAGCAGTCAATAATAATTTTAACTCTGCGCCAGAAACAACCGCTGAAATGGCTCCCGCGTCCAATATTCAAAGGAGGTATGAAATTTCCATCTCGCCCTTTGGTCCGGAAACAAGGCGCCAAAGGCCATTCCTAAAAATTGTTTGCCTTGCACAATTCAAAATTTCAAACCCGCGCCCATCGGGCCAAATTTGTGGAGATCACCTCGGACCACCACGGTCGTGTGCCCCTTCCGTCCCATCTCCTCTTCACAGCCTCTCCACGGGCACTACATAGCGACCGAATACATTTTACCAGCTCCCTTGTATAGCAAGCCGGAGGTTGCTTCCCCGCCCCGACTCTGGCCCACACCAGATCACCTCCTCCATACCCGAGGTCCACGGCGTCGGAGCCGGCTCAGCAACACCGTCACAGCTTCGTTTGATCCACTTCCCTCGACTCCACGGCACCGGATCTGCTTCCCCAACCTTGTCTACGGCGCTGGAGAGATGGCGATCAAAACCCGCTCAACCGTGAACGGCGATGTCGTAGCTCGCCATAAGCCTGTTAAAGGCAAGGTCAGCGATAGGAAATCGCGTAATCATGGTCAGAAAGGTAGTTCATCACTTGTTTCACAGCAGTCTCGCACTGTTTACATTCATATGTCTGTTATTGTTCCTTTAGATCTTTCAAATGCTTGCTAGCATTGTACTAATTTGCTCCTCTAGACACACTTCACTCTTAAATATCATAAGGTATTTTTTGCTCATGCATGGAAGCTTCATTGGGGCCGAATGATAAGCGAGGATCGAATGGTTGGGAAGAGAGATTACTTAAGAATTACAAACATGCAAGGTCGCTCGGCTTGCAAAGACTTAGATCTTTCGTACATACCACCACTAGTCATGAAGGCTAGGTTTCTAAAGCAGAATCTGATCGTCGAGATGGACAAAACTCTGACGGAGTCCTGACTCAGGAATATGGGCCAGTCGAGAACACCCCCTAGTTTGCCCGCTTGTCTACCCCCCAAGGTGCTTGCTCTGTCTTGTCATTGATATAGTTGTTGCACCTTCCATGTTTTGTACCTCAAACCCACCAAATGATGTGCAATGCCATCTGCTTAGTTCATGCATCATATATGTTCAGCTTGTCTTGCCTTACTGTTCTTCTGTTCTATCTGCGTCTCATTATACATAGGACTTTCATAGATTAATGTATCGTTTATGTGTTTCGGGAATCAGCTATTTCACCTAAGACCCTTTAAGATACCAGCAGGGAGAAAAACTATGTCCGGCAAGTGTATAATTCACCATTGGTTTCTACTGATGAACAATACCTCCAGGGATACATCACTCAGGAATTTGGAACCGTTGAGGACCTCCCCCATAGTCCGTCTGCTTGTCCACCCCCCAAGGTGCTTGCTCTGTTTTTTCATTGTGATATCTGTTGCATCTTCCATGTTTGCTATCTCAATCCAACCAAATATTCTACAATGCCCTTTGCCTAGTTCATGCATCATATATGTTTGATACGTCCAAAACGTATCTACTTTCTCGAACACTTTGCTATTGTTTTTTCCTCTATACTTGTGTGATTTGGATACAACTAACATGGACTAACGCTGTTTTCAGCAGAAATACCTTGGTGTCTTATTTTTGTGCAGAAAATGAACTATCAGGAAAAATCCCGGAAAATATGCCAAAAAATTATATTTCACCAGAAGATCCACGGAGCCAGAAGGGGAGACAGAGGGGAGGCCTAGGGGCCCAGACCCACCCTAGGCGCGGGCCCACTAACCCCATGCCTGGTCGGAGGTTTGGCCACCCCCAGGCAGCTTCTTGGCCTCTCTCCGCGTCTATAAGTTGCCTTCTGACCTAAAAACAAAGGGGGGTTTGATAGTTTTCCAGAAAGAGTTCTGCTCCGCCGCCGCCACGAGAAACCAAGATTCAGATCCAGAAACTCCGTTCTGGCACCCTGCCGGGACGGGGAATTTGGAGAGGATCATCGCCATCATCATCACTAATGCATCTCCATCAACCACCGATGTTTCCCTCATCCATGAGTGAGTAATCCCCCTTTGTAGGCTTGGGGATGGTAGGGATTGGATGAGTTCTATCATGTAATCGAATAACATCTGTTAGGGGCATGGTGCCTAGTATCTCTATTAGTAATATTTGACTTTGTTGCAACTTGTTGTGCTTAATGCTTGTCACTAGGGCCCGAGTGCCATGATCTCAGATCTGAACTTATTATTGAATCATTATGATAGTATTGTTTGTGATCTTATCTGCAAGTTGTGTACACATATCATTGTCTGGATCCAAAGGCCCCAAAGTGACAATAATTGGGACAACCGAAGGGGATGGCTGTGGTGTGAGGATCACATGTGTTCATGGAGTGTTAATGCTTTGCTCTGGTGCTCTATTAAAAGGAGCACCTTAATTGCCAGTAGTTCCCTAGAGGCCCCGCTACCATGGGCTGGCTGGACAGAAGATGTTGTGCAAGTTCTCATTGCAAGCACATATGACTATATTTGGAGCACATGCCTAGGATTGTTTAGTACTTGGATGCTTATTATTATTTATCTGCAATGCCCTAGTTCTTTGAAGTTACATGTTTAGACTCGTCCATGCAACGCCCGTCCATCCATCCCTATGCCTACCGCACTCGAATCCTACTGTTACCGTTACTGTTACTATTGCTACTGTTTTACTATTGCTATTATTGCTGCTGTTGCCTTGATGTTGCTACTACAAATTGTTGCTACTGATAAACTTCTGTGAGCAAGAACTATTTCCAGGTGCAGCTGAACTGACAACTCAGTTGTTAAGGCTTGCAAGTATTCTTTGTCTCCCCTTGTGTCAAATCAATAAATTGGGTAATACTACCCGCGAAGACTGTTGCGATCCCCTACACTTGTGGGTCATCAATGTTCAACATGTTTTGCTTGATTGTCCTTCTATTCCATCCGCGTCTCATTACATATATAACTATAATTGATTGAAGTATCGTTTATGTGTGTCAGGAATCATCTGGTTCAGGTACCATACCTGAAGCGTCAACAAGCGGCCCTGCTAATGCTATAGGTGGAACACAAACACAGGCCGGGAAATACAATAAACGAAATTCAGGAAACTCACATAAGGATAAATAGGCTCGTTTTGGCGGCACACCACAGGTTCCAACAGATATAGACGCAGCAAATACCATTCCACACAGTGCACAATCAGAAATTGCCAATCCAGAAAGCCGTGAACAATTGTTAGCCTAACTAGTTTCGACCTCTACTGTCCTAAATCTGCTGGCACAACACCAACAAGCTAGCAATGATCACCCACCTGTTGATCAGCCGTCCGCCAAACAAGGTATGTGTTCCAACGCTTATCGTTGCATGCTCCCTTATATATACCGTGATAGCCTAATGTAACGGTTGAATTGGCAGCTACACGAAGATTTAAGAAAAGGGGGCCAACTGTAGGGAAAAAAAGCTTGAATCTCAAATTTTCGGAACGCAATCGAGATATTGCATCAAATCTATTGTTCCTGGCAAGCGAAGGCCAGAATATCCAAAAGAATCTGCTTTCCTAGCATCGGAAATAGACGTTTTTGTCAGGAATAATATTCCCATCTTCACATCATTCAAGCTCCACCAACAGACCCCTGACCATTACAATTCATTACTCCAGAAGTTACATGTAAGTCATGGTGCTCTTATCCATGCCTTCAAACTTGCCATTTGTTTTATTCTAAGTCACATAACACATCAACTGTTCCATTCTTGATAACAGACAAAGTTCAACTTTGATCAGGATAATGAGGATGTAGAGTATGTTCTCATGGACATGTTCTCCTGTTCTTTGCGCCAGCAGCGCCATAGGCTAAAGAATAAATACTTTGATGGTAAGGTAAGTAAGGATATTCAAAGAACGTCTCCTATGGAACATTCTATGACTGACCAACAATGGATAGATCTTATCGACCACTGGTTTGATCCAAATATTATGGTATGATTTGTGAAGACCAAGACCATATCACATTCAAAATACCTATTTGTGCATCTGTATCACTAGTCTCCTTTTGCAGATGAACACTGAGAAAAACAAGAGGATATGTGCCGCACAACGCTTACAAACCGAACTGGATCTCGTGCATTGGTTGGGCACCTGAGCGCAATAGTAAGCATAATTAGTTTTTAATCTTGTAGAGACTTTGTGCTTCTTATATTTTTATCATGTGTTCCGCCCATGTTGCAGAAAGATGCGATAAGTCTGTAGCAAAAATTCGAGGCATACCAAACGAGCAAAAAAGATGGGCTCAATCCCTCCGCTAAGAGTGTTATTGTAAGTCTTCTATTCTATTGATATTTTGTGATGACACTCAGTGATTTATATGTTACAGTTGGATGTGCAACACTGTCTGAACTGCTTCCGAGTTTTCTTTTAGTTTAATTACAATAGGTGATTTTCAACTAGCGTGAGTTTCAGTTTTGAACGCTACAAAGAGTTTTCTTGTGATATCATCCACCTGGCGATGAAGAAACAGACAGATGCGATGTTGGCATAGTCATGTTATTGAGTGTTAGTGATAAACTTATTATCAGTATGATCAGATAGCTAGTATGCTTTTTCTACAGTGTATATGATGCGTAATCAGCCATGCCAACTTGTAAGATTTGTTCATAGACAGGTTAAATGTGTTGTCTGCATGTTCCTCTGTAGTGGCTTCTCTTCTCTCACCAATGTCTACCAACCGATAACCTTACAGATTAAATTGAATGAGGAGATGGCTAAACCTGGGAAAGACGGTCTAGAACAAAACCAAGAAGAATGTCTGGAAACATTTAACATGGTACTAAAAGTCGAAGGTCATCATAAAAGTACATTCCTGCGTAATGCTGGGTTGTCGCAGTCCAAGTCCAAGTCGGTGTATTTGTCTTATCAGGAAGAAATTATAGCAGTACGGGCTGAACAGGAAGTGCAAAGACAAACAATTGATTAATTGTTGAGATAGAAACTATTAGCAAGTGATACAGAGTTGAAGATGTTACGAGATCAGGAGAATTCTGGAGAACTCATATATGAACAGACTCTTCTAAATTGAAGATGAACCCTGACAATGACATGTGAGTACAGTGGTCATGTGATGGTTCCTACTACCGAGCCCGGGCTGTGTTTGGGGCCATGTAATAACAAACACAGAGGGACTATTTGTTTTGCATCATGCTTTTATCTGTTCATGTTGTACTGCATGCGCAAAAATCCTGCGCCTGAACCTCACTCTCTCAATCCTTGGATTCATGAACCTCACAAAGGTTTTTTATTCTTTGGATAAACCGCCAAATTCAAAATCCCAGTCGATCGACAAAACCTACCGCCTACCTTGTTTGAATCAAAGATTCTGTATCCAATTTTGTTTGCCAATATGGTAAGTGTTTGATGACTAGCCTTCAATTCGTACAGAAGGAGTACCATTAGTATTATTCCCTAGATGCTTTCGAAATTCAAAAATCTTAGTCGAGCGGCAAAACCTGTAGCCAACCCTGTTTGAATCGGAGGTATCAAATTTTCATTATAGATGATGATTAGTTAATGTCAAACTCGACATTCAATTACTGAAGAGGGGGATACCCCTTTTTTCTATTATTGCTTGGACACTAGCCAAATTAAAAAATATTAGGGCTTGTTTGGTTTCTATCCATAATTTTCCAAGCCAAAGTTTGGTAAAGTATGGCAGCCACAAAGTGTGGCAAAGAATGAAGCCAAACTTTGATAAAATTTGGCAAGAAAATTAACTCTATGACAAGTGATCCATATAATTAATGAAGTGTGGAAAACTACAAGTGTGGCAAAAAACAAACACAAGCTAAACAACTTGTGGTTGCCAAAGTTTGGCTTCACAAACTGTTGCTGGGAACCAAATGAGCCCTTAGTCTGTGCATTAATTGTGGTCATGGACGTTCAGTTGATGTGACTCTGGGACTTGAATTCCTGGACAGATAGTGTATGGTCTACTAGCTTTTTTCTATTATTACTTGGACGCTAGCAACAAAATTCAACATTGTAATCGAGCGGCAATTCCCCACCGACTCAGATGCATTTCGCGCGCCTTCGTTTCAAACATTTTTAGGAAAAATCTCCCACTGTTGGAGTTCCATTTTTCTAGTACTATTATTATTAGATGGATGCTAGCCAATTTCAAAATCTCAATCAAATGGCAAAACCACCCACCGACCTTCCCGCCCATCCGTTTCAAAAAATTTGAGCCCAAATATCCCATCGGGTAGTACAATTTTATTAGAATAGAAGATGGGCGCTAGCCAAATTCAATATTTCAATCGAGCGGCAATATCACACATAGACCTTGAAGCATTTTGCGCTCCTCTGTTTCTAAAACTTTTGACCGTAAAATTCCCATTCTACCCTTTGTTTAGATGACAAATCGGTAGGGCTATAGTCGGTATCTTGGGGGCATGATCGTAATTTGTATCATGTTCACCTCTATGGTCCATATTCGTGCAGTTTTTCCCGCCGGCCATCCCAAAAATCCCAAGATCCTATGTCCCTTTCATGACCACCGCACGCACCGGCCGGTGGCAATTCCACGATGATGGCGCCCAACACTTGTCGTGGGGCACTTTGTTGGAAACCCCAAGAGCAAGGTATGAAGCAGCACAACAGCAAGTTTCCCTCAGTAAGAAACCGAGGTTATCGAACCAGTAGGAGGAAGGAAACGTCACACAGGTGTTGCAAGCAACGCGGAGACCTGCACAACACAAACTCAAGACTTTGCCCCAACGAATCAGTGAGATTGTCAAGCTCACCGGTTTGGTGTAACAAAGGATTAAATGTATGGTGTGGAATATGTACCAATGGTAAAGATTGGACCGGGGTCCATTGTTCACTAGAGGTGCTCTCCTTAGATAAACAACATGGCATGAAGGGTAAACAAAATACAACAGGGCAATTGATAGGAACTGAGCAAGGCATAATAATGCAATTACTAATCAAGAAGATCTATGAGATTCGATTGGGCAATACAACAAGATACATAGACCGCCATCCAACTGCATATATGACTAGAAGTCCACCTTCAGGTTATCATCCGAACCCCCTGCAGTATTAAGTTGCAAGAAACAGACAATTGCATTAAGCAAAGTGTGTAAGGTAAACAGTCCACATGTTCCATGAACAAGAGATTGTTGTTTTTCTTCCTAGTAGCAACAACACATCTACAACCGAAGAGATTATTGTCACTTACCTTGGAAACTAGAGGCATGAACCCACTATCGAGCATAAATACTCCCTCTTGGAGTCACTAGCAACTACTTGGCCAAGATAGCTACTAACAACGGAGAGCATGCAAGATCACAAACAACACAGACATGATAGAATCATAAATACAAAACCATTAATCAAACCAACATAATAATCTCAATATCCATCGGATCCCCACAAACACAACATGCATGATTAGAAATAGATTAGATCTTGATCATGAACGGAGCTCACAAGATCTATACATGAAAGAACAAAGGAGGAGATACAACCATCTAGCTACTACATCGACCCATAGTCCAAGGTGGAACTACTCACGCATCATACCGGAGAGAAGGCCTCCGGGATGATCTCCCCTCCGACAGGGTGCTGGGAAGAACTTCAGATCCCCCCGATCTAGGGACGATGGTGGCGGCAGCTACAGACGGTTTCATGGAGATTTAATCAGGTGCTTAGGGTTTCTGCATCGGGGGCTTCTTATAGGAGAATGGGGAGGCCGAGGAGGCGACCGAGGGGCCACACCCCTCCCAAGTACGGGCCCACCCCTGGCCGCGCCTAGGGGGGTCTTGCTGCCTTGGCCCGCTTCTATGTCTCCCCTCTAGACTTCTTGTTCCCCATGGAAAGTAATTGACTTTGACGTTTGTCCCGTCCAATTCCGAGAATATTTCTTTACTAACTTTTCTGGAAACAAAAACAACAGAAAACAGGCAACTGGCAACTGGCACTGTGGCAACTTGTTAATAGGTTAGTACCAGAAAACATGTAAAAAAGCACCGCAAAGTGTAGACAAGCAAAGCAAAGTAGATACTAAACAAGCATGGAGCATCAAAAATTATAGATACGTTTCTGATGTATGAAGCATCCCAAGCTTAACTCCTGCTCGTCCTCGAGTAGGTAAGTGTTGTGCCACGCGGAGATAAAACAAAAAATTTCCTCTAACGTGGTGATCCCAAGATCCAGCTGAGGTAGAAGGTCACGAGGTTTACCACTAGACGCGCAGTTGCGGATTACTGATGTAGCGCGTCAGTTGATGCAGTGCAGTCCTCACAATCCGATCGTCCTGTTGCTGATCGCACAACACCTCTGCTGGTATCCACACGTACAAGGAGGAGCACCGGCGGCGAACTGCTAGGTTCGTTACGGCGGCAGGACTGCTGTGGAGCTAGGGTTTCCAACGCATGGAATGACCTAACCGAACAACGATTAACCTTTATGGGTTACGGTGCTCCACTATATATAGGGAGTGAACGTGGGCTCTGCTCGCGCGACCCATTCACTAAAGCCCATATAACACTAGTCACCGTGAGTCCAACTCACTAACTCAGTCCTAATCCGGTTTAGGTCCAACCCAACTGGATTACAGGTTCAGATCCAATCCGAACTTGCTCCCGCTCTTAAGTGTGTGACCCCGCAGGCTCATGGCTACTTGGACACGATTGGAGTCCGACTCTCAATCGATCAGTCGGTAGCGGCTCCTAGCAGAACGTGCCGACTCCCAAGTACCAAAGAGTCATGACGACTTGCCTTTCCAATGCGACTTACATCCGAGTCCCTTTTGCCTCACGATATACCTTGTCAGACTATAGGCGAATAATTGTCATCCCTTAAATAGTCCGACTCTCTTCTCGATCCGAGATAAGTGATTCACCCGACTAACTCTTAGTCGATCGCCTCAGTTAACACTTAACCGAGTCGTGCATTGTCATGCTTTCCGAATCATATCTCACGAGAGGGCCCAGAGAATATCTCTCCAAGTGGAGGGGAAAAATCCCATCTTGGTTATTCACATCACGCAGCTTGATTCTCAGTCGACCCGAACTCTGCCTTTATAACTGCCCAGTTACGGATCAATGTTTGACAGAACCTAAGTCGGTGATCCTCAACTCGTACTATGCAATAACCTCAGGTCTAAGGATTACATTGATTGAGATATACAAATGACAACTTGTTCGTTGCACCTCAATATGGGTCAATCCGACTCGCTAAACTCTTTAGCCGAATCTGTGTAAGTTGGAATAGCATCTCCATGCCCATGACAAGTGGAACCGAGTCATCAAGCCAACTTTCACATTGGTCTAAGTTGTGTGTCCAGCACAACCTCAATGACCAAGGATATTTAGTACAAACAACATGAATGCATAGTTCCACAACCAAATCACATATTCAATGATACACATCAGATGTTTATACAAGGACTACTTAATATCTTTATGAATACAATGGGAAATATCATGATACATGATTGCCTCTAGGGCATATTCCCAACAGTCTCCCACTTGCACTAGAGTCAATCTTCCGACATCACATGTCTAAGCATCTAATGCCCATGGCTCTCAGGTGCGCCTCATGCTTCGGCTGTGGTAACGGCTTTGTCAATGGATCCGCAATATTTGCATCCGTGTGTACCTTGCATAACTTGATATCACCCTGATGCACGAACTGGCGAATCAGGTGGTACCACATGAGTATGTGCTTGTTCTTCTGGTGTTGTCTAGGTTCCTTGGCTTGTGCAATAGCACCATTGTTGTCACAATACATGTCCAACGGATTGGACGAGCCCTGAACCACACCAAGATCCATGAGGAAATTCCTCATCCAAACAGCTTCCTTTGCTGCCTCCGAGGCGGCAATATACTCAGCCTCTGTTGTAGACGCAGACACAGTCTCTTGCTTGGAACTCTTCCAGCTCACAGCACCTCCGTTTATAATAAACACGTATCCGGATTGCGAACGAGAATCATCAGAGTCGGTAAGATAACTCGCATCCGTGTAACCCTTTACACTGAGTTCATCTTCACCACCATAAACCAAGAACATATCCTTAGTCCTTCTCAAGTACTTTAGGATATTTTTAGCCGCTGTCCAGTGGATCTCTCCAGGATCAGCCTGGTATCTTCTCACAACACTTAGAGCATATGAAACATCCGGCCTAGTACAAATCATGGCATACATGATGGATCCGACTGCAGAAGCATACGGAATCGCACTCATCCGACTTCGCTCATCAGTTGTCGAAGGACACTGAGTCTTGCTAAGTTTTACACCATGGGACATCGGCAAGAACTCCTTCTTAGACGATTCCATGTTGAACTTCTTCAACACTTTGTCCAAATAAGTACTCTGACTCAATCTAATGAGCCTCCTTGATCTATCTCTATAGATCCGGATTCCGAGTATGTATGTTGCCTCACCCAAGTCTTTCATTGAGAAACTCCTTTCCAATGTTTCCTTTGTTTCTTGCAACATCTGGACATCATTTCCAATCAGTAATGTCATCCACATATAAGATTAGAAAGTTTACTTTTCTCCCACTAAACTTCTTGTATAAACAAGAATCATGATCACTCTTGATGAAGCCAAATGATTTGACTACCTCATCAAAGCGAATATTCCAACTCCGAGATGCTTGCTTCAACCCATAAATGGATTTCTAAAGTTTGCACACCTTGTCAGCATTAGCCGGATCGACAAAACCCTCGGGCTGTAACATATACACGTCCTCGGTTAAATTTCCATTAAGGAAAGCCGTTTTGACATCCATCTACCATATCTCATAGTCGAAATAGGCCGCTATAGCTAACATGATCCTAACTGATTTAAGCATCGCTACGGGCGAGAAAGTCTCGTCGTAATCAACTCCTTGAACTTGTCGGAACCCCTTCGCGACAAGGCGTGCTTTATAGACGGAAACATTTCCATCCATATCAGTTTTCTTCTTAAAGACCCATTTGCACTCGACGGGTCTTGCACCGTCTGGCAGATCAACCAAGTTCCAAACTTGATTTTCATCCATGGACTTTAACTCGGATCTCATGGCTCCAAGCCATGACTCGGAATCAGATCCCACCATCGCTTCCGAATAATTTGCCGGCTCATCACTGTCTAACAGTAACACATCACGAACACTTCGTAATCTTGCTGATCTTCGTGGTACAGGTGCTGCTGTCGGCTCAGCTGCCACGACCGGCTCAACCTCCAAGGTTTTTGCCGACTCGCTACTAGCCGGTTCCTCTTGAATTTCTTCGAGCTGCACCGTGCTCCCACTTACTCCTCGACTGAGAAACTCTTTCTCAAGGAAGACACCGTTCCGAGCGACAAACAATTTTCCCTCTTCTCGGTTGTAGAAGTAGTAACCCAAGGTTTCCCTCGGATACCCCACGAAAATACACTTATCCGACTTGGTTGTAAGCTTGTCCGACTGAAGTCGCTTGACAAATGCTTCACAACCCCAAATCTTAAGAAAAGACAAACTCGGCTTTTTGCCTGTCCACATCTCATGCAGTGTCTTCTCTACCGATTTTGATGGTACTCTATTTAGTGTGAACGCTGCTGTTTCTAGACAATAACCCCAAAATGATAAAGGCAGATCTGTCCGACTCATCATTGACCGTACCATGTCCAACAAGGTCCGATTCCGCCGTTCCGAAACACCATTCCTTTGTGGAATTCCTGACGGAGTAAGTTGAGGAACTATTCCACACCTTTTTAGATGGTCATCAAACTCATGGCTCATGTACTCGCCTCCTCGGTCCGACCGAAGAAACTTTATTTTCTTACCGAGTTGATTCGGTGCTTCATTCTGGAATTCTTTGAACTTTTCAAAGGCTTCCGACTTATGTTTCATCAAGTAGATATATCCATACCTACTCAAATCATCAGTGAAGGTAATGAAGTACTCATAACCACCCCTGGCTGTCGTGCTCATTGGTCCACATACATCACTATGTACTAGTCCCAACAAGTCGGACGCCCTTTCGCAACTCTTTGCAAAAGGTGTCTTGGTCATTTTGCCGAGTAGGCAAGATTCACATGTCTCGAATGACTCCAAGTCGAACGAAGTTAGGAGTCCATCATCATGGAGCTTCTTCATGCGTTTCCAACTTATATGACCAAGCCGACAGTGCCAAAAGTAAGTCATATTCAGATCATTTGGTTTCAACCTTTTAACATTTATGTTATAAATCGACTCACCATCAAGATTAAAAATAAATAACCCGTCCTGGACGGGTGCAAAGCTGTGAAACATATCATTCAAATACAAAGAAAAACCATTATTCTTGATATTCGACTCATAGCCTTGCCTCATCAAACATGAAGCAGAAATAATGTTTCGACTGAGCACTAGAACATAATAACAATTATTCAGTCCATAATGAATCCGGAAGGTAAATGAAGTTGCATCGTGCCGACTTCCAACGCAGCAACTCTTGCTTTGTTGCCGACTCGAATATCAACCTCGCCTCTTGCTATGCTCCTAGTTCTTACCAGTCCCTGCAACGAGTTGCAGATGTGAATAACTGATCCGGTATCATATACCCAAGAACTATTAGGTGCATCAGCAAGATATATGTCTATAACATTGCAAACAAGTGTACCTGAGTCGGAAGTCATACCTCCACTCTTGGCTTTGTCGGCCAAGTACTTGCTGTAGTTCCTCTTCCAGTGGCCATCCGCCTTGCAGTAGAAGCAAGTGGATCCGGCTGAAGGAGATGACTTAGTCCCTGAGGAAGCGCTTGGGACTGGGTCTTGAGCCTGCTTTCCTCCTGACTTAGCCTTCTTCTTAGTCCAAGAACTCTTCTTGAACTTAGCCTTATTCTGCACCATCAACACTTGACTGGTGCCCTTCTTGAGATCCGCCTTTGCCTTCTTAAGCATCCCATGTAATTCAGTGAGCTTCTTATCCATACCATGCATGTGGTAGTTCGAAATGAACTGCCCATATGCACTAGGAAGAGAGTTCAGAATTATTTCCGTAGCTAACTCTTCGCTTATGGGGTAGCCAAGCCTCTCTAGAGACTGCACGTTACCAACCATTTTGATCACATGCGGACTCAGTGGATCACCATCCTTAAGCTTGCAACTCAGCAAAGCCTGAGAGACTTGATACCTCTCAGTCTTCGCCTAAGCCTGGAACATACTTTTGAGGCTTTCGATCATATCGTAGGCCTCAACATGCTCGAACTGCTTTTGCAAGTCCGGTTCCATGTGAGCAAGCATAAGACAACTAATATCCGTGGACTCATCCTTAGCCCGACGGTAGGCATTGGTGGCTGCGACAGTCGCATTCTCATTCGGCTTATCTAGAAGTGGGTTGTCTAGGACATGGTCCTTCTTTTCTTGTTTGAGAACAATTCTCAGATTTCAATACCAGTTGGTAAAATTCGTTCAGTTTATCTTTCTCAAGAATGGTTTTCAACGCAAAACCGGATATCTGAGAGTGACTTCTACTTGGTGCCATGATCTACAACAGAAAATATGCAAAACACTTAAGACATTTATTCATAAAAGAGCAAGCATATTAAACATTTTAATATTTTATGCTCCCACTAGAACCAACACCCCTCTGATGGTTGCTTAGTGATTCAGGATCCTAAATAAGAAAGTCGGCTAGTGAGCTTTAGCATCACCGCTAGCCGTCAAGTGATCTAGGTAGACAACTCCTTGTCAATCGTATCTCATACGATTCCTGTTGGACGGGTGGCATCACATGCCCCGGATCCCATCCGACTTTTCCCCGAGTCCCACAACCGTTGTGATAGACCCGTCTAGCTTACCGAGTGTTTCCGCAGTAAGAGTCCGACTCGAACCCACCTAGTCGGAAAGAATTGGCAGCACCTCAATTTTATGAGCCCACTACCAAAAATGTCTGACTTGTGATGGTGCAAACACTGGCGGGAAAACCGACTAGACCTTCTTTGAGGGATTAAATTTCACCGACTATCTAATAGAGGTAAAACTGAGAGATAACAATAACACAAAATAAATCATTTATAATGTGAAATGGTATGGCTCTCTTCATGGCGATCTCCATATCCACAAAGCCTGTAATCCGACTTGTTCCAACTCTTGTCACTTGCCGTCTTACTCCATGTCGCCGACATGTACAATGCCTTGTATGTCTTCCGGGTTTTCCAAACAGCTACACTAGCTTAGTAAAGTAAATTACAAGGAGAATCCGGCACGCAGGTCATTATACAATAAAATGACAGCACCTAGGCTCTAGCCGGCTGACAAAAACCGTGATTCGCAGATCACGTATGGATTACACACATACATCACATGCACATGAACCATACCATTCACAACTTCCTGCAAAAACAAGTTATGCATAGATACAATATCTACCGGCGTTGTGAAACTCGCAACGACATCTAAGGTGCTACGACAGGGCGAAGCCGGCGGTCCCGATTCGATCAAACTCTTTCCAAAAACGCAGATCTCATCTATGATCCGAACATGGATTCCGACCATCGTTCCGATTCGATCAAACTCTTTGATCTTCGATCACCGCTTCTGGATTTACGTGTCACAGTCTACCCCGATGGCGGAAGCCGACCGGTAGGGGTATGTCGTTCCACGACCTCAGCAGTATGATCGCGGAAATCAGTTCTACCATTTCCCCGAGTACAGTTGATCCAATCAACTTCGTACAAAACCGATCTATCTCATAGATCGACCACCAAACAACACATAGATCTCATCTACAGCCAACCGCATATCACATATGCGAGATCTCGAGCCTAAAAGTAGAAGCTATCGCTCTGATACCACTGTTGGGCCACGCGGAGATAAAACAAAAAATTTCCTCTAACGTGGTGATCCCAAGATCCAGCTGAGGTAGAAGGCCACGAGGTTTACCACTAGACGCGCAGTTGCAGATTACTGATGTAGCGCGTCAGTTGATGCAGTGCAGTCCTCACGATCCGATCGTCCTGGTGTTGATCGCACAACACCTCTGCTGGTATCCACACGTACAAGGAGGAGCACCGGCGGCAAACTGCTAGGTTCGTGACGGCGGCAGGACTGCTGTGGAGCTAGGGTTTCCAACACATGGAATGACCTAACCGAACAACGATTAACCTTTCTGGGTTACGGTGCTCCACTATATATAGGGAGTGAACGTGGGCTCTGCTCGCGCGACCCATTCACTAAAGCCCATATAACACTAGTCACCATGAGTCCAACTCACTAACTCAGTCCTATTCCGGTTTAGGTCCAACCCAACCAGATTACAGGTTCAGATCCAATCCAAACTTGCTTCCGCTCTTAAGTGTGTGACCCCGCAGGCTCATGGCTACTTGGACACGATTGGAGTCCGACTCTCAATCGATCAGTCGGTAGCGGCTCCTATCTGGACGTGCCGACTCCCAAGTACCAAAGAGTCATGATGACTTGCCTTTCCAATGCGACTTACATCCGAGTCCCTTTTGCCTCACGATATACCTTGTCAGACTATAGGCGAATAATTGTCATCCCTTAAATAGTCCGACTCTCTTCTCGATCCGAGATAAGTGATTCACCCGACTAACTCTTAGTCGATCGCCTCGGTTAACACTTAACCGAGTCGTGCATGGTCATGCTTTCCGAATCATATCTCACGAGAGGGCCTAGAGAATATCTCTCCAAGTGGAGGGGCAAAATCCCATCTTGGTTATTCACATCACGCAGCTTGATTCTCAGTCGACCCGAACTCTGCCTTTATAACTGCCCAGTTACGGATCAACGTTTGATAGAACCTAAGTCGGTGATCCTCAACTCGGACTATGCAATAACCTCAAGTCTAAGGATTACATTGATTGAGATATACAAACGACAACTTGTTCGTTGTACCTCAATATGGGTCAATCCGACTCGCTAAACTCTTTAGCCGAATCTGTGTAAGTTGGAATAGCATCTCCATGCCCATGACAAGTGGAACCGAGTCATCAAGCCAACTTTCACATTGGTCTAAGTTGTGTGTCCAGCACAACCTCAGTGACCAAGGATATTTAGTACAAACAACATGAATGCATAGTTCCACAACCGAATCACATATTCAATGATACACATCAGATGTTTATACAAAGACTACTTAATATCTTTATGAATACAATGGGAAATATCATCATACATGATTGCCTCTAGGGCATATTCCCAACAGTAAGTGATAAAAAGAATAATTTTTGAGGTGACATGCACCCTCACAATAAAGATCCAACCATTTGCAAGCATTGAAAGCTGGGATCAAAGAACTCTAAACATGTGGATGAAAGATGGAGTTCTAACAACAGGACATAGTAACTATGCATGCAACATGACAAGCTACAAACAAAGGTCATGAATAACATGCATTGAAAAACGTTTGTTTGTTTCACATACAGAAAACATAGCATAGTGGCAATCAGCTTGTCCCTCATAGAGTAGCAAATAGATGCATAGGACACCTTCAAAGTTCACAAGGGTTACTAGAAACAAATAGCACAAGAACAAGTAATATCTCAATATGCATCAATCAATAAGCTTTGGAACACTGCACATAGAATTACAACTATGCTCTCTTAATGGTGCTAAAGGTAGAAGGTGGAGACTCAAATAATGGTGGAAGAAAGGCCTTTTATAAAGGAAGCAGGGATTTCAAGTTTCAAAAAGAGCTTCCAAAAATTATGGTACTTGTTAGCTTTCAGCCATCATTGCCCCTATCATAAGCATCTTGAAGTGGTTAAGGTTAAAGTGAACAAAGATGGAGTATATGCCTGACGAAGTATATGTTGGCAATCTCAAGTCCCTTGAATACGAGGGCCACACCTCATGCTCCTCAACTTTAGTCACCTATAAGTTCTTGTCATTGTAAGTATTTGCATATCATTGAGAACCACCAACGGGGTACCCCTTGCACATGGTACAGGAGCTATCCCATAACCAAAATGACAAGGCAAGCAGACAATGAGCATCTCAGCAATCTTCTTATTTACCATGGGAATATGGTGCTTTTTTCTCTCTTTCCTCTTTTCTCAATGTGTCTCTTTTTTTATAAGAAGAATGCTTCATAGATGTCACTATGGTGATGCTGCAAGTTTCCACCATGATTAGGCATGGCTTAGGCTAGCGGCCCAGGCGTTTCTCTAACACAGGATACAAACTCCATGGACTTACAAGTTCCCTCTTTATTTCACACCGGTGACATCCATAGACAAAAGAGCATGATATCAACTAAGTACAAAGTACAAGTGCAATGTTGAAAACGTTCCCCGTGACAGCACGGTTCTGCTAATTCTAACGTATAAGTGCAAGCATATACAACATAGAAGACACAATGGTTCAAGTTTATTAGGGGCAAAGAATATAAAGTGTGCCATCAAGTTTGTGAGGGCTTTAATCACTAATTGGAGGCTAGCAAAAGACTGGGAGCAACCAACTAAGAGAGCAATAATGGCCATAATTATGCAATGCAACAAAGCAAACTAATCAAAGAAAAGAGTGGTACTACAAGTCAAGGACTAAATGATCATAGAGGCTAATGGTGACTTGTCATAATCATAACATGGTGTGAGCATGTCCCAAGTCAACCCAAGAAAAACATCAAAGGAGAATACCACAATACTATGCTTTTGCATGCTAAAACAACGCATAATTTCTTCAAGGCACACTAAGCAATCCCAATTGTTTGGAATAAGACATGCTAAAGCAATAATCACTAATCATAATGCTAAAATAATACCTAGCATGTCATGCTAAAGTCTAAGTCACAGTCAATGCAAGCTCCTCTTGCACTTTAAGCAAGAACTTACTACTCCTTTCCAAACACCAATTAAACTTATTTGCAAAACAACACAGCGAGAACGGGGGTCCAAACTACTAAAGAAAACTAAACAAACTAAGAAAAGCAAATTAAAACTAATACGCTCCAAGAACAACACAACTGTGCATGAAACAATAAAAACAAAGTGTCTAGACAGACCTGAGCTTTTTATTGATGAAGAAGGGCATGCCTTGGGCATCCGCAAGCTTTGACACTTGTACCTCTTGGATATTTCTTGGGGTGACACCATGGTGGCATCCCCAAGCTTGAGCTTTTGTCCATTCTTCATCTCATTGCATCATTCTCTCTCTACACCTGAAAATTTTCCTTCACACAATCTTCATTAGCAACATTATTGTATTCAAAAGATAATAGAACTTTAGGTTTAGCTTTGGAACAGCAAAAAATTTCAACTAAAACACAAGATACTATAGCAACTCCTTCAAAAAGCTCAATTCCCCAAAAGAGAACTCAAAAGGGAATCAATAAGAAGCAAATGCAAATAATGGCAGAAATCTATCAAAACAGACCAACAGGTAGAAATCGATTTGTTAGAAAATGTTATGTCGCTCAAATCAAAAAGTGTTGAACTAACGAAAGTTATCTAACATACTGGGGCATTTATTCGTAAATTTTGAGCTCAATCCGAGTTACATAGACTCCTCGCGATTTTTTTTGGTGCAGGACATAAATCTGTTTCGGGACAACAACTCCCCAAATCTTACTTCCCTCTCATTAGAGGTCATTATTGGCACAAAAAGCAAACAAAAAGTATAAGGAGAGGTCATTACTAAAGTAATAACTTCCAAGACACAAGTATTTTCAAATGAAGAAGCATTAACAGCAAACCTTGCTTTTAAAGGAGGAGCAAAAAGCAACTTCTCTATCCTCATAGGGAAGTGTTCAATACCTTTCTTGAATGGAAAATGATATTTGATGGTGCCTTCTTTCATATCAATGATGGCACCAACTGTTTTAAGAAAAGGTCTTCCCAAAGTAATAGGACAAGAAGCATTTTATTCAACATCCAAAACATAGAAATCATTAGGGACATAAGCATTGTTAACCATAATGAGAACATCATTAATACTCCCGATGAGTTTCTTCTTAGCATTTTCGTTAAGTGGGACATTCAAATAACAATCTTCCAATGGTGGCAAATCAAGCATTTCATAAATCTTCCTAGTCATAATAGAGACACTAGAACCAAGATCACATGAAGCTTTGAGATCAAAGTCATTCACTTGCATATTAATAATGGGTTCCCAACTATCTTCTACTTTCCTAGGAATAGAAGCTTTGTGTTTTAGCTTCTCTTCCTTAATCTTAACAAGAGCATCTGTAATGTGTTTGGTAAAGGCAACATGCATATCACTAGCATCAGGACTTCTAGAAAGTTTTTGCAAGAACATAATCACTTCAAAAATATTGCAACCATCAATATCAAAGTCAAACTTAGAATCACTAGTAGTAGACTCATTAGGCTTAGGCATAGTAGGAGGAGGAATAGGGACTACTTGTGGTTTAGTGGAGATGGTGCACACACTATTGTTTCTATCAATTTCAGCTTCCCTTTCCCACTTAGCATGGAGTTGAGCTAACAGCCTAACATTTTCATCAATAGTAACTTGTATGGCATGAGCAGTAGCAAAGGTATTTTCCATAGTTTTAGGTTTAGCAGCCATTTTATTAACCAAGGAAGTTTGAGCTTCAGACAGAGAGGATATATTTTTCTCAACAGTTAAAAGATTTTCCTCTATAGTCTTATTGAAAGTGGTTTGTTTACTAATAAAGTCCTTGAGCATGACTTCAAGTTCAGAGGGGGCACTTCTAGCATTGTTGTAGGAGTTTCCATAGGAATTGCCATTATTAGGAGGATAAGGCCTATAATTGTTGTTACTAACAATTTTTTTCCTATAGGCATTGTTGTTGAAATTGTTGTTTCTAATGAAGTTCACATCAACTTGCTCTTCTTGAGCAACCAAAGAGGCTAAGGGAACACTATTAGGATCTAGATGAGCTTTCCCATTAACAAGCATAGCCATAATAACATCAATCTTTTCACTCAAAGAGGAAGTTTCCTCAACAGAATTTACCTTCTTACCATGTGGAGCTCTCTCAACATGCCATTCAGAGTAGTTAACCATCATATTATCAAGGAGCCTTGTTGCAACACCCAAAGTGAGGCCCATGAAGGTGCCTCCAGTAGCTGAATCCAAAAGATTTCTTGAGGAGAAGTTCAAACCTGCATAAAAAGTCTGGATAATCATCCAAGCAGTGAGTCCATGAGTAGGGCAATTCTTAACCAAAGATTTCATTCTTTCCCAAGATGGAGCAACATGTTCACTATCAAGTTGTTTAAATTTCATAATATCACTTCTCATAGATATAATCTTAGCAGGAGGATAGTACTTTCCAATAAAAGCATCTTTGCACTTAGTCCAAGAATCAATACTATTTTTAGGCAAGGATAGCAACCATTCTTTAGCTTTTCCTCTCAAGGAGAAAGGAAAAAGTGTGAGCTTAATAATATCTCCATCTACATCCTTATACTTTTGCATCTCACAAAGTTCAACAAAGCTATTGAGATGGGCAGCAGGATCATCAGAACCAGCACCAGAAAATTTCTCTCTCATCACAAGATTCAACAAAGCAGGCTTAATTTCATAAAAGGTAGCATCAGGAGCAGGTGGAGCAATACGTGTGCTAAGGAAATCATTGTTGTTAGTGCTAGTGAAGTCACACAACTTGGTGTTCTCAGCAGAGTTCATTTTGGCAAAGGTGGGCAAGCCAAAAACAGCAGCAGCTAGAGCAGGAACTATTTTTTTGTGTTTTTGAATAAAGAAAGCGAACCAAACTAGACTATTTTTTGGGTGTTTTTTTGGAAAGAGGCAAACAAAACCAAGCAAAAGAAACAAAGCAAACTAAAAACAAAGTAAAGAGAAAGGAAGTGAAGGACTCCCCTAGTGAAGACGTCCTTAGCCTCCCCGGCAACGGTGCCAGAAAATAACTTGATGGCGCCCAACACTTGTCGTGGGACGCTTCGTTGGAAACCCCAAGAGCAAGGTATGAAGCAGCACACCAGCAAGTTTCCCTCAGTAAGAAACCGAGGTTATCGAACCAGTAGGAGGAAGGAAATGTCACACAGGTGTTGCAAGCAACACGGAGACCTACACAACACAAACTCAAGACTTTGCCCCAATGAATCAGTGAGGTTGTCAAGCTCACCGGTTTGCTGTAACAAAGGATTAAACATATGGTGTGGAAGGTAATGGTTTGCAGCAAGTAAACAAGTAACAGTGGAAGATGTATCAATGGTAAAGATTGGACCAGGGTCCATAGTTCAGTAGAGGTTCTCTCCTTATATAAACAACATGGCATGAAGGGTAAACAAATTACAGCAGGGCAATTCACAGGAACTGAGCAAGGCATAACAATGCAATTACTAGTCAGAAAGATCCTATGAGATTCGATTCAGCAATACAACAAGATACATAGACCTCCATCCAAATGCATCTATGACTAGAAGTCCACCTTCAGGTTATCTATCACATTCCAAAATTTTGCAAATTTTGAAATGTGAAAAAATAAATAAACAAAAGAAACAATTGTTAAAATTTAGGGTGAAAAGAAACTTTTTTGCTTCTAAATGGAAACATCAAACCGTTCTTGAACAAATTTGAATAAAGGGCATCCAACAAAATTTCAATCAAGTGAAATGCATTCATCATTGAATATATCTTGAAATTTAAACACTTGTAAAAGTTAAACCAAAACCCCAAATCTTAATGAAAGAAATCATTTCCAAGATCTCTCTAAGACTATGGATTTGATCCATATAAAAAATTCAGCAACAAACATTTATAAATGATCAAAAATGATAAACAAAAATATTATAAAACCATAGAAATTGGTTTCATTTAATTTGGAGCCATGGATAAAAACTTATGATTTTAATAAGATAGAAGGAAAATAATTTCCAAGGCTAATAAATCTCCTAACCAAAATCCATGCCAAATTGTGAGAAAAATAATCTTAAAAGGATTTAAAAAGATAAACAAATATTAAATAAAATTTTACAAATTGGAATCACCAATTTTGGAGCTATAAATAAAAAGATATGGATTTTATAATACAAAGAAAGAAAGAAAGAAAGAAGGAAGGAATATTTAAAAGACAAATTAAATCTTGGCCAAATCCATAAACAAATGAAAGTTTACTGAATAATAAAAAGTAATAAAAGATTATTTAAATAAAATTATATGGATAGAACCATATTCAATTTTATTTAAATAAAGACAAATTGCCTAAGCTAAATAAATAATAAATCACAAGAAAATTATTTAGAAGACAATTTGAAACTTGAATTAAATCCATAAGCAAATGGAATAAAGATAATCCAAATAAAATAAGGGAATAAAAATTATTTGAATAAAATTAATATGGACTTGAACCAAAATTGATTTAAATGAAGACAAAACCCCTAATAAAAATGATTTATTAAATCATGAGAAAAGTAATTGAAATTACCAAAGTGGATTAAAAGTTATCTAATTAACTTTAAAAGAATAAAGGATTAATTAAATAGAATTATATGGTTTGGAACCAAATTCAAATTCATATAAATAAAAACAAAAGCTTCATTTAAATAAATATTAAATCATATTAAAATATTTGAAAATAATTCAAAATGAATTATTTAAACACACTAATGATTTAAAACATACTAAAAAGGTTTTGCAAAGGTTTGAAATCAAATAGAAGTTTAAAACATTTGTTTCAAATGAAAACAAAAATTATATAATTAGAATATAGACAATTGCCTATTTTTAATAATAAAACATAAGAGAATATAAGAAACATTCAAAAATGGATTGTTTATACACATTAACAAACAGATAAAACCTACTGAAAAGGTTTAGAAATTTTTTGATAAAAAACTGAATTCAAAGTGAGTTTATGAATCATATTGAATATTATTTGAATAAAGACAAAACCCCTTTTAAATGAATATTGAATCACATTAAAATATTTTGAATTATTCAAAAATGGACTTTCAAAACACACTAATAAATAAGTGCAAACCTACTGAAAAAGTTCTAGAAAATTTGAATACAAACAAATGGTTAAAACATTTGAATCAAATCAAAACAGAAAATAGAGCAGGAACTAATTTTTTTGTGTTTTTGAATAAAGAAAGCAAACCAAACTAGACTTTTTTTTTTTTGAAAATAGGCAAACAAAACCAAGAAAAATAAACAAAGCAAACTAAAAACAAAGTAAAGATAAAGGAAGTGAAGGACTCCCCTAGTGAAGACGTCCTTATCCTCCCCGGCAACGGTGCCAGAAAGTCTTGATGATGCTCGACATGGCACTTCGTTGGTAACCCCAAGGGCAGGGTGTGTGAATAGCAAGCAACAAGTTTTCCCTCAGTTGAGACCGAGGTTATCGAACCAGAAGGAGGAAGGAAACGTCACACATGTGTTTCAAACAACGTGGAGACCTGCACAACACAAACTCAAGACTTTGCCCCAACGAATCAGTGAGGTTGACATGCTCACCGGTTTGCTGTAACAAAGGATTAAATATATGGTGTGGAAGGTAATGGTTTGCAGCAAGTAAACAAGTAACAGTGGAAGATGTATCAATGGTAAAGATTGGATCAGGGTCCATAGTTCACTAGAGGTGCTCTCCTTAGATAAACAACATGGCATGAAGGGTAAACAAATTACAGCGGGGCAATTGACAGGAACTGAGCAAGGCATAACAATGCAATTAGTAGCCAGAAAGATCCTATGAGGTTGATTGGGTAATACAACAATATACATAGACCGTCATCCAACTTCATCTATGACTAGAAGTCTACCTTCAAGTTATCATCTGAACCCCCTCAGTATTAAGTTGCAAGCAACAGACAACTGTTTTAAGCAAAGTGTGTAAGGTAAACAGTCCACATGTTCTATGAACAAGAGACCGTTGTTTTCTCCCTAGTAGAACAACGCATATACAACCGAATAGATTATTGTCACTTCCCTTGGAAACTAGAGGCATGAACCCACTATCCAGCATAAATACCCCCTCTTGGAGTCACTAGCAACTACTTGGCCAAGATAACCACTAGCAACGGAGAGCATGCAATATCACAAACAACACAGACATGATAGAATCATAAAGATAAAATCATTAATCAAATCAACATAATAATCTCAATATTCATCGGATCCCCGCAAACACAACATGCATGATTACAAATAGATTAGATCTTGATCATGAAAAGAGCTCACAAGATCTATACATGAAAGCACAAAGGAGGAGATACAACCATCTAGCTACTACATGGACCCATAATCCAAGGTGTAACTACTCACGAATCATACCGGAGAGAAGGCCTCTGGGATGATCTCCCCTCTGGCAGGGTGCCGGGAAGAACTTCAGACCCCCCCCCTGATCTAGGGACGATGGTGGCGGCGGCTATAGAAGGTTTAGTGGATTTATGATCGGGTACTCAGGATTTCTGCATCGGGGGCTTCTTATAGGCGAAGGGGCGAGACCGGGAGGCGGCCAGGGTGCCCAAACCCTAGCCACGCACGGGGCTGGGCCCACCCGCCCATAGGGTGGGTCTGGCCCCCCTGGCTGGCCTTCCGGTCTCCCCACTGGACTTCTTGTTCCCCACGGAAAGTTATTGACTTTTTCCTTCGTCCCGTCCAATTCCGAGAATATTTCTTTACTAACTTTTCTGAAACCAAAAACAGCAGAAAACAGGCATCTGGCACTGTTGCAACTTGTTAATAGGTTAGTACCAGAAAACATGTAAAAAGCACCTCAAAGTGTGGACAAGTAAAGCAAAGTAGATACTAAACAAGCATGGAGCATCAAAAATTATAGATACATTTCCAACGTATCACCCTAACCTCCACTTGCCCCCTGTACTACACGAGCGTGCTCGCCAGAACCTTGCGCACCTGCCAGTATCCCTAGCTAGCATGCGCGCACCCTAGAAACTCGACATCGACGATGTCTGAGCGTTGCCACTATCTGCGTCCACTCCGACGACTCCTCATGGTGAGACCTAACGCCCTCTCCTCTCTGGTTGATGCCCCTACAACCTCCTCTCTCTCGCACATCTGAGACATCATTTTTCTGGCCTTGGTGTGCTCTGTAGCCTCGCCAACATCGACGAACAAATGCACCTGACGCCGTCGCTAGCTCCGGCGAGCAATCACCGGCTACCCCGTGCGCCCCTCGACCAACAACGACAATGTTGAGCATCTACATGCTTTTGTGAACTTATTGAGCATTCCACCTTCCTCCCTCTCTTCCTATTTCACCGGAACCACCGTCGCCTGAGCGTCGCTGCCGCACAGTCGTCGCCAGCGTCGCCAAATCTTGACCAGTTGGTTCCTGTCTGTTAGATCTTAATCGTATGCTGTAAGTTAGATGACTTAACGAACCGTTATCGCTTGATCTGTGCCGCACGATTCTAGTTAGATCCAATGCTCCATGTAGCGCAATCCTCATGAACCAGTACCATCCAATGAGATTGTGACACGTAGCCCATCTTTTGTTTTAAAAACAGAAACATTTCTATTAGTGCTTTGATTTTGAAAAAATTCATAACTTTTGATCTACACGTCCAAAATTTACAAATTTTATATCAATGGATTCACAAAAATGTGAAATTTGCAACCATACCCTTAGTTTATTATTTTGCTTCTGGAAAATTAGGTGTTTTGCAGAAACATTTCTAGGCCTATTTTGAGTATAAAAGTTATTCTAAAAATGATTTTTGGATAAAACCTTTTGAAAATGATTAGTTTTAAATACTTTGACCATAAACACTAACATTTGTGTTTAAAAACATATCTGACTAACACAAGGAATTATTCCTTTGAATAAAAGCATTTCTAGTAAAACTAAAATGTTGCTTTGATTTAAAAATGGTTTTTGAGTGAAACCTATTGTAAATGGATTTGTTTTAAACACTTTGACCATAAACACTAACATTAGTGTTTAAAAACATATTTGGCTAACACTAGAAATTATTCCTTTGGATAAATCATTTCTAGCAAAACAAAAATGATTTAAAACGGTCATTTTCACTAACTTGTTTTCAAATGGTTTTGCCACACTTATAAATGACCAGTAGGTGTTTTGAAATGTTTATAGCCTTATTAGAAACCCCTTTTCCAAATAAAACAAACTTTGCATGCTTGCATGCATTTCCTTGTTTTTAATATTTTATGTGGTGAATTGTTTGAATGCTAGTTTGAATTTGTGTCTTGCTTGATTTAATTGTAGTGAACTTTGAAGAGTGTGACTATTGCAAGATCAAGGAGTGAATCTAGTTTCTCTACTAAAAAGGCAAGTGGTGCTTCATGTAGGGGTTTGTAGCATGGAAAACAAAAAATTTCTACCGCATGCAAACAAACAAGCCAAGATCTATCTACTAGATTGTAGCAACGAGTCGATAGAGGAACTCACCCTCGAAGATTCCAAAGCGGTTAACAAGAGCAGATTCTCGTGGGTGATGTAGTCGTACTCTTGCCGATCTCAAGATCATGTAGACGATCCTTCTGGCGCTGCGTTCCGGCAGCGCTTCTGCAGTCGGTCACACGTTCGGTACTCGATGAAGACCTTCCTCTCCCTTGTTCCAACAGGAAGCGGAGGTTGTAGCACTCTCCTCGCGATTCCGGCAGCACGACGGCGTGGTGTCGGAAGTAGAGGGGAGATCTCGTAGGGCTTTGCCTTAAGCCGGTGTGAGTATGGTGGACTATGAGATAGGCCTTGGTGATCTAGGGTTTAGAGGGCACCAAGGGGAGGGTGTAGCCGGCGGCTAGGGTTTGGGGAACACCCCAACTCGCCGAGTTGGAGGTGCCCTAGGCGGCGGCACAAGGAGGTGGTGGCGCCGGCGACTTGGAGGAGAGGGCTAGGGTTTGGGTATGAGGGGTAGGGGGCGCCCTACCCCTCCTTATATAGGTGGAGGGTGGCCGGTTGGGAGGAGGGAGTCCTCCCCCAACTCGTCCTCCTTGGCCGGCGGGTGGAGGGAGAGGAACTCCTCCCCAAGTAGGTTTCCTACTCTCCCTCCACCAAGCAAACTTGTCGTTTGACTTTTTCAAATTGGCGTTTGACTTTCAAACTAGGATTTGATTTCTCCCTTTATTTTGCCCAACCAAGTGACCTAGTACATGATGCAACCATTCCATATTGTCATGACACATTCATGTACCCTTCCCCTCCAGAGTGTCGGACCATTCGGACCCTTCTAGAACATTCCTGGTGAAAACACCGGAATCATTCCCGAACTCCGAAACAAGACTTTCCTTATATGAATCCTATTCTCTGGACCATTCCGGATCTCCTCGTGATATCCCGGATCCCATCCTAGACTCCGAACAACATTTGGTCTCTTTCTCATCATTCCATAACTACTCAACAACATCGAATCCTTAAGTGTGTCTCCCTACGGTTCATGAATTATGTGGACATGATCAAGACACTTCTCCGATCAATAACCAATAGAGGAATCTGGAAATTCATATGGCTCCCACATATTTCTACGATTCCTTTGCGATCGAATGAACCACTTACATACGATACCAATTTCCCTTTGTCTCACGATAGTTTACTTATCCGAGGTTTTGATCGTCGGTATCTCTGCATACCTAGTTCAGCCTCGTTACTGATAAGTACTCTTTTCTCGTTCCCGTGATATGTGATCCCTTGTGAGCCAGTCACATGCTTGCAAGCTAATTGGATGACATTCCACCGAGAGGGCCTAGAGTATATCTATCTGTCATATGGATGGACAAATCCCACTCTTGATCCATGTGTCTCAACCCATACTTTCCGAACACTCAATGCCACCTTAATAGCCACCCAGTTACGGTGTGGTGTTTGATGTCATCAAAGCATCCTTCCGGTGATGGTGATAAGCATGATCTCATGGTCGAAGGAATTAGGTTACTATGTAACAGAAAGCTTATAGCAATTGAACTATTAAAATGACTTGATCTTTATGCTACGCTTATCTATAGGAGTATGTCCATCATACCATTCTCCTATGAACTTGTTATTAACAACATCTCAAATGTTCATGATCAAGAAACCATGATCATCTATCAATCAACAAGCTAGTATTATAAAGAGGCTTTACCAGGGACTCTAATTTAGTTTACAAATCACACAAGTATTAATGTTTCTGGTTAATACTGTTATAGCATGAATGTAAACATTTATCATAAACACAAAGATATAATAATAACTACATTTATTATTGCCTGTAGGGCATATCTCCAACAGTCTCCCACTTGCACTTGTGTCAACTAATCTAGATTACATGGTAATATACCGAACACCCATGGCAGTTTGGTGTTGTTCACGTTTTGCCCTCGGGAGAGGTTTAGTCAACGGATCCGCCACATTCAGATCTGTGTGTACTTTGCAAATCTTTATGTTACCATCTTGGACATCTTCTCAAATAGCGTGAAAACATAGCTTGATGTGCTTCAGCTTCTTGTGTGACCTTGGTTCTTGCGCATTGGCTATGCCGCCCATGTTATCACAGTAGATAGACATTGGGTCCAACGCACTTGGAACCACACCGAGCTCTGTAATGAACTCCTTCATCCATATCGCTTCTTGTGAAGCCTCCGAAGCAACCATGTATTCCGATTCAGTTGAAGATCTCGCCACAACGCTTTGCTTTGCACTCCTCCAGCTAACTGATGCACCATTAAAAGTAAATACGTATCCAGATTGAGATTTAGAATCATCCGGATCAGTGTTCCAACTAGCATCGGTGTAACCATTAACAACGAGCTGTTCATCACTGTCACATCCCAAGATTTTCCAAATCTTGTAATGTGAAAATAAATGAATAAAATAAAACTTTGTTTGATTTTCAGAGCCAGAAGGAAGTTTTTGAATTCAATTGGAACTTCAAACCAATTTGGGATCAAATAAAATCCTAAAGAGATTTGAAAAGATAAACATTTAAATAGAGGAAATAAAATATTTTGGAATTACTATTTTGAAACTTTTAAATAAAAAGATTTAGTTTCCAAAAGAAAAGGAAAGATTTTAAAATAAGAAATTATTTTATAGAGCCAAATTAAACCTTAGCCAAAACTTGGAAACAAAAAGTTTTAAATAAAGGTTTATTCAAAAATAAAACAATAAAGGATTTAATATCCAAGTTTTATTAATAAAGGTTTTATTATTAATAAACCTTCAAAAACTTGTTTATTTGTTTAAAAATAAGTTTTCCAAGTATTTTACATTCTCAAATAAAACCTACTGATTGGTTTTAAAATTTTATAGTTTTCAAATGGAGCCTTGAAATAAATCCAATCCTATTTTGATTTAATAATATTGGTCTATTTATTTAATTAATAATGGACTCTACTAGTAAAATTATTATTTTGGTTTTTGGATTTGGTTTATACTACTGAACAGAACCAAGTTCAAACTTTCAAAGTCTGGTGATTGTTTGTCTTGATTTGATTGTTGAATTATATGTTTGAAATTCAAAATAGAAATTGGATTCAGAAAGAGAAAAGAATTCAGAAACAGAAAAAAATAAGAACAGGTCGACCCAACCCATCAGCCCACTAAGGCCCAGAACCAGCCTAGCTCCCCTCTCCCCGAAGAAAAACGATTCGCACTCGATTTTAAACCCGTGCAGAGACTGACCAGTGGACCTCCTCTTCTTTCCGCATCCTCACTGATGACTGAACCCTACTCCTCCTGTTCTTCCTTCTCACCCGCGCGACTTCTTCTCTCCCCCTCGTCGCTGTTTCCTGCAGAGATTCCGCGGCCTTAATTCCCCATAATGCAGCCACCATTACTCGCCTTGACCATGCTCGATAAAACGCCTGCGTCTTCTCCTCCTTTCCCCTCTGTCGCCACTCCTTCTCTGCCCCGAGGCTGTCTCAATTTGGCTCGACACGCTCCCAGTTCCGACAACCTTCCTCGTCGAATTCCGGCCAAATATCACCATCCCTTGCCTCCCTGAGCACGCTAGCAAACTCCTCACTCCCAGACACTCCTCCCCGTACCACCCATTCGACCGCGGGCGCCCCAGAGCGTCGGCTATGACAAGCTCTGAACGACGCCGCCGTCCGCCCCAACTCCGACGAGCCCCACAGGTAGTTTTCGACCACCCCGTGCTATCTAGTTCACGCACGCGTCTTCTCCATGACCTTCCGCACCTAACCATGCCCCTGTCTTACCTTAGGGCGATCTGCAACGTCGCCTTCGACCACGGACAGAGCCGCCTGACGCCGTTCCCGACTCCGGTGAGGAATTAAGACAAGCCCCGTGCGCCCCTTGCCACGTAAATCATACGTTGAGCATCTCCACATCCCTGCGAACACGGTGAGCCCCTCCTCCTCCTCTCTCGCGTCCTGTATCGCTGGCACCGACACCATCTGGCCGTCGCCGCCGCTAGCCGCCGCCGGCGTCGCCGCTAGCCGCCGCCGGCGCCGCTCGCATATGGTCAAGCTGACCAGCACCGTAGGATCGAGATCTGGCGCTCACGATTAGATCACTTAAACTCGAAAGGGTACGCAGCCAGTGCCGTGCGATGCAACTTGATCTAACGGCCTGCAGCCCGCGATCCACCCGAACCGGTACCAGCGAAGCGCCGCGTGTCACCTGCTCGATTTAAAAACAGATTTGAAATCTGATTGAGATATGATTTTCAAACCCTTGTAACTTTGGATCCACACGTCCAAAAATTACAAATTTTATGTCGTTGGATTCAGGAGAGCAAGCCCTAGCCAACCATGCCCTTGGTTTAGCAAATAGTATCTGTTAGTTTGCTTGTTTTTGCAGATTCATTTGTGTGCTTGTTTAGATTAGAAAAATTGTTTAAAAATGATTTTAGGGTTAAAACCTTTGCAAAATGGTTTGTTATGACCTTACTGACCCTAGGAACCAACCCATGGTTTAGAAAATGGATTTGGAAAAGGTTAGAATGGATTAATTGGTTTAGTCCATTTCTAGCTAAATAAAACTATTGTTTTGTTTATAAAAATGGTTTTGAGTAAAAACTTTGGAGAAAATGTTTTCGACCAAACCTACTGACCAAAAACACCAAGTTTTAAGAAACAACAACTTAATTGGTGAAACCACTTAAGGTTGTGTATTGAGAAAAATGTTTTTCACCACATAAAATGATGAAAGGATTTGAAAATAGTTTATGGATAAAACCCATTTGCAAATGACTTTGCCATTTTGGTAAATGACCAATTTGGACCTTACAAAGTTTTGAAGCCTAGTGGAGACCAGCCTTGCAATAGAACCATCCTTTGCATGCTTATGCATGACTTAGATTCCATTACTTTGTGTGTGAAAAATTGTTTGTTTGACTTTGGTTTGGAATGTGAGTTGAATTTGTGTTTGCTTGATTGACTTGTAGTGAAGTGTGAGACTAGCAAGATCAAGGAGTGAACCACCATTCCCTACCAAAAAGGCAAGTTACACTATCATACAAAAGTCCTACTATTTTTATTATACTTAGTGGATTTTGAAACATGCATGAAAATGATTTATACTTATGCTATGCTAAATCCTAATAGGATACCCTATACTTTCCTTAGAGAAAACATTGTAGTTGTACATGCTTAGCCATGCTTTATTGGGAAAAGAAATACATGTTGAGATTTTTACAAAGTTGAGAAAAGGAATTGTGTTTTATATAATAAAACAAGGACTCAATGAACCACCTAGGTGGAGGATACTTTAAGTTTTGGAGAAGGTGGCAACAAAAGGAACCATGTCTATGGTGATCTCTTTGTGTTGTGCTCCAAAAGAAAACCCACCTAGGAAACTTAGAGATTGAACATGTTTCTCCAATTGTGGCTTTCGTGTGCAACCACATGCTATTATGGCTCTGGCTTAGTCAACTACATTAGGAAGACCCATACATTGTCTTTAGTTATTGGACATGGGGATCTGGAATGCTTCATGGGGGCTGAAGACAAGCTAGCAATGGTGTATGGGAGGACCTATTGGAAAGACTTCGTCACATTCTCAATCTGCCAGTACTCCATCTTGGGTGAGCACTAATTCAGTAGGCCACTGGTGGCAAAAGGATGGGATTGTGACATGTGGGTAAAGTGTACTCCTTCTGCAGAAGATAATAAAATCTAAGTACTTAGCCGTGTCCCCGGTTATGGACAATACTGAGCAACTAAAGTTTGAACTATGGGAGATCTCGACATTCCAACTTCTAAAATAAAAACTTGATGCACTTGAGTGTCTACCAAGGAATTCAAAGAGATTTTGTTAAGCTTGATGCACTTGGGGTTACCAAGGAGCTCAAGAGATTTTGGTGAAAACATGAACACTTGGGGTTACCAAGGAACTCATGAGGATTTATAAAACTTGATGCACTTGGGGTTACCAAGGAGCTCAAGGGATTTTGACAAGAACTTGAACACTTGAGTGTCTACCAAGGAGTTCAAGGGATTCTTGGAAAAGAGATTTGACAAAAGACCAAAACCATTTTGAAAAGATAGGATAAAATATTGCTTTATGCAAATAAGCCTTAAACTCTACTTAGCCAAAATTACATGTAATGATAGGATCTACTTATAATCTACATAGTAGTGAAACTTGCCAATACAATTCAAAATGTATTGACCCTTGTGGCTGTAACTTGTAATGTTGCAGGTTTGATTGATTTTAGTGAAGATTGTTTGATTAGGATTACAAAGTCTACAACCAACATCTGCCTGTGGCACCTTGAAGATGAAGGACCCCATGACTATAGTTATTCCGCTGCAATGTAATGTAATAGCCAAATGAGATATGTTTGATGTAATAAAATTAAACCATATCCTTAGTTCTTCTCAAGTACTTAAGGATGTTTTTGACCGTTGTCCAATGATCCACTCCTGGATCACTTTGATATCTGCTAGTCAAACTAACAGCATATGCAATGTCGGGTATAGTACATAGCATGGCATACATTAGAGATCCTATGGCTGAGGCATAGGGAGTCTTACTCATCCTTTCTCTATCTTCTGCCGTTGCAGGACTTTGAGTTTTACTCAAGGTCGTATTGGGCAACATGGGCAAGAACCCTTTCTTGCTATCTTCCATTCCAAACCTCTTTAGAACTTTGTCCAAATATGTACTTTGTGACAATGATATTAGGCATCTCGATCTATCTCTATAAATCTTTATGCCTAATATGTAAGCTGCTTCGCCAAGATCTTTCATTGAAAAACTATTATTCAAATATTCCTTGACACTATTAAGAAGGTCTACATCATTCCAAATCAACAATATGTCATCTACATATAGTATTAAGAATGCTACAGAGCTCCCACTCACTTTCTTGTAAATACAAGCTTCTCCATAAGTTTGTATAAAACCAAAACTTTTGATTACCTTATCAAAACGTTGATTCCAACTTCGGGATGCTTGCTTCAATCCATATATGGATCGTTGAAGTTTGCACATCTTTAGGATCGACAAAACCTTTGGGTTGCATCATATACAACTCTTCATCAATGTCTCCATGGAGGAACGCTGTTTTGACATCCATCTGCCATATCTCATAATCGTAATATGCAGCGATTGCTAACATAATACTCACAGACTTTAGCTTCGCTACTGGTGAGAAAGTCTCATCGTAGTCAACTCCTTGAATTTGTCGAAACCCTTTTGCGACAAGTCGAGCTTTATAGACAGTTATATTACCATCAGCATCTGTTTTCTTCTTGAAAATCCATTTGTTCTCGACAGTCTTCCGGCCATCCGGTAAGTCCACCAAAGTCCATACTTGGTTTTCGTACATGGATCCAATCTCGGATTTCATGGCCTCTTGCCATTTATTGGAATCTGGGCTCATCATCGCTTCCTAATATGTCGCAGGGTCATCGGTGTTGTCCACCAACATGACACTCATACCGGGATCATACCAATCAGGAGTGGTACGATTTCTTGTCGACCTGCGAGGTTCTGTAGTAACTTCAACCGAAGTTTCATGATCATCATCATTAGCTTCCTCTCTTATTGGTGTAGGCGCCACAGGAACTACTTCCGGTGCTGCGCTACTCGCAAGTTCGAGAAAAGGTTCAACAACCTCGTCGAGTTCTACTTTCCTTCTAGTCACTTCTTTCGAGAGAAATTCCTTCTCTAGAAAGGATCCGTTCTTGGCAACAAAGATTTTGCCCTCGGATCTATGATAGAAGGTATACCCAATAGTTTCCTTCGGGTACCCTATGAAGATGCATTTTTCTGCTTTGGGTTCAAGCTTGTCCGGCTGTAACTTCTTTACATAAGCTTCGCGACCCCAAACTTTGAGGAACGACAATTTAGGTTTCTTCCCAAACCATAATTCATACGGTGTCATTTCAACGGATTTAGATGGTGCCCTATTTAAAGTGAATGCAGCTGTTTCTAATGCATAACCCCAAAACGATAGCGGTAAATCTGTAAGTGACATCATAGAACGAAACATATCTAAGAGAGTTCGATTACGACATTCGGACACACCATTACGCTGTGGTGTTGCCGGCGGTGTCAATTGTGAAAGTATTCCGCATTTCTTCAAATGCTCGCCAAACTCGTAACTTAGATATTCACCTCCACGATCAGATCGTAGAAATTTAATCTTCTTGTTACATTGATTCTCTACCTCACTTTGAAATTACTTAAACTTCTCGAAAGTTTCGGACTTATGTTTCATGAAATAGATATACCCATATCTACTCAAGTCATCCGTGAAGGTAAGAACATAATGATAACCACCGCGCGATGCTACACTCATTAGGCCACACACATCGGTATGTATGATTTCTAATAAGTCCGTAGCTTGCTCCATCATACCAGAAAATGGAGTCTTAGTCATTTTACCCATCAGACATGCTTCGCATCTTTCAAGTGATTCGAAATGAAGTGATTCAAGAAGTCCATCGGAATGGAGTTTCTTCATACGCTTCACTCCAATATGTCCAAGACGACAGTGCCACATATATGTCGAGTTATCGCTCAATTTCAAACGTTTAGCTTCAATGTTATTAATATGTGTATTTGCACTATCGAGATTCAATAAGAATAGACCATCTATCAAAGGTGCATGTGCATAAAACATATTACTCATATAAATCAAACAACCATTATTCTCGGACTTAAACAAGTAACCGTCTCGCAATAAACATGATCCAGATATAATGTTCATGCTCAACACAGGCACCAAATAACAATTATTTAATTATAAAACTAATCTCGATGGTAGATGAAGAGGTAGCGTGACGACCGCGATCACATCAAACTTTGATCCATTTCCAACGCGCATCGTCACCTCGTTCTTCGCTAGCTTCCGTTTATTCTGCAGCACCTGTTTTGAGTTACAAATATGAGCAACCGAACCAGTATCAAATACCCAGGCACTACTACGAGTACTAGTGAGATACACATCAATAACATGTATATCGGATATACCTTTCTTCTTGATGTTGCCGTTCTTCAAATCCGCCAAGTACTTTGGGCAATTCCGCTTCCAGTGACCTTCTCCCTTGCAGTAAAAGCACTCAGTAACAGGCTTAGGCCCAGCCTTGGTCTTCTTCGTCAGTGCGGCAACTTTCTTACCACCCTTCTTGAAGTTTCCCTTTTGCTTAGACTTGCCTTTCTTGAATTTGGTGGTCTTATTGACCAACAACACTTGATGCTCTTTCTTGATCTCCACTTCTGCAGATTTCAACATGGAGAAGAGTTCTGGCAACGTCTTGTTCATGCTTTACATATTGTAGTTCATCACAAAGTTCTTGTAACTTGGTGGCAGTGATTGGAGGACACGGTAAATCCCCAAAGCATTAGGAATCACTATACCTAAACTTTGGAGTTTGTTTGCGTGCCCAGACATCATAAGCACATGCTCACTGACGGAGCTGCCCTCTTGCATCTTTCAGTTAAAGAACTTTTCAGAAGCCTCATAACTCTCAACTGTTGCGTGAGCCTCAAATATCATTTTGAGTTCACGGACAATATCATGTGGGTCATGTTTCTCAAACCTTTTCTGAAGCTCTGATTCCAAACCATACAAGATAGCACACTGAACTGTGGAGTACTGATTCTTCCGAGTGAGGTAAACATTCTTTACTTCATCGGTAGCATCAGCTGCAGGCGGGTCACCCAGCGGTGCATCCAGCACATAGGTCAAATTACCAGCATGGAGGACAATCCTCAAATTGCGGAACCAATCCGCGAAGTTGCTTCCATTGTTTTTCAACTTTTCTTTCTCTAGGAACGCATTAAAATTGGTGGTAGGGGCCGCCATTGATCTACAACATATTTGCAATAGTTTAGACTAAGTTTATGACAAACTGAGTTCTAATTAATAGTTAAATTGCATATTTTACGTGGTTTGGGGCTTTCAATAAGTGTCGCTCTAACTTATGGACAAGAACCACAACCTTGATGCTTGAACTATCAAGTGCCCGTTGTAAATTGGATCTATACTATGATGGGAGAGACAGGCACCCGCAAAGCCACTTATGCAATGCAACTTGCATGTTGAGCGTGGAGCAAGTCTCATGAATGATGTCATGTAAGGTTAGCCTGGGCCGCTTCATCCCATCATACCGCAAGATGAAAAGTACACAAAAAGCAATTGATAATAAAAGCACCACCGCCCACAATGACCATTGTGTTCTACTCGTGCAACAGATCTACATATAGACACGGCTCTGATACCACTGTAGGGGTTCGTAGCATGGAAAACAAAAAAATTCTACCGCATGCAAACAAACAAGACAAGATCTATCTACTAGATTGTAGCAACGAGTCGATAGAGGAACTCACCCTCGAAGATTCCAAAGCGGTTAACGAGAGCAGATTCTCGTGGGTGATGTAGTCGTACTCTTGCCGATCTCAAGATCGCGTAGACGATCCTTCCGGCGCTGCGTTCCGGCAGCGCTTCCGCAGTCGGTCACACGTTCGTTACTCGATGAATATCTTCCTCTCCCTTGTTCCAGCAGGCAGTAGAGGTTGTAGCACTCTCCTCGCGTTTCCGGCAGCACGACGGCGTGGTGTCGGAAGTAGAGGGGAGATCTCGTAGGGCTTCGCCTTAAGCCGGTGCGAGTATGGTGGACTATGAGAGAGGCCTTGGTGATCTAGGGTTTAGAGGGCACCAAGGGGAGGGTGTAGCCGGCGGCTAGGGTTTGGGGAACACCCCAACTCGCTGAGTTGGAGGTGCCCTAGGCGGCGACACAAGGAGGTGGTGGTGCCGGCGACTTGGAGGAGAGGGCTAGGGTTTAGGTATGAAGGGTAGGGGCGCCCTACCCCTCCTTATATAGTTGGAGGGTGGCCGGTTGGGAGTAGGGAGTCCTCCCCCAACTCGGCCTCCTTGGCCGGTGGGTGGAGGGAGAGGAACTCCTCCCCAAGTAGGTTTCCTACTCTCCCTCCACCAAGCAAACTTGCCGTTTGACTTTTTCAAATTGGCGTTTGACTTTCAAACTAGGATTTGATTTCTCCCTTTATTTTGCCCAGCCAAGTGACCTAGTACATGATGAAACCATTCCATATTGTCAACGACACATTCATGTACCCTTCCCCTCCGGAGTGTCGGTCCTTCCGAACCCTTCTAGAACATTCCTGGTGAAAACACCGAAATCATTCCCGAACTCCGAAACAGGACTTTCCTTATATGAATCTTATTCTCCGGACCATTTCGGATCTCCTCGTGATATCCCGGATCCCATCCGAGACTCCGAACAACATTCGGTCTCTTTCTCATCATTCCATAAGTACTCAACAACATCGAATCCTTAAGTGTGTCTCCCTACGGTTCGTGAATTATGCGGACATGATCAAGACACTTCTCCGATCAATAACCAATAGAGGAATCTGGAAATTCATATGGCTCCCACATATTTCTACGATTACTTTGCGATCGAATGAACCACTTACATACGATACCAATTTCCCTTTGTCTCACGATAGTTTACTTATCCGAGGTTTTGATCGTCGGTATCTCTCCATACCTAGTTCAACCTCGCTACTGATAAGTACTCTTTTCTCGTTCCCGTGATATGTGATCCCTTGTGATCCAGTCACATGATTGCAAGATAATTGGATGACATTCCACCGAGAGGGCCCAGAGTATATCTATCCGTCATATGGATGGACAAATCCCACTCTTGATCCATGTGTCTCAACCCATACTTTCCGAACACTCAATGCCACCTTTATAGCCACCCAGTTACGGTGTGGTGTTTGATGTCATCAAAGCATCCTTCCGGTGATGGTGATAAGCATGATCTCATGGTCGAAGGAATTAGGTTACTATGTATCAGAAAGCTTATAGCAATTGAACTATTAAAATGACTTGATCTTTATGCTACGCTTATCTATAGGAGTATGTCCATCATACCATTCTCCTAATGATATGACCTTGTTATTAACAACATCTCAAATGTTCATGATCAAGAAACCATGATCATCTATTAATCAACAAGCTAGTATTATAAAGAGGCTTTACCAGGGACTCTAATTTAGTTTACAAATCACACAAGTATTAATGTTTCTGGTTAATACTGTTATAGCATGAATGTAAACATTTATCATAAACACAAAGATATAATAATAATAACTACATTTATTATTGCCTCTAGGGCATATCTCCAACACTTCATACATTTCGTCCTATTATTTTCGCTATGCATTAGTGATATTTTGAGTAGGACTTGCATGGAATTTTTACTAAGTATGATATGCCTTGGGAAATCCTAGTAGATGATGCCTTAGTAGAATTTTCCCTATGTTAAGATTCTTGCTACTGGTATGCTTAGCCTAGATAGTAGAAAACAAGGGTGGATTATATTCATGCTATGAAATATTTATAAGTCTATGACTTGTGTTTTGTTTAATAAAACAACTATGTATATGAATCACCTGGGTGGAATGGTGTGAATGGATTATGTTGAGTGGTTACAAAGGGCCCATATTAATGGCCTCCCTAGTGTATCTTACTTGTGGAAAGCCACCCAGGAACAAAGAGATTTGAGATGTCAAATGTTGAGAAGCTTCTAGTGCAACCACATGGTATATGGGCTCTGCCAGGATCATATAGGTTGCAACAACTTAGCCAGATGGACAGAAGGTGGTAGGGGTGATAGGTTGGGAACGCGTCCATTTGGTCTAAGGGAAGGCTTCTGAAAGATCTTGTCTCGATGCATGTCGAATCTTGTGGGGAAAGTGCACCACCTCTCTCGAGAGTAAAATCTAAGTACTTAGCCGTGTCCCCGGCAATGGACAATTTGAGCATCAAGACATGGAAGCTATCAAGGATCTCCTCATCCCAATTTCTAAGTTAAAAGCTTGTGGTTGAACAAGGGTTAAAGGTTCCTCAATATTCATTGGTGGTTCCTTGTGAGTTTTGATAAACAAAAACTTAGTGTTTTTCAACTAATAAGGAAAACCTTATTTTGATCAAAGCAAGCCTAAGCTCCACTTAGCCAAATGCATATAGATGATAGATACCACTATTCTACCATAGTATCACTTGCCAATACAATTCAAATGTATTTACCCTTGTAGCTGTAACTTATTATGTTGTAGGTTTGTTTGATGTTAGTGAAGTGTGTTGAATAGGATTACAAGTCTACAACCAACATGATTGCCTGTGGCACATTGAAGATGAAGGACTCCATGCTATATAGTTATTTCCGCTGCATTGTAATGAGATATCCAAATGAGCTATGTAATATGTAAAGAATTATTTTATTCCTCGTTATAAAGTTGTATTATGACCTTTGTTTCTTGATATTACATCTTAAACTGTGGATGCTAGCTATTGATCCAGGGACTACCATTGTAAACACAGGGATATCTACCTTATAAAGGTTGGGACCTCTACATTATCATTCGAACCCCCTCCGGTATTAAGTTGTAAGCAACAGAAACAACCGCTTTAAGAAAAGTGTGTAAGGTAAACAGTCCACATGTTCCATGAACAAGAGACCGTTGTTTTCTCCCTAGTAGCAACATCACATCTACAACCGAAGAGATTATTGTCACTTCCCTTGGAAACTAGAGGCATGAACCCACTATCGAGCATAAATACTCCCTCTTGGAGTCACTAGCAACTACTTGGCCAAGATAGCTACTAACAACGGAGAGCATGCAAGATCACAAACAACACAGACATGATAGAATCATAAAGAAAAAACCATTAATCAAACCAACATAATAATCTGAATATCCATTGGATCCCCACAAACACAACATGCATGATTACAAATAGATTAGATCTTGATCATGAATGGAGCTCACAAGATCTATACATGAAAGCACAAAGGAGGATATACAACCATCTAACTACTACATGGACCCATAGTCCAAGGTGGAACTACTCATGCATCATACCGGAGAGAAGGCCTCTGGGATGATCTCCCCTCCGGCAGGGTGCCGGGAAGAACTTCAGATCCCCCCGATCTAGGGACGATGGTGGCAGCGGCTATAGACGGTTTCATGGAGATTTGATCGGGTGCTTAGGGTTTCTGCATCGGGGGCTTCTTATAGGCAAAGTGGGAGGCCGAGGAGGCGGCCAGAGGGGCCACACCCCTCCCAGGCGTGGGCCCACCCCCGCGCCTAGGGGGGTCTGGCTACCCTGGCACGCTTCTCTGTCTCCCCTCTGGACTTCTTGTTCCACACGGAAAGTAATTGACTTTGACGTTTGTCCCTTCTGGAACCAAAAACAGCAGAAAACAGGCAATTGGCACTATGGCAACTTGTTAATAGGTTAGCACCAGAAAACATGTAAAAAGCACCTCAAAGCGTAGACAAGCAAAGCAAAGTAGATACTAAATAAGCATGGAGCATCAAAAATTATAGATACGTTTCCGACGTATCACACAACGGCCTGAACCACTTGAGTTGTGGTCTCGTGCACCACCACGGAGCCGCTTCACCGGAACCCACCCTACCGGATCTAGTTCACCGGGCTTCTGTGCCACGGTAGCGGAGCTGCGGTCTCGTTCACCATGCCGGTGGCGTCATCGACCACCCAAGCTCTGCTTCCCCGCTGTCAAATGCTATCGAATCGTACCTGGGCCGCCTTATGGTGTCCACCGGATGGGATCTAGTTCAACGAGTTACATGTCCACCGCTCCAGACCAGCTACACGGGCGTTGTCGTTCAGTGCACCGGATCTACCTCAGCGACGCTCTCGTCCACTGCACCGGATCTACCTCAGCGTCACTCTCGTCTGCCGTGCTCAAGCCGACATTGACCGCCCAAGATCTACTTCCTCGACCGCCCACGATCCGCTTCCCTGATCTCCCAAGATCTACTTAGCCGCAACCGCAGCACCCTCGGTGATATGCACGTCACCTGCATGGTACGGACGATGCTTAGACGCCTCTCTGACCGAGGTAACCTAATCTCCAACTCCTTTTTGTTTTCTTAGCAATATAGCAGGTTAAAGCCTATCACAGTGAACTTCATTTTTGTAATCCTGCTAGTACATACAAGTCATTGGGCATGACTGTTCTTTGTGCTACATACAAGGTCACTGGACATGTTTGTTTGCATTCGCTGCTCTACAAATTTCAAGTAATGCACATCTTCCTAGCTACTCCCTACAATAGTAATTGCCTACTATTGTGTAGTTTTTGCCAATGTTGAGGATATCGTTAATCGTTAACTTCTCGGTCAGCCCAAAATTAATTATTTTTTGGTGTATCGACCGATTTATCGGACGATAAGCTGATTTATCAAGCGATAAATTGATTAATCGGTTTATCGGTCACCTAGTGATAAATGATAAATCGGCTGATAAATCAGCATATCAGCCGATTTTTTGAATAGTGGTTTTTGCAAAATGTAAAGTCAGTGAAAATATTAGTGTGTATTCCCTGCTCCACAGTTACTAAATCTATATGGTTCGTCCTGAGATAAGTTCCTGCTATTATTTCCTTCCTGGCATCATTCTGCTATCATGTAGTACCTGTTTAAACTCATCATACTAGTATTGGAGATATGCCCTAGAGGCAATAATAAATGTAGTTATTATTATATCTTTGTGTTTATGATAAATGTTTACATTCATGCTCTAACAGTATTAACAAGGAAACATTAATACTTGTGTGATTTGTAAACTAAATTAGAGTCCCTGGTAAAGCCTCTTTATAATACTAGCTTGTTGGTTAATAAATGATTGTGGTTTCCCTATCATGAACATTGAGATGTTATTAACAACAAGATCATATCGTTAGGAGAATGATATGATGGACATACTCCTATAGATAAGCGTAGCATAAATATTAAGTCATTTTAATAGTTCAATTGCTATATGCTTTCTGATACATAGTAACCTAATTCCTTCGACCATGAGATCATGCATATCACCACCACCGGAAGGATGCTTTGATGACATCAAACACCACACCGTAACTGGGTGGTTATAAAGGTGGCATTGAGTGTTCGGAAAGTATTGGTTGAGACACATGGATCAAGAGTGGGATTTGTCCATCCATATGATGGATAGATATACTTTGGGCCCTCTCGGTGGAATGTCATCCAATTGGCTTGCAAGCATGTGACTGGCTCTCAAGGGATCACATATCACGGGAACGAGAAAAGAGTACTTATCAGTAACGAGGTTGAACTAGGTATGCAGAGATACCGACGATCAAAACCTCGGATAAGTAAACTATCGTGAGACAAAGGGAAATTGGTATCGTATGTAAGTGGTTCATTCGATCGCAAAGTAATCGTAGAAATATGTGGGAGCCATATGAATTTCCAGATTCCTCTATTGGTTATTGTTCGGAGAAGTGTCTCGATCATGTCCGCATAATTCACGAACCGTAGGGAGACACACTTAAGGATTCGATGTTGTTGAGTAGTTATGGAATGATGAGTAAGAGACCGAATGTTGTTCGGAGTCTCGGATGGGATCCGGGATATCACGAGGAGATCCGGAATGGTACGGAGAATAAGATTCATATAAGGAAAGTCCTGTTTTGGGGTTGGAGAATGGTTCCGATATTTTCATCGGGAATGTTCTAGAAGGTTTCGAAAGGTCCGGCACTCCAGAGGGGAACGGTACATGAATGTGTCATAACAAGTTGGAATGGTTGCATCATGTACTAGGTGTCATCGCTGAGCAAAATAAAGGGATAAATCAAATCCTAGTTTGAAAAGTCAAACGCCAATTTGAAAATTCAAACGGCAAGTTTGCTTGGTGGAGGGAGAGTAGGAAACCTACTTGGGGAGGAAGTCCCTCTCCCTCCACCGCCGGCCTTGGAGGCCGAGTTGGGGGAGGACTCCCTCCCCCTTGTCCGCGCCCTCCCACCTATAAAAGGAGGGGCAGGGCTGCCCCTCTAGACCTACACCTTGCACCCTCCAAACCCTAGCCCCAAGCCGCCGGCGCCACCACCTCCTGCTGCTGCCACCGCCTAGGGCACCAACAACTCACCGAGTTGGGGTGAAACCCTAACCCTAGCCGCCGGTTGGGCTCCTCCCTTGGTTCCTATAAACCCTAGATCGCCAAGGCCTCTCTCATAGTCCACCATACTCGCTTCGGCTTAAGGCGAAGCCCTGCGAGATCTCCCCTCTACTTCCGGTACCACGCCATCGTGCTGCCGAAATCACGAGGAGAGTGCTACAACCTCCGCTGCCTGCTGGAACAAGGGAGAGGAAGGTCTTCATCGAGTACCGAACATGTGACCGACTGCGGAAGCGCTGCTGGAACGCAGCGCCAGAAGGATCGTCTACACGATCTTGAGATCGGCAAGAGTACGACTACATCACCCACGAGAATCCGCTCTCGTTAAACACTTTGGAATCTTCGAGGGTGAGTTATTCCATCGACTCGTTGCTACAATCTAGTAGATAGATCTTGGCTTGTTTGTTTGTATGCGGTAGAATTTTTTTGTTTTCCATGCTACGAACCCCTACAGTGGTATCAGAGCCGTGTCTATATGTAGATCTGTTGCACGAGTAGAACACAATGGTCATTGTGGGCGGTGGTGCTTTTATTATCAATTGCTTCTTGTGTACTTTGCATCTTGCGGTATGATGGGATGAAGCGGCCCGGGCTAACCTTACATGACATCATTCATGAGACTTGCTCCACGCTCAACATGCAACTTGTATTGCATAAGTGGCTTTGCGGGTGTCTGTCTCTCCCATTATAGTATAGATCCAATTAACAATGGGCACTTGATAGTTCAAACATCAATGTTGTGGTTCTTGTTCGTAAGTTAGATCGACACTTATTGAAAGCCCCAAACCACGTAAAATATGCAAAGAAATTAGAGGCGTCTAACTTTGTTTTGCAGGGGTGTGCTGTGATGTGATATGGCCATGATTGTGATTATATTTGATGTATGCAATGTTCCTTATTGTAAGTTGGCAACCGGCAGGAGCCATATGGTTGTCTTTAATTTCTGTTAAGACCCGCGTGTCTATTCAAAGTAGTTGTAATAGTTGAAGCTGGTGGACGACAACCATGGAGCAGCGTCATTGACCTTGATGCAATGCCGGTGATGATGGAGATCATGTTCGTGCTTGAAGATGGAGATCGGAAGCACAAAGAAGAAAGGCCATATCATATCACATATTATGAATTGCATGTGATGTTAATCCTTTATGCATCTTGTATTGCTTAGTTAACGACGGTAGCATTATAAGATGATCCCTCATGCACATGAATTTCAAGTTCTAAAGTGTTCATCCTTAGTAAGCACCGTTGTTAAAGCTTGTTGTTTCGAAGCACCACGTGATTATCGGGTGTGATAGATTCTGCAAGTGTACACAATGTGAGCAAGCCAGATTTGCTCATGCGGAAGCTAAGGTTTGATCTTGACGAGCCTAGCATGTACAGACATGGTCTCGGAACACGGATCACCGAAAGGTAAAGCATGAATCATATAGTAGATATGATGAACATGTCGATTGTTCGCCATTGAAGCTACATCAACTCTCGTGATGATCGGTTTTGATGTGGTGGATTTGGTTCGTGTGATCACTAAAACAATGTGAGGGATATTATTTTGAGTGGGAGTTCACCTAGATTAATTTAACTATTAATTAGAACTCAATTTGTCATAAACTTAGTCTAAACTATTGCAAATATGTTGTAGATCAATGGCGGCCCCTATCATCAATTTTAATGTGTTCCTAGAGAAAGAAAAGTTGAAAAACAATGGAAGCAACTTTGCGGATTGGTTCCGCAATTTGAGGATTATCCTCAATGCTGGTAATTTGACCTATGTGCTGGATGCACCGCTGGGTGACCCGCCTGCAGCTGATGCTACCGATGAAGTAAAGAATGTTTACCTTGCTCGGAAGACTCAGTACTCCATAGTTCAGTGTGCTATCTTGTATGGTTTAGAATCGGAGCTTCAGAAAAGGTTTGAGAATTCAGACCCACATGATATTGTTCGTGAACTCAAACTGATATTTGAGACTCACGCGACAGTTGAGAGCTATGAGGCTTCTGAAAAGTTCTTTAACTGCAAGATGGAAGAGGGCAGCTCCGTCAGTGAGCATGTGCTTAAGATGTCTGGGCATGCAAACAAACTCCAAAGCTTGGGTATAGTGATTCCTAATGCTTTGGGGATTTACCGTGTCCTCCAATCACTGCCACCAAGTTACAAGAACTTTGTGATGAACTACAATATGCAAAGCATGAACAAGCAGTTGCTAGAACTCTTCTCCATGTTAAAATCTGCAGAAGTGGAGATCAAGAAAGAGCACCAAGTGTTGATGGTCAATAAGACCACCAAATTCAAGAAAGGCAAGTCTAAGCAAAAGGGAAACTTCAAGAAGGTTGGTAAGAAAGTTACCGCACCGACGAAGAAGACCAAGGCTGGACCTAAGCCTGATACTGAGTGCTTTTACTGCAAGGGAGAAGGTCACTGGAAGCGGAATTGCCCAAAGTATTTGGCGGATTTGAAGAACGACAACATCAAGAAGAAAGGTATATCTGATATACATGTTATTGATGTGTATCTCACTAGTACTCGTAGTAGTGCCTGGGTATTTGATACTGGTTCGGTTGCTCGTATTTGTAACTCGAAACTGGTACTGCAGAATAAACGGAAGCTAGCGAAGAACGAGGTGACGATGCGCGTAGGAAATGGATCAAAGGTTGATGTGATCGCGGTCGGCACACTACCTCTTCATCTACCATCGGGATTAGTTTTATACTTAAATAATTTTTATTTGGTGTCTGCGTTAAGCATGAACATTATATCGGGATCTTATTTATTGCAAGACGGTTACTTGTTTAAATCCGAGAATAATGGTTGTTCGATTTATTTGAGTAATATGTTTTATGCACATGCACCTTTGATAGATGGTTTATTCTTATTGAATCTCGATAGTGGAAATACACATATTAATAACATTGAAGCTAAACGTTTGAAATCGAGCGATAATTCGACCTATATGTGGCACTGTCGTCTTGGTCACATTGGAGTGAAGCGTATGAAGAAACTCCATTCCGATGGACTTCTTGAATCACTTGATTTAGAATCACTTGAAAGATGCGAAGCATGTCTGATGGGTAAAATGACTAAGACTCCATTTTCTGGTATGATGGAGCGAGCTACGGACTTATTGGAAATCATACATACCGATGTGTGTGGTCCAATGAGTGTAGCATCGCGCGGTGGTTATCGTTATGTTCTTACCTTCACGGATGACTTGAGTAGATATGGGTATATCTATTTCATGAAACATAAGTCCGAAACTTTCGAGAAGTTTAAGGAATTTCAAAGTAAGGTGGAGAATCAACGTAACAACAAGATTAAATTTCTACATTCTGATCGTGGAGGTGAATATCTAAGTTACGAGTTTGGCGAGCATTTGAAGAAATGTGGAATACTTTCACAATTGACACCGCCAGGAACACCACAGCGTAATGGTGTGTCCGAACGTCGTAATCGAACTCTCTTAGATATGGTTCGTTCTATGATGTCACTTACAGATTTACCGCTATCATTTTGGGGTTATGCATTAGAAATAGCCGCATTCACTTTAAATAGGGCACCATCTAAATCTGTTGAAACGACACCGTATGAATTATGGTTTGGGAAGAAACCTAAATTGTCGTTCCTTAAAGTTTGGGGTTGCGAAGCCTATGTAAAGAAGTTACAACCGGACAAGCTTGAACCCAAAGCGGAAAAATGCGTCTTCATAGGATACCCAAAGGAAACTATTGGGTATACCTTCTATCATAGATCCGAAGGCAAAATCTTCGTTGCCAAGAATGGATCCTTTCTAGAGAAGGAATTTCTCTCGAAAGAAGTGACAGGAAGGAAAGTAGAACTCGACGAGGTTGTCGAACCTTCTCTCGAACTTGCGAGTAGCGCAGCACCAGAAGAAGTTCCTGTGGTGCCTGCACCAATAAGAGAGGAAGCTAATGATGATGATCATGAAACTTCGGTTGAACTTACTATAGAACCTCGCAGGTCGACGAGAAATCGTACCACTCCTGATTGGTATGATCCCGGTATGAGTGTCATGATGGTGGATAACACCGATGACCCTGCAACATATGAGGAAGCGATGATGAGCCCAGATTCCAATAAATGGCAAGAGGCCATGAAATCCGAGATTGGATCCATGTACGAAAACCAAGTATGGACTTTGGTGGACTTACCGGATGGCCGGAAGGCTGTCGAGAACAAATGGATTTTCAAGAAGAAAACAGATGCTGATGGTAATATAACTGTCTATAAATCTCGACTTGTCGCAAAAGGTTTCGACAAATTCAAGGAGTTGACTACGATGAGACTTTCTCACCAGTAGCGAAGCTAAAGTCTGTGAGGATTTTGTTAGCAATCGCTGCATATTACAATTATGAGATATGGCAGATGGATGTCAAAACAGCGTTCCTCAATGGAGACATTGATGAAGAGTTGTATATGATGCAACCCAAAGGTTTTGTCGATCCTAAAGATGCTAACAAGGTATGCAAACTTCAACGGTCCATATATGGATTGAAGCAAGCATCCCGAAGTTGGAATCAATGTTTTGATAAGGTAATCAAAATTTTTGGTTTTATACAAACTTATGGAGAAGCTTGTATTTACGAGAAAGTGAGTGGGAGCTCTGTAGCATTCTTAATACTATATGTAGATGACATATTGTTGATTGGGAATGATGTAGACCTTCTTAATAGTGTCAAGGAATATTTGAATAATAGTTTTTCAATGAAAGATCTTGGCGAAGCAGCTTACATATTAGGCATAAAGATTTATAGAGATAGATCGAGACGCCTAATATCATTGTCACAAAGTACATATTTGGACAAAGTTCTAAAGAGGTTTGGAATGGAAGATAGCAAGAAAGGGTTCTTTCCCATGTTGCCCAATACGACCTTGAGTAAAACTCAAAGTCCAGCAACGGCAGAAGATAGAGAAAGGATGAGTAAGACTCCCTATGCCTCAGCCATAGGATCTCTAATGTATGCCATGCTATGTACTAGACCCGACATTGCATATGCTGTTAGTTTGACTAGCAGATATCAAAGTGATCCAGGAGTGGATCATTGGACAGCGGTCAAAAACATCCTTAAGTACTTTAGAAGAACTAAGGATATGGTTCTTTCTTATGGAGGTGATGAACAACTCGTTGTTAATGGTTACACCGATGCTAGTTGGAACACCGATCCGGATGATTCTAAATCTCAATCCGGATACGTATTTACTTTGAATGGTGCAGCAGTTAGCTGGAGGAGTGCAAAGCAAAGCGTTGTGGCGAGATCTTCAACTGAATCGGAATACATAGCTGCTTCGGAGGCTTCACAAGAAGCGATATGGATGAAGGAGTTCATTACAGAGCTCGGTGTGGTTCCAAGTGCGCTGCACCCAATGTCTATCTACTGTGATAACATGGGCGCCATAGCCAATGCGCAAGAACCAAGGTCACACAAGAAGCTGAAGCACATCAAGCTACGTTTTCACGCTATTCGAAAACATGTCCAAAATGGTGACACAAAGATTTGCAAAGTACACACAGATCTGAATGTGGCAGATCCGTTGACTAAACCTCTCCCGAGGGAAAAACATGACCAACACCAAACTGCCATGGGTGTTCGGTATATTACCATGTAATCTAGATTAGTTGACTCTAGTGCAAGTGGGAGACTGCTGGAGATATGCCCTAGAGGCAATAATAAATGTAGTTATTATTGTATCTTTGTGTTTATGATAAATGTTTACATTCATGCTATAACAGTATTAACAAGGAAACATTAATACTTGTGTGATTTGTAAACTAAATTAGAGTCCCTGGTAAAGCCTCTTTATAATACTAGCTTGTTGGTTAATAAATGATTGTGGTTTCCCTATCATGAACATTGAGATGTTATTAACAACAAGATCATATTGTTAGGAGAATGATATGATGGACATACTCCTATAGATAAGCGTAGCATAAAGATCAAGTCATTTTAATAGTTCAATTGCTATATGCTTTCTGATACATAGTAACCTAATTCCTTCGACCATGAGATCATGCATATCACCATCACCGGAAGGATGCTTTGATGACATCAAACACCACACCGTAACTGGGTAGTTATAAAGGTGGCATTGAGTGTTCGGAAAGTGTTGGTTGAGACACATGGATCAAGAGTGGGATTTGTCCATCCATATGACGGATAGATATACTCTGGGCCCTCTCGGTGGAATGTCATCCAATTTGCTTGCAAGCATGTGACTGGCTCACAAGGGATCACATATCACGAGAACGAGAAAAGAGTACTTATCAGTAACGAGGTTGAACTAGGTATGCAAAGATACCGACGATCAAAACCTCGGATAAGTAAACTATCATGAGACAAAGGGAAATTGGTATCGTATGTAAGTGGTTCATTCGATCGCAAAGTAATCGTATAAATATGTGGGAGCCATATGAATTTCCAGATTCCTCTATTGGTTATTGTTCGGAGAAGTGTCTCGATCATGTCCGCATAATTCACGAACCGTAGGGAGACACACTTAAGGATTCGATGTTGTTGAGTAGTTATGGAATGATGAGTAAGAGACCGAATGTTGTTCGGAGTCTCGGATGGGATCCGGGATATCACGAGGAGATCCGGAATGGTCCGGAGAATAAGATTCATATAAGGAAAGTCCTGTTTCAGGGTTGGAGAATGGTTCCGGTGTTTTCATCGGGAATGTTCTAGAAGGTTCCGGAAGGTCCGACACTCCGGAGGGGAAGGGTACATGAATGTGTCATAACAAGTTGGAATGGTTCCATCATGTACTAGGTGTTATCGCTGAGCAAAATAAAGGGATAAATCAAATCCTAGTTTGAAAAGTCAAACGCCAATTTGAAAAGTCAAACAGCAAGTTTGCTTGGTGGAGGGAGAGTAGGAAACCTACTTGGGGAGGAAGTCCCTCTCCCTCCACCGCCGGCCTTGGAGGCCGAGTTGGGGGAGGAATCCCTCCCCCTTGGCCGTGCCCTCCCACCTATAAAAGGAGGGGCAGGGCTGCCCCTCTAGACCTACACCTTGCACCCTCCAAACCCTAGCCCCAAGCCGCCGGCGCCACCACCTCCTGCTGCTGCCGCCGCCTAGGGCACCACCAACGCGCCGAGTTGGGGTGAAACCCTAACCCTAGCCGCCGGCTGGGCTCCTCCCTTGGTGCCTCTAAACCCTATATCGCCAAGGCCTCTCTCATAGTCCACCATACTCGCTTCGGCTTAAGGCGAAGCCCTGCGAGATCTCCCCTCTACTTCCGGTACCACGCCGTCGTGCTGCCGAAATCGCGAGGAGAGGGCTACAACCTCTGCTGCCTGCTGGAACAAGGGAGAGGAAGGTCTTCATCGAGTACCGAACGTGTGACCGACTGCGGAAGCGCTGCCGGAACGCAGTGCCGGACGGATCGTCTACACGATCTTGAGATCGGCAAGAGTACGACTACATCACCCACAAGAATCTGCTCTCGTTAAACACTTTGGAATCTTCGAGGGTGAGTTATTCCATCGACTCGTTGCTACAATCTAGTAGATAGATCTTGGCTTGTTTGTTTGTATGTGGTAGAATTTTTTTGTTTTCCATGCTACGAACCCCTACAACTAGTTCAATAATAAAAAAATTATTGCTACCTGGATCATTAAAAGATGCAACACTGACTGTTTGTTTTTTCTTTGCATAGAGCTAAAAAGGGAACACAGAACATGTTGGTTTGTGCAACCTATTCTACAGGTTCACAAGCGCGATGTCATTGTTTCCTTAACTGGTGGTGGTTCATCCTAAGCAATGACATACCTATCCTCTACTGTGTAGTTCATTCGCGGTTTGTGTTCCTGCTTTCAAAGGTCTGGCATGATGGCATTATAATTTATGTCTCGTTCATTCTTAGCTACTCCTATGAAAGTAACTGCATGCCCATTGTGTAGCTCACCAAAAATTCCGAGTCACCCAACGTCTCTTTCATTCTAGGATATACTAGTGCTTCCATATATATTTGTTGAAATGACCTGGCTAGTTTATATTTACTGAAATTCTAGGAAACCCTCTGTCTGATTGCTCAATTCACCTGTAGGTACACTTGTGTAATGTTTGCTTGTCCTGTTCTACAGGTTCACAAGCAATGCCATTATATTTCATGTCTAATGGTTCACAAGCAGTGACATATCTATACTCTATATGTAGTTCATTTGGGGTTTGCATTCTTGCTCTACAAGTTCTCTTATGATGCCATTATTATTTCTGTTCAGTTCCTAGCTACGATATTAACTGCATGCCCATTGTGTAGCTCACCATGAATTTTGGGTCATCCAACACCTCATGCATTCTAGGATAAATGACTTCTTCCATATATATTTGCTAAAATTCCAAGAAACACTTTAATTGATTGCTCATTTCATTGTATGCACACTTGTCTAATGCTTGCATGTCCTATTCTACAGGTTCGCAAGAGAGGTCATTATATTTCTAATCTGGTGCTGGTTCATCCTAAGCAACGACATAACTATCCTCTACTGTGTAATTCATTCGTGGTTTGCGTTCCTACTCTGCAAGTCTTGCATGATGCCATTATAATTTTTTGTCTCGTTCATTCTTAGCACGAAAGTAACTGCATGCCCATTGTGTAGCTCACTGCAAATTCTTAGTCACCCAACATATCTTGCATTCTAGGATATACTACTGCTTCTATATATATTTGTTAAAATGACCTGGCTAGTTTATATTTGCTGAAATTCTAGGAAACACTTTGTTCGATTGCTTAATTCATTTGTAGACACACCTATATAATGCTTTCTTGTCCTGTTCTATAGGTTCACAAGCAATGCCATTATATTTCATATCTAATGGTTCGTCCTAACGAACAACATAGTTATCCTCTATATATAGTTCATTCGGGTTTGTATTCTTGATCTACAAGTTCTCTTATGATGTCGTTTATTATTTCTGTTCGGTTCCTAGCTACGACAGTAACTACATGCCCATTGTGTAGCTCATAACAAATTCTGGGTCACCCAACGTCTCTTGCATTCCAGGATAAATGACTTCTTCCATATACATTTGTTGAAATGACCTAGCTAGTTTATATTTGCTAAAATTCTAAGAAACACTTTGATTGATTGCTCATTTCATTGTAGGCACACTTGTCTAAATGCTTGCTTGTCCTCTTCTACAGGTTCGCCAGAGATGTCGTTATATTTATAATCTGGTGCTGGTTCATCCTAAAGCAACGGCATAACTATCCTCTACTGTGTAGTTCATTTGTGGTTTGCATTCCTGCTCTACAAGTTCTGGTATGATGCCATTATAATTTCTATATGGTTCATTCTTAGGTACGACAGTAACTGCATGCCATTATGTAGCTCACCACAAATTCTGAGTAAACCAACGTCTCTTGCTTTCCAGGATATACAACTTCTTCCATATATATTTGTTGAAATAACCTGGCTAGTTTATATTTGCTGAAATTCTAAGAAACACTTTGTTTGACTACTCATTTCATTGTAGGCACACATTTCTAATGCTTGCATGTCCTGTTCTACAGGTTCATGAGCGACGCCATTATATTTCGTATCTGGTTCTGGTTCATCCTAAGCAATGACCTAACTATCCTCTACTGTATAGTTCATTTGTGGTTTGTATTCCTGCTCTACAAGTTCTATCATGATGCCGTTATAATTTCTGTCTTGTTCATTCTTAGCTACGATAGTAACTGCATGCCATTGTATGGTTTATTCTTCTATATATATATTTGTTGAAATGACCTGGCTAGTTTATATTTGCTGAAATTCTAAGCTACACACATTGTTATATTTCTCGTTTCATGGTAGGCACACTTGTTTAATGCTTGCTTGTCTTGTTTGTTTGACGTGATGGTCAATATATTTGAACCATTGACCAGTAGTAAACTCCAGTTCATAGCTCTTGTCGTATCAATTACATGAGTAGTTTGCCTTGTTTGATGTATTAACTTGTTATTGCTTAGTTTCATACTCCAATTATTGCTATCGCCACCAAAGAGGGGATTGCAAGATCATGTCTCACGTTTGTTTTCCAATGTAGATGTCACACTCGAAAGGGAGATGCAGGTGATGGAGAAAGCAAATTAAGGACTGCTATCAACTCGATTGTCAACTGAAATGCCGATTTTTCTTTCCCTTGAGTTGATAATAAGTAATAATTTTTAGTAGTTTGCATTTGATATAATATCTAGACTCCATATAGGCATTTAGTTGATTACGCCCACACATAGCGGTAGGCGGTATCGTACTTGCGCTAGCCAGGTCGATTAGGGTACAATATCATAATCTATATTTGCCCGTCTTGTATTAGGTCGACAATGAACAGTAAAAATGCTCACACATTGTACACCTTTTATTGTACAAAAATGGGATCCAGAAATGCAGAAACTGTAAAAGACCGTAAAAGTAACAAGGCCGACCCATAGGAGAGATTAGTAACAGTAACAAGCCATAACAGTGGCAGGTCGAAACAGTAAAATGCCGAAACAGTAAAAGGCCGAAACGGTAAAAGACCAAATAGTAAAATGCTGAAATAGTAAAAGGCCAAAACCGTAGCAGGCTGAAACCATAGCAAACCAAAACCATAATAGGCCAAAACAGGAACAGGCAAAAACAGTAACATGCCAAAACAGTAGGGACCAGAAAAATAACAGGCCAGAACCTTAAATTGCCAAAACAATAACGGGCTAGAAAAAGGCCAGGATCGCAGCAGGCCAGAACAGTAACAGACCGAGTTTGCACCAGGCCAGAACAGTAACAGGCTAAGGAACTCACCAGGTTAAAACAGTAATGGGCCAGAACATGGGCCGGACATTTACGGGCCTGAAAGGTTGTAACATCCCAAAAATATTAAACTTGGACCATCAAACTCTAATCATCAAAATTAGGGTTAATAAAAACTTTCCCAACTAAAAATATGAAAGCATTCATAGGTGTGTGTATTCAAAATTTGGATTCTTTTGAATTTCCATGGTTCTGTGTTTCCTTGCTTGTAAAATGATTATTAGGTGAAATAAACATCATCTAAATAATCCCCAAACTTTTCCCAAAGACAAACAACTCAAAATAAACAAATGAAGTGAATGGTCATTTTTGCCAAATTAACTCCCATGCCTACTTTGGCTATCCCTAGTTTTCAAAACTCAACAGAAACATTTGTGGATCTTTGCACCCCTTGTTAGTACTCATAATAAGGTACCAATTCCCACTATGTGATCATCCAAAAACATTCAAATACTAAGTTTAAATGACAGTTTAAAATTGAATCTATCTCATATGGGAAGATCCCACTATTTCAAAAACCACTCAAACAAGTTCACTTTTCAAAACCCAAGCACCCACAGAATCCTCAACACATGCCTAGCACACCCACCAAAAATCTTTTCAAAACTCAAGTTCTTGCGGCCATTTCATCAAACAGCTTGCAAATTCAAATCAAACAAATCAAAAACACTATTTTGAGCAGTGATTTGGTCAACCTTGTCCCTCTCTAGCTCACAGCAAACATCTAGTAGATCATCTAGCTTAGTTAGTAACCTCTAGCATCACTGTGAACTTGCCATTGCCATCAATGGTGAGCAGGCCGAGCCTCACCATGTCACCCCAGTGTGGACATCAAGCTAGAGGAAGAACTAGCTGTGCCAACCTTTTCTGGGACGTAGCCCATGCCTCACCGCCCCCTCTCGACCAGCCCTAGCTCAAGGACAGAGACAAGAACTGCCAGGAACACCGTGCCCGCGCCGCTGTCGACCATGCTGACGCGCACCACCGTGCACGCGTCGTTCCTACTCAACCAGACCACCTCGAGCCCTTGCCGCCCGCCAGCATGAACCCCACCGTCCCAAGAGACCACTAGACATGATCGTTTCCTCGCCCGTACCCCGTAGCCACAGCTCTTCGTCGAGGACGCCGCCTCTGCCGCGCAGAGCACCGCACATTCCCGACCAATTGCCACCGCCCCTAAGCGCGCATTCAATCTCTAGAGCATCACCAGGAGACCGCACGTCGATCGCCAACCTCAGCCATACCTCTAATCGCTTGTAGCCATGTCGCCACCGTCGCCTGCCCATCCCTCTCGGTCTCGCCGTCAAGCCTATAAAAGGAGACGACCCCCAGCCGATTGAAGCACACCATTCCACTCCCCTCACCTCACTGATCATTCCACCCTCTAGATGGAGCACGAGGAGCAGCAGCTCGCCGGAATTGCGCCAGAGCAGGCTGCCTCTGGAGAAGAAGGGAGCCGTTGATTTCGAGCACCTCCGGAACTGCCTCGACCATCCCTGAGCTCGCCATCGACCACTCATTCGTTTGCCCGCCTCGACGTCGTCGCTGTAGCCCTGGTATGCCCCCTATGCACCCCCACTGAACCGCTAGGGTTCGAGCTCACCGGTGACATGTTCATCGTCAACGACGACCCTCAGCCATTGATCGCCCTTCTAATCCAACGAACCACACCGCCCCATACCGCTTCGCATGTTATGAGCCACTGACTGGTGGAACCCCCCTGTCAGTTGCGCCCCGCGCTGCGGAGTGACACTGGGCCGGCCCATTAAACTTTCCCGCGCAGCCCAACCGTTTGAATTTAGATTTTTCTATTTTAATTCAAACTCAGTTCTGTCGCTAGATTCAAAATCAACCCAGCTCGATTCAGTAAACCAAACTGCATGAAACCAATTTTGTTAGAAAGGTACTGAAATGCTTAATCCAAGCCCATTGGATTCAAATCATTTGGATATGTAGATCACCCTTGGTAAAAATAACAAGTCAGAAGCTTTTCTGCATTCAAACATTTTTCAAAATTCAACCATAATAGCTTTTGAGTTGATTCCAACTCTCAAAAATCACATTTGATCATACCTTTCAGAATATATAAAAACATATCGGTTTACTTACAGAAATAATGTCCAAGTAATAAAAGAATGCCACATTGGCATTTCTAGTCACTTTATTTATTAAAAATAAAAAGGTTAAACCTTATTAAATTGTGACACCACTTGAAATCACATTCCCTTGTACTGAAATATGTGGTGATGACATGTGTCAACATGTTCCCATGTTTGGAGTTGGAGAATATTAAATCTTAAGTAGTTTTTCAATGAGTAGAAATTACTTTTCTCAAATTAAAATAAATAAGACAAATGCTTTAATCTTGTAATGATAGGTGATGATGCTAGATCATCTATAGAACAGCTTTGTGTGATGATTGAAAATAGTTAAGTATTGTTTGGTGATTGTGTACCTCGTATTTATTTATAGACGCTAGTACCGACCAAGGATACGAGGAGGAAGGAGGATACTACGAGGAAGAAGCCAAGGAGAACTTCAACCACTACTCTGCTCAAGGCAAGCTTATACTGATACTTATGCAAGCCAATAATTGAAACCTTGCAAGCTAACCCTTGCAAGATACCCTACTTATGCAAGCTAATACGTGCTTGTTACCATGCCCACTATATGCCTTAAGCATATGTGATCATACCCACTTGATACCCAATCCTAGTTTTATTTGCAAGCTTTATACTTTATTTCTTTATCAAAGCTATTTCTTAGAGTTTACTTAAGTGACTTGTAGATTCTAGGAGGATAATTGAAGGTTGCATAAAGAGCATTAAAATTGTCCTAAGCTAGATAATCTTGATGTCATCCTAAGGCATGAGACTGAACTTAATTAATCTCCACTTGTTTACCACCCCTCATTAGTACGCACCCCACCTGTAGATGCTAGTGCTAAGCATAAAACTTGATCAACGTTAGATAAGAATACTTTGTGAAAATGGTTATGAAAACCTTAGAATGATGAGTCATTCTACTGAGATGTTTTGACATGTGTTTCCGAACACCAGATGATTTTGATGATGAAAATGTTGAGGCATGAGCCTTAGCCCTTTATAAAACTGATGGTTGTCTAGATGCGATACCATTCCAATTTTACCGTACAACCACAATACCCGAAAATTTGGTAGGGCTTGATTGAAAATTTATATACCTTAGTATGGGTTCCCTCACGGCCAAGGTCTGAGCTGAGGCTACCTTGTGAAGATTGTCCACCTATGCAGTACCCAAGATGACAGTTGGTCATGGTTGGGAGGCCAAACTCACAGGAGAGGTGCCTATACTAGGGCGTGTAATTGAAAGGTTAGGATTGATTATCCGCATACTGAGTATGCTGAATTCAGGATTTGTTCCTGACGGATGTATCGAATGTTGTGGTGAAAGTGTACAATCTCTGTAGAGTGTTAAACTATTCGAATAGCCGCGTCCGCGGTTATGGACAGTTGGAGTGGCCATACTATTCCCCCGTCAGATGTTTTCAAAATGGCTTATGAAATGAATTGAGACTTTGACTTGACCACAACAGACTTGTGATATGAAATTTAAATTCCCACATAGGTGTTATAAAACTTCAACTAGCTTTCTTTGCTTTTGAACTTAGTAGAGGTAAATCTGGCTTTTTGCAAAACAACCCTAGAGCTTAGTGTCCTAGTACAAAAAAACCCTTCACTTGTTAGTATTAGTTTGCGAGTACTTAAAGAGAACTCATGGCTTTGTCCCTGGCTATTCATGTGGCCAGACTATGAAGAGGAGTACCAGGATGATGGACCCCAGGAAGGTTACGACAACTAGGATCATCTCTCATCGTCAGCATTGCCTGTGACCCCGAAGATGGAGCTTCGCCTACGCTACCTTTATTATTACGTTATTCTGCTGCTTGAGTTGTATTAAGAACTGGATCATGAGATCCTTATTTGTGTAATACCTTATGTATGGTTTGTAATGGATGATGTACTGTGATATCCAAATCTGTTATGTCTCGCAAAAATGGTAATCCTGGGATTGCGATGTATGGCATAACAGGCATCTGGGATTAAAAATCCGGGTGTTGACAAGTTGGTATCAGAGCCATCCTGGCCATAGGAGACCCTAGTTAGACTGGACATTTGAATCAAAAACTTAGTTTCAAAACCAAAGGAAGCAAATATTTACAAAAAACTTATTCCCATTCTTATCACTTTGTTTCTTTCATAAAAATTCATGTTCCTCAAAAACTCTTACAAAATACATAAAATTTGACACACTTGATCACTCTACTAACTTACTCATCCTATATTCTTATAGATGGACGTGAAGTACAGCAAGTTTTATCAGTTGGGGAATGGAGGAGACCTCATCTTTGAGTGGGATTTGGACCAGCTTTCGGAACATCTGGAGCGTCCGCACCCCGAGTTCTTCGGAGATCAGCTCAATGATCAGGAAGGAGATCGGCAGTGGCTAGTTGTTGCAAGTCTCCGAGGAAATATTGAACCTCCCACTGCCGAAGGAATTCAGTTCACCTTAAGAGAGAACAACTGGCTCGATGGACTTGCTAGAGCCATGCAGGAAGCTCTTGCCCGTCTGTGTGGGCAGAGTATCAATCAGATCAAGTACCCTCTTTGAGTTTTGTCCAAGGCGTGATGCTATGGGACAGCCACTAGAAGCCCCATACCACCACGAGCTGAAGACTCAGTTGGACCACCCTAGCTTCATGATGTACGATCGTCAGCAAGAACTGGACAATGCCCGTGACTACTCCAACCACAAGTCTGCCATCATCAGGACGAAGGATCACACCATCGCCATGCTAGCGAAGGACCGCAAGTCTCGCCGCCGTCATCTTGACAAGAAGGAGCGCATCATTGCCCGTCTTCACCACCGTATCTCGGATTTGTAGGAGACCATCCACGAGAGAGACATGCAGTTGGAGGAAAGGGAGAATGCCGGAGAAGATCTTCGTGGAGACCCCTACTCCTATCTCAGCGATGATGATGATTTTCTGGAAGATCAGGCCATGGACTTCTTCACCGATGAGGATGATTTTGCCTTCATTGATGACGATGAGGATGACGATTACACTGACTCCGAGGAGTAGTAGCACTTGAGCACTAGCGTAGTGAGTTGTATTCGGTCCCACTGTATCGTAGTTTCTAGAATGGTTCTTAAAACCATCTGTTTTCCTTTATTGTGGTGTGTGTTGTATCGTGTGCTATGAATGAACGAATGAAAAGCAAGTTGCTAGAAAATCTGAGTCAAACTTTAAAAACTTTTCAAAGTCCCTGAACCATAGAAATTTCCCTCTTTTCTCATGATCTATCTCAATCTTCAGATGCCTCGCGGAGGAAGTGGTTCATCCCCGGACCCGATATTGTAGATCCTGCAAATGTTGGTTTCTGACCACGAATCTGAAAGAGCCGAACGTCAAGCCAACTTAGCCACCCTTCAGCAGATAGCCCTGCTAGCCCACAACAATCAAGGCCAAGGAAATCAGGACAACCATGGATCTAAGCTCAAGAATTTCCAGAACACCAACCCACCTATTTTCACTTGGCCTTGACTGGTATGCCCCCTAGATGCAGATGATTGGCTGCAAACCATGGAAAACAACCTGGAAGTTGCCGGAGTGGAAGCTAACGAGAAAGTTCTGTTCGCCACCCACTATATAGCCGGAGATGCAAGAGCATGGTGGAACAGTGTTCGTGCAATGACCGGAGGACAGATGATGACCTGGGAGGAATTCAAGGTCAAGTTCAGCAGAACCCATGTGCCACCGGGTTTGATCAAGAGGATGAGAGATGAATTCAGAGAGCTAAAGCAAGGAAGGATGACTGTAGTGGAATACCGTGACAAATTCTTGTCATTAGCTAGGTATGCCCCGGATGAGATCGACACTGAAGCCAAGAAGAAAGAAAGATTCTTGAATGGTCTGCATGATGAGATGCAGACGGGTGTTGGTCAATATCCCCTTTGCTGATATTGAAGCCCTCGTCAACTCTGCCATTCAGATGGAATGAAAGATCAACCAAGCCAATGAGAACCGCAAGCGTCGCATGATGCATCAGCCAGGAACCCATCATACCCCAAAGTATCACCCCAACCCATCTCCAGGATTTGCCCCGAGAACCAACCGACCCCCGATGACACGTCCGACCTATCCCAACCGTGGAAACCCAAGGCCCAGAGGAAATCACAACAACCCCAGCAACTCTAACAATTTCAACCGTGCACCACCCAAGTTCAACAACAACAATGCTGCCGCCAACACCAACACTGCCCCGAGGACTGGAAGCAATGTTGTGCCTGTTGCAGCAAAGGACAAGTCGCAAGTGACTTGTTACGACTATAGAAATAAGGGTCACTACTCCAATGAGTGATCCAAGAAGAATGCCGCATCCCCCAATGCAAATGCCCCAGCTCAGCAGCAGCGTCGTGTTCAGCCAGAAAGAAGGTTTGCCCTAGGGAATTCGCTCAACCGCAACGGCCGTCTTTTTCTCATGCATGCTGAAGAAGCCCAAGAAGCGCCAGACGTCATGCTGGGTATGTTTTCTGTTAATTCAGTACTTGCTAGAGTGTTGTTTGATTCTGGTGCATCGCACTCATTTGTCACCGAAGAATTTGCATGCACTAGTAAGATTCAACCAACCAAACTGAAGCATGTTATGATTGTTCAAATCCCCGGTTCAACCACCAAAGCTAGGCAAATTTGCAAAGCCGTCCCTATCCGAATCCATGGCATAGATTTTTATGCTAATCTGATAGTACTCAGAACTAAAGGTTTGGAAGTAGTACTAGGAATGGATTGGATGTCCAAACATAAAGGATTAATTGACTGTGCCAAGAAAGCCATAACCATGACCAGTACAGCTGGAGTATCAGTGGAGCATGTATCTGAAACCTTACCTCGTCAATTCAAGTGCAGCAAGAGTATAGCCCAACCTACCATTGACCAAGTCCGGATAGTTTGTGAATACCCCGATGTATTTACAGATGTTTTGCCCGGTATGCCCCCAGATCGGGATATCGAGTTTATCATTGAACTAATCCCAGGAACAGGACCCATAGCCCAAAGACCATATAGTATGAACCCGTCTGAACTAGCGGAACTGAAGAAGCAACTGGATGCCATGCTAGAAATTGGATTGATTCAACCAAGTGCGTCACCATGGAGATCACCTGTCTTGTTTGTGGACAAAAAGGATGGAGGTAACCGTTTGTGTACGGATTATCGGAAGTTGAATGATGTCACTATCAAGAACAAATACCCGTTGCCCAAGATAGAAGATTTGTTTGATCAGTTGACCGGTGCCAAAGTGTTTTATAAGATTGATCTTAGAACTGGCTATCATCAACTCAAGATTCGCACAGAGGATATTCCCAAGACTGCCTTTACCACCAGATATGGATTATACGAGTATACCGTCATGTCTTTTGGATTAACCAATGCCCCTGCTTATTTCATGAATCTCATGAATAAGATTTTTATGGACTTCCTGGATAAGTTTGTCGTTGTTTTCATCGATGACATTCTGATTTATTCCAAATCAGAAGAAGAATATGAGCTACACCTAAGGACCATTCTTGGAACCCTTAGAGAGCATCAGTTGTATGCCAAGTTTAGCAAATGTGAATTCTGGTTATAGGAGGTAGGATTCCTCGGACACATTATATTAGCCGGAGGAATTGCCGTTGACCCTGCAAAGGTGAAAGATGTCAAAGATTGGCAAGCCCCAACCACCCAAACCCAAGTTCATGCATTTCTCAGATTGGCGGGATACTACCGCAAGTTCGTAGAAGGATTCTCAAGTATCGCCAGACCCATGACCCAATTGCTGAAGAAGGACAAGAAGTTTGAATGGACGGACAAATGTGAAGCGAGTTTTCAAGAACTCAAGAGGAGATTGATTTCAGCCCCAATCTTAATCATGCCGGATATCACGAAGCCCTTTGACGTGTATTGTGACGCATCCAAGATCGGTCTCGGATGTGTGCTAATGCAAGAAGGCAAAGTTATATCCTATCTATCTCGACAACTAAAACAGCATGATCAGAACTACCCAACCCATGACCTCGAGCTCGCCGCTGTAGTTCTAGCCCTGAAGACATGGAGGCATTACCTGATGGGAAACCATTGTGAGATTTATTCGGATCACAAGAGCCTGAAGTATATATTCACTCAGAAGGAGCTGAATATGAGACAAAGAAGATGGATTGAGCTAATCAAGGATTACGACCTGGACATTCACTATCACCTCGGTAAAGCCAATGTGGTAGCAGATGCCCTTAGCATATTGCCGTGTCGCTTGAACTTCATGATTTTGAAGGAGCAACCAAGCCTTTACAAAGAGATGGGAGATTTCCAAATGGAATTAGTGAGTGAAGGATTTTTGGCTAGCATAGAACTTCAACACACTTTGATCAGCCAGATCAAGGAGGCACATAAAGGAAATGCTAGTATCGACGGAATCAAGCGTCGTATCGGTACAGGCAAAGTACCCAGATTCACCGAAGACGAAGAAGTAGTTCTGTGGTACAAAGGATGTCTTTGTGTACCAGCAGATTCAGAGTTGAAATAAGTGATTCTGAAGCAAGCACATGATACTCTTTATTCTATCCACCCCGAAGGAACGAAGATGTATCAAGATTTGAAAGAGCAATTTTGGTGGCATAAGATGAAGAGAGAAATCGGAAGCCATATCGCCAAGTGTGATATATGTCAGAGAGTCAAGGCGGGACATCAAAGACCCGCTGGATTGTTGCAATCATTGAAGATTCCGGAATGGAAATGGGATTCCGTTGGAATGGACTTTATCACTGGATTGCCTACTTCTAGTAGGGGAAATGACTCTATCTGGGTCATAGTTGACAGATTGTCCAAAGTTGCCCATTTCCTACCAGTCAAGACTACGTATCAGAGTTCGAAGCTAGCGGAGTTATACATCGCTAGAATCGTCAGTTTGCACGGAGTCCCCAAGAACATTGTATCTGATCGAGGAACTCAGTTTACCTCGAGATTCTGGAAGAATGTCCAAGAAGGTTTAGGCACCCGACTAGATTTCAGCACAGCCTATCACCCTCAGACCGACGGACAAACAGAGTGAGTAAATCAAATACTCGAAGACATGTTGAGAGCATGTGTGTTAGAGTATGGATCTAAATGGGAAGACTGTCTGCCGTTTGCAGAATTTTCATACAACAACAGTTATCAAGCTAGTTTGCAAATGGCCCCATTTTAATTCATGTATGGAAGGAAGTGTCGCACCCCTTTGAACTGGTCGGAAGTAGGAGAGAGTCAGATTTTCGGATCCGACATCCTACGAGAAGCAGAAGAGAAAGTCCATAAGGTTCGTGAGCACCTCAAGACCGCCCAGTCAAGACAGAAGAGTTACACCGACAAGAGACGTCGAGACCTCGCTTTCCATATCGGAGATTTTGTGTATCTGAAAGTGTCGTCGTTAAAGGGAATGCAGCGTTTCCAACTGAAAGGAAAGTTAGCCCCCAGATATATCAGCCCCTTCAAGATTCTGAACCATCGAGGAGAAGTGTCGTATCAATTGGAACTACCCGAAGAGATGTCAGCCGAGCACAATGTGTTCCATATCTCATTACTTCGCAAGTGCCTCGAAGTTCCGGAGAAGACTGAAGTGTTCAAGAACATTGATCACCATACCATAGAGATCAACGATGAACTGACCTATCCTGAAGTACCCATCCCTATTTTGGAAGAAGATTTCAGAACTACTAGAACCCGAAGCATCAAGTTTCTCAAGATTCAGTGGAGCAACCACACAGAAGAGGAAGCTACCTGGGAGCGCGAAGATCACATCAGGACGGAGTTTCTCGATATCTTCAAATCCTAGGTAATCTTTTTCGTCCTTTTTCAAATCTCGGGACGAGATTTTGTTTAAGGGGGGAAGGTTTGTAACATCCCAAAAATATTAAACTTGGACCATCAAACTCTAATCATCAAAATTAGGGTTAACAAAAACTTTCCCAACTAAAAATATGAAAGCATTCATATGTGTGTGTATTCAAAATTTGGATTCTTTTGAATTGCCATGGTTCTGTGTTTCCTTGCTTGTAAAATGATTCTTAGGTGAAATAAACATCATCTAAACAATCCCCAAACTTTTCCCAAAGAAAAACAACTCAAAATAAACAAATGAAGTGAATGGTCATTTTTGCCAAATTAACTCCCATGCCTACTTTGGCTATCCCTAGTTTTCAAAACTCAACAGAAACATTTGTGGATCTTTGCACCCCTTGTTAGTACTCATAATAAGGTACCAAGGCCCATTTTGTGATCATCCAAAAACATTCAAATACTAAGTTTAAATGACAGTTTAAAATTGAATCTATCTCATATGGGAAGATCCCACTATTTCAAAAACCACTCAAACAAGTTCAATTTTCAAAACCCAAGCACCCACAGAATCCTCAACACATGCCTAGCACACCCACCAATTTTTTTTCAAAATTCAAAACTCAAGTTCTTGCGGCCATTTCATCAAACAGCTTGCAGATTCAAATCAAACAAATTAGAAACACTATTTTGAGCAGTGATTTGGCCAACCTTGTCCCCTCTCTAGCTCACAGCAAACATCTAGTAGATCATCTAGCTTAGTTAGTAACCTCTAGCATCACCGTGAACTTGCCATTGCCATCAATGGTGAGCAGGTCGAGCCTCACCATGTCACCCCAGTGTGGACAGCAAGCTAGAGGAAGAACTAGTTGTGCCAACCTTGTCTGGAAGGTAGCCTATGCCTCACCGCCCCCTATCGACCATCCCTAGCTCAAGGACAGAGACAAGAACCGCCAGAACATCGTGCCCGCGCTACTGTTGACCATGCCAAGGCGCACCACCGTGCACGCATCGTTCCCACTCAACCCGACCACCTCGAGCCCTTGCCGCCTGCCAGCATGAACCCCATCGTCCCCGGAGACCACTAGACATGATCGTTTCCTCGCCCGTACCCCGTATCCACCGCTCGCCATCGAGGATGCCGCCTCTGCCGCGCAGAGCACCGCACGTTCCCGATCAATTGCCACCGCCCCTAAGCGCGCATTCAAGCTCTAGAGCATCGCCAAGAGACCGCACGTTGATCGCCATCCTCAGCCATGCCTCTAGCCGCCCGTAGCCATGTCGCCACCGTCGCCTGCCCATCCCTCTCGGTCTCGCCGTCGAGCCTATAAAAGGAGGCAACCCCCAGCCAATTGAAGCACACCATTCCACTCCCCTCACCTCACTGATCATTCCACCCTCTAGCCGGAGCACGAGCAGCAGCTCGCCGGAATTGCGCCGGAGCAGGCCGCCTCTGGAGAAGAAGGGAGCCGTTGATTTCGACCACCCCCAGAGCTGCCTCGACCATCCCTGAGATCGCCGTCGACCACTCATTCGTTTGCCCGCCTTATCATCGTTGCTGGAGCCCTGGTATGCCCCCTATGCACCCCCACTGAACCGCTAGGGTTCGAGCTCGCCGGTGACATGTTCATTGTCGACGACGACCCTCAACCGTTGATCGCCCTTCTAATCCAACCAACCACAGCGCCCCATACCGCTTCGCGTGTTATGAGCCACTGACTGGTGGAACCCCCTGTCAGCTGCGCCCCGTGCTGCGGAGTGACACTGGGCTGGCCCATTAAACTTTCCCGCGCAGCCCAACCATTTGAATTTAGATTTTTCTATTTTAATTCAAACTCAGTTCTGTCCCTAGATTCAAAAATCAACCCGGCTCGATTCAGTGAACCAAATTGCATGAAACCAATTTTGTTAGAAAGGTACTGAAATGCTTAATCCAAGCCCGTTGGATTCAAATCATTTGGATATGTAGATCACCCTTGGTAAAAATAACAAGATATAAGCTTTTCTGCATTCAAACATTTTTCAAAATTCAACCATAATAGCTTTTAAGTTGATTCCAACTCTCAAAAATCACATTTGATCATACCTTTCAGAATATAGAAAAACATATCGGTTTACTTACAGAAATAATGTCCAAGTAATAAAAGAATGCCACATTGGCATTTCTAGTCACTTTATTTATTAAAAATAAAAAGGTTAAACCTTATTAAATTGTGACACCACTTGAAATCACATTCCCTTGTACTGAAATATGTGGTGATGACATGTGTCAACATGATCCCATGTTTGGAGTTGGAGAATATTAAATCTTAAGTAGTTTTTCAATGAGTAGAAATTACTTTTCTCAAATTAAAATAAATAAGACAAATGCTTTAATCTTGTAATGATAGGTGATGACGCTAGATCATCTATAGAACACCTTTGTGTGATGATTGAAAATAGTTAAGTATTGTTTGGTGATTGTGTACCTCGTATTTATTTCTAGACGCTAGTACCGACCAAGGATACGAGGAGGAAGGAGGATACTACGAGGAAGAAGCCGAGGAGAACTTCAACCACTGCTCTGCTCAAGGCAAGCTTATACTGATACTTATGCAAGCCAATACTTGAAACCTTGCAAGCTAACCCTTGCAAGATACCCTACTTATGCAACCTAATACGTGCTTGTTACCATGCCCACTATATGCCTTAAGCATATGTGATCATACCCACTTGATACCCAATCCTAGTTTTATTTGCAAGCTTTATACTTTATTTCTTTATCAAAGCTATTTATTAGAGTTTACTTAAGTGACTTGTAGATTCTAGGAGGATAATTGAAGGTTGCATAAAGAGCATTAAAATTGGCCTAAGCTAGATAATCTTGATGTCATCCTAAGGCATGAGATTGAACTTAATTAATCTCCACTTGTTTACCACCCCTCATTAGTACTCACCCCACTTGTAGATGCTAGTGCTAAGCATAAAACTTGATCAACTTTAGATGGGAATACTTGGTGAAAATGGTTATGAAAACCTTAGAATGATGAGTCATTCTACTAAGATCTTTTGACATGTGTTTCCGAACACCAGATGATTTTGATGATGAAAATGTTGAGGCATGAGCCTTAGCCCTTTATAAAACTGATGGTTGTCTAGATGCGATACCATTCCAATTTTACCGTACAACCACAATACCCGAAAGTTGGGTAGGGCTTTACTGGAAACTTATATACCTTAGTATGGGTTCCCTCACGGCCAAGGTCTGAGCTGAGGCTACCTTGTGAAGATTGTCCACCTGTGCAGTACCCAAGATGATAGTTGGTCATGGTTGGGAGGCCAAACTCATAGGAGAGGTGCCTATACTAGGGCGTGTAATTGAAAGGTTAAGATTGATTATCCGCATACTGAGTATGGTGAATTCAGGATTTGTTCCTGACGGATGTATCGAATGTTGTGGTGAAAGTGTACAATCTGTGCAGAGTGTTAAACTATTCGAATAGCCGCGTCCGCAGTTATGGAAAGTTGGAGTGGCCATACTGGTCCCCCGTCAGATGTTTTCAAAATGGCTTATGAAATGAATTGAGACTTTGACTTGACCACAACAGAGTTGTGTTATGAAATTTAAATTCCCACTTAGGTGTTATAAAACGTCAACTAGCTTTCTTTGCTTTTGAACTTAGTAGAGGTAAATCTGGCTTTTTGCAAAACAACCCTAGAACTTAGTGTCCTACTACCAAAAAACCCTTCACTTGTTAGTATTAGTTTGCGAGTACTTAAAGAGTACTCATGGCTTTGTCCCTGTCTATTCCCGTGGCCAGACTATGAATAGGAGTACCAGGATGATGGACCCCAGGAAGGTTACGACAACTAGGATCATCTCCCATCGTCAGCATTTCCTGTGACCCCGAAGATGGAGCTTCGCCTATGCTACCTTTATTATTACGTTATTCCACTGCTTGAGTTGTATTAAGAACTGGATCATGAGATCCTTATGTAAGGTTCCCAACCTTTAATAAGGTAGATATCCATGTGTTTACAATGCTAGTCCCTGGATCAATAGCTAGCATCCATAGTTAAGATGTAATATCAAGATACAAAGGTCATAATACAACTTTATAACCAGGAATAAAATAATTTATTACATCTTACATAGCTCATTTGGCTATCTCATTACAATGCAGCAGAAAAACTATATAGCATGGAGTCCTTCGTCTTCAAAGTGCCACAGGCAATCATGTTGGTTGTAGACTTGTAATCCTAATCAACACACTTAACATCAAACAAACCTGCAACATAATAAGTTGCAGCCACAAGGGTCAATACATTTGAATTGTATTGGCAAGTTTCACTACTATGTAGAAATACGTGGATCCTATCATTACATGCATATTTTGCTAAGTAGGGTTTAGGCTCATTTGCAGAAAGCAAAATAATTTTATCCTATCTTTTCAAAATAGTTTTGATCTTTTGTCAAATCTTTCTGAACTTCTTGGAAAACTCCAAGTGCTTCAAATCCCTTGTTGTCACCATCAAGTTTTACTTTGAGAAATTGGAATGTCGAGATCTTCCATAGCTTCAGGCCTTAGTTTCTTAGTGTTGTCCATAACCGGGGACACGGCTAAGTACTTAGAATTTGATCTTCTGCAGAAGTTGTACACTTTACCCACATGACACAATCTCGTCTTGTTGCCACCAGTGGCCGCTAGATAAGTACTCACCAAGATGGAGTACTGGCAGATCGAGAATGTGACAAAGTCTTTCCATAGGAGTCCTCCCAATACACAATGCTAGCTTGTCAACCAGGCACCAATGTAGGGTTAAATTTCCCTTACACAATTCTAGTTAACCTGAAGATGCCAATGCATGGGTCTTCCACTATGTAGTTGACTAAGCCAGAACCCATTTAGCATGTGGCTGTACACGGAAGCCACTGTACGAGAAACATGTTCAATCTCTAAGTCCCTAGGTGGTTTTCTTCTAGTGCACACGCAAAAAGATAGCCATATAAACATGGTTCCCTTTGTTGCCACCTTGTCCAAAACTTGAGTATCCTTGTCCACCCAGGTGGTTCATTGAGTACTTGTTTTATTATATAAAACATATATCTTTTCAATACTTCATATAATCATATCATGTATCCCATCCCAAATATATAGCAGGGCTAAGCTTACTACAACTACAATGTTTCCACTAAGGGAGATATAAGGGTATCCTATTAGGATTTAGCATAGCATAAAATATAGTAATCCTTATCATGCATGTTACAAAAATCCATTAAGTGCAATGAAAATAGTAGGACTTGGATGATAGTGTCACTTGCCTTTTTAGTAGAGAATGTTGGTTCACTTCTTGATCTTGCTAATATCACACTCTTCTAATTTCACTACAATTCAATCAAGCAAACACATTTTCAAACCAATATTCAAACAATTTATCACACATAAAATAATAGAAACTAGGTAATGCATGCAAGCATGCAAAAGATAGTTTTATTTGCAAAAGTCGTTCCTACTAGTCTCTAAACATTATAAAGTTCAAAGTGGTAATTTACTAAAGTGGTAAAACCATTTGCAAAAGTTTTCATCTCAAAAACCAATATCATGATAAGGTGATATTTTATGTAGTTTGAAATTATATTTTAGCAAAGTAATAAATTTATATGGTTCATCAAATAAGTTGTTAATCCACAAAACTTGATGTTTAGGGTCAGAAGGTTTGAATCCAATCATTTCCCAAAGGTTTCACTCAAAAATCATTTCTAAATCAAAAACAATATTTTTATTTGACTAGAAATGCTCTCACTCTAATATTTATTCCTTAACTTCACATAATACATTTTTAAATCCATAAGTTGGTTCCTAGGGTCAGTAGGTTCACAGCAAACCATTTTGCAAAGATTTCATATTAAAAATATATCTAGAACAATTTTTATATTCAAAATAAGCCTACACAAGTTTCTGCAATTTCAACCAATTTTACAGAAGCAAATCATTAAACAAAGTGCATGGTTGCAAAGTACTTGTTCTGCTGAATCCATTGATATAAAATTTGCAAAAATTTGGACGTGTAGAACTAAAGTTATGAATTTTACAAGTTTGCAATTCAAATAGATTCTATTTTCTGTTTTTAACAAAACCTTGTCCACGTGGCTCGATCTTATTGGCCGGTACCGCTTCGGATGGATCGAGCTGTTCTGACCGCAGGATCTTATTTAGATTGCACGGCGCAGATCGAGTGATACCCCTTCGTTAAGTCATCTGTTCCTACGCGTCAGATCTAAATCTAACGGTGCAGAAACATTCGACCACAAAGTGGCGACGCTGCGATGGCGACAGGCGGCGGAGCGCTCTGGCGGTGAGCTTGCCGACAATGCAGGAATCGAGGGAGAGGGGGAAATGTATTACAGCGTTCGCGTGGTCGAGGTGAAGCTCGAGGTGTTGTTGTTTTGGCGAGGGGCGCATCGGAGAGGCGACGATTGCTCGCTGGAGTGTGCAGCGGCGTCGGGCTCGTCTGGATGTCGACGGGGACGGAGCTGCAGGTCGCCCTAAGGCAAACGGGAGGGGCGTTAGATGCGGGCGATCATGGAGAGTATGGGGGCATCATTGAGAGGGCTCGGGGCGGTCGGTGCTTACCAGGGAACTTCGTCGGAGCGACAGCAGACGACGGCGCGCGCTCAGGTGATGATGAAGCCGAGGCTACGGGGCACGCGCGGGCGAGTGCGAGGTACTGGCAGGTGCGCCTGGTGCTGGCGAGCAAGGTTGCATGCAGTGGGAGGCGAGGGGCGGCTGGTCGGCGCCGGAATTGCTCGGAGACGTCGTCGGAGACAGAGGTGGTGTGGGGACAAATTCGAACAGCCCTAGGGCAGAGAAGCAGGGCCGAGTGAGGGGAAAGAGAGAGGAGAGCGTGGCGCTTATTTGTGCGTGATCACCGGAGGAATTAAGCCTGCCAATTAAGCGAATTGATCACCGCAATCAAGGCAGCAACGGCGAGGGAGACGTGGTCGCGGGTGAGAACGACGACGTGCTGGCGTGGGGCCGTGCTAACAGTGAGAGAGAGAGGGGGCACGGGGTCCACTGCTCAGTGTCTGGGTGGATGCGAGGTTGAGTGAAAGAAAACGATTCGGCAGAGGGGTGTAGGTGGGCTGCTAGTTGGGCTTGCTGGGCCTGTTTGTTTCATTTTTTATTCTGAAAGCTTTTTCTTTTTCCAATATGAATTTCTGTTTTGATTTTCAAACAAATAATTCAAACACCAATTCAAATCAAACCACCACCAAACTTTAGGTATAGATTAATTCTGTTTAAGAACATAATCCAATGTCCAAAATAAAATAATACTTTTATTCTTTTAGGATCTATTATTAAAATAAAAAGACCTTAGTCTTTATTTCAAATAAGGTTTAATTTATTTAAAAACTCTATTTGAAATCTAAATAATACCAAAACCTTTTCAGTAGGTTTCATTTGAAAAACAAAAACACTTGGAAATCTTATTTAAAATAAATTAACAAGTTTTAGTGTTTTAAAAATGGAAAAGCCTTTACTTTAATAAAATTGGATATTAATAAATCCTCATTATTTTATTTAAATAAACCTTTACTCTTTTTATCAAATAGAAATATTTTATTTCAAAAGCTTGGCCAAGATTTAATTTGGCTCTATAAACTAATCTTTATTTATAATTCTACCTTTGCTTTTGAAAACCATATCTTTTTATTAAAAGATCCAAAAATAGTGATTCCAACTATTATAATTTTTATTTATTAATTGTTTATCTTTTTAAATCCCTTTAGGATTTTATTTGATCAAAATAGGTTTTGATGTTTCCAATTGGAATCAAAAATTTCTTTTCCCCAGAAATTTCATTCTTTATTTATTTATTTTGTTTATTTCTTTTTCACATTTCAAAATTTGGAAAATTTTGGGATGTGACACCTTATTTGTGTAAGACCTTATGTATGGTTTGTAATGGATGATGTACCGTGATATCCAAATCTGTTATATCTCACAAAAATGGTAATCCTGGGATTGTGATGTATGGCATAACAGGCATCTGGATTAAAAATCCGGGTGTTGACAAAGGTAGGGCCCAAAGTATATGGGCCCGGTCCGAACAGTACGTGGATATACAGTAATGGGCTAGAAAGGTTACGGACAAAGCGGAGTGGCCAAACGGGCCCATTTTGAACAGTACAGGGCGGAACACTAATGGGCCCAGATATTTATGGGTTGTGCGAACGGGCCAACTCTAAACAGTGTGTGTGGAAATAGTAATGGGCCACCTATGGCTGCACAAGTGGGACCATTTGTAACAGTGCGTGGCAAAACAGTCATGGACCATGATCCTATTGGGCTTCCTTAATGGGCCGGCCCACTTAATAATTACCAGGCCTTGGCTAGCCTTGTCTTCGACCACGGTTTCATTGACAGTTAACGGTGTTAATTTTCCGTTAACGGCGCTCGCCACGTAGCAGTTTGTATGACGTCAGTAGTCAACGCGGCTGGCAAACACATCTATGACAGAACGACTTTTCGTGGCCGAAGGGTGCGATCCGCCACGGTCAAAAAAAACATCGTAGAATCATTTGTGACAGGGCTTCGATGACCCACAAGTATAGGGGGTGTACCGTAGTCTTTCGATAAATAGGAGTGTCGATCCCATTGAGGAGCAGAAGGTGTTGAACAGTGGTATGGAGCAGGAACTCTCTGCGAATATTTAGCAAACGGATTTTTAGTGGTTGTCTGATAAGGCAACAAAACAAACTGCAAGTAATAAAGAACAAACGCAGCAAGTGGCCCAATCCTTTATTAGCAAAGGACAAGCCGGTGGAAATACTTATAAGGACCAAATGTTCTCGAGGACACATGGGAATTCTGTCAAGTGCTTTCGCTTCATATAGTTGAGTACTCTTCTTTGGTGTTATAAGTGTTGTGTGGGTAAACCTGTGCTAATGTACCGACCGTACTTGGACTAATACATACTTGTGATTAAACCCCCTGTAAACATCCGTAACTACAGGAAAGTAATTAAGATATAAATCTCACCACAGCCTTAAACTCTAAGATCCTACACTCCCTTGTGCAAAGGTGTCCTAACGGGGGTTTAGGTTTCTGTCAATCCGGCAACCCCACAATTAGTAGCCAAATACACAATGCATTCCTCTAGGCCCATAAATGGTGAAGTATCATGTATAGTCGATGTTCACATGACACCACTAGAAGAATAGCACCACAACTTAAATACTAAACCACTGAATAACAACTCAACACAAATCCACTAATAACAACATGACTTCTCCCATGTCCTCAAGAACTAAATGAACTACTCACAAGACATCATATGGATCAAGATCAAAGATGATATGATGATGGATAACAATCTGAACATAAACAATAATCCAATGGTTCCACTCACAAGCATCAACTATAATAGTAATTAACACCGGGAAAGTTTCCCCTAAGAACTAAAGCAATATCCAACACAATTATTACAGCGGGACGGAGTGGTGATGATGGTGCTGGTGGAGATGATCGTGTGGATTATGATGATGATGATGATCCTGATGCAGCCTAGCTTGATGATGGTGTTTATGGCGACGATCTCCCCTCTCCAGGAAGGAATTCCTTTAGCAGAAATCTGTCTGCCGGAGACATCTTTCTCTCTCGGTGTTTTCCGCCGCCCAGAGGCGGCGGAAATCTATCTGCGGTCACCCACTGGCCTTAGGGTTTCGTAGGGAAGATATAGGCGAAGGGGCAGAGTCGGGAGCCAGGCAGGTGGGCCACACCTGCCCTAGGCACGACCCAGGGTGGGCTCGCGCCTAGGGAGTGTGGGCCCCCTGCGGCCCCTCTTCGCTCCTCCTTCTGGATTCCTCATTCTTCTGGAAAAATAATATTTTCCCATATTTTTCTGGTATTTTTCCGATCTTCGCGAAATTGCATCAAAACGCCTTCTTATCCATCAGAATCCAGACTCCGGCAGTCCATCCTCCAAGAATCATCCAACATGCATAAACGGATGAAAAGCCATAAGTAATACCTCATAATAAGACAAATATCAATGAATAGAGGTAGATTATGATATAGAAAGGTGATGCAAATTGGGCATATCAGGCTTCTACCAAGAAGGGCATCCGTCGTAGAAGGATTTTTAGCCACGAAAAACAGACCTCAACCACGAAAATCGTCCATTGTAAAAAGACATTTTTCTTGTAGTGAGAGCGATTTGTTTGTTGTGTTCTGCAGATGACAAATTAGGCGCAGGGAGATTCATTTCATGATGATAGTGAATGTGCCAGGTGGGTGAGTGATAAATGTAACAATTATAATCTTATAAGTATGTGTGTAGGCAAGCAACCTGTTGGGGGGATAAACCCCGGTAGGGTCATGAAGGGTAAAACATTGCCCAGCTTGGCTTGCGCCGAGTAAAGAAAGAACCAGACCGAGTAAGTATGGCCGGATAGGATAGTTATGTGCGGCCGACATAGAAACTATGTCGGCCCATATAAGACAAATATGTTAATCTTGCAGGAACCAACGAGCTAAGTCTCACGAGGAAGGGCCGAGTCAGATAGGATGCGTGGCTTCTTTCCGAGTGAGGTTCAGGAGGGACCATGGTAAAGCACGGTCAAAAGAGAAGGGCGACACCGGGTGACATAAAAGGAGCCGGGTGACGCCTAAAGCAAGGGCTGACGTACAAAGTTACTGCATGACGCCAAAAGAACTGGAGGCAACATACATGAAGACCGTTAGCTGTCTAACTTTATGGAATGGGCCACTGGGCTTAGTACAAGCCCATGACCCGGCCCGTACAGTGAAGACTAAGATCCAAATAGTAACCCTAGGACCCAAAGGGGTGTAACCTAGCTAGACATCGCCTATATAAGGAGGGGTATAGCTAGGGTTTGAGGGGGTTGGACCTAGTAGAGAACTAAGGCACTGAAGCTTGGTTCGTACAACTCAAGGAGCACTTGTAAACATCTAGGGTCAATAAAATTCCCAAGTGTGGAGAGTTCATCCTGTTCTTTGTGCGTGGCTAGACCGTGCACACCCTTCCTGGTGACCACAAGCATCCATTCGGCCCCCAACATAAGCCTACCCATCGCATCTGCCGTGACACCACCACGATAGTTGGCGCCCACCATGGGGCAGAAGCAGGTGCTTGATGGAGTCTTCATCCGAATGGGCAACATCATCGCCAAGACCGGCGAGCGCATCTACTCTGGCCTTATCCAGAGGTTTGGAGCGCTTAACTTCGTCAGCGATAATGCGGGATGCTTCGGGACCAGACCGTTCCCTAGGGGCGGTCTCTTCATCAATTTTGGCGAGCACCAGGTCTACGTCGCGGTGCGCGTGGAGCGCGTGTTCCGGAGCATGTTATCCTGGCGCCGGATCCACCTGCGGTTCCAGACGCAGGAAAACTCCACCAGCTCGTCTCCGTGGAGGTAATGATGACAGCTCCTAACCCGGCAGCACCTCCGGTAGCACCTATAGTGAACGAGGATCCTGAGGGAGGAAATCAAGAGGAAACACCAAGGGCTGCAAGAACAGCAAAGGCACCGCTAGAAAAGCCAGAGAACATAACTAGAAGTAAGAGATCCAAAGAGCTGCAAGAGACAATAGACAAGTTAGCAGAGCCAGTAGCGCAAGCAGCTGATCCGACACGTGTGCGAGCCGAGTTAGAGGAGGCCAGAATAAAGGTTCTGGAGAAGGCAAAGGAGTTAGCGCAGTTACAGCAAGATGTGGATATCACAATATGAGAGCTCGACTCGGCAAATCGAGTCAAGGGTGCAAAGACCCGGCTTGATGCAACGAGGTTAAGAGGGAGAAACCTCAACGAGGAGTTGGCAGATGCAACGTCAAAGTTGACACCAGAAAATAGCAACGAAATAACCATGCGCCAACATACAATACTGCAGCAGCGAACCTGAGAGCCGTAGAGGCAGCCATTGCAGAGCTCCCCCATTTGACGGGTGAAGCAAAGAAAAAACAACAAGCGCGAGTCAATGAACTGGTAAGAGCAGCAGGGCTGCTGAATGAAGCGTACTACAGGGCAAATCCGGGTATAGCTGGGAGGTCACAACTAGTTCGCTCGGCAACTCCAATCCCAGCAAGATCAACGGGTCATACAGCTTCTTCGCCAGGAGTGGTGCCAAGGCAAAGAAAAGAAAAGAGTGTGGATTGAGGAAGGAACAAGCAAATGGTTACCTATGACCCGGCAATGGCTTAGGGAAACCCAGCACGTGCACAGGGAATAAGAAGGAATAATGTATAGGGAAATGAGAACTAGGAAAATGCAGGCCGAGAAATGCAAGCGGGACAAAGGAATGACAATGGAGGGCAAAATTTTGCGTCTCAACCTAGGCATGGAGCTCACTCGGCAGGAGGAGGAAACCCAGCTCCGAATAATGCGCCAGCTCAACCCAAAAGAAGACAGCAAAGCGCGGGAAAAGCAGTACAGCAACCTGTGGACCTGAACGCAAACAGATACAATGATGGTTACTCGGTGATGGTGAATGACGGGTATGAATTTCTGGATCACGCCTACCAAGCAATGGGAGCCAGACTCGGAGGCCGAAATCTTCAGCCGGATGATGCAAGGCTAAAGCTTGATAGAATAAAAATGGTAGAACTGATCAAGTCGCAAGGTCCATAGGGTCCACCATGCTTTGGCCCAAGGGTCATGAAGGATCCACCAGTACCAAATTTTTAGCTGGCCAGAGGAACGAAAACTTATGATGGAAGAACAAAGCCAAAGGACTGGCTCATAGACTATGGAACTATTGTGAAAATCGCACGGGGAAATTTGAGATGGGCAGTGCGGTATGTGCCGTAGATGCTAGAGGGACCAGCACAGGTGTGGATGAATAACTTGCCACCCGGAAGCATCAACAGTTGGATCGACTTTCAGGATGCTTTTGTTAGCAATTTCACAAGCACATACAATAGGCCGAATCGCCCGCAACAGCTAGCAATGTGCAAACAAATGCCGAATGAGATAGACAGAGAATTCCTCACAAGATGGTGCACAATGCGTAACTCTTGCGAAGGGGTAATCGAGTCACGGGCTATCGCGTGGTTTGCACAAGGATGCAGACATGGAAGTGTGTTATGGCAAAGGTTACAGATAGAGATGCCAGCAAGCTTGGCAGAAACAATAAGGATTGCTGACTCGTATGCGTTAGGAGACCCGACTCGGCCTCTGCTCATGTCGGCAGATAGGTTAACTGAGACTCAGATCTATGACGCTGCCGGATCGCAAAGGCGCCAGGAAAGAGCCGAGTATAGAAGCAAAAGAAGAGATGAAAGGCCAGACTATAGGTATGGTCCGACTCAGGTTGCGGCCGTGAGTCAGGATCATCCAGATGCTGGAAGTAGCCAATGTGAAAGGACAAATGGGCAACAACAGTGGATACCAAAGAATGATGGCAAAAAGCAATATGAACAAAGGAAGCCATATCAGGACAGGCAGAAATATACTTATGAGATGATGTTGGACCAACCATGCAAATTTCATACGCCAAGTCCGAGTAAGCCAGCCAATCAGACAACAAGGCAATGCACTTGGTTTCATAAAGGAGATAGAGTGGATTCGCCGACTAAGCAATGTAACACCCTCAGAATCGGCCCTATGCAAGTTTTAGCGATCCCCGCCAAACCCGCATAGAAACGATTCAAAGGTGCCCACCAGGCACTTTCGTGCGGGTGGAAAACGAAGTAATATCATTACACAATAGTCCACGATGGAACCCACAGAACAGATATATACAACAACGACTCCCTGAGTCAAGAATACGGATACACAATTCAAAGATCCAAATCCACTTGAAAATGGTACAGCGTCCGACTACGGACAAGATGCATATGGGGCTAAGAGCCCGGAAGAATAACCAATGGCGTCCATAACCCTGCCCAGGCCAAGCCGGAAGGGTAACCCTGCTAACGACGTCGATCTCAAAACCTGCTTAAACAAAAGGGGTGCCGACAAAGGGAAAAGGAAAAAGAGAGCGGTCAGTACTGAGGCCAGTATACGGCGAGACTAGAATTCGGCGGTCCTCGCCTACATAGGTATGGTGGACTGAAGCGGCAGGGCAGCATGCACTAAACAACCTATAGAGACTCAATACAACTGACGGCTATCAGATAGGGATAAGAAAGACCTATTCGGATCCAACCTGAAACTATCACCAAGCATACCCATCCTGGTATTTCCCCCTCGAGACCAAACGAGGAAGTCAACCGAGGAACTCACACAGTTGGCAGTTTTATTCATTTCGTTATAGTTGCGGCAATTACTAGTCAAATATAGATAGCATGAGTCATCCTGATATAATAAGCAGTGGGCAGTTTTAGCTAACCATTCCGTTGTAGTTGTAGTACTTACTAGTCAGATACATATAGCATGAGGCATCCCAAAACCCAGCAGTTGTTGGTACTTTTATTTAGTCATTCCGTTGTAGTTGCAATACTTACTAGTCAGATACAATGGTAACATGTGACAATCCAAACCAGCAGTTGTTGGCACTTTTATTTAGCCATTCCATTATAGTGAAGCTGATTACTAGTCATTATAAAGTCAAATTTATAGCACTAATTTAGTTATAGTTGTCTATGATCGAGATACTGTGCTCCAAGTCGTCCATAACCGCGGACACGGCTTTCAGAAAGTTTTACCCTGCAGAGGGGCACAAATAGCAACACACGCACGATCAACCTCGAGAAAAACCAAATGAAACCCAACGAGACATCACGACAGTGCAATTGCAAGATTCATATAAATTTAAGGGGGCCACCCCACCAAGCTACTCGCTACGAAGTTGGCCGGCTCCGAGACGGACCCAGAGGTTTGTGACGACGGCTGTAAACGACTGGGAACCCAAAAATGTGACTGGGCTTATCGATACCACGAAAACATGGCACGGGGTTCCAAAACAGTACATGCGCTCCATGTGCAATCGTAAATAAAGCAGTAAAGCATGGCGTAAGTACAGGATAGTAATAAAGCCCCAAACTACTTGTGGACCCAAGAAATAAGATATGACTCAAGCTCTGGCTAGGGGGATTCATGGTCCCACATGCGGATAGTGCGAATAATCAAAGAACAGGTATCAAGTACTCGGGGTCCTACGGGACACAAGTGGATGGTTAAAAACCAAATAACATCTATTGCCCACCTATGCCTCTGCATTATTTACCTACTTCAATTTTAGTTATTAAATGGTAATTAAAGCCATGATCATCTCCAACATTAAACATGCAGCATTACTTTAACAACTGTGGTACTTGACGACACGCAACTGCACCTGAGCAAGCGACTACGACACGCAAGTCCAACTATCTATCAAACAACATGTAATAGGATGTGTCCCAGGCAATATAAGGCTGCAAGGGATATCATGAGTACGAAAACTAGAGCATCGCAACACAGATAGCAATAGATCAACAGGAGGAAATAAAGACTATAAAGTAAAATAGGTAGAAAGAGGGAGAATGCTCGCCTGAAAAACATTGCCGAAGATTCGTAACCGAAGAACTTGTCGAAACTCACAACATCTCGTCGTCCTAAACGGAAAGAAGCAAAACACTAGAAAGGAACAAGCGATGCCACAATTACAACTAATACGGAAGAACCGACATGATTACGATATGATGCATGATATGACAAGTTAATGATGCAACTATGTCAAAAATGTATTAGAGGCATAGCACATTAGCATTCGTGAGGCATTATTAATAAGAAGCAATTAGTTACCAATTTTATTTATCATATTTTATTGTATAAATAATACTGATTATAAAACTGCTCTTAACGCATGATGCAAATGATAACATGGATATCATGGTTGGAGAGGTCTCGCCGCGCTGATCGATTTGGACATATTATTTGTTGAATTCGGAGTTATAGATTTAAAGTTACGCAATTATTAAGAATATCTATTTTATTAATATTTATTAATTCGAAAATTTTAAGATGCTCAAATGTTATTATAAATAGCATAAACAGATTCCTCACATTTTTCTGATTCAAAAATATATATTATATACATTATCTGGAGTTATGAATTTAAATTTTATACTATAGTCAAAATTGTTTAAATGGGGGCAAAGTCAAAGGTTTGATTAGATAGAGTAAAATCTGATCAAATTTGAAAATATGGTTGGATTTATATTTGAAAAGCATTCATATTTTATATTTTATTTTGAAAGTTTCTGCCAATTCCAACTATTTAAAGAGATACGAATTGATTTGTATTTATCGCATCTCTCGAATTTTATTTGTATTAGAAAAGATCCAGAAACTTTTTGTACACCGGCAGATTGACCCATAGAGGCAGACAAGTGGGGTCAGAGGGTCGCGGGGCACTGCAAGTGCGGAGCAGACACGTGGGTGAGCCTGAGACTCCGGGTTGATAGGCAGAAAAGACCAAGGGGCTTTCTTTAAAAGGGTCCAGACGGGACGAGTTTCAGACTGACGAAACTGAGTGTGTTTGTGCGAAATTGGTTAGCTGGACCGATCTTGCCGAGACGATGACGACGAATCCATCGAGAATTTAAGAAACACGCAAAAACTAGAAATGGGGAACTGACATGGCTTACAAGTTTGATGTTAGAGTTTTCGTCAAACAAGGTCTTCAGAGACGGGAAAAATATGAAGAACTGAGAGTATTTTGATAGGTTTTAGACTGATAGAAAAATCAGAAAAACGCAGAGATCAGGCTGTCTTCTCCAAATGATTCCAGGATCTATAGGCCATGGATTTGAGCGGGGTTTTTGGGTTTAGAAATAGGGAACAACAGATAGCAATTCACGTCAAGGCGGCGTCGATGAAGGAGATCTGGAGCGACGGGAAAAGACCAAGGTTCAGACGGTTGCGCGCGGGCTGGTGCGCGCGCGTGTAACAAGTTCAGACATGTGGGTGTGTACACGCGTGGTGCAGGAACTGGATCAATCGTGCCGGCTTGTGCAAAAAGAGCTAGCTAAAGCTAGCTAGAATTGAACTGAATGTGTTAGATGTTGCTGTTGTGCGACTCGAACGCGCTCAGTAACTGAAGAGAAAAAAATACAAGTATGCAACTAGATTTTCGACAGTTAAACAGATAAAAACCAGCCAGAAAAGAGGAAGAAAATTGATCGCGTTAGTGCTCGTTTTGCTGATATGAGGCTATGGGATTTGTCCTGGTAACACCAGGCCTTGGTGCGTTTGATGATATTCGGATGGGGGCGATCGAATTTGAGCAGAGTGAGACCGGGAAGATGGACAAAACATGGCGGGTGGTGAGGCACAACATGGCAGCAAGGCGACGAACGGCGGCGCACCGATGGAGATTAGATGCAGGGAAGGCAAGATAACATGCAACACAGCTAGGCGCTGCTTACGGACACGCTGGATGCTAAAAGGGTCGACGTGATGGTGGAGCATTTGCAAGTACGGCGGTGGCCGCGGGTGCACGCGGGGCGCTCGATGAATCGAACTCCGACAACAGTGGCTAATAAGATGCATGGGCATGTCTGGGGTATAGAGGGAGGCTCACCGGAGTACCATGTCCTAGCCCAGCTAGGCAAGGTGGGGGTGATCTGGCGGGCTGCCCGTGCCCCCGATGCTCCTGGAGTTCTTCAGGCTCCGGCGAACTATGGCTTCTCCGGCGAGCTTCAGCGGCGACCTCTGGTATAGCGTGATGTAGGGGAACGAGATGAACCTCCTGGACGCCTTGGACACCTTCTAGCACAGCTCCAACCGCGCTCCTTCTGGCCTGGCCGATCTAGGGTTTAGAGGGGCATGGGGTGGCCATGGCCATGCTTGGGGAAGGAGGAAGGAGGGAGAGGGGTTCCTGGGGTCTCAGATCTCGATCTGGGGTCTAGGTTAGGTGATGGAGATAAGGAGGGGAGCACATGGGCTTCTTTGATTAGCTTTCCAAGGGAGAGGAGAGGCTCGGGGAGGGTTTTGCTTTTCTTCTCTCTTTTTCCCTTCTTTGATGATTGCTGGAAAGAGAGAGGAAGAGGGACCAGGAGGGGTGGCTGGTTTGGATGCTTTGCCAAGAAAGGGAAAAAGAGGGAAGAGAGAAAGATGCATGCACGCCACTTACATAAGTGCACATGCACAACACATGCACATGGCATATTTAAGAATGGTTTGGATCAAACTTGAAGATAGCCATGTGTAGAAGAATAATGAAGGAACCATAAATATATATATGGCATGAATTAAAACCCAAAAACATGTGCTCACATATATGAATATGGTGGGAGGGGTATGATCATATGGAAGTTGATATGGACAAGTGGTAGCATGGGAAGAATTAGAAAGAGATGCCCCCAACTCAACTTGGGCATATAACAATTTATCAAGAAGCAAATACAATATATCAAAAGGCTCATACAAGTGATGCAATATAAAATGCATGTGGGATAAGAGCCAAATAGAGGGGTTTTTATATGATGCTCAAATGCAAGGTGACATGGAGACATGAGTATGATACCATGATGATGCACAAAACAAAAACACCAAGCGATTTTATAGTAGTGGTTTTACCCAGGGTGCTACAATTCGACACCACTAACAAAGAATCTCGCCCTCGAGATCCGCCTCATGCTACGGAGAAGAAGGTCGACGGTCTGAATCTTCTCGCTTCATGTAGGTCCTCGCGACACCACTAACAAGGATTATTTCTCCATCTTGAAATTGGCGACACCACCAACAAGGGTTGATGTGTCGAGAGATCACTCCGGCGAAACACAAAGGAAGGCAAAGGTCTCAAAAAGATGAGGCCACCTCTAACTTCCCTGGAAGGAGTAAAATTGCATCGATCCACCATTCAATGTACAAAAGCGAATGATAAGAGTAGTGGTATGGTCGTGACTCCATCTCGCACTCAAAGCATTACTCTATACATGAATAGCTGAACTGTGCAACTAACTCTCAGAATCAGCCTGAAGATCTCGACAATCGAGGTTTGGAAACTAAGGAGGGATGGAGATTCTCATTAGATCTGATGTAGATGTCTTCGTCGTATCGGAAAACACCAGAGGATAGAAAGAAAAAAATTTAGTGAATTTTTGGTCCACTGAAAGATACAATAGAGGAAATTTCCTTAGATAGCATGAAGACCAGATGTCGAAGCACCGTTACAAGAGGATGGAAGTGAAACCCTGAAGGTACGACGAGAACCCAACCACGAGAATTCCTGAACTCGAAGAAAAGATAAGAGAGCAAATTTAAAACACGTCGAGGTAAGAGGAGCATAGCAAAGGGGTAAGGAGTAAAAGCAGACCTAATCAGATCTATCCAAACGATTTTTCAAAATAGTTTTGACACTCTACAACGTCCGTTAGCTAGGTCATCCTACAGGCTAGACCAGTGGGGTATCGTAACTGCTGAGCTCTGATACCACTCTGTAACACCCTCAGAATCGGCCCTATGCAAGTTTTAGCGATCCCCGCCAAACCCGCATAGAAACGATTCAAAGGTGCCCACCAGGCACTTTCGTGCGGGTGGAAAACGAAGTAATATCATTACACAATAGTCCACGATGGAACCCACAGAACAGATATATACAACAACGACTCCTTGAGTCAAGAATACGGATACACAATTCAAAGATCCAAATCCACTTGAAAATGATACAGCGTCCGACTACGGACAAGATGCAAATGGGGCTAAGAGCCCGGAAGAATAACCAATGGTGTCCATAACTCTGCCCAGGCCAAGCCGGAAGGGTAACCCTGCTAACAACGTCGATCTCAAAACCTGCTTAAACAAAAAGGGTGCCGACAAAGGGCAAAGGAAAAAGAGAGCGGTCAGTACTGAGGCCAGTACACGGCGAGACTAGAATTCGGCGGTCCTCGCCTACATAGGTATGGTGGACTGAAGCGGCAGGGCAGCATGCACTAAACAACCTATAGAGACTCAATACAACTGACGGCTATCAGATAGGGATAAGAAAGACCTATTCGGATCCAACCTGAAACTATCACCAAGCATACCCATCCTGGTATTTCCCCCTCGAGACCAAACGAGGAAGTCAACCGAGGAACTCACACAGTTGGTAGTTTTATTCATTTCGTTATAGTTGCGGCAATTACTAGTCAAATATAGATAGCATGAGTCATCCTGATATAATAAGCAGTAGGCAGTTTTAGCTAACCATTCCGTTGTAGTTGTAGTACTTACTAGTCAGATACATATAGCATGAGACATCCCAAAACCCAGCAGTTGTTGGTACTTTTATTTAGTCATTCCGTTGTAGTTGCAATACTTACTAGTCAGATACAATGGTAACATGTGACAATCCAAACCAGCAGTTGTTGGCACTTTTATTTAGCAATTCCATTATAGTGAAGCTGATTACTAGTCATTATAAAGTCAAATTTATAGCACTAATTTAGTTATAGTTGTCTATGATCGAGATACTGTGCTCCAAGTCGTCCATAACCGCGGATACGGCTTTCAGAAAGTTTTACCCTGCAGGGGGGCACAAATAGCAACACACGCACGATCAACCTCGAGAAAAACCAAATGAAACCCAACGAGACATCACGACAGTGCAATTGCAAGATTCATATAAATTTAAGGGGGCCACCCCACCAAGCTACTCGCTACGAAGTTGGCCGGCTCCAAGACGGACCCAGAGGTTTGTGACGACGGCTGTAAACGACTGGGAACCCAAAAATGTGACTGGGCTTGTCGATACCGCGAAAACGTGGCACGGGGTTCCAAAACAGTACAGGCGCTCCACGCGCAAACGTAAATAAAGTAGTAAAGCATGGCATAAGTACAGGATAGTAATAAAGCCCCAAACTACTTGTGGCCCCAAGAAATAAGATATGACTCAAGCTCTGGCTAGGGGGATTCATGGTCCCACATGCGGATAGTGCGAATATTCAAAGAACAGGTATCAAGTACTCGGGGTCCTACGGGACACAAGTGGACGGTTAAAAACCAAATAACATCTATTGCCCACCTGTGCCTCTGCATTATTTACCTACTTCAATTTTAGTTATTAAATGATAATTAAAGCCATGATCATCTCCAACATTAAACATGCAGCATTACTTTAACAACTGTGGTACTTGACGACACGCAACTGCACCTGAGCAAGCGACTACGACACGCAAGTCCAACTATCTATCAAACAACATGTAATAGGATGTGTCCCAGGCAATATAAGGCTGCAAGGGATATCATGAGTACGAAAACTAGAGCATCGCAACACAGATAGCAATAGATCAACAGGAGGAAATAAAGACTATAAAGTAAAATAGGTAGAAAGAGGGAGAATGCTCGCCTGAAAAACATTGCCGAAGATTCGTAACCGAAGAACTTGTCGAAACTCATCACATCTCGTCGTCCTATCCGGAAAGAAGCAAAACACTAGAAAGGAACAAGCGATGCCACAATTACAACTAATGCGGAAGAACCGGCATGATTACGATATGATGCATGATATGACAAGTTAATGATGCAACTATGTCAAAAATGTATTAGAGGCATAGCACATTAGCATTCGTGAGGCATTATTAATAAGAAGCAATTAGTTATCAATTTTATTTATCATATTTTATTGTATAAATAATACTGATTATAAAACTGCTCTTAAGGCATGATGCAAATGATAACATGGATATCATGGTTGGAGAGGTCTCGCCGCGCGGATCGATTTGGACATATTATTTGTTGAATTCGGAGTTACAGATTTAAAGTTACACAATTATTAAGAATATCTATTTTATTAATATTTATTAATTCGAAAATTTTAAGATGCTCAAATGTTATTATAAATAGCATAAACAGATTCCTCACATTTTTCTGACTCAAAAATATATATTATATACATTATCTGGAGTTATGAATTTAAATTTTATACTATAGTCAAAATTGTTTAAATGGGGGCAAAGTCAAAGGTTTGATTAGATAGAGTCAAATCTGGTCAAATTTGAAAATATGGTTGGATTTATATTTGAAAAGCATTCATATTTTATTTTGAAAGTTTCTGCAAATTCCAACTATTTAAAGAGATAAGAATTGATTTGTATTTATCGCATCTCTGGAATTTTATTTGTATTAGAAAAGATCCAGGAACTTTTTGTACACCGGCAGATTGACCCATAGAGGCAGACAAGTGGGGTCAGAGGGTCGCAGGGCACTGCAAGTGCGGAGCAGTGCGGAGCAGACACGTGGGCGAGCCTGAGACTCCGGGTTGATAGGCAGAAAAGACCAAGGGGCTTTCTTTAAAAGGGTCCGGACGGGACGAGTTTCAGACTGAAGAAACTGAGTGTGTTTGTGCGAAATCGGTTAGCTGAACCGATCTTGCCGAGACGATGACGACAAATCCATCGAGAATTTGAGAAACACGCAAAAACTAGAAATGGGGGAACTGACATGGCTTACAAGTTTGATGTTAAAGTTTTCGTCAAACGAGGTCTTCAGAGACGGGGAAAAATATGAAGAACAGAGAGTATTTTGATAGGTTTTAGACTGACAGAAAAATAAGAAAAACGCAGAGATCAGGCTGTCTTCTCCAAATGATTTCAGGATCTATAGGCCATGGATTTGAGCGGGGTTTTCGGGTTTAGAAATAGGGAACAACAGATAGCAATTCACGTCAAGGCGGCGTCGATGAAGGAGATCTGGAGCGACAGGAAAAGACCAAGGTTCAGACGGTTGCGCGCGGGCACGCGTGTAACAAGTTCAGACATGTGGGTGTGTACACGCGTGGTGCAGGAACTGGATCAATCGATCCGGCTTGTGCAAAAAGAGCTAGCTAAAGCTAGCTAGAATTGAACTGAATGTGTTAGATGTTGCTGTTGTGCGACGCGAACGCGCTCAGTAAGGACGAATGCATCGAGCTCCTTTTTAACTGAAGAGAAAAAAATGCAAGTATGGAACTGGATTTTCGACAGTTAAACAGATAAAAACCAGCCAGAAAAGAGGAAGAAAATTGATCGTGCAAGTGCTCGTTTTGCTGATATGAGGCTATGGGATTTGTCCTGGTAACACCAGGCCTTGGTGCGTTTGATTTTATTCGGATGGGGGCGATCGAATTTGAGCAGAGTGAGACCGGGAAGATGGACAGAAACATGACGGGCGGTGAGGCACAACATGGCAGCAAGGCGACGAACGGCGGCGCACCGATGGAGATTAGATGTGAGGAAGGCAAGATAACATGCAACACAGCTAGGCGCTGCTTACGGACACGCTGGATGCTAAAAGGGTCGACGTGATGGTGGAGCATTTGCAAGTACGGCGGTGGCCGCGGGTGCACGCTGGGCGCTCGATGAATCAAACTCCGGCAACAGTGGCTAATAAGATGCATGGGCATGTCTGGAGTATAGAGGGAGGCTCACCGGAGTACCATGTCCTAGCCCAGCTAGGCAAGGTGGGGGTGATCTGGCGGGCTGCCCGTGCCCCCGATGCTCCTGGAGTTCTTCAGGCTCCGGCGAACTATGGCTTCTCCCGCGAGCTTCAGCGGCAACCTCTGGTACAGCGTGATGTAGGGGAACGAGATGAACCTCCTGGACGCCTTGCACACCTTCTAGCACAGCTCCAACCGCCCTCCTTCTGGCCTGGCCGATCTAGGGTTTAGAGGGGCATGGGGTGGCCATGGCCATGCTTGGGGAAGGAGGAAGGAGGGAGAGGGGTTCCTTGGGTCTCAGATCTCGATCTAGGGTCTGGGTTAGGTGATGGAGATAAGGAGGGGAGCACATGGGCTACTTTGATTAGCTTTCCAAGGGAGAGGAGAGGCTCGGGGAGGGTTTTGCTTTTCTTCTCTCTTTTTCCCTTCTTTGATGATTGCTGGAAAGAGAGAGGAAGAGGGACCAGGAGGGGTGGCTGGTTTGGATGCTTTGCCAAGAAAGGGAAAAAGAGGGAAGAGAGAAAGATGCATGCACGCCACTTACATAAGTGCACATGCACAACACATGCACATGGCATATTTAAGAATGGTTTGGATCAAACTTGAAGATAGCCATGTGTAGAAGAATAATGAAGGAACCATAAATATATATATGGCATGAATTAAAACCCAAAAACAATTGGATGTGCTCACATATATGAATATGGTGGGAGGGGTATGATCATATGGAAGTTGATATGGACAAGTGGTAGCATGGGAAGAATTAGAAAGAGATGCCCCCAACTCAACTTGGGCATATAACAATTTATCAAGAAGCAAATACAATATATCAAAAGGCTCATACAAGTGATGCAATATAAAATGCATGTGGGATAAGAGCCAAATAGAGGGGGTTTTATATGATGCTCAAATGCAAGGTGACATGGAGACATGAGTATGATACCATGATGATGCACAAAACAAAAACACCAAGCGATTTTCTAGTAGTGGTTTTACCCAGGGTGCTACAAGCAACTACCACCACCTCCCCCTCCACCGCTCATAGGAGGAAATGTCCAAACTGTTGGAGCTGAACAGACAACCGAGGTATCATAATCAAGAAAGAAGAGAAGTTGTGCACCAGGTGCATAACCCAAGAGGTGACGACGCTCATGGCGGCCATGGAACCAGAAATGAGTACAGAGAACATCACCAGAGTTATGTCGTCTTTGTCACAGATGAAAGGATACGGATATCGCCTAGAGGGGGGTGAATAGGCGATTAAAACTTTTCCTAGAGTGGCTCAACAAAGGCGGAATAAAACTAGTGTTTACTTTGTTAAGCACAACCTAGAACAACTAAGGTTCACCTATGTGCACCAACAACTTATGCTAAGCAATACAAGCAACAAAGTGATAGCAACATATATATTACTTCAAGCGTGAAGGCTATCACAATGTAAAGTGCATAAGTAAAGAGCTCGGGTATAGAGATAACCGAGGCACGCGGGGACACCAATATTTTACCGAGTTCCTCCCAACATGGAGTACGTCTCGTTCGGATAGGGGGTGGTATCAAACCACCAACACCACAAAAGGCCTCCCTTATTCTCCGGTGAATCTCACCCCAATGGGATCGATCCACATTTCCACTATCGGTACACTTGTCGGTGGCAACCGGAACCTCTCACAAGGTTGGGGTACTTCTCCACAACTTAATTGGAGGATCCCAACAAATTCCACAAAAGGCCACAATGCCACCAAGGCCAAAAAACCGTCTAGGGTTCCAAGAACCCAAGAGGTACAAGCTCCAATGAGTCACACGAACCAAATCCTCCGAGGAGAACTCAAACCGATGCACCAAATGCAAATGGCAAGAACACCACAAAGGTGCTCAAATCCCTCACTCTCAAGTTCCAACAAAGCTACTAAAGCTATTGAGGGAACAAGAGAGGAGGAATGAAAGAGAGACACAAAATCCCCCAAAATCTAGATCCCCAAAGATGCACTCACAAAGAGATGAATTGGTTAGGTCAAAACGTGGATCTAGATCTCCTCCAACTACCCCTCAAATATATACAAGAATCAATGGAGGGGTGAGTATAAATCAAGCTCAAAGAGTAAGGCAAATGAGGGCAAAGCTTAGACAAAAGGAGGAGGAAGAAGCAACCCTAAAAGACAAAGGGGCAAAGCTATTTAAAGAGACGGACAGATTCTGCCCGTTGGGGCGTTTTTCCTGGACTGACCGGTAGTACCGGATAGGACCGGTACTACCGGACCCTAACCAGCAAACTCCAGAAAAAAGCAAAGCAGCAGCAGCGTGCGTAGCGAGCCAGGCCAGGGAGTGGGCAGCCGCGCGGGGCCAGCTGCAAGGCAGCGCGCCAGCGGGCCCAGCAGCAGCGGCGGTCAACGCAGCAGGGCAGGGCCCAGCGGGAGCCAGCGCGGGCAACGGCACGCGCGGGGTCTGCGGCAGCGGCAGCTGGCAAGGCGGGCCCAACGCGAGCGAGCGGGGGCCAGCGCGGATGTGCGCGCGAGACGGAGTGGGCGACGCGCGGAGTGGGGCCAGCGAGCGGCAGCTGCGCGCGTGGGTCAACGCGCGACGTAGCGCGCAAGGGGATGTGCTGGTGGCGCGCGGGATCCACGCAGTGCAGGCGCGCACAGAACGAGGGAGCAGGTGGGCTGGTCGATGCGGGGTCTGGGGAAATCTAGCGGGCCACTCAGGCAGGAGCAGATCTGGGCGAACCTGGGCCGGCCGGTAGTATTGGCCCACCAGGGCGGTACTACCGGGCCGGACGGTAGTACCAGGTATGACTACCTAGCGAGGCAGAAGGAAATTAAGGGGCGCCCAGGGGCAGGCGGTAGTACCGGCCCACCAGGGCGGTACTACCGCCCGGCCCAGAAAACAGAATTCCCTTTTTTCTTTTTAGAATAAAATCGGCGAATATTCAAATGGTCATAACTTTTGACTGGAAGCTCTGATTGACCCGATTCCAATTGCGTTGGATAGAGGACAACAAGGGCTTCCCAATAATATTGATTATCACCAAGTGAGAGTGTATCAATTAATATAATGTGAGATACCTCACTTGGTGAGAAATCAAAAAGGCGCATAAATCAAAATCGCAACAAGATACATATGGGAGATCCGATTTTGATGAACGAGAGCTTGCTATGGAGATTATCACAAGCTCTATATCCTCACATGGATAAGACCAAATAACAACCAAATATGATGATGCAAATATGCAAAGGATTGAGCCCTCTCCGAATGATGTGACTGAGTTACTCATTCGAGAGCCCCTCTTGATAGTACGGTTATCTATCCTAAACCCGGTCTCCCACACACAACATGAGACCGGCAAAAGGGAAAACCTATCAAGATTATACCTTTGCCTTGAGAAATCCACTTTAGCTCTATGTAGACAATCTTGCCCTTCTCGAGATGGAACGCCTTTCTTAATTCCTCATCATCGATCCATGATCACCGAGGATGGCAAGCAACAAACATAACAAACATGAGATCTTCTATAGATAGCGCATTTTGAGCTTGAACAACACATCTTCTTCTCATTTCATCGACCTTGAAGCCAACACATGCTCCAAGCGATACCAATGGACAAATCCTACAAGTATAACTTAATACACACATTAGTCCATAAAGATTGTCATTAATTACCAAAACCACACATGGGGGCCCAACATGTTCTTTCAACAGAGCTAAATGACAAAAAGAGTCAGCAGAGACGGATGATGGAAGTGAATGCCACAATGCCAGCAATCCCAAAGTACATGCATTGGTCTGAGCAGGAGATAACTTGGAGCATAAAGGATCACCCCAAGATCATGCCAACACCAGGAGGTTATGCTCTTGCCTTGGATCCAACTTTCATGGGCCCTGATATCAATGTGAAATTTTCCAAGGTACTGATCGATGATGGCAGTAGCATCAACATCATGTACAAGGATACCATGCTCAAGTTAGGCATTACTATGAACATGTGGGAGCCGACTAAGACAACCTTCCATGGCATTGTGCCAGGATTGTCCTGTGAGCCAATTGGCAAGATCTGGGTTGACGTATTATTCGGCAACAGAGAGAATTGTCGCACTGAAGCCATAGAGTTCGAGGTGGTTGACTTGGTCAGCTTGTACCACGCTTTACTCGGCAGGCCGGCTATGGCAAAGTTTATGTCTACTCCTCACATCGCTTACTTAAATATGAAACTGCTAGGCCCATGTGGAGTTATCACAGTCGAAGGATATTACAAAAGATCTATTGCTTGTGCCTTAGCTGGATCTTCGCTGGCCGAGTCACTGGTGATAGCACAAGAAAAACACCAAATGATAGAAGTGGCAGCATTGGCCAAAGCAACACAATTGTCCATGCCGGCACTTACTAACCCGCATGGCAGTGTATCATTCCAAGCTACCAAGGAAACCAAGAAGGTACATGTGGATGAGACTTTCCCAGAGCACACAATGACCATTGGGGCTGGGCTGAACTGACAAATAGGAAAGCGAGATCACCAGCTTCCTCCATGAGAATCGGGATATCTTTGCATGGTCCACACAGGATTTGCAAGGAGTTATGAGGGAGCTAGCTGAGCACTCTCTTCATGTAAGGCCATATGACAAGCCGGTGAAGCAACCTCTCCGCCACTTCGCCGAAGATAGGAGGAAAGTAATAGCTGCCGAGATAGCCAGGCTCTTAGTTGATGGATTTATCATGGAAGTACTGCACCCGGATTGGTTGTCAAATCCAGTCTTGGTCGAGAAGAAAAAGGATGACCCGAACGTGGCAGTGGTGTGGCGCATGTGTATTGATTACATGAACCTCAATAAGGCGTGTCCAAATGATCCATTTCCCCTACCACGGATTGATCAGTCATAGACTCTACTGTCGGGTGTGAACTATTGTCATTTGTGGACGCGTATTCTGGTTTCCACCAGATACCACTGAATCTGAATGATCAAATAAAAACAGCTTTTATCACCCCGTATGGGGCTTATTGCTAGCGTACCATGTCGTTTGGATTGAGAAATGCAGGTGCAACATATCAAAGGTGCATGCAAAAATGCTTGCAAGATCAATTGGACAAAAATGTTCAAGTATACGTTGATGATGTGGTGATAAAAACCAAGCAAAGTCATACTCTAATTGAGGACTTGCGTCAAACATTCGCGAACTTAAGAAGATTCCGGATGAAACTTAACCCAGAAAAATGCACATTTGGTGTCCCGGCTAGGAAGTTACTCAGATTTCTTGTATCCAACCGAGGAATTAAGGCTAACCCGACAAAGATCAGGGCCATCGAAAGAATGTAATTGCCAAAACCCCTCAACGATGTCCAGAAGTTCACAGGATGCCTGGCCTCGTTGAGTAGATTTATTAGTCGGCTAGGTGAAAAAGCCCTACCACTATATCAACGGATGAAAAAATCAGACAAATTCACATGGACACGGCAAGCTGATAGCGCTTTCCATGAAATCAAAAAGATGTTGGCAACATCACCAATATTAGCATCACCACTATCCAAATAGCCAATGTTGCTCTATGTCGCCGCAACCAATAGAGTTGTAAGTGCAGTGATAGTGGTTGAATGTGGAGAAGAGGTCAAATCAGTCCAAAGGCCAGTTTATTACTTGAGTGAAGTGCTCTCTATATCAACGCAAAATTACCCCCATTACCAAAAAATGACATATGGGGTATATATGGCAGCAAAGAAGCTGAAGCATTATTTCCAAGAACACCCAATCCGGGTAATATGCGAGGCACCTATCTCGGATATATTGGGCAGCAAAGATGCTAGTGGCCGAGTCGCAAAACGGGCCATAGAGCTAGCACCATATACTCCACAATATGATAGGCGAGATGCATTCAAATCTCAAGCCATAGCTGATTTTTTTCGTGGATTGGATGGAAATGCAATATGAACCACCACTGCCGGATCTGAATTACTGGAAGATGCATTTTGACGGATCCAAGACAAAAATGGGTCTGGGCGCCGAGATAGTGCTCACATCGCCAAAGAGGGATCAACTCAAGTATGTGTTACAGATCCACTTCGCTGCTTCCAATAACGTTGCCGAGTATGAAGCACTTGTCCACGGCATAAAAGTGGCCAAAGAGATTGGCATCAAAAGTATCTTGTGTTTTGGTGACTCGGATTTGGTGATCCAGCAAGTATCTGGGCATTGGGACGCGTTGGATGTGAATATGGCACTGTATCATTTTCATGTGCAACAAATTTCGGGATACTTTGACGGGTGTGAATTCCATCACATACCTAGAGCGGAGAATGAGGCAGGGGATGTATTATCCAAGTTAGGCTCATCTCGGCAAGCAATACCACTAGGAATAGCATTGGAACATCTCAGTAAACCATCGATCAAGCCATCACCAGAATATTAGTCAATCAGGCTCACCCCGGCAAATCAGGAGACAGATGATGTGCCAATGGATATTGACTCAGGGGCAGGTTCGAGTCACTCGGGGACTGTTCTGCTCACCTCAGGGGTTGCCGAATCACACTCGGGGACTCCTCATGTCATGTCGGCAGAACATATGTCGGCTGAGCCAATGGAAATTGATGAAGAAACACATCTAGCACCGCTGATACCAGCATGGCCGCAACCGATATTCAACTACTTGGAAGATGCAACTTTACTAGACGATAAGATATTGGCAAGGCAAACTGAAAGAAGAGCAAAATCATACACAATAATCAACAATTAGTTGTACAAAAGAAGTGTGACAAGTGTACTGCAGCGTTGCATAAGCCCAAAGAAAGGTCGGGAAATATTGTTCGACATTCACCAAGGAGAATGTGGGCACCATGCATCGTCAAGAGCATTGGTAGCCAAGGAATTTCGACATGGGTTTTATTGGCCCAGTGCGCTGGCAGAAGCACGGGAACTTGTGAGAAAATGCAGTGGTTGCCAGCATTATGCATCAAACTCACACTTACCAGCATCAGAGTTGAAAACCATACCGATCACTTGGCCATTTGCAGTATGGTGCCTAGATATGGTAGGACCATTCAAACCAGTGAGGGGCGGCATGACCCACATACTAGTAATGGTTGATAAGTTCACCAAATGGATAGAAGTGAAACCCATCAAGAAGTTGGATGGAAAAACATCTGTCACATTCCTAAAAGATATAATATTGAGATATGGTTACCCGCACAGTGTAATCACAGATAATGGCACAAACTTTGCCGAAGGAGCTTTCGCTCGTTTTTGTGGGAAAAACCGAATAAGACTCGACGTAGCGTTAGTTGCTCATCCAGAATCAAATGGACAAGTTGAACGAGCTAATGGCTTAGTTCTATCCGGGATAAAACCCCGTTTAATGGAGCCACTCTAGAGATCACCTGGTTGTTGGATAGAGGAACTACCCTTAGTGCTATGGAGTCTAAGGACAACTTCGAATCGATCAACGGGCTATACGCCATTTTTCCTTGTGTATGGAGCAGAAGCAGTTTTGCCTGCCGACATAGAGTATGACTCGCCAAGAGTAAGGCAATACTCGGAAGCCGAGGTAAAAGAGGCTCGAGAAGATGGAGTTGATTTACTTGAGTAAGCAAGGGAGTTGGCATTGTCTAGATCCGCTATATATACCAACAGAATCTTCGACGCTATCATAGCCGGAAAGTTCAACCTCATGTTTTCCGAGAAGGGGATATGGTGCTCAGAATAGTGCAGCGCACAGCTATAATGCATAATCTATCACCCCCATGGGAAGGACCATTCATTATAAGCAAAGCATTGCACAATGACTCATATTATCTAATAGATGCTCATGAAGCACAAAAGAACAAGGCGGACAGATCAGGTGATGACACCAAAAGGCCATGGAATGTGGCACTACTTCACCCCTTTTACACTTAGTAGAAGCAGTGCATGTATCACCCGAACTCTCATATGTCGGACGCTTATGCCGGCTATGTATTGATAATAAAATGGTATGATTCGACAAACTGACTCGGGGACTACCCCTTATGTTTATCTTTAAACTATCCTATGTCGGCTAGCGTTGACACCTAAAGCTTATCCCGGAACAAGTAATGTTTACTTGGAAAAAATCAACTCTTTGACTATGTTGTTGTCCGAAAACACGGCTTCATGGAAAGCAAGAGGAAAATATGAAGGATGAGTAAACATGAACAACGGATAAGTAAAGGGAGAAACGCGAGTCGACCCTATGTATGTTTTTTACTAACTCATTGCAGGTTATGTTGCTTTCTATGTCGAATAATCCTAAGTCAAGTGCTCTAGTTTCATACCCACTAACTCAATCCTTAGAACTTTGAGACTCTAATGTCGAACGCCAAAAAAGGTAGACAAGAGCCAAATTCAACGAAAAGGGGAAACGACAAAATGAAGCTCGGGGACTTGCCCCTGGATAATTCACATTCAAAGATAAATAAAAGTTTAAGCCTTATCACAAGGCGCACACCCAAAATAAGTGCACTATATCATACATCTGCACCCGGCATACCGGGGATCTCATGAAATTCAAGTGTTTTTTGTAACCAGCCTAAGAGGCAGTTGGGCTTGGAGGTATATCTTTGGGGTTGGAGCTATGAGCATCTTCGGGAGCGTCTACCGAGTCAGGAGCGTCTGCGGCCGAGTCTACAGGTCCATCTAACTCGGTGGTTTCGCTATCCTCACCTTCATCATCAGCAACTTCGGCAAGAGGCTCCCCAAGATCAAGGAAGCTGGGCCCATCACACCAAGCATGTACAAAGGCATATTCGATCATGGCATAGGCTCGCTCCTGGCGTTTCTTGATCAGCTCAGGATCGTGGAGCCACTTGCCTTCAACCCTAATGCGTTCAAGAACATCAAGGTTGATGTCCTCGTACCATGAAAGCACGAAGGAAAGGGCTTAGTCTGCTATAGCTCGGTCGGTCGACTCACGCCATTGATCCAGCCTGTCTTCAGTAAGAAGCAGCCTGGCAGCCAGAGGCTCGATGAGTTTGGGCGCGTCTTCATCCGGCCAGAGCATTCGGAATGCATGGATCGCTGATTTGAGCAAGTCTACACCACATGACTTGAGGGTCTTGACACGCTCTGACAACGCTTCGAGATGCTCGTCAATACTGACCTTGCCATCAGCTGGAGCGCCAGATTCGGCTCGTACTCTTTTCATGGCCCGTATAGCAAACATATCAGCCTCAGGAAAATTCTCTGCAAAAGCAAAGGAATATTAGCAAAACAAGGAAAAAGCAGACAAAGGAATGTGTACGGCGAAAATGGTAAGGACTCACTACCGAGGAAATATTTGACGGTGCCAAGCTTGATCTGCCAATTCCGAGCCTTGGCCTGCAGAGCGTCAAGATCCAAATGAGCCGACTCAACCGCAGACTCGGCCTCCTTCAGTAGCTCTTTGGTTTTCTCGGTGCTGGCGGCGTGCTAATCATCTTTCTTGACAAGCTCCTCTCGTAGCCCCTTCACCTCGGCCTGGTGCTTCTGCTCCATATCCTCCATGGCCTTCTTCAGCCGAGTCACCTCATCTCGCTCCTTTTGGAGCTTGATCTGGTGCCTCTCTACTTATTCGGAGAATACGACCCGTCAGTGGCAACAAAACCATCTCGGAACCATCAAGATAAAAATTTGAAAAAGAATAAGCATAAGTACAGAGCAAAGACAAAAGTTGCTAGGATCTTACTTTCAGCATCGTGGATCTGGGCATGCAGGGCATCAATGGTGGATTGGGAAGAAGCTATAGAAGGACATTGAAAGAAAATAAGCAAAGGCAAGCAAGGAAAGTACGCCGAATAAGAGCGGGACAAGTCGGAAATTCACCTTGGCCTTTAGCCTCAGCTTGCAGGTTTTGGTGAGTGAGCTCCAACTTACGATACTTAAGGAGGAGAGCCTGGTGCACCTTGGTGCGCTCATTGTGCGTAAGCTATATAAGAAAAGAAATAATCAACAGAGGTGAGATCAGGCCTATGGCCGAGTAAGAGCTGATTTCTAGTTTAGAGCTTACAGCCGAGTAAGAAGATTCCTCACTCGGGAGTAACCTCGGGGACTAGGGATAATGTATAACAAAAATACTCAATACGCAAAATAGTAAAGAAGATTATGTACATCGTTCACTTTGTCTGCGCGAGCCATCAAGGTGATGGCCTGCTGAGTCATATCATCAACGGCCTTGGGGCCCAGCTTCATCTTCTTCCTAGCACTGGAACTGACCTCTTACTCGCCAGCTGCGTTCCATGCCACAGCATAAGGCTCGGCGGCACCAAGGCCATTCCCGTTGAGCGTCCGGGTGAGAACTTGACCCTTTTTCAGGGTAGTTCCCACATTGGCATGCGTAGCAGCAACGCTGCTGTGCAAAGCAACAGCCTTGGAACTGCCACCAGACCCAGCAGCTACGGATCCGCCCGACTTACCCGCTTGAGCGAGTGCCATTGTTTTTGTTGTGGGCCGGATCTGAGGTGCGATGCATGGGGCATGGATCAAGGTCATCTATTTGGTGGACGTGGGCTTGTCGGATGAAGTGCGAGCCAGACCTGGAGCTGCAGGCCGAGTCTGGTTCTTTGACAGAAAGGAAGAGTGAGCAGGTCTGGAAGGGGACAAAATAGGAGCCGACTGAGCAGGCTCGCTAGTGGTCTGGGAAACAACAACAGGATTAACTGGTGTACTGGGAGTAGGAGAACTAATGACAGGAGTCTTCTCAACGCTAGTGTTGCTAGCACCAAGATCAGGAAGTTGTTCATGAGGAGCAGCAGGGGAGCTGGGTCGGGTCCCCTCCGACGGTTGTGCCGTCAGATCGGCCTCACTCTGAGACTTGTCAGTCTCAGTGGTGGGGGCAGTGACCCGGACGGGGCTTTGCACCGTGGAATCAACAGGAGGAGGAAAAGGAGTAGACCTTAGCGGCGAGGCCATGCTAGGAGCAACTTGGCTAGCCGACAAAGGCGCCGCACTGAAAATCACAAAGAGTGCTTATGAGAAAGCAATTGCAAAACAGAAAAGGAGACAGGAAAGTGGCAAGCTGAGGAACTTACCTAGACACGGTCGGGTCACGCGGTATGCGATGTGTGACCCGGCGCCCAGCAGCCTTGCTAGTTTTAGTTAGCGAGGCAACAGGAGGAGGAGGAGCTGTAACCTTGCGCTTCTTGGCGGACTGAGCACTGGAGGTAGCCCCTCGTCGCTTACCCGTCTTGGCAACATGGATTTTGCCGACTCCGCCCACAGCGAGAGGGGGAGTGTCATGTACCTGGCCAGCTACAGAAGTAAATGACAGGCTCACTTGAATAAGTTAGAGGGCTAAGGTAGAAAAGCAGGTACCTCCAGAATTTCAAAATCATCATCATTGTTGTTGTCAGACCAATCTCGTAAGGGATTTCAAGTGTGGGTCTTACCCGGAGTTGAAGCGGCAGCAGCATGCGGAATGGGCATGAAGCGCTCCAGATCGAACTCGACTTCGTCGGAGTCAGAGCGGTCCTCATTATAAGCACTAGGAGGGACAGTACTGTCATCAACCTGGTGAACAAGATTATGCAAAAGACAAACAGAATAAGAACGAAGAATGAGCGAAATGACAGATGAACATAAGAAAAGTCATGTCGGATAGAAGGTGATTCGAAAACTTACCCAGGGGACAGGATGTCACATCCCAAGATTTTCCAAATCTTGTTATGTGAAAAATAAATGAATAAAATAAAACTTTGTTGATTTTTAGGGTGAGAAGAAACTTTTTGATTCCAATTGGAAACCTTCAAACCTATTTGATCAAACAAATCCTAAAGGATTTGAAAAGATAAACAATTAATAAAGAAAATTTTAAATAAGTAGAATTACTATTTTTGGATCTTTTAGTAAAAAGATTTAGTTTTCAAATGAAAAGGTAGAAAGATAAATAAGGATTATTTTATAGAGCCAAATTAAATCATGGCCAAGCTTTTGAATTAAAATATTCCTATTTGATAAAAAGAGTAAAGGTTTATTTAAATAAAATAATGAGGATTTATTAATATCCCATTTTATTAAAGTAAGGACTTTTCCCATTTTAATTAAACACTAAAACTTGTTATTTTATTTTAAATGAGTTTTCCAAGTGTTTTATATTTTCAAATAAAACTTACTGAAATGATTTTTGGGATTATGTAAGTTTCAAATGGAGTTTTAATAATCAAATCCTATTTGAATTAATAACTAAGGACTATTTTATTTAATTATTAAATAGATCCTAAAAGAATAAAAATATTATTTTATTTTGGGACTTGGAATATTGTTGTTAAACAGAACTAAACCCAATACAAAGTGTGCTGGAAGTTTGATTGATTTGAATGTTTGAATTGTTTGATTGAATTTCAAAACAGAAAATCAAATGGAAAAAGGAAAAAGATTCAGTACAAAAAAAAGAAACAAAACGACCCAACCCAACAGGCCCAGCAAGACCCAGTCCAGCCCACCAACTCTCCCCAGCGAAACGTTTTCCTACACTCAGTCTCGCACCCGCAAAGTCGCAGACAGGTTGTCCCTCTCCCTCTCTCTTCCTCGCTGACAAGCATGCCCCACTGCCACCTCACCGTCGTCTTCAACCCCCAAACCACGCCCTGCCGTTGCTGCCGCGTTACTGCCGGCGATCAATTCGCGTTATTGCCTGCTTTAACTCCCCCGACGACCATGCATGCATAAACGCCTCCCTCCCCTCTCTCATTTCCCCCAGACAGCTCCTCCTCTCTGCCTCTAGGCTGCCCCAATTCGAGCCCGCGCCCCCACTGCTCCGACGAGGTTTTCCACCGATTCCGGCCACACCTCGCCGCCCCTCTCCTTTCTCTGCACGCGAGCTTGCTTCCCACCTCCTGGCGCATCTTCCCGTGCCACTCATTCGCCCGCGCTTGGTCCATAACGTTGGCAACAACGACAACCTGAGCGCCACCACCTGCAAGCAACTCCGGCGACCCCCCTGGTAAGCCAGACCGCCCCGAGCCCTCTCGATCATGCTCACGTGAACCCCACACTCTCCCGCGTCTAACCGTACCTTCCGTTTACAGGACCGCCTGAAGCCGACACCATCTCCGACGAGCAATCCCCTCCGCTCCAGTGCGCGCCTCGCCAGACCAGCACCACCTTGAGCTTCACATCGACCTAGCGAGCACGGTGAGCACCTCCACTTCTCTCCTTGCTTCCTGTAAACGTCGCGACGCCACTGTCTGACCGCGCGCCGCCGCCAGCCGCCGCTAGCGCCGCCAGTTCGTGGTCAAACACACTGAGCCCGTCGGATCCAAATCCTATGGCTATGATTAGATTAGGTCGAAGGGGTAAGTTTGAATCAGAGCCGCAGGATTTCATTTAGATCTAACGCACCAGAGAGGTTGATCCAACCGAACCGGTATCAGCCAATAGCAAGCAGCCACGTGGCCCAGCCTTTGATTTAAAACAGAATTTGAAATCAGATTGTTATGCAAACTTGTAAAATTCATAACTTAAAATCTACACGTCCAAAATTTGCAAATTTTATATCAATGGATTCAGAAAAACAAGCCCTAGCCAACCATGCACTTTGTTTAGTAAAAAGCTTCTGGTAAAATGTTTGTTTTTGCAGAAACTTGTGTATGCTTGTTTAGGATATAAAATTTATTCCAAAATGATTTTGGGGTTGAAATCTTTGCAAAATGGTTTGTTGTGAACCTACTGACCCTAGGAACCAACTTATGTATTTAAAAATGTATTTTGTGAAGATTAGGATTGAATAATTGAATTAGCTCATTTCTAGTCAAATAAAAATATTGATTTTGATATGGAAATGATTTTTGAGCAAAATCTTTGGAAAATGTTTTGATTCAAACCTACTGACCCTAAACACCAAGTTTTGAGAATTAACAACTTATTTGGTGAACAATACAAAAATTATTGCCTTACCAAAAGCATTTTCGCCACATGAAATAATGATTTGATTTAAAAATGGTTTATAGATAAAACCCTTTTGCAAATGGTTTTTGCCACTTTAGAAAATGACCACTTTGAACCTTACAATGTATAGAACCTAGTAGAAACCACCTTTGCAAATAAAACTATCTTTTGCATGCTTGCATGCATGACCTTGTTTCTATTATTTTATGTGTGTTAAATTGTTTGAATATTGGTTGGAATGCTAGTTGAATCTATGTTTGCTTGATTGATTTGTAGTGAAGTTAGAAGAGTGTGATATTAGCAAGATCAAGAAGTGAACCAACATCCTCTACCAAAAAGGCAAGTGTCACTATCATCCAAGTCCTACTATTTTCATTACACTTAGTGAATTTTGAAACATGCATGATAAGGACTACTATATTTTTCTATGCTAAATACTAATAGGATACCCTTATATATTCCTTAGTGAAAACAATGTAGTTGTAATATGCTTAGCCCTGATATATATTTTGAGAAAGGATACATGTTGAGATTATGAGAAGTATTTAAAAGACTTGTGTTTTATATAATAAAACAAGTACTCAATGAACCACCTGGGTGGACAAGGATACTCAAGTTTTGGACAAGGTGGCAACAAGAGGAACCATGTTTATATGGCAATCTATTTTTGTTGTGCACTAGAATAAAACCACCCAGGGACTTAGAGATTGAACATGTTTCTCGTACAGTGGCTTCCGTGTACAGCCACATGCTAAATGGGCACTGGCTTAGTCAACTACATAGTGGAAGACCCATGCATTGGCCTCTTTAGGTTAACTGAAATGAGGGAACTTGGAACCCTACATTGGTGCCTGAAGACAAGCTAGCATTGTGTATTGGGAGGACCCTATGGAAAGACTTCGTCACATTCTCAATCTGCTAGTACTCCATCTTGGTGAGTACTTATCCAGCGGCCACTGGTGGCAACAAGATGAGAATGTGTCATGTGGGTAAAGTGTACAACTTCTGCAGAAGATAAAAATCTAAGTACTTAGCCGTGTCCCCGGTTATGGACAACTCTGAGCAACTAAGGCCTGAAGCTATGGGAGTTCTCGACATTCCAATTTCTAAAAGTAAAACTTGAAAGTGACAACAAGAGACTTGAAGCACTTGGTGGATTCCAAGGAGTTCAGAAAGATTTGACAAAATATCAAAAACTATTTTGAAAAGATAGGATAAAACTATTGCTTTCTGCAAAAGAGCCTAAACCCTACTTAGCCAAATATGCATGTAATGATAGATTCCTCTTATTTCTACATAGTAGTGAAACTTGCCAATACAATTCAAATGTATTGACCCTTGTGGTTGCAACTTATTATGTTGCAGGTTTGTTTGATGTTAAGTGTGTTGATTAGGATTACAAGTCTACAACCAACATGACTGCCTATGGCACTTTGAAGATGAAGGACCCCATGCTTATAGATATTCTGCTGCAATGTAACATGATAGCCAAATGAGCTATATAAGATGTAATGAATTATTTTATTCCTGGTTGTAAAGTTGTATGATGACCTTTGTTTCTTGATATTACATCTTAACTATGGATGATAGCTATTGATCCAGCGACTAGCATTGTAAACACAGGGATCCTTTTCCTTTATAAAGGAGGGATCTTACACAGGACTACCCTGGCTAAATGGAGGGCAGCTCCAAGCCCAATCCTCCGCCAAAGTCAGCTGGAAGATCGAGCTGACTCGGTGGGCCACAGAGTCATGGGTGAGCTCCTTCGTGGAGTGCCGAATGGGGTCCTGTGTGAATCTCATGAAGCACATCTTTTGGCTCCTGGCTTGGAGGGGGCTGACCCGGCGTGCGATGAAAGCACACATGAGATCCGTATCGGCGAGATGGAAATTCTCATCCGGCGACAGCAACCTCTCCAGAATCTAGTTGGCCTCATTCACCACGGCGCTCTTGTCGCGTGGGTCAAGCTTCCAGAACTCTTTGCTGGGGACCTCATCCAAGAAAGGGGGGAGCTGGATGTAATCGGTGGCCCCTCTTTTTTTAACATAGAAGAAAGTCCTATGCTATTTCTTGCAAGAGTCTAATCCAGTAACCCGAGGAAAGATGGATTCTCTCATGGGTCTGATGCTAGCGGCACCGCACCTGGTTGGCCTCTTCTCGGCACGGGGAACGCCAGGCTCAGGAACTACTTGGATCCTAAAATTAAAGTATTTGGCCCATAGAAGAACTGTAGGCCAAATGCCAAGGTAGGCCTCGCAAGCAGAGATAAAACAAGAGAGGGAGACAATAGCATTGGCAGGCAAGTGATGGGTCTGAAGATGGAAAGTGGAAAGAAAGGAAACAAAGAAATTGCTGACGGGCAAGGCGAAACCTCGCTCAAAGTGGGAGAGGAAAACCACCCTCTCACTGGCATCAGGCTCGGGGGAAATCTCACCAGCAGGGAGGCGGCAATCCACTTCAAGTGCGATGTGCCTGGTGGAGCGCAGCCACTCGACCTCCTCCGCGGAGACCTCCGAGCCCTCCCAGCCACCACGCTCGCCGACGGGAATCTCCTGTTCCTCCGCTCCCTCGGCAGCATCGCGAGCATCCATGATCTCTCTGGATTTCGTCTCTTCCGCTGTAGGAAGAGGGCTTGGAGGAGCAAGGACCCATAGCGGAATAGAATGGGGAAAGTAGCAATCGCAGAGGAGAAACTATGAATAAGAAGAACCGCAAAGGATAAGTTGGGATTTTGGAGGCGCAAGGAAGGATAAGAAGGCAATGGGGAAACTGAACGGGCGAGGGAAGTTAAGTTCCCCTCGCCCCTACTTAAGGGGAGTAAAAACCCCAATCATGGGATTCCCCTGCGTCATGCGGCCAGCGTGTGGCCGTGTATACGGCCGAGTAAGACAATCGTAAAACACCACATGTAGGTGATACACGATAAAATCCACTGCCATGTCACGATGCGCAAGACACGAGGCGCTGAGCGATGGGACTGCCATAGTGACGGGGATTTACTGCATCGATGTCACTGTGCGGTCAGGATTTGGGACAGAATTTGAGGCAAGTCACCATGATTACAAGTTGTCAATGACTAAGGCACGCCGGAAATGACCCGGAATCGGCCAAAATGACTCGGCACGAAGCAAAAATGGGCCAAAAAGTCAAAGATGAGACTCGGAAAGAGCAGAGTAGATTCGGCTAAGATTGAGGTTACGCCAAACAGTGCGTCTTAAGCAATAAATGTTGGCAGAAAGAGAAGTTCCAATCACATTAAAGGAACCTAGAGACGCCTAATAGCTAGAACTGCTAGACCTCACCAGCTTCGGGGACTAATGTCGGGGGGATAATCCCCGATAGGGTCATGAAGGGTAAAACATTGCCCAGCTTGGCTTGCACCGAGTAAAGAAAGAACCAGGCCGAGTAAGTATGGCTGGATAGGATAGTTATGTGCGGCCGACATAGAAACTATGTCGGCCCATATAAGACAAATATGTTAATCTTGCAGGAACCAACAAGCCGAGTCTCACGAGGAGGGGCCGAGTCAAATAGGATGGGTGGCTTCTTTCCGAGTGAGGTTTAGGAGGAACCATGGTAAAGCAAGGTCAAAAGAGAAGGGCGACGTCGGGTGACACGAAAGGAGCCGGGTGACGCCTAAAGCAAGGGCTGACGTACAAAGTTACTGCATGACGCCAAAAGAACTGGAGGCAACGTACGTGAAGACTGTTAGCTGTCTAACTTTATGGACTGGGTCACTGGGCTTAGTACAAGACCATGACCCGGCCTGTGCAGTGAATACCAAGATCCAAACAGTAACCCTAGGACCCAAAGGGGTGTAACCTAGCTAGCCATCGCCTATATAAGGAGGGTTATAGCTAGGGTTTGAGGGGGTTGGACCTAGTAGAGAACTAAGGCACTGAAGCTTGGTTCGTACAGCTCAAGGAGCACTTGTAAACATCTAGGGTCAATAAAATTCCCAAGTGTGGAGAGTCCATCCTGTTCTTTGTGCGTGGCTAGACCGTGCACACCCTCCCCGGTGACCACAAGCATCCATTCGGCCCCCAACTTAAGCCTACCCATGGCATCTGCCATGACACCACCACGACACAACCCATAATTAGCTGGAACTCCTCTTGGTAGATTTCATCCCAACTTCAATAATCCTATTAGCCTGTTACCACAACCATGGTCAGTCACTAGATGATTAAGATCCTTCAGGTTGCTTAGCAATTAAGCTCCTTGGATCGGACTAATGTAATAAGCACGGTGGCTCCTCATGATCCTCGAGTCAAACTAGTTTCCCATTGATATCCCCGTGTCACTCGGGGGTCACCGGTCTGCTAGCGAACAAGATTCTATCTATGTAGAACAAAGCATCATGTTGTTTGGGCCCTTAATTGGACAACAAGCATTAATCATCCCATAGATAGTCAAGCACACATAATATAGTAATTAAAATCAACCACAAACTTAATGAAAATTATATAGGCACATCACATCTCACCAATCCCTTACATCTCCCATGCCCAAGGGAACTTACTCACACATGAGAGAAGGAAGCATCATCAATATAATTAAATAAAGAGAGTTCTTCTTGATATTACCGTGGAGATCCACAATGAGAATAGAAATAAATCCAACACAATTCAAGATGGGAAGAACAATCTCAAACCATAGTCTTGCAAGGTGGAGATCTCTCTCTCTCAAGTACAAGTAATGTCTATGGAGGTGTGGTGGCTAGGAGATCGAAGATTGTGGAGCGAGATGAAGAACGTCTTCTCCTTCTTCCCCGGATCTCTTCTTTCTCCCTTCTGGATGGGATGACGGCTCGTGTGTTCTATTTTCGTCCTCGGCCTCTTCACGAAAGTTGTCCCTTTTAACAAGACGAAGCACATGGAAACTACATGGTGGGAACTATATGGCCAGAAAAATATTCCCGCCGTATAGTTGCTCGTTAAAGCTATTGTATGCTCCCCTTGATTGCTTCCAAAATGAGACTTGCTTTTATTTGACTAAATATTGTGTTTATGCTGTTAAAACCCTATGTTGATATTCAGAACCTGAAACACACATTGAAAAACAAATTTTCTTCGCTACGGAAGTATTAGCGTTAGGTAAAGCTAGAAAACCATCAAATCCAAACAAAAACCATCAATAGGAACCATCAAAAATGTGTCGAATCTCACAACTATCAATAAGCCAAACCCTAGTTATGCTAGGAGAAGTGGATCAGGGAATATAGGCTACAAAGGGAACATGCATCAGATAGGATTACTTTATCTATCGATAAAAGACTTTAGAACCGCATGCACATGGCAAGAATTGAAATTCTTGAAAATATAGGATTATATCATGTGTGGGGCTATTCTTGCCTTTGCGTGTTGATATCCAGAAAGCAGGGTTTCATTCACCTGGTACTTGACTTGGTTATAGTTGGTCAAGTATTGGTCTTCAAGCTTCGACGGTGTTGATCGCGGTCTTCAATCTCGATCTCGATTCCGATATCGTATTCTACCAGAGAAGAACCAACTACCAGAAAGAAAGGAAACAATCAACACATGGCATCGATGCAATGCTCAATCAAGAATGATGATATGACAAGTTAAATTGTTTCAAAATGTAACCCTAAGGCATGCTCGACCATTTAATCGGGGTTCCGAGGGGTATAAACCCTAATTTGGAAGAACTCTAGAATCACCTATGAGGGGTTACTGTGTTGTTCTAATTAAACTTGTTTAAAAGTTGATTAGCAATGCATGACTATATATTTAATAGATAGATCTCATTTTTCTGAACATTTTGATATATTATTTGTATTTTTCTGATAAACAGATATTTAGTTATTGAATTTACAAATTTATACAATTTTTGAAAATATTAAACCATTTAAATTGGATTACTGCATCACGCTGATGTCAGCACACCCAAACCCTAACCTTTTCTCACCAAAGCAGGGCCTAGCCACTACGGCCGACAGGTGGGACCTGGGCCACACGGGCAACACACGATAGCCATACGAGCACCACGTCACCATGACGGGCGGTGCGACAGACGGTGGCCGGCGGTGATGCAGGAGAGCATGCAGGACTGCGGGGCTATGCACGTTTGAATTAGCGCTTCGAGGGGAGCCCAAAAGGGGAAGCGCCGCTGCGGATTGGTCACCGGAGAGACGAGCACGGCGATGCACGGTGGCCGAGCTTGTTGAGAAACGACGAGCGACGGCTATAGAGAGAGAGGGGGTCGAGGAAGAGGTCCTAGGGGACCACCAACTCACCATGATTCTAACGGAGAGGTCGGTGAGGATGGGAGAGGTCTATAGCAACGGCAATGGCGACGGCGGTGGTCGGCGGTGGCGGGGAAGACGGCGTCGATGGAGACGATTCAGAGTTCCAGGCTCGATTCCTTTGCCGGGTCGAAGCAGGGGACCGATGCGGAGCTTCTAGACTTCATGGGGTGGCGTGGGGCAGCTTAGAACGGTGGCACCAGAGGAAACCGTGATGGCTAGGGTTTTAGTAAGGAGGGGAATACGTGAGAGGGAGGTCGGGAGAGAGAGAGGGGAAATGGACTAGGGCGGGAGAGATGTGCCCGCGATGATCTTATCCACCCCAGAGCTCGACGAACGGCCAGGAGAAGGCGGCGGAATGAACGACGACGCTCGGGACACGGAGTTGCTTCCTTGTCGTAGACGAAGACGACGAATAGGGAGCGAAGGGGTACTGGGCCCGAGTGGGCCAGGCTTGGGCTTATTCTGGGCCGGGGTCTGTTGCGTGCGTGCGGTGGAAAGGAGAGGAGAGTCGGGTTGTGGACCAGTTAGGTTAGAGTTCTATTTTTTCTGTTAAAACCCTTTTTCTTTTCTATTTTCTCCTTTTCTCTTTGTATTTTATTTGTAAATTGTTTTGTATAATTTCAGAAATACCAGAACTTTTGTAAATATTTAAAATAGTGTGGGGACCCTTTTAATCCATTTGGGCTCCATAGGTTTTGGGTTTTCAAAATTCAAAAGCCGTTTTGAATACACTTCAAAATAGAGAGGAATGGTTAGGTTTTAGGGTTTTGTTAATGTTGTTTGAATTTTATCTAAGCAAGATTATGTGATGCTCATGAATGCACAAACAAATCCTAATTTCCATTTAATAAAACTAGGGGTGTTACAATTCTATCCCCTTAAAATAATATCGTCTCGAGATTCCTATGTAAGAAGATAGAAGGAAAATGGTTACACTAAACTTCGACGATCTTATCGAAGAGGTTGATCCATGCCAACATGATGAAACGCTTCGTAATCTTCGAGGTTATTGCTCACACTAAGGAAGTGAGGGAATGACACGGAACAATGAACTGATTATCTCATGGTCAACTCATGGATAGATGTTTCATAAACATCTCTGGAGCCAACAACATGAAACACGCCATGGTAATGGAGGAAACAAGAGGAGAAGGTTTCAAGTGGTTAGATAACTGGTCTTCATAAGGATTGAGACCATGGAGCTTGTAGAAGAGTTTTGACTTCTAAAATAAGGAGACTTCTAACGGAAATAACACATGACCACAGACTTCAAAGGGTGAACCTCTACTAAATAACTTATATAGAGATTTCATGGGTGGAAGAGATAGGTACCAGCAAAACCGAGTTGTTGGACTACTTTTGAAACAGAAAGGTCACTCTTTCATTCAACAGAAGGCCAAGACAGAAAGGTGTTTTGTGGAGAGGACTCATAAGAGTCACAAGCAAGATGTAACAAGAGAAACTATTGATTACCAAAGTCATGGTTGCTCTTCTAACATGTTTAAGAAAACAAGAAGGAAACTATTTATTCATCTAGAACTATCAAATTCTTTGCCAAAGATCTTGATATCACTTTACACCACCAGATGAATAAGTAAGAGGATTCCCGATGACACAAGAAGAAAGAAACTTCATTCTCAGACTTCAATTACTTGGCACAACAAGATGCTTGACAACATAAGAGGGTCTGGAGGATCGACCGAGAGACATTTAGCAACACTACTTTAAATGTTTTGCTTGATGTTTGAAAAATTAAACATCAAGTAAAGGTCGTACTTTGGATACAAAGGAAACCATAAGAACAATTACTACAGTAAACTATAGAAGAAGTCTCATGAAGAGTGGTTGTTATTGATGATGCAAGGAAATATGGCAAAAGTTCTTTCCGACTAATTGTGTCAACCATTACATCAATATTGTTGAATTTACAAATAAACCTATGTCAGAACCTTGAGGAACACCAACCATTATTGTTGCTTGAGATTCAGCTTTGGTTAAATGGAAAGATACTTTGACTCAGCATGTCAGAATAGAAGTTTGCAATGTTCACCACCAAGGTAAGGTTACTATATTCTCAAGACATAGACTTCGGTGTCAAGCTCCAAAAGATGAGCTAGATTGTAGAACCCATGTGTTAGCAAGTTATCAAAAGATAATTGCACCTACATGAATTGTTTACAACAAATACAACTGAAAACTTGTTGGGAAACATTTAGGAGGATATCAATTTTTTGTTGGACTTCTTATCTTTCGTGAATGAATCAACCAGTGGCTTGGTGTGCTTTGAGGATCTTCTCGAGATGTGAAGGTATCAACCTACCATATCAAGAATACTTCGCACATGCTTGACTAACTTGGAATGATTCTCGAGGAAACAAAGATAACTCTACTCGAATCCACGACAACATCTTTCAACATTTACATGTGAACCAGAGAAGGTTACTTCTATTATCTAGAACACATACTTCGAGATGGCAAGATGGTTCTCAAAAGTTTCCAACGTTAATGCCAAATGTTCCATATAAATCTGATACAACATGGAGAAGTTAAGGATGTCATCGATGGGATCGATAGCAAACATATCTATACACTCCAAGAAGACGGAGTCCTATGTTGTATGAACAAGGCATAGACATTGGTCAGATCAAAGAACATGAAGATGTACCTAGTGAAACATCACAAGTGGGTACACCATCAGGATAGTCCTTAGAACTGAGTTCGATTTGACAATTGCCCAAATCAGATCAAAGGAGGGGAAGATAACATATCCACAAAGTAGATACTATATTACTTCAACAAAAGCAAAACCAGACATCCCATTAAGGAGGAACTAAATCGGATAGAATTTTTGTCTTACAACCCTCCAATTTGTTGTTTAAGCTCAACCAACTAGATCAGGGGTATCCAATACGAATCCTTGGAGAAAGGAGCGGTTTAAATAAACAACTTCTCAAGAACCTGACAACACGGTCATGTGGCAACTGTTGGGTTCGCAGCATAGAAAACAAAAAAAATCCTACGATGGAAACTATAAGCACCAAGATGCATTTATCTAGATACAAGCAACGGGTGGATATACATCCATAGAATACATACCCTCGAAGACCGAAAAGCTTTAACGAGGTTGTACTCATGGATGATGTAGTCGAACGCTTGCCTATCTCAAGATTGAGAAGAAGTCCAGCTAGTCCAGCAGGTCCAGCACCATCAAGTCCAGCACCACAAAGCAGTTTTACATCCATGATCGCACACTGATGGCTCATTATAGAGCTTCGTTGGGAGACCCCAAGAGGAAGGTATGATGAGCACAGCAGCAAGTTTCCCTTAGTAAGAAACCGAGGTTATTGAACCAGTAGGAGGAAGGAAATGTCTCAAAGGTGTTGCTAGCAACTTGGAGACCTGCACAACACAAACTCAAGACTTTGCCCCAGCGAACAGTGAGGTTGTCAATCTCACTGGTTTGTTGTAACAAAGGATTAATTGTATGGTGTGAAAGGTAATAGTGGTTTGCAGCAAGTAAACAGTTATAGTGGAAGATGTATTAATGGTAAAGATTGGGCCGGGGTCCATAGTTCACTAGAGGTGTTATCCTTAGATAAAAAACATGGCATGCTAGGTAAACAAATTACAGTAGGGCAATTGACAGGACTGAGCAAGGCAAAACAATGCAATACTAGACATCATGATCCTATGAGATTCGATTGGGCAATGCAACAAGATACATAGACCGCCATCCAACTGCATCTAGGACTAGAAGTCCACCTTTGGGTTATCATCCGAACCCCCTCCAGTATTAAGTTGCAAGCAACAGACAACTGCTTTAAGCAAAGTGTGTAAGGTAAACAATCCACTTGTTCCATGAACAAGAGACCGTTGTTTTCCCCCTAGTGGCAACAACACATCTACAACCTTAGAGATTTTTGTCACTTCCCTTAGATTAAATAGAGGCATGAACCCACTATGGAGCATAAATACCCCCTCTTGGAGTCACTAGCAACTACTTGGCCAAGATAGCTACTAACAACGGAGAGCATGCAAGATCACAAACAACACAGACATGATAGAATCAATAAGACAAAACCATTAATCAATCTGACATAGTAATCTCAAAATCCATTGGATCCCCGCAAACACAACATGCATGATTACAAATAGATGAGATCTTGATCATGAACAGAGCTCACAAGATCTAGACATGAAAGCACAAAGGAGGAGATACAACCATATAGCTACTACATGGACCTGTAGTCCAAGGTGGAACTACTCACGCTTCATATCGGAGGCTGGCATGATGAACAAGAAGGCCTCCGGGATGATCTCCCCTCCGGCAGGGTGCCGGGAAGAGCTTCAGATCCCCCCCCCCAATCTAGGGATGATGGTGGCGGAGGCTACAGACGGTTTCGTGGAATATTGATCGGGTTCTTAGGGTTTAGGCATCGGGGGCTTCTTATAGGCGAAGAGGCGAGGCAGGAGGGCGGCTAGGGGGCCTACACCCTGCCCAGGCGCGTCCTAGGGTGGGCCCGCGCTTGGGATGGTGTGGCCGCCCTGTGGCTCCCCTTTATCTCTCATATGGACTCCGTGTTCTCCTCGGTGAAATATTGACTTTAGCTTTTATCTCGTCCAATTCCGAGAATATTTCCTTACTAGCTTTTCTGGAACCAAAAACAGAAGAAAACAGGCAACTGGCACTGTGGCATCTCGTTAATAGGTTAGTACCAGAAAACATATAAAAACACCTCAAAATGTGGACAAAGCAAAGCAAAGTAGGTACTAAACAAGCATGGAACATCAAAAATTATAGATACGTTTTCGACGTATCAAGCATCCCCAAGCTTAACTCTTGCTCGTTCTCGAGTAGGTAAGTGATAAAAGATTAATTTGTAAGGTGACATGCACCATCAAAACCAAGATCAAACCATTTGCAAGTATTGAAAGCTGGGATCAAAGAACTCTAAACATGAGGATGAAAGATGGAGTTCTAACAATAAAACAAAGTAACAAACAAAGATCATGAATAACATTCATTGAAAAACATTTGTTTGTTTCACATACAGAAAACATGGCATAGTGGCATTCAGCTTGTCCCTCATAGAGTAGCAATTAGATGCATAGGACACCTTCAAAGTTCATAAGAGTGACTAGATACAAATAGCACAAGAACAAGCAATATCAACAATATGCATCAATCAATAAGTTTTGGGACAATGCACATAGAACTAAGAATGGCAACTATGCTCTCTTAATTGGTGCCTAAAGGTAGAAGGTGGAGACTCAATATAATAGTGGAATAAAGGCCCTTCATAAAGGGAAGCAGGGATTTCAAGTCTCAAAAAGAGCTTCCAAAAATTTATGGTACTAGTTAGCTTTCAGCCCTCATTGCTCCTATCATAAGCATCTTGAAGTGATTAAGGTTAAAGTGAACAAACTATGGAGTATATGCTTGACAAAGTATAAGTTGGCAATCTCATGTCCCTTCAATACGAGGGCCGCTCCTCATGCTACTCAACTTTAGTCACCTGTAAGTTCTTGTCATAGTAAGTACATGTGTATCATAGAGAACCATCAACGGGGTACCCCTTGTACATGGTACAGGAGCTATCCCATAACCAAAATGACAAGGCAAGCAGACAATGAACATCTCAGCAATCTTCTTATTTACCATGGGAATATGGTGCTTTTTTCTCTCTTTCCTCTTTTCTCAATGTGTTTCTTTTTTTATAAGAAGAATGCTTCATAGATGTCACTATGGTGATGCTGCAAGTTTCCACCATGATTAGGCATGGCTTAGGCTAGCGGCCCAGGCGTTTCTCTAACACACATACATAACTCCATGGACTTACAAGCTCCCCTTTCATTTCACACCGATGACATCCATAGACAAAAGAGCATGATATCAATTGTGTACAAAGTACAAGTGCAATGTTGAAAGCGTTCCCCGTGACAGCACGGTTCTGCTAATTTTAACGTATAAGTGCAAGCATATACGACATAGATGACACAATGGTTCAAGTTTATTAGGGGCAAGAAAATAAAGTGTGCCATCAAGTTTGTGAGATCTTTAATCACTAAGTTTTCACATAACAAAATACTTTTTAATTGGAAGATAGATGAAAGCAAGAATATACTTTGAATGGTGTAACACACCATGAATAGGAATTTATAGTGGACACTATGGAATAACTTGGTTTCTTGGGAGTTGGAAGCATGGGTAGAACTTACTCATACAAGTGGAGGCTAGCAAAAGACTGGGAGCAACCAACTAAGAGAGCAATAATGGCCATAATCTTGCAGAGTGACAAAACATTACTAATCAAAGCATAAAGTAGTACTACAAGTCAAGGACTAAATGATCATAGATGCTATGGTGACTTGTTCATAGTCACAACATGGTGTGAACATGTGCCAAGCCAACCCAAACAAAGCATCAAAGGAGAATACCACAATACTATGCTTTTGCATTCTAAAACAACGCATGATTTTTTCAAGGCACACTAAGCAATCCCAATTGTTTGGAACAAGTCATGCTACAGCAATAATCACTAGGCATAAGGTCAAAACAGCACCTAGCATGACATGCTAAAGTCTAAGTCACATTCAAATCAATCTCCTCTTGCATAATTCAAGCAAGAACTTTCTACTCCTTTCCAACACCAATCAACTTATTTGAAACAACACAGTGAGAACGGGGGTCCAAACTACTTTATTCAAGCAAAGTAAGCAAACCAAATGAAAACTAAGACGCTCCAAGAACAACACAACAGTGCATGAAACAATAAAAACGAAGTGTCTAGAAAGACCTGAGCTTTTTATTGATGAAGAAGGGGATGCCTTGGGCATCCCCAAGCTTTGACACTTGTACCTCTTGGATATTTCTTGGGGTGACACCGGGTGTGGCATCCCCAAGGTTGAGCTTTTGTCCATTCTTAATCTCATTACATTATTCTCTCTCTACACCTAAAATTTTTCCTTCATACAAAACTTCACACAATCTTCATTAGAAACATTAGTGTATTCAAAAGATAATAGACCATTGGGTTTAGCTTTGGAATAGCAAAACTTTCACTAAAAACACAAGCTACTGTAGCAATTCCCTCAAAAATCTCAATTTCCCAAAAAGAACCCAAAAAGGAATCAATAAGAAGCAAATGCAAATAATGGCAGAAATCCATCAAAATAGACCAGCAGGTAGAAACCGATTTTTTCGAAGACCTTTTGTTGCTCAAATCAAAAAAGTGTTGAACTAACGAAAGTTAGATAACATACTGGGGGATTTATTAGTAAATTTATCAACTAAATCCGACTTATAGAGATTCCTCACGAATTTTTATGGTGGAGCATAAAAATCTATTTCGGGACAGCAACTCCCCAAATCTTACTTCCCTCTCATTAGAGGTCATTCTTGGCACAAAAAGCAAACAAAAAGGATAAGGAGAGGTAATTACTGAAGTAATAACTTCCAACACTCAAGAAAACTCTTGCGTTATCTCCCAACAATTACTTTTCTTTAACGCCTTTAGTTAGGCACAAGAAGCAAGAATCAAGTGTTTTCAAATGAAGAACTAAGATCAATACTTGCAATCTCTTCAACTAGGAAAGGTATCTCATCCAAATGAGCTTTGGAGGATCCCTTCTCATCTCTCCTTGGTTCACTACTTTAATAAAAAGGATTTTCAGGAACAATCCAATCAAAATTCTTTTCTAAGGCTTCATGCATTCCAACCAGTGGCGGACACAGCGAAAAACTGTAGGGTGGGCACGCTTCAAAAAAAATTAACACTAGCATTGTGATGAAAATTGCCAAGTTAATAATATAAGTCGATAATTGATTCAAAACATTGTACTTTCTCCCTCCCAAAATAGATGTCTTAGATTTGTCAAAATTTGGATGAACCTATATACTAAATAGTGTCTAGATTCATCCATATTTTGAAAATTTTGAGACATCTATTATGGGACGGAGGGAGTAGTTTAATTCAAATGTTTCAAATGTTCATCATTCCAATATATAATAGTCCAAAATGTCAAGAGATTCTTACATGCCAAAATATAACATAATAGTCTTAAATGACATCAAGATAGCTATTTGGTGATGAAGAAGGTACAATCTTGTTTGCTTCATGTTTCTCAAAAAATGCCACAATGTGTTTTTTCCTCTTCATATTCAATTCTACAATAACCATATAAAATATGTAAACAACATGGTAAAAGAGCATAAACACAAATTTGCCAATTCTTCCCCATTGAGAATTTGCCAATTTGGATTAATCAACATAGGAGGGGAGGTGGTAGCAGGGAGCAGCAGTTCATACCTGAAACGGGAGGCTGCCGAAGCCAGCTGGGCAGCAGCGACGCAGATCGAGCGGGAGGCGGCCGGAGGGGCGGATAGCAGCAGTGGCGGCGACGACCGGAGGTGGGAGACTACAAGTCGAGGAGGCGGTCGGTCGGGGACAGGGAGTCGGGGAGGGGGCGAGTCGAGGAGGCGGTCGGTCGGGGAGCTGGGGGCCATGGGGATGCCACGCCGGAGCCGATGCCGCCGCCCGCTGCCGCCGGAGCAAGTGGTCGCCCTTCCAGCTGTTGTTATGCTCGGCTCTCACGTTCAGAGATAGGGACGGACAGGACGCCTTCTTGATTTCCTCTCGCCAGCTCCGTCACAAGGCTTGGTCCCAGAAGAAATTACGGGTCAAAAAAATTCCCCAAAACCTGGGTGGGTCGCGGCCCGTCCGGCCCGCCCCCTGCGTCTGCCAGTGATTCCAAGAAGTTTAAAGGGTATGGTATCTTAATTTCCTCTCTAGGTTTGGTTTTATCTAAAGTACCCATAACATCTACACATGATCCTAGTATATTAAAACGCTCAGAGACTTTTTTGTCTTCCTTAGCAATATCATTGAATTCTTTTAGTAAAGTTTCTAGGATAAAGTATCTCTTTTCAAGATCCTTTTCTTCTTTTAGTTTGAGAAACGAAATTTGCATCATGGGGTTAAGGTTAACAAACCTAGCCTCCAACATATGAACTAAAGAAGCTGCAGCAATTTCGTAATTAGGAGCAAGTTCTGCTATAGATCTATCCTTAATATCCTCATGTTTGCTAACATGATTAAAGAATTCTTCAATATTTTCCTTCCCAATTATGGAGCCACTACCTATTGAAAGGTCTTTCAGGGTGAACTTGGGGATCAACATGGTGAGCTAGAGCAAGGTGACAGCTAGAGCAGGAACTAATTTTTTGTGTGTTTTTGATAAGAGAAAGCAAACCAAACTAAACTATTTTTTGGAGTTTTTGATAAAAAGAGGCAAATAAAACTAAGCAAAACAAAAACAAAGTAAAGAGAAAGGTTGTGGAGGACTCCCCTTATGAAGACGTCCTTAGCCTCCCCGGCAACGGCGCCAGAAAAAGGCTTGATGGCTCGTTATAGAGCTTCGTTGGGAGACCCCAAGAGGAAGGTATGATGAGCACAGCAGCAAGTTTCCCTCAGTAAGAAAACAAGGTTATCGAACCGGTAGGAGGAAGGAAACGACTCAAAGGTGTTGCTAGCAACTTGGAGACCTGCACAACACAAACTCAAGACTTTGCCCCAACGAACAGCGAGGTTGTCAATCTCACTGGTTTGCTGTAACAAAGGATTAACTGTATGGCGTGGAAGGTAATAGTGGTTTGCAGCAAGTAAACAGTAACAATGGAAGATGTATCAATGGTAAAGGTTGGACCGGGGTCCATAGTTACTAGAGGTGTTCTCCTTAGATAAACAAACATGGTATGCTGGCTAAAAAAATTACAGCAAGGAAATTGACAGGACTGAGCAAGGCAAAACAATGCAATACTAGACATCATGATCCTATGAGATTCGATTGGGAAATACAACAATATACATAGACCGCCATCCAACTGCATCTATGACTAGAAGTACACCTTTGGGTTATCATCTGAACCCCATCTAGTACTAAGTTGCAAGCAACAGACAACTGCTTTAAGCAAAGTGTGTAAGGTAAACAATCCACTTGTTCTATGAACAAGACACTTTTTTTCTCCCTAGTGGCAACATCATATCTACAACCTTAGAGATTTCTGTCACTTCCCTTAGATTAAATAGAGGCATGAACCCACTATCGAACATAAATACCCCCTCTTGGAGTCACTAGCAACTACTTGGCCAAGATAGCTAATAACAACAGAGAGCAGCAAGAGCACAAACAACACAAACATGATAGAATCAATAAGACAAAACCATTAATCAATCTGACATAGTAATCTCAATATCCATCGGATCCCTGCAAACACAACATGCATGATTACAAATAGATGAGATCTTGATCATGAAAGGAGCTCACAAGATCTAGACATGAAAGCACAAAGGAGGAGATACAACCATCTAGCTACTGCATGGACCCGTAGTCCAAGGTGGAACTACTCACTCTTCATACCGGAGGCTGGCATGATGAAGAAGAAGGCCTCTGGGATGATCTCTCCTCTGGCAGGGTGCCGGGAAGAGCTTTAGATCCCCCCAATCTAGGGACGATGGTGGCGGCGGCTATAGATGGTTTCGTGGAATATTGATCGGGTTCTTAGGGTTTAGGCATTGGGGGCTTCTTATAGGCGAAGAGGCGAGCCAGGAGGGAGGCCAAGGGGCCCACACCCTGCCCAGGCGCGGCCTAGGGTGGGCCCACGCCTGGGGGTGCGGCCGCCCTGTGGCTCCCCTCCGCCTCTCCTCTGGACTCCGTGTTCTCCTCAGTGAAATATTGACTTTGGCTTTTGTCCCGTCCAATTCCGAGAATATTTACTTACTAGCTTTTCTGGAACCAAAAACAAAATAAAACAGGCAAATGGCACTGTGGCATCTTGTTAATAGGTTAGTATTATAAAACATATAAAAACACCTCAAAGTGTAGACAAAGCAAAGCAAAGCAAAGTAGATACTAAACAAGCATGGACCATCAAAAATTATAGATACGTTTCTGACGTATCACACACATGTTCGGGTATCCCGACAACCTCCGTGCCCTCGCTCCAGCGAAGCAGTGGAAGCAACAAATCCTTCCAGAAAAAGCCACCGAGAACATGTATCTCTCTGATCCAAGACCATGGGGAAATTATAAAGGGGGGAGAGAGATCCTTTGCGAGGAGGTGTGAGAGTGTAGGAGGAGGAGGTGCTCCTTCTATAGGGGAGGGGGCAACCCAAGGGGGCTTGGACGCCGGCCATGGAGGGTGCCCCCACCTCTACCTCATTCATGTGGTGGAAGCTCCACTCACATAAAAACACCTCCACTCACATGTCCACTCACATGCATTAATTTTCCACCAAAATTAATGCAAGCCCTCATTTAATAAAACACTTTTATTTATTTTATTCAGAATTTTGTTAATTACATTAATTAACAAACATTCACATAAAACCCCTTGCAACATTTCAATGTCACATGCAAAACCAGTTTCAACAATTTCACCCGAAACAATTTCGGTTTCTATTGAAATAATTCCAGCACTTTCATAATATTTTCCTGACATCTTATTTGCTCCAAATGGTGTCGGTATCCCTGAAGTTTGTCACCTTATGGTTCGCTAATAATGCATACATGATCGATACCCCTCTCTGATCAATAATCAGCAGCTGGACCTAGAGATCTATACTGACTCCCACACATTCAACGATGACTTCTGTGACCGTGTGACCTTTTACGCATGTAACTCAATACATGTCCGAGATTCGATCATCGTTGTCTCCATACCTAGTTTGATCTCTTACTCACATGTACTCTTTTCTTGTTCCTGTCATATAACATTCTAGTGATCACATCACTTGCTTGCAAGATAACTAATGTGATATCACCGAGTGGGCCCAGAGTATATCTATCCATCATCGAGATGGAAAAATTCCACTCTTGATCCATGAGCCTCTACATAACACCTTCGTAGCACTTAACCAACCTTTATAGTCACCCTGTTATAGTGTGACGTTTGATATTATCAAGATACTCTTCGAGTGTTAGTGATTGACATGATCTCATGGTCTAAGGATTAGGATTACTTTGTATGATGTTATAGAAATATAAACACAATGAATTTGATCGTAATGATATACTTTGGATGAATGTTCATCACATCATTCCAACAATCATGTGACCTCATCATTAACAACATCCAATGTCCATGATTAGGAAACCTTTGATCATCTTATTAATCAACAGGCTAGTTTATAAGAGAGGCATAACTAGGAACTTTCTTTTGTTTATTAAACACACATGTATTAACGTTTCCGTATTAATACAATTATAGCATGTAAAATAAACATTTATCATAAACAAGGAATAAGATAATAACCACTTTATTATTTCCTCTCGGGCATATTCCCTTTAGTCTCCCACTTGCACTAGAGTCAATAATCTTGTCAACACCCGGATTTTTAATCCCAGATGCCTGTTATGCCATACATCGCAATCCCAGGATTACCATTTTTGCGAGACATAACAGAATTGGATACCATAGTACATCATCCATTACAAACGGTACATAAGTTCTTACACAAATAGGGATCTCATGATCCAGTTATTAATACAACATCAAATAGCGGAATACGTAATAATAACGGTAGCGTAGGCGAAGCTCCATCTTCGGGGTCACAGGCAATGCTGACGATGGGAGATGATCCTAGTTGTCGTAACCTTCCTGGGTCCATCCTCCAGGTACTCCTCTTCATAGTCTGGCCATGGGAATAGCCAGGGACAAAGCCATGAGTACTCTTTAAGTACTCACAAACTAGTGCTAACAAGTACAGGGGTTTTTGGATAATAGGACACTAGGCTCTAGGGTTGTTTTGCAAAAGCCAGATTTATCTCTACTAAGTTCCAAAGCTAGTCACAAATTTTATAACTCCTAAGTGGGATCTTGTAACTCATGTCACAACTCTGTTGTGGTCAAGTCAAAGTCTCAATTTATTTCACAAGTCATTTTGAAAACATCTGACGGGGGAACAGTATGGCCACTCCAACTATCCATAACCTTGGACGCGGCTATTCGAATAGTTTGACACTCTGCAGAGATTGTACACTTTCACCACAACATTCGATACATCCGTCAGGAACAAATCCTGAATTCACCGTACTCAGTATGCGGATAATCAATCCTAACCTTTCAATTACACGCCCTAGTATAAGTACCTCTCCTGTGAGTTTGGCCTCCCAACCATGACCAACTGTCATCTTGGGTATTGCACAGGTGGACAATCTTCACAAGGTAGCCTCAGCTCAGACCTTGGCCGTGAGGGAACTAATACTAAGGTATATAAGTTTCCAGTCAAGCCCTACCCAATCTTCGGGTATTGTGGTTGTACGATAAAATTGGAATGGTATCGCATCCAGACAACCATCAGTTTTATAAAGGGCTAAGGCTCATGCCTCATCAGTTTCATCACCAAAATCATCAAGTGTCCGGAAACACATGTCCAAAACATTTCAATAGAATGATCCATCATTCCAAGGTTTTCATAACCATTTTCATCAAGTATTCCCATCTAAAGTTGATCAAGTTTTATGCTTAGCACTAGCATCTATAAGTGGGGGTAAGTACTAATGAGGGGTGGTAGACTAGTGGAGTTTCAACTAAGTACAACCTTATGTCTGAGGATGATATCAAGGTTTCTATCTTAGGCCAAATTTTATGCTCTTTATGCAACCTTCACATATCTTTCTAGTATCTACTAATCTCTTAAGTAAACTCTAAGTAAGAGCTTTGATAAAGAAATAAAGTAAGAAGCTTGCAAGTAAAACTAGGATTGGTTTATCAAGTGGGTATGATCACATAGGCTTAAGGCATATAGTAGGCATGGTAACCAGTAAGGGTTTGCTGGCACAATATCAGTATAAGCTTGCTAAATTGCAAGTGTTAACTTGCAAGGTTACTAGCTTGCCTTGTGCGGAGCAGTGGTTGAAGTTCTCCTCGGCTTCTTCTTCGTAGAATCCTCCTTCCTCCTCGTATCCTTGGTCGATACTAGCGTCTATGAATAAATACGAGGTACACAATCACCAAACAATACTTAACTACTTGCGATCATCACACACAAGGGTCCTATAGATGATCTAACATCATCTCTAACATTACAAGATTAAGGCTTGGTTTAATTCCTTTTATTTTTAGAAAAGTAATTTCTACTCATTGAAAAACTACTTAAGATTTAATATTCTCCAAACCAAACATGGGATCATGTTGACACATGTCATCACCACATATTTTAGTCCATGGGAATATGATTTAAAGTGGTGTAACAATTTAATAAGGTTTTACCCTTTTATTTTAATTAAATAAAGTGACTAGAAATGCCTATGGGGCATTCTTTTATTTACTTGAACATTATTTCTGCAAGTAAACCTATATATTTTTATATATTTTGAAAGGTATGGTTAAATGTGATTTTTGAGAGTTGGAATCAACTCAAAAGCTATTATGGGTTTAATTTGAAAAATGTTTGAATGAAGAAAAGCTTCTGCCTTGTTATTTTTACCATGGGTGATCTACAGATCCAAATGACTTGAATCCAACGGGCTTGGATTCAGCATTTCCAGACCTTTCTAACAAAATTAGTTTCATTCAATTTGATGCTCTGAATCAACCTGGGTTGATTTTTGAAACTGGGTATAGAAGTGTGTTTGAAATTAAATGGAAAAGGTTTAATTCAAATAACTGGGCTGCGCGGGAAAAGTTAACGGGCCGGCCTGCTAAGTGTAGCGCTTCCGCGGGCTGCTTAAGTGGTTGTCCCCACACATCAGTGAGACAGGGGGTGCGAAGCGGTATGGGGTGATGTGGGTCGTTCGATCTGATTCTAATCCAACGGCTGGGAGTCATCGTCGACGTTGAGCAACGCCGGCGAGACAGGAACCTAGCACGGCCAGTGGGGGTTGCTGGGGGCTCACCGGGGTGCTGGCGAGGGTCGGCGAGGCGGGCGAACGACAAAGTCAACGACGGCGAACTCAGGGGTGGTCGCGGCAGCTCCCGGGATGGATGAAATCGATGGCGCCCTTCTTCTCTAGAGGCGGCGGGCTCCGGTGAAATTCCGGCGATGCGCTGCTCGCCTTGCTCCGGGACTGAGGTGGGGTGGTTCTGGGTGAGAGAGGAGTGGAATGGTGTGAAGAATTCGAGCGGGAGAGTCCTCTATTTATAGTCTCGACAGTGAGACCGAACGGCATGGGCGTGCGACCGTGGCGACATGGCTACGGGCTGCTAGAGGCATGGCCGGCGGTGGCGATCGCTTGGTGGTCTCCTGGCGATGCTCTACGGCTTTAATGCGCATGTAGGGGCGGTATGGTTTGGTCTGGAACACGCGATGCTCTGCGCGACAGAGGCGGCGTATTCGACGGCGAGTGGTGGTTGTGCGTCACGGGGCGGCGAACGGGGATGACTGGCGGTCTCCTGGGTTGGTGGTGATCGTGTATGCACGCGACGAGGGCGGCGTGCGGTCTATGGGCTTCGGTCGAGGGCAGCGCTCTGGCGCATGCTCGGCATGGTTGCTGGCGAGCTGGGCGTGGTCCGTGCGTGTGGTCCAGTGGCTGGCAGGGTTCGAGCGCTGGACAGGGAGTGGCGGTGGACGGTGGGCTACCTCCCAGACATGTCGTTTTGGCTTGGTGCTTGCTCTGGCTAGCTAGCCATTGTCGGCTAGCAAGGGGGTGCTCGGGTTGGCATGGCATGGTGCAAAGGGTAGGGGCTAGGGTTGGTCCAAGCACTGGTTGGCACTGGGGGAGACAAGGGTGATCAATGGTGAACATTTCTTAGCCCAATTACTGCTCCAAACAGTGAAGTTAGGCCAGTTTGATTTGCATCTGCCAAGTGTTTGATGAAATGGCCGCAAGAATTCAAGTTTTGAATTTTGAAAAGATTTTTGGTGGGTGTGCTAGATTGGTGCTGGTGAGTCTGCAGATGCTTGGGTTTTGAAAGTTGAGCTTGTTTGAGTGGTTTTTGAAAAAGTGGGATCTTCCCATATGATAAAGATTCAATTTTGAATTGTCATTTAAACTATGCATTTGAAAGTTTCTGGATGATCACAAAGTGGGGCTTGATACTTTGTTATGAGTACATTCAAGGGGTGCAAAGATCCAGAAAAGTTTCTGTTAGGTTTTGAAAGTTTGAGACAGCCAAAGTAGGCATGGGAGTTAATTTGGTCAAAATGACCATTCCCTTATTTTATTTGTTTTGATTTACTTGTGTAAGGTTCCCAACCTTTAATAAGGTAGAGATCCCTGTGTTTACAATGCTAGTCCCTGGATCAATAGCTAGCATCCACGGTTAAGATGTAATATCAAGAAACAAAGGTCATAATACAACTTTATAACCAGGAATAAAATAATTCATTACATCTTACATAGCTCATTTGGCTATCACATTACATTGCAGCAGAATATCTATAAAGCATGGGGTCCTTCATCTTCAAAGTGCCACAGGCAATCATGTTGGTTGTAGACTTGTAATCCTAACCATCACACTTCACTAACATCAAACAAACCTGCAACATAATAAGTTGCAGCCACAAGGGTCAATACATTTGAATTGTGTTGGCAAGTTTCACTACTATGTAGAAATAAGTGGATCCTATCATTACATGCATATTTGGCTAGGTAGGGTTTAGGCTCTTCTGCAGAAAGCAATATAGTTTTATCCTATCTTTTCAAAATAGTTTTTGATCTTTTGTCAAATATTTCTGAACTTCTTGGAAAACTCCAAATGCTTCAAATCCCTTGTTGTCACCATCAAGCTTTACTTTGAGAAATTGGAATGTCGAGATCTTCCATAGCTTCAGGCCTTAGTTGCTCAGTAGTTGTCCATAACCGAGGACACGGCTAAGTACTTAGAATTTTGATCTTCTACAGAAGTTGTACACTTTACCCACATGACACAATCTCATCTTTTTGCCACCAGTGGCCGCTGGATAAGTACTCACCAAGATGGAGTACTGGCAGATTGAGAATGTGACAAAGTCTTTCCATAGAAGTCCTCTCAATACACAATGCTAGCTTGTCTACCAGGCACCAATGTAGGGATAAATTTCCCTTACACCATTCTAGTTAACCTGAAGATGCCAATGCATGAGTCTTCCACTATGTAGTTGACTAAGCCAGGGCCCATTTAGCATGTGGCTGTACACGGAAGCCACTGTACGAGAAACATGTTCAATCTCTAAGTCCTTGGGTTGTTTTCTTCTAGTGCACATACAAAAAGAGATAGCCATATAAACATGGTTCCTTTTGTTGCCACCTTGTCCAATCTTGAGTATCCTTGTCCACCCAGGTGGTTCATTGAGTACTTGTTTTATTATATAAAACATATATCTTTTCAACTCTTCATATACTCATAACATGTATCCCATCCCAAATATATAGCTGGGCTAAGCATACTACAACTACATTGTTTTCCACTAAGGGAGATATAAGGGTATCCTATTAGGATTTAGCATAGCATAAAATATAGTAATCCTTATCATGCATGTTACAAAAATCCACTAAGTGTAATGAAAATAGTAGGACATGGATGATAGTATCACTTGCCTTTTTAGTAGAGAATGTTGGTTCACTTCTTGATCTTGCAAATATCACACTCTTCTAACTCCACTACAAATCAATCAAGCAAACACAAATTCAACTAGCATTCCAACCAATTTATCACACATAAAATAATAGAAACAAGGTCATGCATGTAAGCATGCAAAAGGTAGTTTTACTTGCAAAAGTGGTTTCTACTAGGCTCAAAACATTATAAAGTTCAAAAGTGGTCATTTACTAAAGTGGTAAAACCATTCGCAAAAGGTTTTATCTATAAACCATTTTTAAACCAAATCATTATTTTATGTGGTTGAAAATGATTTTAGCAAAGCAATATTCTTTAAAGAGTTCACTAATTATATTTTAATTCTCAAAACTTGGTGTTTAGGGTCAGAAGGTTTGAATCAAATCGTTTCCCAAAGGTCTCACTCAAAAATCATTTCTAAATCATAATCCATATTTTTATTTGACTAGAAATGAGCTAATTCAAATATTTACTCATTAACTTCACAAAATACATTTTTAAGTCCATAAGTTGGTTCCTAGGGTCAGTAGGTTCACAACAATCCATTTTGCAAAGATTTCACATTAAAATTATATCTAGAACAATTTTTATATTCATAATAAGACTACACATGTTTCTGCAATTTCAACCAATTTTACAGAAGCAAAACATTAAACAAAATGCATGGTTGCAAAGTACTTGTTCTGCTGAATCCATTGATATAAAATTTGCAAAATTTGGACGTGTATAATTAAAGTTATGAATTTTACAAGTTTGCAATTCAAACAGATTCTGATTTCTGTTTTAAACAAAACCTTGTCCACGTGGCGTGATTCTATTGGCCGGTACCGCTTCGTGCGGATCAGCCTCTCTGGACCGCAGGATTTAACTTAAAATGCATGGCGCTGATCAACTCGTACCCCTTCGTCTGATTCTAATCCTAGTCGTAAGATCACGATCTAACGGGCACAGTTGCTTGGTCAAAAACTGGCGGCGCTGCGCGGCGGCGACTGGCGGCGCGCGGTCAGACGGTGGTGTCGCAGCGATTACAGGAAGCAAGGGAAGAAGGGAAACAGCTCACCGTGCTCGCAGAGGGTTGGCGAAGCTCGAGGTGGCGTTGGCTTGGCGAGGGGCGCTCGGAGCTGCTGGCAATTCCTCGCCGGAGTCGGTGGCAGCGTCAGGCGGTTCTGTTTGACGTCGGGGATGGAGCTGCAGGTCGCGCCGAGGCAAAGTAGGGGCACGGTTAGACGCGGGCTGATCTGGGGATGATGGGAGCATCAACATGAGGTGTTGGGGCGAATGGAGGGTACCTGGGGAGTTCGTCGGAGAAACGGCCGAAGACGGTGGCGCTCTGATGTTGACGAAGCCGAGCTTCTAGAGCGCGCGGGAGCAAGCTGGGGCTATGGGCAAACGCGCAAGGGACCGGAGAGCAAGCTTGCGTGCTCGGGGAGTGGAGAGGCGGCTGCAGTTCGCCGGAATTCGCTGGAGAAGCTCGTCGGAGCAGCGGCGGTGCAAAGCCGATTCGAGGCAGCCTGGTGGCTCCCGTGCAGTGGTTTCTGGGGGGAAATGGCGAGGAGGGAGAGGTGCTTAAACGGGCGAGGTAGCAGGCGAGATTAACTCGGCCATCAACGCGTATTGACGCCGGCAATTAATTGGCAGCAACGGCAGGGGACGTGGTCGCAGTGAAGACGATGGCTGGCGATGTGGGGCCATGCTGACAGTGAGAGAGAGAGAGGGGGCACGGGGTCCACATGTCTGTGTCTCTGCGGGTGTGCTCGCGCGTAAGAAAATGTTTCACTGTGGGGTTTTAGTTGGGCTGCGGGTTGGGCTTGCTGGGCCTGTTAGCTGGGCTGCTGTTTGTTTCCTTTTTTTATACTGAAGCTTTTTCCTTTTTCTATTTGAATTTCTGTTTTGATTTTCAACCAAATAATTCAAACAACAAACCAATTCAAACCACCACCAAACTTTGTATTTATTTTAATTCTGTTTAACATCATAATCCAAAGTCCAAAACAAAATATTTTTTATCCTTTTTAGAATCCATTAATAATTAAATAAATAGACCTTAGTCATTAATTCAAATAGGATTTTATTTATTTAAAAACTCCATTTAAAATCTAAATAATACCAAAATCATTTCAGTAGGTTTTATTTGAAAATATAAAACACTTGGAAATCTTATTTAAAATAAATTAACAAGTTTTAGTGTTTATTTAAAATGGAAAAGCCTTTACTTTAATAAAATTGAATATTAATAAATCCTCATTATTTTATTCAAATAAACCTTTACTCTTTTTATCAAAAAGAAATATTTTATTTCAAAAGCTTGGCCAAGATTTAATTTGGCTCTATAAAATAATCCTTATTTATAATTCTGCCTTTGCTTTTGAAAATCAAATCTTTTTATTAAAAGATCCAAGAATAGTGATTCCAATTATTAAAACTCTATTTATTATTTGTTTATCTTTTTAAAATCCCTTTAGGATTTTATTTGATCAAAATAGGTTTGGATGTTTCCAATTGGAATCAAAAAATTTCTTCTCACCCTAAATTTCAACAAAATTTTATTTTGTTTATTTATTTTTCACATTTCAAAATTTGGAAAATTTTGGGATGTGACAACTTGTCTTTAGGAAAAGTGTGGGAAATGTTTAGATGATGTTTATTTCACCTAAGCATCCATTTACAAGCAATGGAACACATAAACAAGGTGGTTCAAAAGAATTCAAAATGAAATGCATACACATATGCATGCTTCCATAATTTTATTTAGCAAAGTTTTTGTTAACCCTGAATTTGATGATTAGAGTTTGATGATCCAAGTTTAGTATTTTTGGGATGTTACAAACCTTCCCCCCTTAAAAAAATATCTCGTCCCGAGATTTAAAAAGGACGAAAATATTACCTAGGATGTGAAGAGATCGGGAAACTCCGTCCTGATGTGGTCTTCGCATTCCCAGGTAGCTTCCTCTTCTGTGTGGCTGCTCCACTGAATCTTGAGAAACTTGATGCTTCGGGTTCGGGTAGTTCGAAAAGCTTCTTCCAAAATACGGATGGGTACTTCAGGATAGGTTAGGTCATCGTTGATCTCTATGGTCTGGTGGTCGATATTTTTGAACACTTCGGTCTTCTCGGGGACTTCGAGACACTTGCGAAGTAATGAGATATGGAACACATTGTGCACTGCTGACATCTCTTCCAGTAGTTCCAATTGATAAGATACTTCTCCTCGACGGTTCATAATCTTGAAAGGTCCGATATATCTGGGGGCTAACTTTCCTTTGAGTTGGAAACGCTGCATTCCCTTCAATGGCGACACTTTCAGATAAACAGAATCTCCTATGTTGAAGGCGAGGTCTCTACGTATCTTGTCGGCGTAACTCTTCTGTTGGGATTGGGCAGTCTTGAGGTGCTCACGAATCTTGTGAACCTTCTCTTCTGCTTCTCGCAGGATGTCGGGTCCAAAAATCTGACTCTCTCCTACTTCCGACCAGTTCAAAGGGGTGCGACACTTCCTTCCGTACATGAATTCAAATGGGGCCATTTGCAAGCTGGCTTGATAACTGTTGTTGTATGAAAATTCTACAAACGGCAGACGGTCTTCCCACTTGGATCCATATTCTAACACACATGCTCTCAGCATATCTTCGAGTATTTGATTTACTCGATCCGTTTGTCCATCGGTCTGAGGGTGATACGCGGTACTGAAATCTAGGCGGGTTCCTAAACCTTCTTGGACTTTCTTCCAGAATCTCGAGGTAAACTGAGTTCCTCGATCCGATACGATGTTCTTGGGGACTCCATGCAAACTAACAATTCTAGCGATGTACAACTCTGCTAGTTTCGAACTCTGATATGTGGTCTTGACGGGCAATAAATGGGCGACTTTGGACAATCGGTCCAGTATGACCCAAATAGAGTCATTTCCCCTACTAAAAGTAGGCAGTCCAGTGATAAAGTCCATTCCTACAGAATCCCATTTCCATTCCGGAATCTGCAAAAGTTTCTGTTAGGTTTTGAAAGTTTGAGACAGCCAAAGTAGGCATGGGAGTTAATTTGGTCAAAATGACCATTCCCTTATTTTAGTTGTTTTGATTTACTTGTCTTTAGGAAAAGTGTGGGAAATGTTTAGATGATGTTTATTTCACCTAAGCATCCATTTACAAGCAATGGAACACATAAACAAGGTGGTTCAAAAGAATTCAAAATGAAATGCATACACATATGCATGCTTCCATAATTTTATTTAGCAAAGTTTTTGTTAACCCTAAATTTGATGATTAGAGTTTGATGATCCAAGTTTAGTATTTTTGGGATGTTACAAATCTAGTTTGAAAAATTCGCATATTAAACACCTATGGCTTTCTGGTGTTACATATACGCGATTTCTAGTGGTTAACATAATCTCTGGATCTGACACTTCAGGTCCGTGTGTATTTGCATGTCTTTGCATCTCCACACATCACTCATTCTCTAATGAGATGGCATTGTATGAATTTGGTCTTTTGTTGAGACCTTTAGTTCCTTGGGGTTAAATCATGTCAATACTATTGTCGTACAATATATCCTTATAGTGTTATCCCGTTGTGAACCACACCTTAGTTTGATAACAAACTACTTGACACAAATGCCCTTCTTTGCTGCTACTATAGTAGTCATACACGTAGCCTTTTGTTGTAGTATCCGTCACAATGTCTTAATTTTGGAATTCATCCAAATCCATCATGGAATCTTTTTTCCATTACATTGTGTCACCCATAGTTTTAAATTGAGATAAACTTAATCTTGTATCTTGTGACAAACTTAGTATCAATGTAACACTTTACAATGAACTATTTATAATTGTTTGTCACCTCTACATAAATATATTCTTAGTTCTTCCAGAAGATCATAATAATATCCTTACTATCGTTCAATGATCATATGATGAGTAATTCCGGTATATGCTCATAACATTTAGAGCATAGGACATATCTGGATGTGTACATATCACGGTATGAACAAAATATTCTCGTGATTTCACTCACCAAGTGTCAAAGCACTTGAATCTTGTTTCACTTACCAAGTGTCAATACACTTAAATCTTGATTCAATTCATTTCAATGCGACAAGAACCTTTTCTCGTCATTTCCATATTGAACTCATTCAATATCTCATATACGTATGTCTGGCACGACTATATTAGCGTCACAATCTATCCATATAGACATTCATGCCTAATATCGGGTTTTGCCTAAGTCTTTCATCGAAATGAAATTATTAACCTTTGTCAATAAAAGATACATCATTTCCAATCAACAATATGTCCTCTACATATTGTATTAGAAATATGTCTCAGCTCTCCCACTTAATTTCTTGTAAATGCAAGTATCTCCATCGTATCCGATGAAATTAAACTCTTTTAACAGTTTCATCATGGTGAAGATTCCAACTCCGTGATGCTCACTTATACTATTGAAGTTCGCATGTCCTTTTAAGCATCCTTTGAATTAACAAAACTCTTTGGACCATATCATATACACGTCCTAGGTAACCATTCTATTAGAAGAACTTTGTTTTTGTTTCAGCTACCATATACCAAAATTATATGTAGTGGTTGCTACATTAATCCGTCCAGACTAAATATCGCTATGAAAGATCAAATCTTGTCATAGTCAACTCCTTGAACATTGTCGTAAAATACTTTATGACAGGTCGACTATTTCATAGATGTGAAACATCCATGTCTGTTTCTTTATAGATCCAAATACGACCGATAGGTTTTACACCTTTCCGGAGGGTCTTCCAAGTTTAAAAACTTGATTTCTCGCGTATGGAACTATCACGGATTTTATGGCCTCAAGCCATTTCACGGAGTCAGGGCCCATCATCGCTTCTTTGCATGTAGTAGGTTCATCATTATCAAACAATAATGATTTACTCTCAAATCTTAGTATTTGATTGTTTACCCGACCTACTTGGTTAAATAGGAACTTAGATCTCCGTGGCTACAACCTTTGAGGTTCTTAAGCCATGAGCATTATGGCTGCCTCCGGAACATTTTCCGGTGCCGCGCAACTCAGCACATATAGCTAAGGTTCATTAACCTTATCAAAGTTTTATTGTCCTCCCACTTATCTTTTACGAAAAAATCTTTCTCGATAAACTTAACGTTCTGAGCGACAAACACTTTTGTCTTCAGTGTTATGGAGGAATACCCAACGGTTATTCGAAATAACCTACAAAAACATGCTCATCTGACTTTGGTTGTAAACATCTTACTTATGCTTAGCATACCAAAATTTAAGAAAGGACAACTTGGGTTTTATCCCAAACCACAACCTTTATGGTGTCATTTAAATGGATCACGATGGTGCTCCTTTTAGTGTAAAAGCGGTAGTCTCTAAAGCTTTAATCTTTAAAACATAATGGCAGTTTTATAAATGACACCTTTGATCTTACCATGTCAAACAAGGTTTGATTTGATCTCTCGAACATACCATATTCCTATGGTTTATCGGGAAATGCAAATCTATGGAACAATTCCTCAAATCTTAGGTGTTTTGCTAAACATGTAACTCAAATATCTTTCTTTATGATCGAATCATAAACTCTTTATTTTCTTGTTACAATGATTTTCCACTTCATCTTGAAAGTCTTTGAACAATTTTCAAATGTTTCATACTTCTTCTTTATTAAGTAAATATATAGATATATTCACTCAAATTTCTGGACAAAGCATATGAAGTTGAAATCCATCGCTCACGATTACACACAATGGACTACATACATCAATATGTACAAATTCTAATAAGTTAGTTGTTCTTCTTTGACGTTTGAACGATGTTTCAATTATCTCCAGGAGAGTCTCACAAGCGTCAATTTGATCAAAATCAAAGACTCCAAAAATCAATCAACATGGAGTTTCTTCATGTTTTTCTTTCCAATATAATTTAAACAGCGATGTCACTTTGTAAGTGATCTTTCAATCATCTATCTTGCGACATTTTAGCATGAGGTTTTATGGACGTGATTTCTCCAACTAGATTTGTAAATCATCCATCTTATATGGAATACGGTAATTATTTCAACAATCTTTGTTCTCATAATACTTGATTAAAATAACAATTATTATAACAAATCTTGAAGGCAAGATTCAATGTCGGTGATAAACACAATAACACTAACAACAACACGGTTTTTCAGATGGCTCTCTCCACCTCCATCTCCACCTCCACCCCTACCTCCACCTCCTCCACCTCGGCGATCATGGATTCTGATTCCTGGACATGGAAGGACTTCTCCACTGGGATTTCTCCCCAGGCCTTTCCCTGGAGGATCAGGTGCGTCGATATTTTGGGACTTTGGTTCACTTTTCTCCCTCCTTCGGCAAAGAGTTCTTTCTGGTGGTCTCGTTCTCTTCTGCCTCTTTTCCTCTGACTGAAGAATCTGTGAGTTTGGCTCTGCAATGCTGTTTTGGTGGTAATTGTCATCTCTACAAGGTTTTCAAATTGAGTGATCGAAGGTTCAGGTTTTCAGTGGCCTCTAATCGGGTGGGTCATTTCATCTATGGATTGAAGGATCGTGTCTGGCCAGATTTCATCTGTCACTTCTCTCTGTTCAGAGGACCTCACCCATCCAACCCTAGCTTTCTTCCTTCTGATAATTGGCCGGTGAAATCTTCTAAGGAAAATGTGGATCTGTCATAGCGTAGCCATACCAATTTGAAATTCAGTTTAAGTTCCCTGGTGGAAAATGCAAGGATGGATTCATCTGGTCACTCTGCTCATATTTTATCCAAGTTTGCTCTCAATGAGTCTATGGTGTTATGGGGTAACCCCTTGGGGTGGCCCGATCATTCACGAATCTCCACGGGAAACGAGGGGAAGCGGTGGACGGGGAAGAAGGGATGAGAACCACGAACACACGCACACAAATCACGATACACGCCGATAACTCACGCCGGTGGCAACCGGTCCAACATAATCCCTAGGATCGGTGTTGGGCGAAGCTCTCTCTCCACGACCAACAACGGGGACGAGATGCTTGGTGAGATATTGACGAATTGGGGGCGAGAAACCGAGAACCCAAGGCCTTGTACAACTTGAACGCACTAAGCAAGATCCAAGAGGAGGGTGGATAATAGGGTGCCCCTTGGTAGGAGCATGAGACCAATAGATGAAAGATCCTCAAAGGGGTGTCCTTAATCTATTATTATCCAAGTCTAGGGTTTACAATAGAGGGTGGGGGCTATATATAGGCCAGCCATATAAACAGGGGTAGTTTCGGAACGAAAAGGTAAAATATAGGAAGGGGTACAGGGCGTTGGGCCGAACTGATGCGATCTGGTTCAGTCAGGACCGGTAGTACCGGTCAGGCAACCGGTAGTATCGATCGCAACCGGTAGTACCGCTCCGGGGGCGGTAGTACCGCTGGCGGTCCTGGAGCTTCCGTCGGAGTCGCCTGTAGCGAGCGGTAGTACCGCCCACCGGTAGTACCGGTTCCAGCTCCGGTAGTACCGCCGGCGTCTGGGGCGTGGAGGGGTTCCTTCTGGAGCGTCCGGTAGCTAGGTCCGGTAGTACCGCTTGCACCGGTAGTACCGGTCGCCTAATCCGGTAGTACCGCTGGCGTCTGGCAGCGACTGGTTGCTTCCGCTCCGGTTCCTCCGTCCCTTGGGTCCTTCTCTTCGTACCTGATGATGCATAGTGTATGCATATGAAGTAGCAAGCCATCCAAGGGTGTGTCGAAGTCACACAAGGAAAGGAGCGAGTTAACCTTGGCTTGGAGGAGCTTAGCTCGGGCGCGAGTCATTGGTCCACTGGGAGGGCTAGGTGTTGTAGATGGAGGTGCGTCGTAGGACGGGTTGCATCAGCTCCCCCCCCCCTTCGGGAAGAGTCATGCTCGACTCTTCAACCTTTTCAACTGTATCTTCTCCATGGTAGGGTGAGAGATCCTTGACATTGAACGTCGAGCTCACAAGATACTTGGATGTTGGGATATCAATGATGTAGGCGTTTTTGTTGATCCTCTTTAACACTTTGAATGGCCCATCACCTCTTGGCTTGAGTTTGGAGTCGCGGTCCTTGGGAAAGCGGTCTTTACTCAAGTGTATCCACACAAGGTTGCCTTCTTCAAAGATCATATCTTTCTTGGTCTTGTTTAGCCTTGATGCTTGGCGAAGGACTTGTTGCTCGATCGTAGCTCTTGTGTCTTCATGGAGTTTCTTCATTGTTTGGGCACGCTTGTCAACGTCCATGTTGGTACGGTCATGTAGCGGAAGCGGAAGGATGTCAAGCGTGGTGAGAGGCTCGAACCCATAGACGATCATGAATGGGCTTCTCATGGTGGTGGAGTGCTTGGCGCGGTTGTAGGCGAACTCGGCGTGCGGAATGCATTCCTCCCAGTCTTTAAGGTTCTTATTTATCAACACACGGAGGAGTGTGCCAAGACTTCGATTGACGACCTCGGTTTGTCCATCGGTTTGAGGATGCGAGGCGGACGAGAAGAGGAGCTTGATGCCGAGCTTGGCCATGAGTGTCTTCCAGAAGTAGCTCATGAATTTGACGTCGCGGTCGGAGACGATTGTTCTTGGTACACCGTGTAGCCGAATTATTTCCCTGAAAAACAAACTTGCTACATGTGAAGCATCATCGGTCTTATGGCACGGAATGAAGTGTGCCATTTTGGAAAAACGATCGACGACCACAAATATAGAATCATGTCCATGTTTAGATCTAGGCAATCCTAACACGAAGTCCATGCTAATGTCCGACCAAGGTGCATGAGGAATAGGTAATGGCATATAAAGACCAAAGGGGTTAGACTTAGACTTAGCTTGGATACATGTAGTGCATCGTTGGACGTGGCGCTCCACGTCGCGCTTCATCTTTGGCCAAAAGTAGTGAGTGGAGAGCATGTCATATGTTTTGTCACGGCCAAAGTGGCCCATAAGGCCTCCACCATGGGACTCTTGAAGAAGCAAAATTTGGAGAGATGACCTCGGAATGCAAAGCTTGTTTTTTTTGAAAAGAAAACCCTTATGCAAATAGAAATCATCAATCCCTTTGTCTATTGAACATCTTGCAAAAATTGGTCCAAAGAAAGGGTCGGACGCCTACAAAGATTTGATGTCATCAAGACCCAAGACATTTACTTCGAGTCGCGTAAGAAGGTTTGTGTTTTTGCGAGACAAGGCGTCCGCTACCACATTTTCTTTGCCCTTCTTGTATTTGACAATGTAAGGAAAAGACTCCATGAAGTCAACCCATTTGGCGTGCCTTTTACTCAAATTGGATTGTCCCTTAAGATACTTCAATGACTCATGGTCGGAATGGATGATAAATTCTTTTGGCCAAAGATAGTGTTGCCACACTTGAAGGACACGAACCAAGGCAAAAAGCTCTTTGTCATAAATGGGGTAGTTTAGGCGTGTGCCATCAAGTTTCTCGCTATGGTATGCAATGGGACGCCCATTTTGCATAAGGACGCCTCCAATGCCAATTCCACTAGCGTCACATTCAATCTCAAAGGTTTTTGTGAAATCCGGTAATGCAAGAAGTGGTGCTTCGGTGAGCCTCTTTTTGAGCTCATCAAAAGCCTTTTGTTGTGCTTTTCCCCAAATGAACGTGACATTTTTCTTGGTCAATTCGTTGAGGGGGAAAGCAATGGTAGAAAAGTCTTTCACAAAGCGACGGTAAAAGCCAGCCAACCCATGAAAACTACGAAGTTCACTAACATTGGTCGGTATGGGCCAATCTCGTATGTCCTTAACTTTTGAGACATCGACTTCAATGCCATTAGACGACACAACAAAACCAAGGAAAATGAGCTTGTCTTTTGCAAAAGTGCACTTGGGAGATTAGCATAAAGCTTTTCATGACGAAGGATTTGAAGGACCTCCTTAACATGAGTAACATGCTCCTCTAGTGACTTGCTATAGACAAGGATGTCATCAAAGTAAACAACGACACTCTTCCCAATGAGAGATCTCAAAATATGGTTCATGAGGCGCATGAAGGTAGATGGGGCATTTGATAAGCCAAAAGGCATAACCAACCATTCATAGAGACCAAGCTTGGTCTTGAAGGCGGTTTTCCACTCATCACCTTCGGCCATGCGAATTTGATGGTAACCACTACGAAGATCAATTTTCGAAAATATAGTGGCTCCACATAACTCATCAAGCTTGTCATCAAGACGCGGTATAGGATGTCGATAACGCATGGTGATAGCATTGATTGGACGGTAGTCCATGCATAACCGCAATGTATCATCCGTTTTTGGAAATAGAATAACGGGAACCGCGCTTGGTCTAGTGCTTACTTGGATCAAACCTTTGGAGACAAGTTGGTTGATTTGTCGTTCTATCTCCTTTGTATCTTCCAGGTTCGTGCGATACACGGCGCGGTTTGGGAGTGGGGCGTCGGGTATGAGGTCGATGCGGTGCTTGATTCCACGAAGAGGAGGTAGGCCATGAGGAAGCTCTTCGGGAAAGACATCGTGGAATTCCTGCAAAATAGCCATCAAAGAAGGAGGAACATTTGTCAAGTCATTAGTTCCTTGCGCTAGTCCCTTGCAAACAAGGACATAGTGCAAGATGGATGGGTTGTTCCGCACTTCTCTCATCTCACTTTTGGTGGCAAGAAGAACACTCTTAGTTTTTCCACTCGAGTTTGGCTTGTGGCACTCACTCACTATGGTGTGGTTCTCTCGCTCACCACTCTTCTCACAAGGTGTTTTTGTGTATTGCGCCCTCGCTAAAGCCTTTGCATTGTCCGAAATTATTTGGCTAGGAGTCATTGGTTGCAACACACAAGTTTTATCAAGCCATTTGAAGGTATAAGTGTTTGAGTGACCATCATGCAAAGCACGCTTGTCATATTGCCATGGCCTTCCGAGCAACATATGGCAAACCGTCATTGGGACCACGTCACATTCCACCGTGTCCTTGTAGGGTCCAATTGAGAACGTTACCGAGACGGTGTGCCTGATCTTGACGGACCCTTGGTCACTTAGCCATTGTATATGGTAGGGGTGTTTATGCGGATGGAGGGTGAGGTTGAGTTTCTCACACAATTCCGTGCTTGCAAGATTGTGGCAACTCCCTCCATCGATGACAACTTTGATGGACTTCCCATTGATGCCGGCACGAGTTTGGAAGATGTTCGAGTGTTGGTCTTCATTCTCATTGGCTTGGGTAGTTAAGACCCTTGTGACCACAAGCGATGGACTTGCGTCATGCTCACACACAAGAAGTTCTTGGTCCTCTTCCAAATGTTGCCTTGCCATGGCTTCCTTGACCCTTGCATCAAACTCTTCTTCACTCAAGTATTCGTCATTGCCGTTGTCATGGATGAACAAAACTTTCTTGTTTCTACATGCGGCCGACTTGTGTCCTTTGCCTCCACACTTGTAGCATTCACCATTGAATGGTTGTTCATCCCTTGTGTATTTGCCACTTGGGGGATGTTTTCCTTGAGGGAGTGTTGGCTTGAAGGGAAGCTTGGTGGTACTTGAGGAGCTTCCACTTGGTGTTGTTGGAGTAGTGGTTGGTGCTTGCTTGTAGGTGAAGTATGTCTTTGGCTTGTTGTACTTGATGTCCTCTTGCACTTGACGCTCGGCCTTTGATGCGATGTGCACAAGCTCAACCATGTTGTTGTACTTTTGGAACTCGGTGATGCGCTTGATGGGATGGTTCAAGCCATTGAGGAAGCGTGCCATTGTTTGTTCATCACGCTCTTCAATGTTGGCACAGATCATGTTGAGCTCCATTTGCTTGAAGTACTCTTCCACGGTCTTTGTCCATTGACTAAGCGTTTGAAGCTTGTTGAAGAGGTCACGCGTGTAGTGCGAAGGAACAAAGCGGGATCTCATATGGGCCTTCATATCTTGCCAAGTTGATATTGGAGGCTCTTATTTTGCTTCGCGAGCGAGTTGGACTTGTTCCCACCAAAGGTTGGCATACTCATCGAACTCGAGGGATTCCATGGCCATCATCTTCTCATTGCTATAGTTGTGCATGCGGAAGATCTTGTCAACCTTGAGTTCCCACGAGAGATATTCTTCGGGTTCATTGGAACCGGTGAACTTGGGCATGGTGAATTTGAGCTTGACGAAACTTTCTTCTCCATTGCGGTTCCGGTTGCGGCGGTTGCCATGATTTTGGCGGTCATCATCATCATCCGAGCTCTCATGTCTTGCTTGGTGATGGTTGCGTTGCTCTTGCGGTTGTTGAGGTGCCGTGTTTGGTGGTGGAACTTGGTTTTGACGACGAGCTTGGGGAGCTTGCTCGTGTTGTTGGCGCGGTTGAGGACGAGGAGGAGGTTGATGGTCCTCACAACGAGCTTGGGGAGCTTGCTCTTGTTCTTGTCGCGGTTGATGCCGAAGAGCATTGTCTTGCGCCATGTGGCGAGGAGGGCGTCTAGCCGCATGCGCAATGGGCTGTTCTCCTTCTTCTTGATGTGGAGGAGGCTCGTCATGATGATCGTGTTGTCGACGTTGACGATCATCTCGATGATGACGCCTTGGTGGATCTTCGAGTGCTTCACGTCGACGGTGATCTTGTTCGTCCTCTTTGGATGCTTCACTTGTTGTTGAAAGAACATGTCGACGGCGATGGGCTTGGTGGTCCATGTGAGGTTGCTCTTCTTGGATCACAAGTGCCCTTGGTTGTGGCCGGTTCGCTTCACGTCTTGGAGGTCTTGTGGAGAGGTCACCATCATAGCTTGACGTTGCGGCGTGTCGCGGAGATGGTACCGCTTGAGAAGAGCTCATGGATTGAAGGACGGGTCCATCCCGGTGCCTTGAAGCATGATGGCGAGGTGCACTTGATTCACTTGAGGAGTGCCGAGATGAGCTTGATTCGCACGAGCGTGGCCTTGCTAGCCCATCAATAAGGCGTTGAAGCTTCTCATCCGTTGAGGCGAGGGCGCGACCAAGAGCTTCATTTTGATGACCGAGGTTGTGTTGCATGGCATGCATTTGGCCTCGGACTTCTTCGAAGCGGTTGTCGATGTTCTTGAATTCCATGCGGGCTTCGCTAAATTGTTCATCTTGGCGCCGCTCAAGAGCTTCACAACGGTAGTTGAATTCTCCTCGGACCTTCCAATGATCCCACCTTGTCATGTATTATGTGTCGTCCTCTGGAGGTGGTGGTGGTTGGGACGGTTCGCCATTCCTGTCCATGATGCAAAGCCGACAAGGGTTGTATATGGAGAAAAAGGGTGCGTAGAGTTAGCCTTTTACCTCACCTTGGAGATTATATCAAACCAATTGCCACACAAAGGAGCGAACAACGTGCAAAGTGAAATGGCAAAGAAACTCACACACAAATATGCTACAACTCTCAAAAGCTTTTGGTGGAAGGTTAGGATTGTGGGAACCAAACGAAACGATCCAAGCAAAAGGTTATTGTTCTAAGTGGTAAAGAACCAAAGATCAAAAGAAAAAGGATACGATCTACAGAAACACGGAAGAACGCACATGTGGAGAATAACGGGGTTAGCACGACTATGAAAAATGAGCACAAAAGGTCCTAACGAAGACTACGCTCAGTTGTCGTGCCAACTCAAGGAGAGACCACAACTCGTTTGCCAAAAGAGGATAAGCAATAGATTTGTTCACTTGCCTTGGTGCGCTCTTTCCTTTCTCTTGTTGGCTTACAAGCTTGGTATTCTCTTTGTATTGGGAGACTATGTATCTTTCTATTTTTTTTTATTCTTTTTCTTTCTCTCCCTTGCTATGCTACTATGTTAACTTTTGTATTTGGCCTCACACTCTCACTTTCCAACGGCAAATGCACAATGCTTAGACAAACACAAAATGAGTTGCTCTCATAGGATAGATACACACAAAGGAAAATATGGGGTTGTCAAAGTGGCGCAAGTTATACCTTTTGGTATTGACGACTACTTGCAACCGTTGGTGGGGATGATGTTCGAGTGTCGCGGTGTCGTTGAGCGCGTGGTGACTTTGATGCGGAAGTTGTTGTTAAAAATGGCGACAAACACGCGAAACACGAACAAGTTAAGGGGAATAGTCAGCAAACGAAGTTGAGGCGTCAAAGAGCAAAGAAACACGGTCAGAGGCGGGCGGTAGTACCGCTAGGAACGACCGGTAGTACCGCTTGTGCGGCCGGTAGTACCGGTGATTTGCGGTAGTACCGCTCGCACAACCGGTAGTATCGCCAGGTGCGGGACTGGAATGAGATCAACTTGACAAAATCCTCAAATTTGTGGCGATCTGACCGAAAGGCTGGGTTAGGAACATAAAAAGGCTATAGATCGACTCCAAAAGCAACAGATCTATGGACCAAAACCACGAAAAACTCACCAAATCCAAAGATCTATTCGAAGGCAAATTGGGGCTCTTTTTGGTGGGATTTTAGATTTTAAGGGGATAGAAGAAAAATTGGGGGGAAATTCGTGATCAACCATGCTCTTGATACCAATATGTTATGGGGTAACCCCTTGGGGTGGCCTGATCTTTCACGAATCTCCACGGGAAACAAGGGGAAGCGATGGACGGGGAAGAAGGGATGAGAACCACGAACACACGCACACAAATCACGATACACGCCGATAACTCATGCCGGTGGCAACCGGTCCAACATAATCCCTATGATCGGTGTTGGGCGAAGCTCTCTCTCCACGACCAACAACGGGGGCGAGATGCTTGGTGATATCTTGACGACTTGGGGGCGAGAAACAGAGAACCCAAGGCCTTGTACAACTTGAACGCACTAGGCAAGATCCAAGAGGAGGGTGGATAATAGGGTGCCCCTTGGTAGGAGCATGAGACCAATAGATGAAAGATCCTCAAAGGGGTGTCCTTAATCTATTATTATCCAAGTCTAGGGTTTACAATAGAGGGTGGGGGCTATATATAGGCCAGCCACATAAACAGGGGTAGTTTCGGAACGAAAAGGTAAAATATAGGAAGGGGTACAGGGCGCTGGGCCGAACTGATGCGATCTGGTTCAGTCAGGACCGGTAGTACCGGTCGGGCAACCGGTAGTACCGGTCGCAACCGGTAGTACCACTCCGGGGGCGGTAGTACCACTGGCGGTCCTGGAGCTTCCGTCGGAGTCGCCTGTAGCGAGCGGTAGTAGGGAGCGGTAGTACCGCCCACCGGTAGTACCGGTTCCAGCTCCGGTAGTACCGCCGGCGTCTGGGGCGTGGAGGGGTTCCTTCTGGAGCGTCCGGTAGCTGGGTCCGGTAGTACCGCTTGCACCGGTAGTACCAGTCGCCTGATCCGGTAGTACCGCTGGCGTCTGGCAGCGACTGGTTGCTTCCGCTCCGGTTCCTCCGTCCCTTGGGTCCTTCTCTTCGTACCTGGTGATGCACAGTGTATGCGTATGAAGTAGCAAGCCATCCAAGGGTGTGTCGAAGTCACACAAGGAAAGGAGCGAGTTAACCTTGGCTTGGAGGAGCTTAGCTCGGGCGCGAGTCATTGGTCCACTGGGAGGGCTAGGTGTTGTAGATGGAGGTGCGTCCGTAGGACGGGCTGCATCATATGGTTAATTTGGATTCCTTTGGTCATAATTCGGTTAATGTCGCTTCTTCTTCAAAGTCACCTAAGGATCACCGTTGGCGATCACCTGATCACATTTTCTTTGGCAAGTTCACTGATCCGGTTTTGGTGGATCAGAACAACTTTTCAAATTTGAAGTTTGTCAATGACAGTTTCTTCCGCAAAATGTGTGATCGCCTGCCTATTCTGTTGCTCGAATAGTTGGAAGATTTCCATGCTTCTAGATACTCTGATAAGGAAATTATGGATATCCTTAAACTACCAATTTTACCCCCCAAAGATTTGGTGTTCGAATTTATTGGCAGGTGCTCCCGGTGTGGACTCTCTAATCATCTGTCTAAGTGCTGCCGAGGGTTTTGTTTGAATTGTCGCGAGCTGGGCCAAAAATGTGATGTCTGCATTCGGCACTGCGAGTCCTCCTGCGCTTCCAGTCTGGCCTAGGGTCACCGTGCTGAAGATTGTGTTGTTGGGCTGTGATGTCTGCTTTGCAAGGAGCTGGGTCATTGGGCCAAAAAGTTTCATCTAAACAAGAATTGGTCCGACAAATTTGGAAACCAAAACAGAAAAATATCAGGCAGAATCGGACCGATTTAATGGGTCAGAAAATCTGGGTTGTTAAGAACCAAAACAAGCTCCATGCAGATATTCCCCAAACTCCTGCCTCTTCGCCTTCGGAGCTTTCGGAGGAAACCTCTACAGTAAACCCTAGCCGCGAGATTGCAATGGCGAACTTCTCGGTGAATCCTCTGGCTTTCATCCCGGGCGGTATGTCTATTGACCATGGCCCTATTGATCGACGTGTTCGCTCTGTTCTTGTGGTTGATCCTACGGCGCCTCTAAACCACGACAATGTGGTAATTGCTAAACCAAATCGCTTTATCCCTATCCAGTTTAGATCTAACATGAGAACCATTGTTGAGGGTCTGTTGAATGAGAGTGGTTTTGAGGTTGAACGAAGTGATGATCACCCTTTTGGCCTTGGTAGTTTCACTCTGGTTGACACTCTGAAAGCTGACACTGTAGTTGTAACCACCTTTGAAATTGATGATATCACATCTATCACTTTGTGAAGCATGATTAGGCTAGGAATCGTAGGTTGGCCTCTTTTGGCCGACAAACTTGGATCCTATTCCTGGGTTTTTCCTGCAGATTATCAGACCAATTCCTATATTTGTAGTGATGTTGAGGATTTTGTGCTTCTCACCCTGTGGCACAGGCCAAGAGAACACTTGAAATTTGTCTTAGTCAAGGTGGTTGTTGCAAAGCCAAAATTATCCCTAAAAGCCTTGTGATATCTCAGTTAGGTGGTGCTAGGAATTCTTGGACTATACCAGTTTATATCCTTCACATTAGTGACTGGAATGCACACATTCATGACCTCCCACCACCCCATGAGGACCCAGAACCTGAAGATAGAAACCCTCATCCTTTCTATGGTCTAGAACAAACAGTTGAGCAAATTTATCAACAACAGTTGGCGGCTTGGCTACAATAGCATGGAGTTCATGGGGGTCAGGGGAACAATAACAACCATGGTCATCATCATGCACCTTTACAGAACCGTCAACTTGATTAGGTGATGGTTGGGGATGCTGTAGATGTTGCTGTCTCACCACATCTCTACAATTTCCAAGCCATCTTGCATGAGCAAGGTGTTACTGCTGAAGCTGGTATCCCACCACCTGCTTCCAACATTTCTGATAGCCCTCTGACAGCATGGAACAAAAATGTGGATAGCCCTATGTATGAGGATCTCTCCCCCTCTAGCTCTGTCATTGTGAATGCTATTCAAACTGAACCTGTGTCACTCTTTGCTACAAATGCTTTAGCTCTATCTTGTTTACATTCTCCTAAGTCTACTTGAAAGACCTACTCTTCCTGTGAAGTGGATAATTTGGACTTTGGCAAAGCACTGGTCTGTGGTTTAAACCCCTTTGAAAATGATACTGGGCTCAAATTATCTATTATTTAGAATGCATTAGCCCAGATTTTAAACCAGGAAATTTGGGTGGACAAGAGACTTCTTTCTTCCTTGTCTGCTTTTAATAATGTCAATTTGGTGCTTGGAAAGAGAATCTTCCCTTCCCCATTTTCCAGAAATGTTATTAGGAAGAAGGGGTATAATCTTACTCCCTCCAGGGATGTGGTTCTTCTAGCAGAAGGGGGACATGTGGATCTGGGCATCAAAGAGGTGCCTGTTTTTGACATTAGTGTTAACTCTCAATTCCTTGACAAAGTGGCTGATGTTACTAATCTAAATATGCCTATTAACTTCCCAGGTTAGAAGGAGTCCAAGAAGCACCAAATATGATGGTTTCAAGGTCCAGGTTCCAGCAGATGGAAAGAAGAATAAATCCAAGCTTAAGCCAAGGAAAGTTCCAACTGTCATTGAAGCTAAAGATATTCAGATCCCTGCTGGACATGTTTAGGAGGTGACAAATATTGAAGAGGATGATGTTGCTATTCCACCACCCACCCCTCTGGCTATGCTGCAGGACATTGGTATGAAGCTTTGTGGAGTCCCTGAAAAGGAGCTTACTGCTAAGAAGTTCCTTACTGCTCCTCAGGAAGGGAAGAAATAAGTGTTTCTTTGTTGTAATGAATAAGTCCAAAAAATGGGTTGTTTTATGTTGGAACATCAGTGGTCTTAATGCTAGAGACAAGCAGCTTGCATTGTTAAATGCCATAAATTCTAGTGGTTGTGTTGTAGTTTGTCTGCAAGAAACCAAGAAACATCATTTTGATTTGGCTTTTATCAAGTCATGTTGTCCTAAGAGATTTGACGATTTTGCTTATATTCCTTCCAATGGTGCCTCTGGGGGCCTTATTATTATTTGGAACAGTTCTGTCTTTTCTGGAATGGTTATGCATTGTGGACCTTTTGCTATCTCTGTTCATTTCACTTCTACTCAATCTACTTTAGCCTGGACTCTGGTTAATGTGTATGGACCTTGTAATGGCACTCAAAGGGAAGAATATGTTGACTGGCTAATGAATCTCCAAATCCCTGATGATGAGGACTGGTTAATAATGGGAGACTTCGACTTCATAAGATCACCAGAAAATAGAAACAAACCGGGAGGAAATGTTCAAGACATGTTCACCTTCAATGAGTTTATTAGATTGCAAAATCTCACTGAAATTCCCATAAAAGGGAAAAAATACATGGAGTAATATGCAAGTTGATCCTCTGTTGGAGCAATTAGATTGGGTATTTTCATCACTTCATTGGAATGAATCATACCCTTCTACCTTTGTCACGGCCCAGGGTAAACCTACTTCTAATCATACTCCATGTGTTATTTCCATCCAGACATCTATTCCAGGAAGTAATGTTTTTAGATTTTAATCCTTTTGGACTGCCCATTCTGGTTTCTTTGATACTGTGGCTAAAAGTTGGAATAAGCCTATTTTTAGAGGAAATAGTGATGTTGTTCTAAATGCTAAATTTAAAAGGCTTAGATATAATCTCAAACATTGGAGTAAGTCTATCTCCAAACTTTCTATCTGTATTGATAACTCAAATAGAGCTCTAATGGAAATAGATAAGATTGAGGACAGGAGGCAGTTAACTGTACCTGAAAGAAACTTTTGTCAAATTCTTAAGAATAATATCCTTACTTTGCTTGACTACAAAAGACAGTATTGGAAAGCAAGATGTACTGTTAGATGGAAAAAAATTGGGGATGAGAACTCTAAGTTTTTTCATTCTATGGCTACTGAAAGGTATAGAAGGAATAACATTTCCCACCTGAATTTAAACAATGGTAATGTGGCAAGTTCACATGATGACAAAGAAAAGGCAATTTTCCAAGCTTTTAAAGAGAGATTAGGCACTGCACAAAATCCTCAAATGCTTATGGATTTGACTGATCTAATTAAGCCTATTGAAGGACTTGGGAAACTTTCTGAACCCTTTTCAATTGAAGAGATTGACCTGGTAGTCCAGAGGCGGCCTGCTCCAGCGCGATTCCGGCGATGCGCTGCTTGCCTTGCTCTGGGACTGAGCTGGGGTGGTTCTGGGTGAGTGAGGAGTGGAATGGTCTGAACAATTCGAGCGGGGGTGGCCTCTATTTATAGTCACGACGACGAGACCGAACGACATGGGCAGGCGACGGTGGCGACATGGCTACGGGCGGCTAGAGGCATGGCCGGCGGTGGCGATCGCTCGGTGGTCTCCTGGCGATGCTCAACGGCTTTAATGCGCGCGTAGGGGCGGTGCGGTTTGGTCTGGAACGCGCGATGCTCTGCGCGGCAGAGGCGGCGTATTCGACGACGAGCGGTGGTCGTGCGGCATGGGGCGGCGAATGGGGATGTCTAGCGGTCTCCTGGGTCGGTGGCGATCATGTATGCACGCGGCGCGCGGTCTGTGGACGTGTGTCGAGGGTGGCGCTCTGGCGCACGCTCGGCATGGTTGATAGAGGCACGGGCGCGGCGTTCCTGGTTGCTGTGTTCGATGTCTTCGAGGTAGGGCTGGTCGAGAGGGGCGGTGAGGCATGGGTGATCTCCCAGACAAGGTTGGCACGGCTAGTTTCTCTCCTAGCTTGTTGTCTACACTGGGGTGGCATGGTGTGCTTCGGCTGTTCACCATTGATGGCATTGGAGAGCTCACAGTGGTGCTAGTGATTAGTTAAGTTCGTTAGATGATCTACTGAGGCTATTGTGAGCTAGAGAGGGAACCAATTAGGCTCAAAACACTGCACACTATAGTGTTTTGATTTTGTTAGATTTGAATCTGCAAGGTGTTTGATGAAATGGCCGCATGAAGTCAATTTTTGAATTTTGAAAAGATATTTGGTGGGTGTGCTAGGTTGGTGTTGGTGAGTCTGCAGATGCTTGGGTTTTGAAAGTTGAGCTTGTTTGAGTGGTTTTTGAAAAAGTGGGATCTTCCCATATGATAAAGATTCAATTTTGAATTGTCATTTAAACTATGCATTTGAAAGTTTCTGGATGATCACAAAGTGGGCCTTGATACTTTGTTATGAGTACTATCAAGGGGTGCAAAGATCCAGAAAAGTTTCTGTTAGGTTCTGAAAGTTTGAGACAGCCAAAGTAGGCATGGCAGTTAAATTGGTCAAAATGACCATTCCCTTATTTTATTTGTTTTGATTTCCTTGTCTTTGGGAAAAGTGTGGGAAATGTTTAGATGATGTTTATTTCACCTAAGCATCCATTTACAAGCAAAGGAACACACAAACAAGGTGGTTCAAAAGAATCCAAATTAGGATACATACACATATGCATGCTTTCATAATTTTAGTTCAAAAAGTTTTTGTTAACCCTAATTTTGATGATTAGAGTTTGATGATCCAAGTTTTGTATTTTTGGGATGTTACAAACCTTCCCCCCATAAACAAAATCTTGTCCCGAGATTTTAAAAAGGACGAAAAAGATTACCTAGGATTTGAAGAGATCGGGAAACTCCGTCCTGATGTGATCTTCGCGCTCCCAGGTAGCTTCCTCTTCTGTGTGGTTGCTCCACTGAATCTTGAGAAACTTGATGCTTCGGGTTCGGGTAGTTCTGAAAGCTTCTTCCAAAATACGGATGGGTACTTCGGGATAGGTCAGGTCATCATTGATCTCTATGGTCCGATGGTCGATGTTCTTGAACACTTCGGTATTCTCTGGGACTTCGAGACACTTGCGAAGTAACGAGATATGGAACACATTGTGCACGGCTGACATCTCTTCGGGTAGTTCCAATTGATATGATACTTCTCCTCGACGGTTCAAAATCTTGAAAGGTCCGATATATCTGGGGGCTAACTTTCCTTTGAGTTGGAAACGCTGCATTCCCTTCAATGGCGACACTTTCAGATAAACAAAATCTCCTATGTTGAAGGCGAGGTCTCTACGTATCTTGTCGGCGTAACTCTTCTGTCTGGATTGGGCAGTCTTGAGGTGCTCATAAATCTTGTGAACCTTCTCTTCTACTTCTCGTAGGATGTCGGGTCCGAAAATCTGACTCTCTCCTACTTCCGACCAGTTCAAAGGGGTGCGACACTTTCTTCCATACATAAATTCAAATGGGGCCATTTGCAAACTAGCCTGATAACTGTTGTTGTATGAAAATTCTGCAAACGGCAGACAGTCTTCCCACTTGGATCCATATTCTAGCACACATGCTCTCAGCATATCTTCGAGTATTTGATTTACTCGCTCCTTTTGTCCATCTGTCTGAGGGTGATACGCGGTACTGAAATCTAGACGGGTTCCTAAACCTTCTTGAACTTTCTTCCAGAATCTCGAGGTAAACTGAGTTCCTCGATCCGATACGAGGTTCTTGGGGACTCCATGCAAACTAACTATTCTAGCGATGTACAACTCTGCTAGCTTCGAACTCTGATATGTGGTCTTGACGGGCAAGAAATGGGCGACTTTGGACAATCTGTCCACTATGACCCAGATAGAGTCATTTCCCCTACTAGAAGTAGGTAGTCCAGTGATAAAGTCCATTCCAACTGAATCCCATTTACATTCCGTAATCTGCAAGGGTTGCAACAATCCAGCGGGTCTTTGATGTCCTGCCTTGACTCGCTGACATATATCACACTTGGCGATATAGCTTTCGATTTCTCTCTTCATCTTATGCCACCAAAATTGCTCTTTCAAATCCTGATACATCTTTGTTCCTCCGGGGTGGATAGAATAAAGAGTATCATGAGCTTCCTTCAAAATAACTTCTTTCAACTCAGAATCTGCTGGTACACAAAGGCGTCCTTTGTACCACAGAACTCCTTCGTCTTCGGTGAATCCAGGTACTTTGCCTGTACCAATACGACGCTTGATTCCGTCGATACTAGCATTTCCTTTCTGCGCCTCTTTGATCTGGCTGATCAAAGTGGGTTGAAGTTCTATGCTAGCCAAAAATCCTTCACTCACTAATTCTATTCGAAAATCTTCGATTTTCTTGTGCAGGCTTGGTTGCTCCTTCAAAATCATGGAGTTCAAGCGGCACGGCAATCTGCTAAGGGCATCTACTACCACATTAGCTTTACCAGGGTGATAGTGAATGTCCAGGTCGTAATCCTTGATTAGCTCAATCCATCTCCTTTGTCTCATATTCAGCTCCTTCTGAGTGAATATATACTTCAGGATCTTGTGATCCGAATAAATCTCACAACGGTTTCCCATCAGGTAATGTCTCCATGTCTTCAGGGCTAGAACTACGGCTGCGAGTTCGAGGTCATGGGTTGGGTAATTTTGCTCATGTTGCTTCAGTTGTCGGGATAGATAAGATATAACTTTGCCTTCTTGCATTAGCACACATCCGAGACCGACCTTGGATGCGTCACAATACACATCGAAGGGCTTCGTGATATCTGGCATGATCAAGATTGGGGCTGAAATCAATCTCCTCTTGAGTTCTTGAAAACTCGCTTCACACTTGTCGGTCCATTCAAACTTCTTGTCCTTCTTCAGCAATTGGGTCATAGGTCTGGCGATACTCGAGAATCCTTCTCCGAATTTGCGATAGTATCCCGCCAATCCGAGAAATGCACGAACATGGGTTTGAGTGGTTGGAGCTTGCCAATCTTCGACATCTTTCACTTTTGTAGGGTCAACGGCAATTCCTTCGGCTGATACAATGTGACTGAGGAATCCTACCTCCTGTAACCAGAATTCACATTTGCTAAACTTGGCATACAACTGATGCTCTCTAAGGGTTCCAAGAATGGTCCTTAGGTGTATCTCATGTTCTTCTTCTGATTTGGAATAAATCAGAATGTCATCGATGAAAACAACGACAAACTTATCCAGGAAGTCCATAAAAATCTTATTCATGAGGTTCATGAAATAAGAGGGGGCATTGGTTAGTCCAAAAGACATGACAATATACTCGTATAATCCATATCTGGTGGTAAAGGCAGTCTTTGGAATATCCTTTGCACGAATCTTGAGTTGATGATAACCAGTTCTAAGATCAATCTTAGAAAACACTTTGGCATCAGTCAACTGATCAAACAAATCTTCTATCTTGGGCAAGGGGTACTTGTTCTTGATAGTGACATCATTCAACTTCCGATAATCCGTACACAAACGGTTACCTCCATCCTTCTTGTCTACAAACAAGACAGGTGATCTCCATGGTGACGCACTTGGTTGAATCAATCCAATTTCCAGCATGGCATCCAGTTGCTTCTTCAGTTCTTCTAGTTCCGACGGGTTCATACTATAGGGTCTCTGGGCTATGGGTCTTGTTCTAGGGATTAGTTTGATGATAAACTCGATATCCCGATCTGGGGGCATACCGGGAAAACATCTGGAAATACATCTAGGTATTCACAGACTATCCGGACTTGGTCAATGGTAGGTTGGGCTATACTCTGGTTGCACTTGAATTAACGACGTAAGGTTTCAGATATATGCTCGACTGATATTCCGGCGGTACTGGTCATGGTTATGGCTTTCTTGGCACAGTCAATCAATCCTTTATGTTTGGACATCCAATCCATTCCTAGTATTACTTCCAAAACTTTAGTTCCGAGTACTATCAGATTAGCATAAAAATCTATGCCATGGATTCGAATAGGGACGACTTTGCAAATTTGCCTAGCCTTGGTGGTTGATCCGGGAATTTGAACAATCATCACATGCTTCAATTTGGTTGGTTGGATTTTACTAGTGCATGCAAATTCTTCGGTGACAAATGAATGTGATGCACCAGAATCAAACAACACTCTTGCAAGTACTGAATTAACAGAAAACATACCCAGCACGATGTCTGGCGCTTCCTGAGCTTCTTCAGCATGCATGAGAAAAAGACGGCCATTGCGGTTGAGCGAATTCCCCGGGGCAAACCTTCTTCCGGGCTAAACACGACGCTGCTGCTGAGCTGGGGCATTGGTATTGGGGGCTGCGGCATTCTTCTTGTTTGTGCACTCATTGGAGTAGTGACCCTTATTTCCACAGTCATAACAAGTTACCTGCAACTTGTCCTTTGCTGCTACAGGCACAACATTGCTTCCAGTCCTCGGGGCAGTGTTGGTGTTGGTGGCAGCATTGTTGTTGTTGAAATTTGGTGGGGCACGGTTGAAATTGCTAGAGTTGCCGGGGTTGTTGTGATTTCCTCCGGGTCTAGGGTTTCCATGGTTGGGATAGGTGGGAAGGTTCATCGGGGGTCTGTTTGTTCTTGCCGCAAATCCGGGAGATGGGTTAGGGTGATACTTTGGGGTCTGATGGGTTCCTGGCTGATGCATCATGCGACGCTTGCGGTTCTCGTTGGCTTGGTTGATCTTTCCTTCCATATGGATAGCAGAGTCTACAAGGGCTTCAATATCAGCAAAGGGGATATTGACTAACACCGTTTACATCTCATCATGCAGACCATTCAGGAATCTTTCTTTCTTCTTGGCTTCGGTGTCAATCTCATCCGGGGCATACCTCGCTAATGACAAAAATTTGTCACGGTATTCCACTACAGTCATCCTTCCTTTCTTCAGTTCTCTGAACTCGTCTCTCATCCTCTTGATTAAACCCGGTGGCACATGGGTTCTCCTGAACTTGACCTTGAATTCCTCCCAGGTCATCATCTGGCCTCCGGTCATTGCGCGAACACTGTTCCACCATGCCCTGGCATCTCCGGCTAGATAGTGGGTGGCGAACAGTACTTTCTCGTTGGCTTCCACTCCAGCGACTTCTAAGTTATTTTCCATGGTTTGCAACCAATCATCGGCGTCTAGGGCCTCTTCTGACTTAGTGAAAACAGGTGGGTTGGTATTCTGGAAATTCTGGAGCTTAGATCCATGGTTGTCCTGATTTCCATGGCCTTGGTTGTTGTGGGCAAGCTGAGCTATCTGTTGCAGGGTGGCTAGGTTGGCTTGACGTTCGGCTCTTTTAGCTTCATGGTCAGAAGTCAACATTTGCAGTATCTGCAACATCGGGTCCGGGGATGAACCACTTCCTCCGTGTGGCATCTGAAGATTGAAATAGATCATGAGAAAAGAGCGAAATTTCTAAGGTTCTGGGATTTTGAAAAGTTTTTAAAGTTTGACTCAGATTTTTCTAGCAACTTGCTTTTCATTCATTCACTCATAGCACACGATACAACACACACCACAACAAAGAAAAACAGATGGTTTTAAGAACCATTCTGAAAACTACGATACAGGGGGACCAAATACTACTCACTACGCTAGTGCTCAAGTGCTACTACTCTTCTGAATCGGTGGCTTCATCATCTTCATCATCATTGGTGAAGGCGAAATCATCCTAATCGGTGAAGAAATCCATAGCCTGATCCTCCAGAAAATCATCATCATCGCTGAGATAGGAGTAGGGGTCTCCACGAAGGTCCTCTCCGGCATTCTCCCTTTCCTCCAAATGCATGTCTCTCTCGCGGATGGTCTCCTCTAAAGATGAGATGCGGTGGCGAAGACGGGCAATGATGCGCTCCTTCTTGTCTAGCTGACGGCGGCGAGACTTGCGATCCTTTGCTAGCATGGCGATGGTTTAATCCTTCATCTTGATGATGGCAGACTTGTGGTTGGAGTAGTCACGGCAGTTATCCAACTCCTGCTGACAATCGTACATCATGAAGCTAAGGTGGTCCAATTGAGTCTTCAGCTCGGGGTGGTATGGGGCTTCTAGTGGTTGTCCATTTGCATCACGCCTCGGGCAAAACTCAAAGCGGGTTCCCTTGATTTGATTGATGCTCTGCCCACACAGACGGGAAAGAGCTTCCTGCATGGCCCTGGCAAGTCCATCGAGCCAGTTGTTCTCTCTCAAGGTAATTCCCTCAGTAGTGGGAGGTTCAATCTTTCCTCGGAGACTTGCAACAATTAGCCACTACAGATCTTCTCCTCCTTGATCATTGAGCTGAGCTCCGAAGAACTCGGGGTGCAGACGCTCCAGAAGTTCCGAAAGCTGGTCCAAATCCCTCTCAAAGATAAGGTCTCCTCCATTACCCAACTGATAAAACTTGTTGTACTTCACGTCCATCTAAAAGAATATAGGATGAGTAAGTTAATAGAATGATCAATTGTGTCAAAATTTTATGTATTTTGCAAGAGTTTTTGAGGAACATGAATTTTCATGAAAGAAGTAAGTGATAAGAATGGTAATAAGTTTTTGTAAATATTTGTTTCTTTTGGTTTTGAAACTAAGTTTTTGATTCAAACGTCCAGTCTAACTAGGGTCTCCTATGGTCAGGATGGCTCTGATACCAACTTGTCAACACCCGGATTTTTAATCCCAGATGTTTGTTATGCCATACATCGCAATCCCAGGATTACCATTTTTGCGAGACATAACAGAATTGGATACCATAGTACATCATCCATTACAAACCATACATAAGGTCTTACACAAATAAGGATCTCATGATCCAGTTCTTAATACAACACAAGCAGCGGAATACGTAATAATAACGGTAGCGTAGGCGAAGCTCCATCTTCGGGGTCACAGGCAATGCTGACGATGGGAGATGATCCTAGTTGTCGTAACCTTCCCGGGGTCCATCCTCCAGGTACTCCTCTTCATAGTCTGGCCACGAGAATAGCCAGGGACAAAGCCATGAGTACTCTTTAAGTACTCGCAAACTAATACTAACAAGTAAAAGGGTTTTTGGATAATAGGACACTAGGCTCTAGGGTTGTTTTGCAAAAAGCCAGATTTATCTCTACTAGGCTCAGAAGCAAGAGAGCTAGTTGAGGTTTATAACACCTAAGTGGGAAGTTGTATTTCGTAGCACAACCCTGTTGTGGTCAAGTCAAAGTTTCAATTCATTTCACAAGTCATTTTGAAAAGTCTGACAGGGGAACAGTATGGCCACTCCAACTGTCCATAACCGCGGACGCGGCTATTCGAATAGTTTGACACTCTGCCTAGATTGTACACTTTCACCACAACGTTCGATACATCCATCAGGAACAAATCCTGAATTCACCATACTCGGTATGCGGATAATCAATCCTAACTTTTCAATTTCACGCCCTAGTATAAGCACCTCTCCTGTGAGTTTGGCCTCCCAACCATGACCAACTGTCATCTTGGGTACTACACAGGTGGACAATCTTCACAAGGTAGCCTCAGCTCAGACCTTGGCCGCGAGGGAACTAATACTAAGGTATATAAGTTTCCAGTCAAGCCCTACCCAATCTTCGGGTATTGTGGTTGTACGATAAAATTGGAATGGTATCGCATCCAGACAACCATCAGTTTTATAAAGGGCTAAGACAACCAAAATCATCCGGTGTTCAGAAACACATGTCAAAACATCTCAGTAGAATGATCCATCATTCTAAGGTTTTCATAACCATTTTCACCAAGTATTCCCATCTATAGTTGGTCAAGTTTTATGCTTAGCACTAGAATCTACAAGTGGGGGTAAGTACTAATGAGGGGTGGTAAGCTAGTGGAGTTTCAACTAAGTACAACCTTATATCTTAGGATGGTATCAAGGTTTGTAGCTTAGGCCAAATTTTATGCTCTTTATGCAACCTTGAACTATATCTTTCTAGAATCTACAAGTCACTTGAGTACTCTCTAAGGAAGTAGCTTTGATAAGGAAATAAAATAGAAAGCTTGCAAATAAAACTAGGATTGGGTTATCAAGTGGGTATGATCACATATGCTTAAGGCATATAGTTGGCATGGTAACAAGTAAGGGTTTGTTTGCACCAGTGGAATATCTTGCAAGGGTTAGCTTGCACATTCACTATTAGTATTAGGCTTGCATAGGTAAAGCATCTTGCAAGTGTTAGCTTGCCTTGTGCAGAGCAGTGGTTGAAGTTCTCCTCGGCTTCTTCTTCGTAGTATCCTCCTTCCTCCTCGTATCCTTGGTCGGTACTAGCGTCTATAAATAAATACGATGTACACAATCACCAAACAATACTTAACTACTTGCAATCATCACAAAAAAGGGTCCCATAGATGATCTAGCATCATCACTAACATTACAAGATTAAAGGTTGGTTTAATTCCTTTTATTTTTAGAAAAGTAATTTCTACTCATTGAAAAACTACTTAAGATTTAATATTCTCCAAACCAAACATGGGATCATGTTGACACATGTCATCACCACATATTTTAGTCCATGGGAAAGTGATTTAAAGTGGTGTTACAATTTAATAAGGTTTTACCCTTTTATTTTAATTAATTAAAGTGGCTAGAAATGCCTATGTGGCATTCTTTTATTACTTGGTCATTATTTCTGTAAGTAAACCTATATATTTTTATATATTCTGAAAGGTATGATTAAATGTGATTTTTGAGAGTTGGGATCAACTCAAAAGCTAGTATGGTTTTAATTTGAAAAATGTTTGAATGCAGAAAAGCTTCTGCCTTGTTATTTTTGCCAAGGTTGATCTACAGATCCAAATGACTTGAATCCAACGGGCTTGGATTCAGCATTCCCAGACCTTTCTAACAAAATTGGTTTCATTCAATTTGGTGCACTGAATCGATATGGGTTGATTTTTGAAACTGGGTACAGAAGTGTGTTTGAAATAAAATGGAAAAGGTTTAATTCAAATAACTGGGCTGCGCAGGAAGTGATACTGGGCCGGCCTGCTAAGCGCAGCGCTTCCGCAGGCTGTTTAAGTGGCTATCCCCACGCGTCAGTGAGACCGGGGGCTGTGAAACTGTATGGGGCGATGTGGTGCGTTCAATCTGGTTCTAATCCAACGGCTGAGGGTCATCGTCAACGTTGGGCAACGCCGGCGAGACAGAAACCTAGCGCGGCCAGTGGGGGTCGTTGGGGGCTCACCGGGGTGCAGGCGAGGGTCGGCGAGGCGGGCGAACGACGAAGTCGACGACGGCTAACTCAGGGGTGGTCGCGGAAGCTCCTGGGGTGGACAAAATCAACGACGCCCTTCTTCTCCAGAGGCGGCCTGCTCCAGCGCGATTCCGGCGATGTGCTGCTCGCCTTGCTCTGGGACTGAGGTGGGGTGGTTCTGGGTGAGAGAGGAGTGGAATGGTGTGAAGAATTCGAGCGGGGGTAGCCTCTATTTATAGTCGCGACGACGAGACCGAACGGCATGGGCAGGCGACAGTGGCGACATGGCTACGGGCGGCTAGAGGCATGGCCGGCGGTGGCGATCGCTTGGTGGTCTCCTGGCGATGCTCTACGGCTTTAATGCGCGCGTAGGGACGGTGTGGTTTGGTCTGGAACGCGCGATGCTCTGCGTGGCAGAGGCGGCGTCTTCGACGGCGAGCAGTGGATGTGCGGCATGGGGCGGCGAATGGGGATGTCTAGCGGTCTCCTGGGTCGGTGGCGATCATGTATGCACGCGGCGAGGGCGACGTGCGGTCTTTGGGCGTGTGTCGAGGGTGGCGCTCTGGCGCACGCTCGGCATGGTTGACAGAGGCACGGGCGCGGCGTTCCTGGGTGGTGTGTTCGATGTCTTCGAGGCAGGGCTGGTCAAGAGGGAGCGGTGAGGCATGGGTGATCTCCCAGACAAGGTTGGCACGGCTAGTTTCTTTCCTAGCTTGCTGTCTACACTGGGGTGGCATGGTGTGCTTCGGCTGTTCACCATTGATGGCATTGGCGAGCTCACAGTGGTGCTAGTGATTAGTTAAGTTTGTTAGATGATCTACTGAAGCTATTGTGAGCTAGAGAGGGAACCAGTTAGGCTCAAAACACTGCACACTATAGTGTTTTGATTTTGTTAGATTTGAATCTACAAGGTGTTTGATGAAATGGCCGCATGAACTCAAGTTTTGAATTTTGAAAAGATTTTTGGTGGGTGTTCTAGGTTGGTGTTGGTGAGTCTGCAGATGCTTGGGTTTTGAAAGTTGAGCTTGTTTGAGTGGTTTTTGAAAAAGTGGGATCTTCCCATATGATAAAGATTCAATTTTGAATTGTCATTTAAACTATGCATTTGAAAGTTTCTGGATGATCACAAAGTGGGCCTTGATACTTTGTTATGAGTACTATCAAGGGGTGCAAAGATCCAGAAAAGTTTCTGTTAGGTTCTGAAAGTTTGAGACAGCCAAAGTAGGCATGGGAGTTAAATTGGTCAAAATGACCATTCCCTTATTTTATTTGTTTTGATTTACTTGTCTTTGGGAAAAGTGTGGGAAATGTTTAGATGATATTTATTTCACCTAAGCATCCATTTACAAGCAAAGGAACACACAAACAAGGTGGTTCAAAAGAATCCAAATTAGGATGCATACACATATGCATGCTTTCATAATTTTAATTAGAAAAGTTTTTTTAACCCTAATTTTGATGATTAGAGTTTGATGATCCAAGTTTAGTATTTTTGGGATGTTACAATTATAATGGGAAAGTACCTCATGCATGTGATCATTGTGGTTACTTTTGGTGGAAAGATATTGTTAAGTTATTCCCAATTTACAGGGGGATAACTGTCTGCAAAGTGAAATCTGGTAACACTGTGCTGACGTGGAAGGACAACTAGATTGATGGTGTGGCAGCTAAAATGTTTCCTAGAGCCTTCTCTTTCACAACTAAGGAAGATTGTTCAGTCATAGAATTTCTTACTGCTCCTGACCTTGCCACAAGTTTTAATCTGCCTGTTACTATACAAGCTATGGATGAATTGAAAGAACCGCAAGGAAAAGTTCAGAGTGTAGAACTGAATGATTTGAACAAGGATCTATGGACATACACCTAGGGGTCAGAAAATTTCAAAGCAATCATGTTCTATCGATTCTGTTTCAGAATTTTGGAACCACACATCTCCTTTAAATGGTTATGGAGGAGAAAATGCACACCAAAGCTAGAAAAATTATGTTGGTTATTACTCTTAGACATAATGAATACTGAAAATATGCTCAAACATCGTCATTACAACAATGTTTCCAGTTTTGACTGCCTCATATGTAACAATAACCTTGAAGAGACTGTAGAGCATCTATTCTTCATTTGCATGTTCAGCAAACAGTGTTGGCAAGTGCTTGGGATTGGCTAGGATAATCATGGGGATCGTCTACACCTCATTGAGCAAGAAAGGAAGAATTCTACGAGCAAGCTTTTCATGGCGACATTTATTGTAGCAGCCTGGAACATTTGGAAAGAGAGGAATGATCTCTTCTTCAATAATGCCATACCCTCCATTGCTTCATGGAAAGACAGATTTCGGCAGGACCTCAGGCTTCCGGTGCATAGAACTAAACCTGGATTTCATCAGGAAATTCACAACCTTTGAAATTCTTTGTAAATCTTTGTAACTCTCTGTTTAGCTAAAAAAACTCTATCCCCCTGTATTTGCTTCCTGCCACAGGCACACAAAAATGTAAACTCTCTCTGGCTTCCCCATCTTGGGGAATCCTGAAGTAATACAAAGGCAGTAGGGGATTTCCCTACTGTCATGAGTTTCAAAAAAACACAATAACACTTTATTTGTTTTTGATGATCATCATCACATATTCTCTTGCTAGTTACTTAGGCCATTGTAGTTCATGAATTACGTCGTTCTGTATGACATTTCATACCAACCAATTCGGTATCCAATACCCAAGAACCACATTGTTTAACAAGCAAAGAATATAACCATAACATGTATATCATCTATATACCTTAGCTGGACATTTCCAGTCTTTTCTTTTCTGCCAAATATTTTATAAATTCTCTTTCAGCATTTCCTTTTCATTTTAAAAGAATCTATCAACATCAGCAGTGGCGCCATACATATGACACATAGTCCAAAGCATGTATATTAAAATATACCTTTGGACTTGCACTTTGAAGTAGATCACCATCATCAAATGTTTGGCGTTCTTTCAAAATCCATTCTTCAGTAATCTTTTAGTGCAGTAAACATTTTACCTACATCTTCTATTCATCCTTATCATGACAACTTTCTTGATCAAGGTAATGTAGCTTATAAAGGCTAATCGTGAGTATAATGTTACTTTCCAAAAGCTTTTGGATGATTAGGATTTCTAGCATCTCCAACCTTCACAAATTCTCATCCAATATGAGAACATATATTATAATCTATCATATTGTAACCAAAAACACTGTTTCAGATATTGTAATATCTGTCACACATGATGGTTTCTGAAACAATTCTTTTAGCTCCTAGATAACCTCGATATTAAAACAACTTTTGAATATCAAGAATCATGGAGGCAAACATGATACTTTAGATACTAACACTAGAATTGTTACTCTTGATTTAATACTACTTATTAAACTTCATGGAGTAAACGGAGTTTGATGAAAGTTTGCAATAGGACTTTTAAACTTTAAATTGACACTTAAAACAAAACGATACCAGTTCGTAAAGTAAATATCTAGAATTCTATAGTTCTAGTATCTCAATTACAACTAAGCATAATGTGGTGAACGAATGCCAATGACTACAACAAATTATGCAAATACATTTTGATTTAATTTATGATAATTTGAGTTCGACTAATCCAAATTAGAAATGAACCCCCACTAAAAAACAACATGCCTCGTGTCTTTTTGGTGATTACATGAACCAAATCCACTACACCAAGTCCGATCATCACGTGAGTCAATGTAGTTCAAAGGCAAGCATTTTAATGGGCATCATATCAACTATATGACTCATGCTTAACCTTTCGGTCCGTGTTCTGAGGCCATGTATGTACATGCTAGGATCCCAAGTAAGAACCTTAGTATTTGCGTGTGTAAAACTGTGTTACACCTGAAATATGATCGTGGATTCAAGTACACCCGATCATCACGTGATGTCTTGAAGGGACAAAAGATAATCGGCACATACTTAAGGGAGAACACATTTTTATCTTGATATCTAAATGAGGGATCATCTTATAATGCTACAAAATGCCAAAACAAGCAATACAAGATGCAAAAAAAATCATATGTGAAAAGTGAAATGATATGGTTCTTGCACTTAATCACTGTCATGTGCATCGTGGTATGATCTTTATCATTCCTTTGTGTGTAAGTACAAGGTCTATGGAACTTACATGTTAGGTGTGTTGTAAGAGTATTAACTATATATAAACTTACAATATTACCATATCATGACACTAGCCCAGCAAAAATCTAAACTAGACGCTTCTAATTTATCCATTGTAAGTTTTACGTGGCTTAGGGCTTTTGAAGATAGAACCATTATTACCTACGAACATGGAACCACAACAATGATAACCAAATTATTAGCAACTCGTTGTAAATCAGATATTGACTATAGTAGGAGAGACACACCCGCTAGCCACTTATGCAAAACTAGTTGCATGTCAAGCGTGGAACAGGTCTCATGTGCGAGGACATGTAAAGTTTGTCCGGGACGCTTCATCCCACTATGCCACCAATAACCAAAGTACAATCAAGAAGCAATAACATGATCATCATTGCCCACATACTCATATGTGTACTACCCGTGCAAAGCATCTACGCATAGATCCGGCTCTGATACCACTGTTGGGTTCGCAACATAGAAAACAAAAAAAATCCTACGATGGGAACTATAAGCACCAAGATCCATCTATCTAGATACAAGCAACGTGTGGATATACATCCATAGAATACATACCCTCGAAGACCAAAAAGCTTTAGCGAGGTTGTACTCGTGGATGATGTAGTCGAATGCTTGTCGATCTCAAGCTCGAGAAGAAGTCCAGCTAGTCCAGCAGGTCCAGCACCATCAAGTCCAGCACCACAAAACAGTGGTACATCTGTGATAGCACACACGTTCGGATATCCCGACAACCCCCACGCCCTTGCTCCAACGAGGCAGCAGAAGCAACAAATCCTCCAAGAAAAATCCACCGGGAAAATGTATCTCGCTGATCCGAGACCATGGGGAAATTCTAAAGGAGGGAGAGAGATCCTTCGCGAGGAGGTGTGAGAGTGGAGGAGGAGGAGGTTCTCCTTATATAGGGGAGGGGGAAGCCCAAGGGGGCTTGGCTGCCGGCCATGGAGGGTGCCCCCACCTCTCCCTCATTCATGTGGTGGAAGCTTCACTCACATAAAAACACCTCCACTCACATGCATTAATTTTTCACCAAAATTAATGCAAGCTCTCATTTAATAAAACTCTTTTATTTATTTTATTCAGAATTTTGTTAATTAAATTAATTAATAAACATTCACATAAAACCCCTTGCAACATTGCAATATCACATGCACAACCAGTTTCAGCAATTTCACCCAAAACAATTCCGGTTTCCATTGAAATAATTCCAGCACTTTCATAATCTTTTCCTGACATCTTATTTGGTCCAAGTGGTGTCGGTATCCCTTAAGTGTGTCACCATATGGTTCGTGAATAATGCAGACATGATCGAGACCCCTCGCCGATCAATAATCAGCAGCGGTGCCTGGAGATCCGTACTGACTCCCACACATTCAACGATGAATTCTGTGATCGTTTGAACCTTTTACGCATGTAACTCAATCCCTTTGTCTCGTGATATATTACATGTCCAAGATTCGATCATCGGTATCTTCATACCTAGTTTGATCTCGTTACCAACATGCACTCTTTTCTCGTTCCCGTGATATAACATTCTAGTGATCACATCACTTGCTTGCAAGCTAACTAATGTGATATCACCGAGTGGGCCCAGAGTATATCTATCCGTCATCGGGATGGACAAATTCCACTCTTGATCCATGAGCCTCTACATAACACCTTCGTAGCACTGAACCCACCTTTATAGTCACCATGTTATGATGTGACGTTTAATTTTATCAAGATACTCTTCCAGTGTTAGTGATTGACATGATCTCATGGTCTAAGTATTAAGATTAATTCGTATGATGTTATAGCAATATAAACACAATGACTTTGATTGTAATGCTATACTTCGGATTAATGTTCATCACATCATTCCAAAAATGTTGTGACCTCTTTATTAACAACATCCAATGTCCATGATCAGGAAACTTTTGATCATCTTGTTAATCAACGAGCTAGTTTATAAGAGAGGCATAACTAGGAACTTTCTTTTGTTTATTAAACACACATGTATTAATGTTTCCGTATTAATACAATTATAGCATGCAAAATAAACATTTATCATAAACAAGGAATAATATAGTAACCACTTTATTATTGCCTCTCGGGCATATTCCCTTCAGCAACATGGCGATACTTCTAGCAAGACATACAGAATATCACGAACCAACGATATGTCACTTAGCTTGAGAGGAAACTTGCTTGGTAAGGCAAGAAGACATAGTCTTAGAGCTTCGGCACGAGCCTAACTCTTTGACTGAAAGAGTGCACTAGATTAACGAACTTGCAATCATTCTTTGCTTTGTGATAAATTAACCATCACGCTATGAATGATACAATTGTCCTTGAAGTTCAAAGCAATAAGAATTGATAAGAACCTTAGATGGTCACATTAATATGCACACGCAACATTCCTGAGCGTGAACAACTCAGAGGAAGGGTGGGTAAATATGTGTAAGAGCATCAATTCATTAAGAGGGTCATGAAACTCAGCACAACATCTTAGTATAAACGAGTGTGATATGCTAAGGTAGAACAAAACACAAGCTAATCAATGCTTGTTGATTTGCGGATTACAACACCTTGACCTGGTCCTAGATGTGACGAGGTACTGGAGTTTGTTTCTCCAGACATCCCAAAATGGTTTGTCTCGACGAACCACAAGAGTATCTTGCATAGGAAGACATCGATGCATATTTACTACTTGGCTACCAACTGGTAAACAAAAGTTAGAAAACAACAATAAAGAAGGAACATGCTCAGGATAGAATCCCGAGATGTGGATGCATAAGTCAATAATCTTCCGAAGACCAATGCAGAGAAGGAAAGGTGTGGCACAATCATGGGTTCAGATGCCATACTCACAAGGAGCACTCTTGTAGTGATCTATTTGGTTCCATTAAAGAACATCTGCCATAACATGTGGTAGGGAAAGTCCTTAGTTGTCGCAATTCAATCACGACAATAACCACAAACTTGAAGGCTAGAGTAAAGGTTATAGCCATCTTGAGGTAATATTTATGCATTAACAACAGGGGTCTACAAAATGGATCTTAGGTTAAAGATCAGCTTCATGTACAAGATTCACAACACCAGAATCTAGCACAATCTCGAATCTTAGGTTCAAGTCCGGGGGTTAAAACCCAAAGAAAGGAGTAACTACTACTTGAGTGATAAAGCGTACACTACAAAATAGTAATCACGGGTAACTTTCAAGAGAAGAAACAACTTCTGAAGTGCCCAAATAAATAAAAAGGAGGCACATGAGGTGAAAGGAAACCTCAAGACTTAGAACATAACATGGTGAATGTAACACCCCCGTTTTAGTTAAATAATATTAGGGTTGTTTGTGCATCCATAAGCATCATATCAAAATTTACATGCATTAAGAAATAAAATGCAAACCCTAAACCCAAAATTTCCCCCTCTCTATTTGAAAATCAATTCAAATGGTTTTGAATTTTGAAAACTACCAAAAATATTGGAGCCCAAAATGAATACAAGGGCTCATAAGTATTTTACATACTTGATAAAAGCCTCTGGTATTTTAAAATTATTCCAAACAGATTTGGAATTCAAAACACAAAGCAGAAATTTGAAAACAGAAAAAGAAAAACAATTTTTCAAATAAAAACAGCAGCCAGAGCCTCTAGGCCGTGCAGCCCAGGACGGCCCAAACCTCTCTTCCCTCTAACCGCCGCTCAGCGCACTCCTCTGCAGCCCAAGTGTGGCCCACTCCGGCCCATACCCCTTCACCCCTATTTCTGTCGTCTTCTTCCTCCACCCAAGCAGCTCGGTGTCGACACCAGAGCCGTCTTTCGTTGGTGCGCCGCGATTTGCACTGCCGCCGCCCCCTGGAGAGGATAAGGAGCACCCGGGCACGCCTCTGCCTCATCCCTATCTCTTCCCCCTCCCCAGGGACCTCTCTCTCATCTCTCTCTCGCAGACCCGAACCCTAGCCCGGCCAGACGCCGTTCGCCGCCGTCAATTGACGCCTCCCCGAGCCATGTCGTGATGCCCAGGAGCTCCATCTCATCGCCATGACCTTCCTCATCAACGGAATCGGCCTCACGCAACCGGAATCGACAGCAACGACCTCGTCTTCCCGAGCTCCGACTGCCACCATCGTTGTCGATTGTCGCTGCTCCCGAGCTCCCCTGTCCTCGCCGAGATTACTCACGCATCGAGGGTAAGTTTGCGGTCCTCCTGGACCACCCCATTGGCCCCTCCCTCTCTAGTTCGCCCTTGTGTCGACCACCACCGTGCGCCGCCGTCAGTCACCATCGTAGCCGCTTCTTCGGCGACCTAGAACCGGCGGCGCCACCACTAGATGGTTGGCCTTGCCCCCCTTGTTTGATTGCCCCTAGTCCCGAGTGCTAGCGTGTCCCTGATCGTCGGATCCGGCCATCGTCCGCCGGTCAACGGCCAGATGACGTGGCGTCGACCAAGCTTTGCCACCGTGGCTTGATGATGTGGCCTCGGGCCTAGTCGTCAGTGACTGGGGCTAGCCTCAGCCCTAGTACGAAATAACCCCCCCCCACCTGTGTGATATCAGCCCCCTGTCAACATGACACAATAAATCGATTTAAATTGATTTAATAATTTCAGAATTTGAATAAAACTTGCAAAATTCATAACTTATGATTTATAAGTCAGAAAAATATGTATAATATATCAAAATGTTCAGAAAAATGAGAAATATCTAATAGAGCTATTATCATGCATTGTTCAACAACTTTCAAGACAAGTTTAATTAGAAGAACATAGTAACCCCTCATAGGTGATTCCGGAGTTTCCCCGAGTTAGGGTTTTTACCCCTCGGAACCCCGATTAAATGGTCGAGCATGTTTTAGGGTTTAACTTGAATACGATTTAACTTGTCATATCACCATTCTTGCTTGATCATTGCATCGATGCCATGTGTTGATTGTTTCCCTCTCTTTCTGGTGTTTGGTTCTTCCCGGTAGAATACGATATCGAGATCGAGATCGAAGACCAAGATCAAGACCGTCGAAGATCGATGAACAATACTTGACCAATTGTAACCAAGTCAAGTACAAGGCTCCTGAAGATCTTCTTATCTGTTATCAACTGGCAAAGGCAAGCATAGCCCCACCATGATATAATCCTATGTTTTCGAAACAATTTCAATTCTTGCCATGATGCATACGATTCTACCATGGTCTTTTATCGATAGATAGAGTATCCTATCTATTGCATACTCCCTTTGAGCTTATATTACCTGATCCACTGCTCCTAGCATAACTAGGTTTGGCTTGTGTGCAATGCTAGAGCTTATATCTGTGTCCTGCTTAGCCATGCTTAGCTGTTGAGTCTGGTTCATCCAGATGATGTATCAGATGCAGATAATCTAGTATGACAGGAGAACGTGATGAGATGAGATCAGTGATATGAGATTAAACATGCTAAGGCTTGTATGGGAGGCCACAGTGAGATGTGGTTTTTGTAGTCACATGCTCGCCACCCTTAGGACCCTAGGTTCTTGCCTCTTGAATCAAGACGAGCGTACAACCACACGGGGTAAATGGGGACCCCATGATTTACTAACTTGCCTAGTAGATTCCATGAGTCACATAGTTCGGGCGTTCCATTTGACATACGCATTGAAAACATTTTTTGAAAGAAGGAGGTGAAGGTGGTGCATTCATAACAGGTAGGGAAGTGTGGACTGGGTTGCTTGGGGTTGATGGCGCCCCTGGTAAACCAACCTCGCCTCACATCTTTAAGTACCGGCTTCGGGATTTTACCCGTTATGGCGGAACCATACTTATTGCGTGACTCATGGTCTTGGCGAAAGCAAGGTAAAGGTCGTGTCCAACCACACCCTCTGCCAGCACACCAAGGAAGTGTGTCAAGTGGCACTAAGAGTCGGTTGGTACGTGTGGGAAAAGTTGTACACCCCTGCAGGGTAATAATCTTTCGGAAAGCCGTGTCCACGGTTATGAACGACTTGGGAACGGATGGGAGATCATGGAGAACTTGAACCTATTCAAAAAACTTGGCAACTAATGTTTGTTAAGGATGCTTCCTCATGGGTACGAGGGGTCATCCTAGTTCAGATGATGATGATTCGATGGATATCAAAAGATGATGATCAATATTTCGGAGATGTCACTCTCTTATCCCCTTTTAAAATACTCTGATTAGACGAGCTTATTCTCTCTCTTATTTTATAAACAAAGATGGCTTTATGCAAAACAATTCCACTAGCCATAAGTCGTGCGGAGTACACCCTGTACTCACCCTTGCTTTGTTGATACTTTTGGCAGAGTAAGTGTTCCCTTGAAGACGAGTTCCGTACTACATCGACATCGACGAGTAGCTTGGGGTTCCCGGCCGGCAGCCTGAAATCTATGGGTTGGGACGTCATCGTTATGCTTCGGGCCTCTTAGGCCATTTGTTAAGTTTGTTATACTTAATAGCATAATTTGCCTTCCGTTGTTTGATGTTTGTGGTCAGTGACCTCTGCTTGTAATAATTTGGTTCTCTGCTCAGTTATGAGCTTGCTGTAATAAATTTTTGTGTCGTAGGGTCACTGCCGTGTTACCGATTCTTCACTGGATATTCTCGAGCTCAAGGTTAAGATTATTTCAGACAGAGGTCTGGGATTTGTTTAACCCTGATACCGAGGGTGTCATAATGGAACATTATATTGTAGGTTCCATAAGACGGAGAGATCATGATGGAAAGAAATGTCTCAGGTGAAACAGAACAAGGGCGCAAGGAACACACACAACAGACTCTAAAGAACTCGACACTAGGTCAACTAGTTTAGAAACGATATGCCTGAAGAGGCACCTAAGCTTTGAAAGACTAGAAGAGATATCAAAACTTTTCCAGATCAACACAAGATATGGTGACCTAGAGTTAGAGCGGAACTGTATAAGGAGTAAAAATAAGCATACTAGAGTTTTTGCAAATACTTTTCAGCTTTCAAATAGTTTTCACAAACACTAGACTCAACATCGAATAGTAGAAATGTTTTCCTACAGACGGTACTACTCCGATACCAAAACCTGTGACGCCCCCAGGATTAAGGCTAGACAAATCCCAGACCTTCATCCGGACATAAGCCTAACCTAATATCTGAAGCATACAGAGAAAGAATCGATAACACGATAGTGACCCTACAATATAAAATTTATTACAGCAAGCTCATAGATGAGCGAAGAACCAAATATTACAAGCAGAGGTCACTAACCACAAACATCAAACAACGGAACACAAATGATGCTATTAAGTATATCAAACTTAACAAATGGCCTAAAAGGCCTGAAGCTTAACGATGAAGTCCAAACCATAAATCCTAGACTACCGACTAGGAACCAGACGCTACTCGTCAACATCGATGCCGTAAAGAACTCATCTTCAATGGTAACACTTACTCTGCTGCAAACGTATCAACGAAGCAAGGGTGAGTACATGGTGTACTCCGCAAGACTTATGGTTGGTGGAGTCATTTTGCATAAAGATGTCTTTGTTTGTAAAATAGGTAGGAGAGGAAACTCGTCTAATCGGAATACTTTTAAAAGGGAAAAAGAGAGCGGCATCTCTAGCTTTGATCATCTTTTCATATCCACCGAATCATCATCAGCTGAACCTAACAACTAGGATCACCCCCTCGATCCCTGAGGAAGCATCCTTAAGCACACATTACTTTATCTGCCAAGTTTTACGATGATGTTCAAGTTCTCTATGATCATCACGTCTGTTTCCAAGTTGTCCATAACCGCGGACACGACTTTTAAAAAAGATTAATACCTTGTAGGGGTGTACAACATTACCCACACGTACTAACCGACTCTTAATACCAGTACATTAGCCCTCTTCCTTGGAAGGCCGACAAAGGGTGGTTAGACACGACCTTTACCTTGCGTTCGCCGAGACCATGAGTCACAGACTAAGGATATGTCGTCGTAATGGGTGGAGTCCCGAAGTCGTTCCCTAGAGATGTGAACATGGTTTGAGATTACGGAGGTCGGGCCTCTCCCATTACCTACCACGCTTACCTACCTGTATGAATGCACCTCCTTCGAGAAGAACCAGAATGCGTATGTCGAATAGAACGCCCAAACTATGTGACTCATGGAATCTACTAGGCAAGTTATTTGGCCGAGGGGTTTTCTAGGCCCCCGTGTGGATATACACTCCTCTTGGTTCAAGAGGCAAGAACTCAGGTCCTAGTAGTGGCAAGTATGGGACTGCAAAAAACCACAACCCACCATGGCCTCCTGATGGCACCACGTCAACATGCAGTGCTTTGTCGGGAAACCCCAAGAGCAAGGTGTGATGCAGCACAACAGCAAGTTTCCCCTTAGTAAGAAACCGAGGTTATCGAACCAGTAGGAGGAAGGAAATGTCACATAGGTGTTGCAAGCAATGTGGAAACCTACACAACACAAACCCAAGACTTTGCCCCAACGAATCAGTGAGGTTGTCAAGCTCACCGGTTTGCTGTAACAAAGGATTAAACGTATGGTGTGGAAGGTGATGATGGTTTGCAGCAAGTAAACAAGTAACAGTGGAAGATGTATCAATGGTAAAGATTGGACCGGGGTCCATAGTTCACTAGAGGTGCTCTCCTTAGATAAACAACATGGCATGAAGGGTAAACAAATTACAGCAGGGAATTGACAGGAACTGAGCAAGGCATAACAACGCAATACCAGACAAAAATATCCTATGAGATTTGATTGGGAAATACAACAATATACATAGACCGCCATCCAACTGCATCTACGACTAGAAGTCCATCTTCAGGTTATCATCTGAACCCCCTCCAGTATTAAGTTGCAAGCAGCAGACAACTACGTTAAGCAAAGTGTGTAAGGTAAACAATCCACTTGTTCCATGAACAAGAGACCGTTGTTTTCTCCCTAGTGGCAACATCACATCTACAACCGAAGAGATTATTGTCACTTCCCTTGGAAACTAGAGGCATGAACCCACTATCTAGTATAAATACCCCCTCTTGGAGTCACTAGCAACTACTTGGCCAAGATAGCTACTAACAACGGAGAGCATGCAAGATCACAAACAACATAGACATGATAGTATCATAAGACAAAACCATTAATCAATCTGAAATAGTAATCTCAATATTCATCAGATCCCCGTAAACACAACATGCATGATTACAAATAGATTAGATCTTGATCATGAACGGAGCTCACAAGATCTATACATGAAAACACAAGGAGGAGATACAACCATCTAGCTACTACATGGACCCGTAGTCCAAGGTGGAACTACTCACGCTTCATACCGGAGAAGAAGGCCTCCAGGATGATCTCCCCTCCGGCAGGGTGCCGGGAAGAACTTGAGATCCCCCCGGTGGCGGCGGCTACAGAAGGTTTCATGGAGTTTTGATCGGGTGCCTAGGGTTTCTACATCGGGGGCTTCTTATAGGCGAAAAGCCGAGGCTAAGAGGCGACCGGAGGGCCCACACCCTACCCAAGCACGGGGTGGGCCCACCCGCACCTGGGGGGGGTGTAGCGGCCCTGGCTCGCCTCTCCATCTCTCCTCTGGACTTCGTGTCGCCCACCGTAAAATATTGACTTTGGCTTTTGTCCCGTCTAATTCCGAGAATATTAATTTTCTGCCTTTCTGGAACCAAAAACAGAAGAAAACAGGCAACTGGCATTGTGGCAACTTGTTAATAGGTTAGTTCCAGAAAATATATAAAAACACCTCAAAGTATAGACAAAGCAAAGCAAAGTAGATACTAAACAAGCATGGAGCATCAAAAATTATAGATATGTTTCCAACGTATCACCTCCCATACAAGCCTTAGCATGTTTAACTTTCATATTTGATCATACCACGTCATCCTATCATACTAGGTTCATTCGTAGCTCTGATTCATCATCCGTTTAGACCGGTGGTAACAACTAAGCATGGCTAAGCACAACAGGTATAAATAGCTCTAGTGAAGCTCATAAGCCAAACCCTAGTTATGCTAGGAGCAGTGGATCAGGGAATATAGGCTACAAAGGGAACATGCATCTGATAGTATTACTTTATCTATCGATAAAATACTTCAGAACCGCATGCACATGGAAAGAATTGAAATGCTTGAAAACATAGGATTATATCATGCGTGGGGCTATGCTTGCCTTTGCCTGTTGATATCCAGAAAGCAGAGTTTCGGTCACCTGGTACTTGACTTGGTTATAGTTGGTCAAGTATTGGTCTTCGAGCTTCGACAGTGGTGATCACGGTCTTCAGTCTCGATCTTGATTCCGATATCATATTCTACCAGAGAAGTACCAAATACTGGAAAGAAAGGAAACAATCAACACATGGCATCGATGCAATTCTCAATCAAGAATTATGATATGACAAGTTAAATTGTTTCGAAATGTAACCCTAAGGCATGCTCAACCATTTAATCGGGGTTCCGTGGGGTATAAACCCTAATTCGGAAGAACTCCGGAATCACCTGTGAGGGGTTACTATGTTGTTCTAATTAAACTTGTTTTAAAGTTGATTATCAATGAATGATTATATCTTTAATAGATAGAACTCATTTTTCTGAACATTTTGATATATTATTTGTATTTTTCTGATAAACAGATATTTAGTTATTGAATTTACAAGATTTATACAATTTCTAAAAATATTAAACCATTTAAATTGGATTATGTGCATCACGCTGATGTCAGCATACCCTAACCCTAACCTTTTCTCACCAAACCAGGGCCTAGCCACTGCGGCTGACGGGTGGGACCTAGGCCACGCGGGCACCGCACGGAAGCCACGCGAGCACCACGTCACCACGACGGGCGACGCGGCAGACGGTGGCCGTCGGCGAAGCTGGAAAGCGCGCAGGACTGTGGGGCTACACGCGTTTGAATCAGTGCATCAAGGGGAGCCCAAAAGGGGCGGCGCCACTGCAGATTGGTCACCGGAGCGACGAGCACGGCGACGCACGGCGGCTGAGCTTGTTGAGCAACGCCGAGCGATGGCTACAGAGCAAGAGGGGGTCAAGGAAGAGGTCCTAGGGGACCACCAGCTCATCGTCATTCTAACGGAGGGGTCGACAAGGCTGGGCGAGGTCTAAAACAACGGCAATGGCGACGATTCAGAGCGCCAGGGCTCGATTCCTTTGTCGGGTTGAAGCAGGGGACCGAGGCGGAGCTTCTAGACGTCACGGGGTGGCGTGGGGCAGCTCGGAATGGCGGCGCCGGAGGCAACTGCGACGGCTAGGGTTTCAGTAAGGAGGGGAATATGCGAGAGGGAGGTCAGGAGAGAGAGGGGAAATGGATGAGGGCGAGAGAGACATGCCCGCGATGATATTATCCACCCTAGAGCTCAACGGACGACTGGGAGAAGGCGGCGAAATCGACGGCGGCGCTCGAGACATGGAGCTGCTTCCTCATCGTCGAGGAAGACAACGAACAGGGAGCGAAGGTACTAGGCCCGGGTGGGCTGCGCTTGGGATTCTGCTGGGCCGGGGTCTGCTGCGTGCGTGCGGCAGAAAGGAAAGAGGAGAGTTGGGTTGCGGCCCAGTTAGGTTAGAGTTCTATTTTTTTCTGTTAAAACCCTTTTTCTTTTGTATTTTCTCCTTTTCTCTTTGTATTTCATTTGTAAACTGTTTTGTATAATTTCAGAAATACCAGAACTTTTGTAAATATTTAAAATAGTGTGGGGACCCGTTTAATCCATTTAGGCTCCATAGGTTTTGGGTTTTCAAAATTTAGAAGCCGTTTTGAATACACTTCAAAATAGAGAGGAAGGGTTAGGGTTTTGTTAATCTTGTTTGAATTTTATCTTAGCAAGATTATGTGATTCTCATGAATGCACAAACAAATCCTAATTTCCATTTAATAAAACTAGGGGTGTTATACTAACACAACCTGCTCCTGATGAACTAACACCATGGTAGGACATGCAGAATCGCTGGTGCATGTGCCATCTTGGAGCCAATTATTACTCACAGTTCAGGAACAAGGCCCTTATAAACCTATTCAAGAAACTCCGCAAGCAGATCCAGGAGTGGAAGTATATCAACGCACACGAGTATCTTGATGAGTTCACTAGAAAACATGTTAGGGCAAGGAAAGATGCATGAACAGCAGTTGTCTTAACTCATGCACACGCAATAGCTACACAAACAACAACATGAGAAACACCAGTAGAGGAAGACCCCGTTGCTCTTTGTGACTTGCTATGATTCGACTAACCTAGTACTAGGAGAAGGCCTAGGAGATAGATGATTTTTAAGGAATGGATACAACACAAACCTCCGGAGAGGTAGTCTTTGCTGCACAACACTATAATTGAAATAAAGATACATCGCTACTAAGGCATACATCTACTTGTCCAGAGTCCAGCGCGGGTACTTCCTGTCCCCATGTTCTTTTGCTGCCTGCGCCTCGACAACCCTTTTTCTTAATCTCTGCCTTTTTGGCGCACGGGCCTCCTTGCGCACCTATTCCATGCGCTCCTCTTCCTCCCACCTCCTCTTGTTCAGCTCACGGTTTTGAGCTTGTTTTGCTCTTAATTCTTTCAGCTCTCTCTCTCTCTCTCTCTCTCTCTCTCTCTCTCTCTCTCTCTCTCCTGCGCGGCAATCCTTTCGACACGTTCCTCAGCATGAAAGATAGCCCATGCACGCCGGCTTATATCTGCAATCTCCTGCAAGGCCCAAGATGGCTGCTCCATGTCAATCCAATGGTACCACTTGCAGATAGGAGGAGGAGACTGTAACCACATTAATGACATGAATAAAAGAACAGAAATAACATAAAATAGACATATTCATCATGCTTTTAGAACATACCGGAGGCCTCTCGTATGAACATACCGGAGGCCTCTCGTAGAACATACCGGAGGTCTCTCTCTCTCTCTCTCTCTCCTGCGCGGCAATCCTTTCGACACGTTCCTCAGCATGAAAGATAGCCCATGCACGCCGGCTTATATATGCAATCTCCTGCAAGGCCCAAGATGGCTGCTCCATGTCAATCCAATGGTACCACTTGCAGATAGGAGGAGGAGACTGTAACCACATTAATGACATGAATAAAAGAACAGAAATAACATAAAATAGACATATTCATCATGCTTTTAGAACATACCAGAGGCCTCTCGTATGAAGTAATAGCATGTAAGGGTGGGCTTTGGTCATAGGGCACACATGAAAATCTTCATGCCCATCTTATCAGAGAAATCCTCGCCCTCCTTCATCTTGGCAAGATGGACACACCAACACACTCCACTCTCACCCCCGGTGGCAACCTTGTATCTTTCATCTTCCCCAGCCTGTAGTCAGGGTCCGAACAAGGCACACCCATGATGGAATATCGTGGCGAGAGAAAGGGAAGGAACAAATGAACTAGCGAATGAAAACATATTGGTGCCTGAATTTATATAAGCACTCGGAAGAATTGGCGGGAGAAAATGACAGGAACCGATGGCGGGAGGAAAAGACAGGCACCAGTGCCATAAGAAATTGGCGAGAGAGAAGAGGGCAGGGGAATAGGTTGAACTGGTCTAGGTTGCGACGTAAGTATGATCATGCATTCAAATAAGCCTAAACACGCACATAATAGCGAGTCGTGCATAATCAATGCATACTTCGGTAACAAGAACAGCTAATTGGAACACTCTATGTCGACAGGTGTTGTCGGCACACGGTGAGCTGACTAGCTCTCTCACACGGCGTTGTGTCTAGCCGATAGACCTGTCGGCAGACGGTGTGCCATAGCCGCGCTAGATTTAGAAAATCCTTTTTATGTATTATTTTTGAATTGAATAAATTTTTTTATTTTAATAAAATTAGCTGAGCCGAGCTATGGTATGTCGTTGTGGTTCTCTATAAACATTTGGCGACCTTTCGCTTCTGAAAAATCAACTGGACTTTTATTCCTTTGTTTTGACTCCGTATTAGATGTGAATTTGGGCTTTTTTCACTTCGCTTGGTCTCGGGAATAGCCATGAAGTCGTGGTTGCTTTTGATAAGGATGTACTAGGCGTTCTTCGGGATCAAAACTTACGATTCCTGGTCAAACTCCCGTCTTGTTACAAAATACTATCTTATGTTTTCTACATGTAACAAAAAAGTTCGTCCAAAAAATGAATAAAAAAGACTGACTCGCTAGAGACTTTGTAAAAAAATGTTGAGCTAATATAGCAAATTCGACTTTGCCGAAAACTTTTGACTGGATACCTCGTAGCAAAGGCTTTACCCTAATGTAGCAAAACCACAAAAATGTTGTAGCACAAGATTTATGCTAATGTCGCAAAACCGACTTTAGCGGAGATATTGTAGCAAAACATTTATACTATTGTAGCAAAACTACAAAATGGTTGTAGCAAATAAAATGTCCTATTGTAGCAAACCCTACTTCGCAGAGATCTCATCGGAGACATCGTAGCAAAACCTATGAACTGTTGTAGTAATACTACAAAATGCTTATAGCAAAAAAAATGTAGTTGATGGAGGGGAGCTAGGACTACCACCGCATCGATTGCGGGAGGCCATGGCCCATCCACGACAGCATAACCAGAGGGCGTCGTGGTTTAATTTGGAGCAAGACTACCAGAGAAAAGGTAGGTGGAGGTCGAATCTATGGACAACGAGAGTAGCACCACCACCGACGTGAGTAGTAGCTGCTCGCGGTAGCACCCCTAACGGTGCAGGAAACATTGCAAATATTGGGGGGGGGGGGGCACGTATGGGAGAACGGGAGGCTGACACTGGAGATGAGGACTCGGGCGGCCGTGGTGAGGGATAAGTCTGGGGAATTCATCATCGGCGGCGGTGGCGCGGGGGACCAGTGGTGGTGGGCGGCGACTCCATCACGTAGAGGAGAGAGAGGATCTATGGAGGGTGAGTGGGAAAGAATATCGTGATGGAGAAGATAAGGGTCTGATACAGTGCTTCTTGGGCCCACACAGGATGCTTCTCACGAGCAAGAAAGCGGGGTATGCGAGGGAAAACCTATACTTAACCAGGCCGGGATTTACCGGGCGCGGCACAACCCGCGGGAAGGTTTGGGTCTGGCAATTTAGGTGTCTGAATGTTTTTCATGTTTCCCTTCTTGTTTTCCTTTTCCTTTCCATTTCTTTTCTTTTTCAGATTCAAAAAATACTAAAATTCAAAAATGTTGAGATTTGAAATATGTGCAAATTTGAAAAATGTTCAGATTTAAAATATGTTCGGATCTTGAAAAAGTTTATATTTTAAATATGTTAAGATTCATAAAATGTTCATGCTTAAAAATGTTTAGATTATAAAAAGTTCAAATTGCATATTTAAAAATGTTCAAATTAAAAAATTGTTTACATTTTTGAAAATGTTAAAACGTTCAGACATTTCCAAAAAAGAACAAAAATTTGAAGAAACCGACTAGAAACTACATCGCGTTACATGGACCTGGCCTAAAAAGCATGGAGGGTGTGCGGCGGTTTGTAGCGCCAAATGCTAATTGCCACTTATTGCAACGCTATCTCCTCATGCCGCGCACCCCCTTCCCTTTTACCGTCATGCGTGGGCTGGCCCACCAACAAGGACGGTGAAGGAGCAACGAGGCCGGACCGACGGAGTTGACGATGAAGGCGACGGGCAGACCTTGCCGATGACAGGGATGACGCGGCTGACCGCTGCGTCGTCGGTGGAGGTAAGGCCAGGACCTTGCCGGAGATGGGGACGGCGCAGCTGGCCGTGGTGTCGCCGGCAGAGGTGAGGAAGGAAACTTGACAGGGAGGGTGGGGAGCTCGTCGGACTTAGGGATAGAGTGGGGGATGTCGTCGGCGGCCGGACTTAGGGATAGGGTGTAGGTCGGGGGAAGGGTAGAAGGATGGTCTTCCGGCCGGGACCTTGCTAACGACGAGGACGGCGCAGATGGCCACGATGTCGCCGGCGGAGGTGAGGCATGGACCTCGCTGGAGACGGGGGCGACACGGCTGGCCGCGGCATTGCCGTCGAAGGCGAGGAAGAGATCTTAGGTTTTGGGGGTGCTCGCTAGAAAAAGGCGACCGGAGGAAGGAGGTGGTGCTCGCAGTGGTGGCAGCAGTAGAAAGAAGACGATGTCGGTGGGTCACGACCCATGACTCTGACCGTGCGTGCAGCGCGTCCGAATCGTGCCGCTTCAAGCTGCCAATAGCACCTCCCGTTCGTAGCCCCCGTCACGAGCGACGGACCCCGACTTATCTATACCATTTTTCTTATAAGGGCATCAACAATGCAAGGTGTTTAAGGGGCAGTGTTTATAAATAAATCGGTTTTTGTTAAACATTGGTACTAGCCAGATGTCTAACTGGACACATTTTCTACATAAATAGAGACCGGTGCTTAATAAAATAGTTGGTTTATTTTAAACACCTACTTAGACACCTTGCATTATACGTGGGCTGATAATCTCTGACCTCTTAGAAGCGTAAGATTAGGTCCAAACTTGCTGACGCAAACCCACTGGGCCACAGGCGAATAACCGGCCTGCCAAGGGGGCCGCAATATTATCCCGCCACATTCCCCAAACCCAACCCACCTTTCCCGCCACGCCATTCCCCGCTCTCCTCTCCCCCTGTCTCCCATGGCGGCGCCGTCGGCAGCCATGCGCAAGAAGCTGCAGCGCAAGTTCCGGCTGCGTGGCTTCACCCTCAAGGTAGACGCCCTCGAGGAGGCCGCCGCCTTCTTGGACCGCTTCCCTGACGCGGAGGACGACGCCCTCGACCTCCTCCTCGACGAGCTCGACAAAGAGCCCCGTAACTACTCGCTCCCCCTAGGCCTACGCGCCGTCGCCTCGTCTTCTCATTCCTGGCTTTGTTTTTCGGTTGGTTGTGACCCTGTGCGCGTCTCTGTGTTGATTTGTGGGTGCGCGCAGTGAAATCATCTATACTGGATCGGGACGCGGTCCGGCGTGTGGTGTCCCTGCTCGTCGAGGCGGAGGAGGCGGTTGATGCGGCGTCGCCGGCGGCCACCAGCGCTCGGTCGGCACTGCGTGTGGTGGACTCGTTCGTCGTCCCACGATTCCACTACGACCCAATCAAGAAAGTCTTCTACGAGTATGTGGATACCGCTACTTCCTTTTAGATCTGGAGAATTGGGAACTGGGACTTGAGAATTAGATCTTTCATTTGGCGTGTCGGTATTGAACCATGGTTGAGTATTGCGACAAGGGGTATTTATTCACAGCTTGGTTCGCCTAAATCTTCAATGGACTGATGATGGGTTGCTAATTTGCAGAGTATAAATGCATGTTATGGTTTTAAGGGAGCTTGTTTTTCTGTTCTTCTAAAAATAAAAGTCTTTCTTTCTAAATGTTTTAGACAAATGTGTTAAACACACCTTATCTGTTTCTGGAAATTCAGCTTGAGTATAGTTCGTTGATTTGTTAGCTCAGCCATCAGGACTGGATTGGCTTTTAATCATTTCGTTTCTCTCTAATAGCTGCTATATAATTCAGTACAGCGCATAGATTTATCTCTAATGCTAGACTAGAACACATGCCTTGTTAAAAATGGTTATCTGTATGTTTTAAGAATGTCCGAACCATTTATCTCACGGAAAATTGTGAAATGGCAATTATAATGATCTTTCGGATCTTATGTGTGTTGATGCCACCCTTGATTATGCTGTATATATAGGCATACTGGAAGATTAGCCATCCATGGAGAAGCTGGAGACAAAGCTGCCCTTTATAGGGACAGGTATCAAGTATTGCTTCAGAGGCTCGCTCGTGATAAATATTTCTCCAGGCCAGCTTTTGAGACTGTTATGTCTGAAAATGATAGCTGTGAGGTATTTCTCTTAATTTATGTTGTGTTGTTACTACTATTTATTGACTTCTGTGATCCTAGTAACTGTAGTACAATACTTGGTACTTCTCCCCAAAATATCTTGGTGCATCCTCTCCCCTCCCCCCCACCCCTCCAATTTTTTAATTAGTCCTTGTTTATGAACTGACATACAATTTCCCCTTCATGTAGATAACTTCTATACAATCTTTAATTGGGTGCGTCGGACGGAGATGGATTATGGGAGTCATATCACAGTTGGAGGAACGCCAATTTTACTTGGAGGATCTTACTGGAGCAGTGCCAATTGACTTAGCGAATGCAATATCCTTAGAACCATTGTCTTGTTACCTACATATGAATACATATAAATAAATATTCATGTCTTTGCTGTGTTAAAAATGGAAATGTTACTCAACTTTAATGTTTGTCTGCTCACTTTTCCATGTTTATGAAAAGAAATCCCTTCATTTTCCAAGTGCTAGTATATAATAATAATCATTTTGCATCAGTGATCCATATGTCATTTGAGTATTTTGTTAAACCATATGGATTTCTGCTTATTCAGAGAAGCGCACCTCTTTCCTTAACATAGAACACAAAATCACTTCAGGCTTCTTTGTTGAAAACACTGTAATTGTAGCAGAAGGGGAACTGCTTTCGAATGGCATTTTCCAGGTCTGGATTCTCGTCTACCAGAAAATCTTTAGTTTTTCTATGTATTATTCTCTTTAATATGGTTTTGTTTCAATCATCTACAGGTTAATACGTGTGGGTTTCCTCCCTTAGAGGACAGAGATGCATCACTTTCACTGCTTATGGGACTTGATTTCTTTGGTGGAGGTGTCATACCAACTGAAGAAACAGTAAGTCTGTGATTGCGTTCCACATGTTGATTAATAGGTCTTGCAGACAACATCTTTACTGATGATATTTGTTACATTTGTATGAAACAGCTAAGACTAACATCACTAGAAAATAAGGCCGTGAATGACATGTTTGTCATACTTTCAGATGTGTGGCTGGACAATTCTGAGGTATTTATGTTTGGTATCTGTTCTTTATTTTATGTAACTTTATTGTTTAGTCATACTCTCATAATGTGCATATGTGTTATCTCGTAGAGTAGACTATGGAGAAGTTAGGCGTTGTCCTTGATGGCTATGAAAGTGTGGAAGTGGTTCCTTCTCTCTTTGTTTTAATGGGCAATTTCTGCTCTCAGCCCTGCAATCTGGCATTCAATTCATTTGAAGAACTCAGGTCTGACTTTCGTGTTTCATGGGAAATAAATAAAAGCTGTGCTAGGTGTTGTGCATTCTAATCCAAGGCAAGTCCTTAATCACGTAGCTTTGTTCAGATTGCAGTTTGGGAAGCTTGGTGAGATGATCGCAGCTCGAACTCGGTTAAAGGAACATAGTCGGTTCTTATTCATTCCTGGTCCTGATGACGCAGGTAAATAGTCAATGATATGCTTTTATCTGATAACTGCTGATATCTACATATAGGGTTTGCTACACTATATGCGATTTCATTATATGCACTTGTTGTTATTTTCCTTGCTACTTTAAAGTTTAAACCAAGGACTGGCTTCTGTAATAGGATATGGAATGAGCTTGTTGACCATAAATATTGTCATCTTAGTTTCCCTGATAGCAGATGTTTCCTTGTTTCTTGTAGACTTCATATGTTGTTTCTTCTTACATGGGAGCAAATTTGCAGGGCCTTCGAAGGCTCTCCCAAGGTGTGCACTCCCGAAATATCTAATTGAGGAACTTCAGAAGCACATCCCAAATGCTATATTTGTAAGCAACCCCTGCAGGTTCGACATGAAAGCATTGCCTTCTGTCATTATCTAAATTCCATATGTTAAACACTTGTGATAGAGATATATAATCACCCATGCAAAAGACAGGGATAAATTTTTTGGGGGGTTCAAATTATAAAACAAGTATGTAGCCGACGAAAATCAATAAACCCTTCAACAGGGATGGGTAATGCTACTACTCCCTCTGATCCATATTAGTTGACTTGGATTTGTCAAAATTTGGATGAACCTATATACTAAATAGTGTCTAGATTCATCCAAATCTAGACAAATGTGTGTCAACTAATATGGGTCGGAGGGAGTATTTCTTTTGGTGCTGTAAATTATATGCTCCATGTGAATCTCCATGGCGACCTTTAACAGGGTCGGGGCTGCGTTGAAACCAAACTGGACCATGCCCTGCCCAGCCCAGCCCAGCCCAAAACAGTGAAGAGTGAGATAAATTGGTCCATGAAAGAAAAAAATCGTCGTCTTCTTTGGGCTGGCCCACCCAACAGTCTTGCTATAGCTCCGCTAGTGCCATCAATCAATATGTTACACATTTTGAAATCATATTTCATGATGGATCTAGTAAACATCAATTCAATACTGTGTATGTTGGTAATTATTATGTTGATGGTCAAATCTAAAGGTGGGAGTGTCATCCAATTGTTCTCACTGTGACTCGGTCCAATTTTAGCATAAAAGGTCAACCATTGGTCTGCTGTAGTTATTGTGACGATCCATACTGCTAGCATCTTCATCTTTGGGAGATATATGTACAAAATATCATGATCATGATGCATATTGTCCATAGGTAATAAGTAAATGAAGAGGCTTAATCAGCATACCTGTACTGGCCTATGGATGTTCATACTTAAACCATGTTTTTTTAGTTGGCATCTAACATCATAATGTATGTCGCACACAATATGCTTTTGTAGTAAAGTTCTCTTTGTGCTAGGCGTCATTCTCTTCTGGTTTATTTTTTCAAACATGCCTGATTTATCTTCACGGTTTGAGGCTCTAAGGCTGAGTTTGGGAGCTCAGCTTTTTGTAAACTGTAGTATTGCAAAACCACAGTATTTCAGTGCGTGGCTAAGGAATACTTCAGTTTCCTAAAACCAAAGTTTTCTTCAGTTTTGGCAAAAGATGGAGGCGTTTGGCAAGTGCCGCTTTGCAATAGATTTGACCGATTGTTACGTTGCATGTGATGCCTTTGGACCGGTAATTAGGTGCGTGGTTGTTGCATGAGCTGCTGGCGTTGTTGAACGCTTCAGGTATGCATTGAACCTAAACGCCTTGAAGTATTCAATACTCCATTATTTTTAAAAACCAAAGTATTCACAGAATACTTCAAAAAACAGAGCTCCCAAATGGGCCTAACATTCAGTTATGTCTTGGAAAAAGATTCATACACTCATTACCCACTAAGACTACTATATTTTTCGTGAAAACGCAAAAAACTTTGCGTTTCGATGCATTGATAGATAAGTATATGTTACAAGTCCTAGAGAGGACCAACACCCGCACCATACAACTCAACCCGGGAGGCTAGGCTAAGGGAGTAGTTGGCGCAACTAAGACTACTATATAGGCGATAGATTTGCAAGGAACATATATTCCAAACTATGGCATCGATCCATATTGACTTATCATGATTAAGATAAGACTGAACTTTCAGACCTCCCAATTACTATCTGTTCTATCTCCAATAATATAATTAATTTTCCAGGGTGAAGTTTTATGCACAAGAAATTGTGTTTTTCCGGCAAGATCTCCTTTACAGGATGCGGCGATCCTGTCTGATTCCACCAACAACGGAAGAAACAAGCGACCCATTTGAACATGCAAGTTAATTAACTTTATTTATTATTTTAGTGAGAATATATGTTGTTGACTGTTGAGAAACTAACCAATCCTTTTTGTTCAGCTAGTAGCAACTATCACCCACCAGAGTCATCTGTGTCCATTGCCTCTTACAGTCCAACCTATCATATGGAACTACGATCATTGCCTTCGGCTATATCCAACTCCTCACACGGTATGTAACTTGGCACATAGTTTATGCACACCTTGAAATGTTTTCTGACGGTAATCTCGATGAATATGCTTCCTTGCGAATTTATTTTTTGAACATGCACAAAAACATAAATATATGTCTGCAGTATAATTACAAAAGTTTGGGAGTACTTATGCTAATACTTTATATCTTCTTCAGATAGTATTGGCTGACAAGAGCGAGCAGAAGGCCTTCAAATATACAGGAATCACTTGCTTCAATCCTGGTTCTTTTGCCAATGACAGCACTTTTGCAGCATACCGTCCTTGCACTAAGGAGGTTGAGCTTTCTGCATTGGAAAGCTAATGTTGAAAGGGGGACAAACGGAAGCTGGAATGTGTAACACCCAACTTGGCTTTGAACCTTTGATGAGCTGCCTATCACCACTGTACATCAGCCATCAGATTGATATATGACTTTAGACATTTAAGTTAAGGATGAGGCCATCGTGCAAGCGTATTCACAAGGATGACATAGCAACAGCATGCGTGGAGTTGGTGCCATGTCCCAAGTGAAACTGATGCTGACATCATGTCGTAGGGGTCACAGATTTGTAGCATCCGACTGTTGTGGACCTTGTTGTCTCGGTGTAACAATGAATTTGCGATGTCTTTTTCCAGCTATGCTTTGCTGAAGTTACAGAGCTGAGCTCAGTCTTGTAATCTGTATCTGTAATTGTTTCCATCATCTTAAACCAAGTTACAGAATTCTCCTTTGTGTTAATGTCGTAGGGGATTGCCCAGTTGTGTAAAATTGGATCTGATTAGTTAGACCAAAATGCAGAGAAGTTTGTTTGACCTTTGTGGGAGAGGAAATTTGTTTTACTTGCATCTGGGCTCTATGTAATTCTACCGACTTGCCTGTTGGTGATGCAGTCTGACGACCAAGACATCTCAAGTATACCAAGATGATAAATTCTGAAGTCATCGAGAGCATGCAGAGTTGATACATTCTTTCCGAGCCAGCCATGAAACTAGCCAAGTTGGGCGTCCCTGGCGATAGGGCGCTTGGCCTTTCACCTAATGCAACAGTAAGGAGTGTGACTGCGGCAGGTTTGGTGGTAGATGAGTCTACCACAGCGGCGATGTGCATTGCTTTTTTTGAAGAGACAACCCTCTACCTCAAATTTTATTAAACTAGGAAAAATGCCTGTGCGTTGCGACGGTTTATTTTTTTTGCAGGACATGGTTGACCTTATTGATATGATGGAAAATTTGATCACTACTCAAAACCTGCCTTTTCTAATTTTCCACCACTCAAAATCAGTTATTTCTTGACTGAATGAAGTGTTTTAGTGCGAACATCGTGGTTAAGAATTATGGTTCTTTTTTGTCTATTCTATCAAATTTGGCAAGTCCTAGTTGGTGGCTATATATATACTAACTATCAAGACTAATAATTATACTTATACTCAGTATATATCAAGGAGTACATCATCTTTGATCCACACTATTCAGCAAGGTCATATACCGCCACAAGCAGTAAAAAATTGTGAGAAATCGGTGATAACCCTGAATTCAACTCTCAACAATTTCCTTTTTTTTAACGGGATAAAATAACTCTATTTAGCTAGCTAAACTGACATCACAAAATCAGTGCAAACTGTAGTGCAACATAACGACTTTACCTTAATGATTATACATCTCTAAGGTGCAACATACAGAGTTGAGTATTTCTTTTGAGGAAAAAGAGTTGAGAAAATTAACCAAAATATTCAAGATAAAACTTTAGCTCACCTGCGCTACCGCTGCAAACGCATGCTGCAAGACAGCAAGAGCATGCCACCCTTCAGCATCCATCCACCATCTTCTTAACACAAAGCTAGCCTTGTTCGCCTTGCCGTCGTCACCTATCCCTCTCGCCAGCATGGCATTGAGGACCCGTAGACCTAGCCCGAAGTCGCCGGCTTTGGAACACACGTTGGCCAGGGTGCAGTAACTCGCTAGGCATGGCGTCTTCTTTGAGAAGCATCTTGCTCAGCACATTGTGCGCCTCGGCCACCCTGCCGTCGTCATCGCATGGACACCTAATCAGGATGTTTTAGCTCACGCCGTCGGTCTTGAGCCTGCACCTGCGCATGTCGGAAAGCAGCCACATGATGGCGTCAACGTCGCCGGCCCTGCCTACGCGCTCATCAGCACGACGTAGTTTGCCAGCTCGGTCTACTCCATGTCCATGTCCCTGTCCATGTGGAACAACATCTTCTTGGCAAGGTCGAAGCGTCCCGTCCACACACCCAGCAGTATCAGATCGGGAGTTCGATCACACACCTGAGATCTTGGACTACACCCGTAGGCTCTAGACTGGCTGCCATGGCTAGCACCAAAACGAAAGAAAATGCCCGGCGCCGGTGACCATGATTCGAGCATACAAGGTCGGGGGGCGATGGCGACGAAGGGAGAGGCTTGCGCCCACACGGCTTGGCTTTAGGGGCGAGTTCGTATGGATTTTATGGAACCAATGGAGGGCAGGAATCGTCAGAATATACGATTTATGCTAGACGTGTCGTACACGTTTATGATAGAGCTTTGTATAGGACTCGTCCAACGGATAAAAACGTGTAAAACTGATCCAAAGACAGGACAATTTCTCTCCCTGGTGTACGTACCGGCCGGATGGACATACGGGCAAAGTCTTTATAGACTTATATTGGTACCATTGGTGGGTAATAGGTGGTTTTCTGGGAGGGTAAAAAAATCTAAAAAATTATAGGATCGGGAGAAACACTTCGTGCTTTATTATTAGGTATAGAAAGAGAGCTATTAAAAGAGAGCTAAGGCAGCTCAAGGTTTTACAAGTAAGAGGAGTTTACATGAGAGAAACAACCGGGAAGGAAAGGGAAATAAAGGAAACACAATCAGAGTTGCCATTCTGTAGTCCAGACCAACGCCGCATCCTTCTCTTTCTTGCTAGCTCTGAGCGTCTAGAGCTTCACCATATCAGCACATTGTGTAGCAACCATGTCGACAGGAGTTTCGATGTCATCGAAGACCTTTCTATTCCTTGATAGCCAGATAGTCCAGTAAATTGTAGTAATGACCATGTCTCAAGCATGCATTTTGATTTCTGGAGTTTTTTTCTTTGCTTCGACATATATATCCTCTAGTTCAACGTATCCGTCTATCTGAATTCCTAGCTTGTCCAAGATGAGTTTGGTATGCCGGTAATCAAACACAAAGCGCTGAAGGGTTTCCTTTTGTAGCATCCCGGGTAAAAATCACTACTAGAAAATCGCTGTTGATTTTATTTTATGCATCACCATAACATCATCATGCATATATTTGTTTTGAAAAAATATTTCCTATTAAACACTATTTTCATTTGCTAAATATTCATACGGTTTGATATGTACCAAGCCACCCTACCTTTGTCTTATTTTAAATTTAAGCAAACAATATTTTCTAGTCAATTATAAGACCACAAAAGATTTCATTGTTTTACTAAAATAAAAAAAAAGGCAAAAGCCCGTCTAAAGTTTTGGCTCAAAACTAGCCCATCTAATTTATTTTGGACTATATAAATATCTCAATCTCTTTTCTTTCTCCTCAAACCCTACTCCCAGATCTGAGATCTAGATGTACCCAAAATTCCCCACCTCGTCCTTCGGAAATCAGATCTGAAGATAGTCTGTTTCCTCTCCGATTCCTCCGGGCGTTGAGCCCGTTCTTTTTTATTTTCCTGGCGACAAATCCTTGCGCTGTTGTCTTTCTGATTCTACATCGCACCCTGCTGGTCCATCTCAGTTCTGGCCGCGTACGCGCCGCATCGCCGACAGAATCTGGAAGGTTTGGAGCTTCCTAGGCCTGCGTCAGCAGCCGTTTTGATCCATCATCTCGCATACAGTATGTCATTCAATCCTTGTCCATGTATGAATTCTTCATTGTCTCGTGTTCTGCTATAACCAGCAATCAATCAGATGGCTTTTACTTTTATTTGTTTTTCTTGCTCGTGTTTAGTGCAGGCCGACTTGAATCCTCCATCGCCTTGTCCTCTTGGTCACTTCCTCTCACCCGCATGTAGCAGCCAGAGCTGCTTTGCCTGGCCCTTTCGCCGCACGAGGAGCCTCCGGTGCACGCGTCCTTTCGTTGACCCACCTTGCTTCATTTCCCTCGCAAGCTGCTGCATACCCCAGCTCGACCAGTGCACCATCGAGTGACAGCAGCAGCCAGCTTCGTCCGTTTGTGTTCTACTTTGGCGTTTACGTTTTATCCCAGGCTACTGCTGCGACGTAAGCTTCTGTCAGTTTGCTGTTTCTGATTCTATTCGCGAGCGCGTCAAGTGTTCGATAATTTTCCCACAAGATTTATCTATCCGGTGTGTCTAACATGTGACTGTTGCGGGCTACTTCTTTGTCAAGATCGGTTCCGTCTTCACCAGGCCTCCCTCTGACCGTGGTCCGGCGTGATCGCTACTTCAACTAGTTCAGCTACTTCCTCTATGATTCAACGGCCCTCTTCCTGATCCAAGCCGTGAGACCTCGACCCTAACCAATTCAATAATATGCAATTTATATACGTATGCATGTTGTTGGGGGCATTATATTGATTCATCTAATAATTGAATATGAAACCATATGCGGGCGAATCTAGTCTAATATTGGCCCTATTTAAATTTGTGTAGCGAACCGGTGCTATCTTTTGTCTTGTTAATGCAATATTTAAATTGGGGGTATCTAAAAAATATGAATTTAATAATTAATTGTAGGACTCCGGTTCCGTTTAATATTGCCTAATTGCATCGCATTTTTGCCATGCCATACATCATACATGCATCATGCTCGATTTTTTGCCGTAGTATTAAATAGTGCATCCGATGTTTGTTCTAGTGTTTGCTTCTTCACGGATTAGGCCGATGAGTTGATGCGAGAGTCGACCGATCTTCGGATAAACCTTCGACAATGTTTTCAGGCGAGTATTCTCCCCTTTTCTACCTATTTTGCTTTTATAGTCTTTATTTTCTCCTGTTGATCTAATGCTATCTGTGTTGCGATGCTCTAGTTTTCGTACCCGTGATATCCCTTGCAACCTTATATTGTCTTGGACACATCCTATAACCTGTTGTTTGGTAGATAGTTGGACTTGCGCGTCGTAGTCGCTTGCTCAAGTGCTGTTGCGTGTCGTCAAGTACCACAGTTGTTGGAGTAATGCCGCATGTTTAATGTTGGAGATGATCATGGATTTAATTACCGTTTAATAACTAAAATTGAAAGTAGGTAAATGCAGAGGCACCAGTGGGTAATAGACAATATTTGGTTTTTAACCGCTCACTGGTGTCCCGTAGGACCCCGAGTTCTTGGGGGAAGGAAGAGTGGGTCAGAGGGCTTCCTTCACAGTGCATACCTCTCTTTCTCTTTTGAGTTTTTCTGGCGGACCGGTCGCGCAAGATCTTTGGTCTTCCCCCGGAACCGATGAAAAAGCGGGTCGCTTCTTATAGACTCGCTCAGAATGATTCTTTTATATCTATGGAAAGGGGATGACATTATCGCCATTGATTGAATTCGTACGTCTATCGCTATCCCGGACCGAGGAGAGGGGGTTTCGGAAGCCGTGCCCTTGTTGGTAAAGGAAGTAGGTTTTGCTTTTGAAGGTAGGTATTTCTGGAAGCAAGGAAAATAAAGAAGGAAGCAGGTACCGGTCTAGGGGTTGCCGAGGATACGGATAGTTGAAAAGATAGGATTGCAAAACTGGAAAGACCCGGAAGCAAGGATAAGAAAACAAGGAAGTTGGTTCTCGGTTGGTTGGCAAGCAAAGGGGGAAAGCTGGTTAAACAAAACTAGGGATAGCTAGCAGGTATTTTCTAAAGGTTCAAAAAGAAATCGATTAGTACCTGATTTCAAAGTACTGTACTGGGGGCCACAAAGTAGTTTGGGGCTTTATTACTATCCTGTACTTATGCCATGCTTTACTGCTTTATTTACGATTGCGTGTGGAGCGCCTGTACTGTTTAGGAACCCCGTGATACGTTTTCGCTGTATCGACAAGCCCAGTCACACTTTCGGGTTCCCAGTCGTTTACAGCCGTCGACACAAACTCTGGGTCTGTCTCGGAGACCGGCCGACTTCGTTACGGGTAGCTTAGTGGGGTGGCCCCCTGTGCTTGCTTTGGGTCTGGAAAACGTCGTGTCCGAAACCCCGTCGACATACCGTTGGGTGGGGTGTAGGTGCGTGTGGAAACTTTGGTGCACCCCTGCAGGGTTAAATCTTTTCGAGAAGCCGTGTCCGCGGTTATGGACGACTTGGAGCACAGTTCTCGATCATAGACAACTATAACTAAAGTTTACTATTATAATTTGACTTGTATCCGATATGGCTAGTAATCAGCTTCACTACAACGGAATGGCTAAATAAAAGTACCAACAACTGCTGGGTTTGGGATATCTCATGCTAATTGTATCTGACTAGTAAGTGTTGCAACTACAACGGAATGGTTAGCTAAAAGTGCCCACTGCTTATTATATCAGGATGACTATCTATACCTGACTAGTAATTGCTGCAACGATAACTGAATAAATAAAACTGCCAACTGTGTGAGTTTCTCGGTTGACCTCCTCGTCTGGTCTCAAGGGGAAATACCAGGATGGGTATGTTTGGTGGTAGTACCAGGTTGGTTCCGAATAGGTCTTTCTTATCCCTCTCTGATAGCCGACAGTTATATCGAGTCTCTATAGGTTGTTAAGTGCATGCTGCGCTGCCGCTTCAGTCCACCATACCTATGTAGGCGAGGACCGCCGAATTCTAGTCTCGCCGTGTACTGGCCTCAGTACTGACCGTTCTCTCTTTTTTTCCTTTGCCCTTTGTCGGCACCCTTTTTGTTTAAGCAGGTTTGAAATCGACGTCGTTAGCAGGGTTACCCTTCCGGCTTGGCCTGGGCAGGGTTATGGACGCCATTGGTTATTCTTTAGGGCTCTTAGCTCAATTTGCATCTTGTCCGTACTCGGACGTTGTATCGTTTTAATGTGATTTGGATCTTTGTACTGTATATCTGTATTCTTGACTCTTGGAGTCGTTGTTGTATATATCTGTTCTGTGGGTTCCATCGTGGACTATTGTGTAATGATATTACTTCGTTTTCCACCCGCACGCAAGTGCCTGGTGGGCACCTTTGAATCGTTTCTATGCGGGTTTGACGTGAATCGCTGAGACTTGCATAGGGCCGATTCTGAGGATGTTACACCTTTTCCATTGACATCCAAAGGGGCATAGGTCATTGTCAACAATTTTTTGCTTTAGAAGAACTGTCCTCACTTTTATTCTCCCTTTGATCATGAGCCAAGCAAAAAATCTTTCCTTTTTTTTTGGTGCAGCGCATTTCCATATTGAACTGTCACCCCCATTTTTAGCTCCTCCCTAGTTACACATTATATATAAATTTCTCACTGAAAAAGTTGATAGAGGAATTTAACCTCCAGCCTCTTTTGTCTTGAGCAAGTGGATCCAAAGTACAAATATTGAGGAAGGAGATCAGAGTAGTTCGCTCTTGCTCAGCTTGGTCAGATGTAATGTGTTTCATATGAAGAGATCATTCCCCATTCTTCCAACACTCGACAACTAAAATATTTGGTCTATTGGTATGCGAAAATAAAGCCGAAAATTGTGTACAAGTTGTACACATGTTACACTTCTCTATATATCAATGAACTCACTAACCTGCCTCCAAGCTCTAGTTTGAAGAGATGAAAGATCCCCAAGATCTTTGCCTTGCAAGTGTGCATCCATAACCCATTTTTTCCATGGAGAGTTGGGTTTAGTATGCAACCTGTGAATAATTTTTGTTAGAATACATGAGTTTTGAATCTTCATGTTTCTAATTTCCAACCCCCTTCCTCATAGCTCCTTGTGACGTGATCCCACACAACTAAACAGTCGCTCCCATTAGCTGAGCTTTTACCTTTCCAAAAGAAAGCTCTCAACAACCGTTCAATCTCCTTAATTACCCATTGTGGTAGTTTGATGCATGACATAAGGTGGATAGGCAGAGCAGACATAACAGATTTCGTAAATATGAGCCTCCCGCCACGTGTGGTGAAGTTTATTGAAGAGCTGATTCTCCTGTCAATCTCAGCAATATATGGCAAGAAAACTTCTTTGGGGAGTTTTTTATCCGATAACGGTAAGCCCAAGTAAGTCTGTGGAAAGAAGGCAACCCCACAATTTAAGACTGTAGCGACGTGCATTGTTGCAACAGTTTCTCTGCTGATACGAGTTTTCTATATACCGTTGTGGCACAGATGGCTCTCAGGGCGGATTCATGTCTGGAAACGTGGGATACTTTGTTTCTAGTTCTAGGTGTCACGTGGAGGCGATAGCATAGAGTCTGTCACTTGGATGGCTATAGTGTTAGAATCTATCATGGTGAGTTGTATCGTGGAGCTTTGGCTATGTGCATCCCTGATGCAGAGGCTGAGGGTGCAATCTCCTTTTCTACACATATATATGGATGTTAGAGCAATTCAAGCATATTCTCTATCAAGAGACGAGTCTTTAAAACTCTTTTATAGATGCCTTCAAATTTTTTAGTCCCACGCTATTTTATATTTTTTAAACCTCAATGTTTATAATTTCCTCTCTCCTACAACTCTTGCTATGTGTGTATATGAACTTGCCAATCTCTATGCACTTGCCAACACATTCAATAGTTTGAACCGACAGAAAGAGTTAAGCGCAATTCTCAAATAGTGTAACACCCCCTCACATACTACTAACACCGTGCACAAAAATCTCAAAGGTCAACTGATAGAAATAATTAAGTGCAATCATCACATAGTGTAAGACCCACTCTCACAAGTGACTCGAGGAGGCCAACCTATGCATCGATATCTCAGAGGTATGACTCAAGAGGCCTATGTTATTCGAACTCGAGACCTTAGACTCTCATACCATGTCAAACTTCATAAACTAATCAATGCAACCAAACGTATGAACCGATGGAAATGTCTAGTGCAATCCACGTATACACTTCAACATACACAAATGGAGTTTACCACGAATTTTCAATAAATTGCAGAATCCATCACTCGAACTCACGACCTTAGGTTCTGATACGATGTCAAGTTTCAATGCACTAGCCAAGGCAACACAACTAACAGTACGAACTGATGGAGTGGACAAGAAAATCCACTTATACACACTTATACACTTGAACACCCACTCCTATGTGTGACATGAAAGTTAACAAGTGAATAGAAGAAGAACGGTCTTAGAGGTATGACTCAAGAGGTTGTGTGCATAGATGGTGCAACAATTTTTGGATAAATTTTGAATGTTGGGACTTGGACTCGATACCTTCGTTTCTAATAGCATGACAAGTTTAATCCATAAGCCAACCCAACCAACAATTCCTACCGATAAAAAGGGCTAGGAAATCCACTTATACATGTCATGACTACAGGTGCAAATTTCGTGTACATAGCTAGATTCAAATAAGAGTATCAAACCACAAAGCTACTGTTTGAGGTCTTAATGCCCCTTGTTACTATTCATCAAAGAGTGCTTGGGAGTTGTCTTTGATTTCAAGCAAGGGCGTTTGAGAATGTTTGTGTGTGTGAACAAAGAAATATTAATATAATGCAAGTAAATATATATATATATATAGAGAGAGGTTCACAATATAAATAGTATGAAACTTCAATAGGGAAAAAGCGTTCTCATAAAGTGTAGGATCCATCACTAGCAATTGCGTTATTCATGATTAGGATAAATCTATGTCTTTTTTATGCATGTACGGGAAAAGTTCCAAATTAGGTGATCACAAACCATCCATCTGTTATGTCACACCTCATAACTACAGTCGTGATCACATGCCAGCCATCCTGATCCTAACAATTGAGGGTTAACCCCTTGGTCATGGACACAGCTTCATGAGTCCCCGTTTATCCTCCTTGGTCACATGAATGATGATCTGGTGTTACATGTCACTTAACACCTTTAACACCACCACATGTCCAACGACAGTTCCCTCTCCTGTCCTGAACGCAAATGTTACGTGATCGACATTCACATAATATCAGGAGAGTGAACTAATACATACTCATAAACAAGATTATAGATCATCTTTATTTCAATTCATAATAATGCCAGGGTTTCTCCATATCCCCAAGAATAAGGAAAACTACTTACACATAGAGGCAATCGTCATCATCATAGTAGTATGAATGGAATACATATGAATAGATGAATACTTGTGCAAATTCACAATAGGATTTGTGAAATACAACAAGATGGTTGTAAATGAGATGCAGAGGATGGTGGAGTTGTAGTGGTTGATGATACCTAGGCCTCCAAGATTTTCGTAGCCTCGGGATCGAAGCTCTTCTACAAGTTCCCCCTTCAAATCCATTCTGAAGGTGAGGTTTCTACGAGCTCTGGTGTTTACGAATGTCGGATCTCAGATCTGTCTACACAGGGTGAAATTATTTGCTGAGTCAGAGCCGCCGACACATGGTACATACGCGTGGTATGTGTCAAGCTTCATGCACTAGCCAATGCAACCAAAAGTCCGAACTGATGGAAAGGGCTAGTGCAATCCACTTATACACTTCAACACCCCCTCTCACGTGTGACGGGGAGAAGTCAGCACGTGCAATCGGAAGAGAGCGATGGCGCGCGAAACTCACGTATGACTCAAGAGGCCTATACGTGGACACAGATGGGTCAACAACAATTTTAGGATAAATTGCGAAAGTCAGGACTCGAACTCGAGACCTTAGGCTCTGATACCATGTCAAGCTTCATGCACTAGCCAATGCAACCAAAAGTCCGAACTGATGAAAAGGGCTAGTGCAATCTACTTATACACTTCAACAGTATGAACTGTCCCCGCCCGTACAAGTGCTCATTAAAGCTTCTAGACGCCTCATGTGAATTGTATTCACTTTGGCTTTTGTCCTAGGTGTGTGGGTGATTGTATGGAAGGATTTAATGACCCTCAATTAGAAGATTTGTACCCAAAATTCATATATTTAATCGTATTATTTATCAACACCTTTGATTTCGGGATCCTGGTGAAACAAGAATAAAAGGTACGCGCGAGCACGATAACATACCAAAATTCTCTCACTACTTATGCAAAAACATAAGATACATATGTTGAAAAAATACACTCATAAACTTCTCCAACCTTAGACTCTTGCTCATCCCCGAGCAAGATAGTATCTTTAATAGATAAGGATATCATGGTCATGAAGAACGAGTTGTTAAAATATATGACACATTGTAGTAAACAATTATTAAGAAACACTAAAAATTAACCATCTAGAGGCTACCACAGCGATTTGACACTTCTAGTCGTTGGATCAAAATATGAATGCACCAGATCGTTCTATCATCCTACCACGCGAGATAGTGCATTTTTAGCCGCTATCTCGTACGTCACGGCATGCCCGACATCTCCGGGCCACTACTCCCAAGACCGAGTTAGAACCCCTCTTGTCAACCGGGCCGATGCTTGTTAGTTGGGCTTCCGTTCGTACTATGCTTCGCATAGAAGGCCAACAGACGGAGCGGCATTCAGACGTGGGGTTTCTTGTGTAATTAATAGTGTAAGATCTACAACTGCCGCCCTTTTATTTAATTCCTTCTAGTTGTTTCCTTTTCTTCTCGTTTCCTATACTAGTCATGCTTGACGCCTAAGTTCATTTCTTGCAGACATTTTGATTTCTCCTGCACCTATTTCCTCGATATGTATAGGTGCTAATCACTGCTCTCATTTTTGTGATTGTAATTATGGAGATGCCATGACATTCGGGAGAGCAATGGCAGACGACGAAGAGGCCGAGTAGGTGACAGCTACCAGCTTCTCTCTATTGCAAAAGAAGGACGAGGCATATCGTCAGGTAAACTCTGACCCTAGATTTTCGCTTTCCTTTATCTCTGTCTCTAGCCCTACTCGTGAAAAAAAATTGTCTCTATAATTTACCTCTGTGCGGTTCATCTTGTTGGTTACAATGGACTGATATGAACAAGTTATCTTGGAGTATTGTAAATATTCCCTTATAGCTTCCAAACTAATTCAATCGCACACACAGAACTAACAATATTTTTTGTATGTGATCCATGCAACTTATGCAGAAGCCAACATGCTTAATAGTTCTCTTATAAAACTTTCTTTTAGGCGCATTGAAATAATTTTTACGACTAAGGGACAAGGTCTTGATTTTCCTTTTCAATGACAATTGCTCATGTTTCCCCTATTTCTTTATAGTCCGTTTAGGAAGTTCTTGGATCCAAAATATGAAGTTTATGCTTTAACTGATATCAACACCTCTATGTTCATACACTTCAAATTGATCTCTTACCTACCTCTAATGTTTTTCATCTTACGAATCTTAGTCTTCTGCTATTTTTTCCTTTATAGAAAAATGGATACCTATATAATATTTCTGTAATGAATTCCAGCATAACGTTGAAGCTTTTCAGTTGTCCGCTTAGTCATTTACTGTCTGAGTTTGTCTCGACGAGGTTAATTAGATTTCGTTAATCTTATACATATGGTTCTAATATGTCCAATTATAAAGTCAAATCCATTGACATCTCTCATTTAAAATCCATGTAGGGGGTCCAGAAGCTATATGAGTATAATGGGTATTCTTCTACTGGTGATAAAGTTATGTGTATTGTGGAGCATATCTGACGGTTATGTACTTCAACCATGGATCAGCATATGCATACTTCTATCTGAAAGTCTGTTTCTATTTTTGTTGCTGGTTGTTCTTGACATAAATAGAACTAGGGGTCTACCAAAAATTTTGAAACCAAGTTTCTTGTCAGATACATATGTGCTCATATTTGATGAATGTTAGGTTTCTTGCAAATTTCTCCAACGATTGTTTGTGCTCAGCATTGTACTTCTATTGTCTCGGTGTTACACAGAGTATTGACTTTCAGCTTTTGCCATTGAAATAATTTGCATTAGTGTTCAACAGTACTTGAAACATTCAGTTAGATCTATCAACTTAATTATAATTTACATATATTTACAATTATGCTACAAAATATTATTGTGTAATGCTTCTGTAGAAATTGAGGATTTAAGTGGCTATTGTATCGCTTACTAAGGTATCCTATGTATTAACATGCTGTGGGTAGACTTACATCAGTCATATTTTTTATCTTCCATTGTTCCACGTATGATTGCTAATTTCATTTTGTTTCCAAACTTTGTATCAAAATTTAACTTTTACTTTGCTTAAGTTATTGAAAGCCTGTATTAATTCATTTTTAGACAAATGTGTATGGTTTTGCATAAAGGAAATTCTCTTTTCTCTCCAAGGGGCATTTCATCTGGTTTGTTGATTGATGATGGATTTTTGCGGTCTCGGTATGATCAAATGCAGGTTTCCTAAGATTTTTGTACTTAATACGATCATAACATATCACACCACCTGTATCGATGCAATATAATTCATTTTTCAAATTTCATTTATTATAGAATATTTCAATATTTTTTATTAATATGGACGGGCGCAACAACACGCGCCTTTATGGTCTACTAGTAAAAGATATATAACCAACTTGTGAGTTCTATCACACTTCCACATGTAAAATGACTTAGAAGGCTTCCACACCTTAGTACTAACCATTTATATGAATATTAATCAACAACATGAAATAGAACATTAAGTTCAACCAAACTTGGTTTGTGAGGAGATCTCAAACATATTTAGAACCTCACACATCCACTTGAGATTCAAAACTTTGAATTGTCTCTTTAATTTCCTCTCATGATGATGGTTCATATGTCTCTTCACTCTTTTCACATATTTGCTTTACACTTTCCATTTATGCAATTTGGAGTGTTGTGTAAACAAGCTAGACATACATTCCAATCTCATTGAAAGACTCAAAATAGATCAAAACTTTTAATATTATCTCCCAAGCCGAGTATGAAGTAATCACTTTAGTGGTTTGAGTATTTACCTCATCTTGCACTCATTCTAATTTTCAAAAGTAGCATTGTTTGATTTTCTTAACTTACTTCCTTTCTCTTTCTTTTTTTATTTCATTAAGAATTTTTATTTAATTTTTATAATCAAATCAATGATGTACATCATACTATCATTTTTTTTTCAAATTACCCATCAGTACTAACGATGTGGAAGAATCTAAAATCACCACAAACTACAAGTACAATATAACTCGTCCCAATTCATACATCTAACAAAATAACCACAAATTTAAATACTTCAAATGTAACAAATACTCGAAATCTAAAGGATATGAATTGTTCCTTTCACCAAGGGACTTGAAATTATAACTTATTATGCAAAATCAGAATAACAAACTAACACGCATGTGAGAAATTAAACATGCTAAAAGTTATAAGACAGATTACAAGGTCTTAAAGATCTCCCCAAGCTTAGAATCAAGCTAGGTGGGATCAAATAATCCCTTGCGGTTATTTGATATGGTGGAACAATTTATTATAGTGGTGGGATGGTGTTGGCATTGCTGCAAGGAGCTTCCTATTGGTTTCCTCCAAGGCAGAGATGCGACGATAACACCTCTGCAAGTATGTGCGCATAGTGGACTTGTTGTCCACGAACCTTCCAAGCATCAAGTTCATCTCTTTGTTGTCCTCCAACTTCTTGAGGAGTTCATGCACAATGATGACTGCAAGTGCACAGATCATTTGTAGCTAGTTTTGAAATAAAGATATCGATCCCAAAGGAAGCAGCAGGCAAAAGACTAAAATGCTTTTAACTAGAACTAAATGAAGTACATAAGAAATAATTTTAAGATGCAAGAAAAATAGAATTGTTTTAAGGATTGTTTTTGGGTTTTTGATTTAGCAAACCAATTAAATAAACTAAACTAAAACTTAATGCAGAAAGTAAGAATCACGTATGTAAGAGAGCTTGGAACTGCAATAGGGAAAAAGGCGTTCTCGGGGAGTGGTGGATACACCGCTAGCAATTTAGATAGAGTAATTAAGATTATCATAAAAAATATTCTCATGACATATATGTATGTGCGAGGAGCTTCATATATGGACGAATAGGCAACAACTACTACACATATCATCCGTCATAACCACAACTGACAGGTAAACGACATCAATCGTATTATCTCGCTATTAAGGGATTTCTCTCGTGGCATGGACATGACTTAATGAGTTTTCCTTGCTTACCCAAGTTAGTACGTAAAGAATGACAACAGCTTTATAGTCACAGTAAGTGCTATCATCCCTCTGTCTACCAACAAGTAATCCCCTTCATCAAGTCCCTATAAGAGGCAAATATTAAGAGGTGCACAACTCTCAACATCAGGATGAAGACAATTAACACATATACATAATAATGTATAACATGATAATCTCTATCTTATCTCAATCATATGCTAGGGTTTCTCCATATCCCCAAGAACTAATGATCTACTCAGACATGGAGGCAAACATCATCATGGCAATGATAATAGAAAGAATCATAGATGAATAGTTATTGTATAAATCCATAACTAGTACGGTAATTACAACAAGATCTAGATAGGATGGAGATGGTGGTGTGCAGCGGTTGATGATGATGAAGATCGATGCCTTGGCCTCCCAGATCTGCGTAGGGTGAAGATGGATCCCTTGGGCAAGTTCCCCCTCTAGATCCCTTCTGGAGATGAGGTTTTCTGTGATTTCTTGGTGTTCTGTATATCGTCTCCCCGATCTGATTGCACGGGGAAAAACTATTTGAAGAGGCGGTGGCGGCGCCAACTATACGACCGGAAAAAGTATTACCCTGTATAGTTGGTCGTTAAACCTTCTGGTTGCTGTGATCGCTACAAGTTTTCTTCTAGTGTTATTGATACTTCCCAAATTAGCGATTTACGCTGTTTTTGACTCCTTTTCGCTCCAGTACAACTGATCCAAGAATTGTGTCCATCGTATCCATCATCTATCATGATCCCTGTGAAAATAGACATAAAATATGGCACGAACGCCATAAAATACCAAGATCCTACCACTACTGTGCAAAATAATAATATAAAACATGATGCAAATATACACTCATCAACTTCCCCAAGCTTAGACTCTTGCTCGACCTGAGCAAGGTTATAGCTTAATGGATGTGATCCTCATATTCATGTAGCTAAGTTAGTAAAATAAATGAGGCATTTGCAACATGTGCTTATCATACAAGATGTATAATACTAAATTCATGAATAGTACCTTACTTGAACTATACAAATAATATTAGTAGACATCCACACCTTAGCATTTAATAGTTCACAAAAGGTTACCTCTCGATATGATGTAAGATTGTGTTGGTTCGACCGAATGAGTTAGGGAGGTAGTCCCAAGTGTCTTACGATTAACATATTCACTTGGGATTTAAAATCTGAAACGTTTCTTTGTCTCACCACAAGATAATGGTGTATGCCTATTTGCTATTTGCACATTTTATTTTATTTTTGCTCACACTTTTATCTTTAAGTGATGTGCAAAGAAGCTAGCCATACATTCCACCTCATGAGAGAATTCAAAGATTATCGATCTCAATTATCAAATTCCAATTGTATATGAAGTATCTTTATGGCTTGAATAGTCTACCTCATCTTGTTCTCACTCTAATTTGATAGCACTTTTTAATTCTTTTTTGTTCAAGGTTTCTTTCTCAACTTTGTTACTAGGATAATTCTTTCTTTGTAAATCAAACCATGAACTCACAACATATCAAATAAATTACCTTTGTATGTTCCAATCATACCAAGGGTGTGGAAGACTACTAACTCTATCATAAAGTGCAAGTAAAATAATACTCAATCTTGTCCATATATCTAATAAGATAACCACAAACTCAATAATACTCCATATATAATGATGAACTCAGAATTTCATAAAGGGATCGACTATTCCTGAAGGGAATTCTAATGATGCACAATTTATTTCTAAGTTTGAACTAATTCAAAAAACTAAACTTATAAGATAGATTACAAGGTCTTTAAGATCTCCCCAAGCTTGGAATCAAGCCAGGCGGGATCAAATAACTCCTTGTTGGTACCTATTCCTTCTCATGGGTGAGAAGAAAATCGCCTTCTTCTGTGTTGCAATCCTTAGCTATGCTTGCAAGGCGGCTGCTGAAGCTTCAAAATATTCTTATGGAGGAATTTCTTCTCATCTGTCAACTCAAAAACAGTTTTAATCAAGAAACCAACTCTACCATCGATGGCATTGACCTTTTGCTCAAGGTATTTGCTCATCATACAGTAGGAGTCAATCCCTTCCCCAATAATTTCAACACATGCTTTCAAGGATTTTTCCAATTTATAGATCTTATCATGAATCTCATCTAGCCGCACCTTCTTAGGCTTGAGAGGTGATGGACTGAGAGGAGTTTTATAATAATATATTAAGTTGTGACGATAAGTATTAGGGGGATACTCATCCTTGTTCTTTCTCTACTCTGCTTGCCTCATCATCTCCATCCTCTCCGGGAATATGTCCTCCCAATTTGGGAGAGGCTTGATTTCCTTGATCTTCGGGCTGGATGGCGATGATGCTTCTTTAGGTTCTACTTCATCGATCCTCTTCACGGGCTTATCTTATTTATTCCTCCAAACCTTGTTGACATGAAAAGGCTGCATGACTTCGCTGCACAGATATTTTTAGAAGGAGCTTGTATAGGGATGGCGATGATTTTTCGAGGCCAGAGGCTTTAGCTCTATGGAAACTTAATGAAAAAGGTTAGATGCAATCAACTTTAAAAGGGGAGGTAAAAAACCCTAACCGCCGTCCATAACGAGCAACTATACGGGGGCGGCCCGTATATGTCCTGCCGTATAGTTGTGAACCGACTTAGCTTTTGCTTCTATGGTGGTACCAACTATACGGGAGACCCTAGCTGCCGTCCATAACGAGCAACTATACGGGGGCAACCCGTATATGTCCCGTCGTATAGTTGTGAACCGACTTAGCTTTTGCTTCTATGGTGGTACCAACTATACAGGAGGGAATTTTATTCCCGCCGTATAGTTGGTCGTCAAACTAGCAGTAACCTAGCATAAAAATTCGGAGATGGGTTAGATAACTATACGACCGCAACTATACGACCAGAAAAAAGTATTACCACCATATAGTTGGTCATTAAACTTACTGTACCTTTCAAAAACAGAAGAGAATATGTAAACACATCTATACGACCGGAACTATACGGCCAGAATTTTTATTCCCGCCGTATAGTTGGTCGATAAACCTTCTGGAGTCGCCAAAATTTACCTGTCTCTTCGATAATTCTTTATTAATCTGAAATTTAATGAAACACCAGGTTTTGACAGAAAAATGACATCTTAAATTTTTGGCCAACATTAACATCCATTGAACGGGATTTTAGCATTACCAAACTTCTTCTACTTCACTGGAGCTTAAAGTGTTCCTTATTCAACACAAACTTAACTAAAACTTAATTGAAAGTTTTAAAACTTTACTTAAACCTTTATTTCACATGGGCTACCTCCCATGAAGCAATCTTTTATGGTCAATAGCTTGACCGTGATGTTGCTCATTTAGGATCGATTTTATCCTTCTTGCAGTTGCATTTCCTTGTATATTTTTTCTTAATCACCTCTTCTGGGGTGATCACATGTATGGTGACTACACTTATATTCTTTTGATCGATAATGTTTCAAGCGTTATCCATTCACCACCCATTAAAGAGAGGGTGTTTTTCCCAGGAGCTTCACCGCTCCCGATGAATAGGCTTCTTCAACTATATAGGAGCCTTCCCACTTCGATCTGAGATTTCCTAGAAACAACTTAAGATGAGAATTATAGAGCAACACCTTGTCTCCACTTTTAAAGACCTTATTTTCTATTTTCATATCATGCCATGTTTTTACTTTCTCTTTAAACAATCTAGCATTTTCATAAGCCTCACTCCTAAACTCATCTAAAAGCATGAATATCTAATAAACGTTTTTCTCCTGCTGCTTCAAAATCATAATTTAAGTTCTTGATTGTCCAAAAGGCTTTGTGTTCCAATTCTAAAGGTAAATGGCACGCCTTACTGTAAACCATCTTATACGATGTCATACCCATTGTATTATTAAATGCAGTATGGTATGCCCAAAGAGTGTCATTCAACTTGTATGACCAATCTTTTCTTGATTTATCCACCGTCTTCTTGAGTATGGTCTTTAATTCTCTATTGGAGAGTTCCACTTGACCACTTATTTGAGGATGATATGGTGAAGCAACACGGTGAGTTACTCCATATTTGTAAAGGATTTTCCTGAAAGTTCCTTTCATAAAATGAAAATAACCGTTAGTGATTAAAAATCTAGGGACTCCAAACCTGGGAAATATGACATCCTTGATCATCTTCACGGAAGTAGCTGCATCTACATGGCTTGTTGGAATAGCTTCAACCCATTTAGTGACATAATCGCCAGCAACAATAATATGAGTGTAACCATTTGATTCTATAAAAGGTCCCATGTAATCCATTCCCCGTACATCAAAGGGTTCAATTATAAGACTATAATTCATTGACATCTCTTATATTTTACCTATATTACCCCTTTTCTGGAAAGCATCACAATGTTCTACATACCTATGTGCATCCTTGAACAAGGTGGGACAATAGAATCCGGATTGAAGTAACTTTGCTGCAGTTCGCCTGCCTGCATGATTTCCTCCATATGGGGTTGTAGGGTTCGCAACATAGAAAACAAAATTTTTCCTACGATGGGAACTATGTACCAATATCTATATACTAGATACAAACAACGGGCGGATGTATATCCATAGAGAACATACTCTTGAAGACCGACAAAGCTTAACGAGTTAAACTCGTGGTTGATGTAGACGATCTCTTGCCGATCTCAAAATCGAGAGGAAGTCCTAGCACCGCAAATCAACAGCGCATCCGTGCTCGCACACACGTCTGAGGCACCGAGCAACCTCCGCCTCCTCGCTCTAGCGATGCAGCGGAAGCACAACTCTTTCTTGCCGAATAGCCACCGCGAACATGTATCTCGCTAGTCCGAGACCATGGGGGATAAATTCTAGAGGGGGAGAGAGATCCTTCACGAGGAGGTGTGAGTGAGAAGTGAGGAGGGGGTGCCTTTTATAGGAGAGAGGGGGACCCCAAGGGGGTGGCCGACGCATGGGGGCTGCCCCTTGCCCTCCCCTCATTCATGTGGGTGGACACTCCACTCACAAAATTCCTTTAAATTCCCTCCACTCAAAATCCCACTCAAAATTGCTATTAAATTTCCACCAAATTTAATGCAAACTCGCATTAAATAAAACTACTTTTATTTATTCAGAATTTTGTCAATTACTTTAATCACAAACATTCACATATAACCCCTTGCTATAATTCTATTTCACATGCAAAAACACTTTCTGCAATTTCACCCGAAAACCTGTTTCGGTATCTAGTGAAATAAATTCCTGCACTTGTTATTCTTTCCGGCATGAAACCTTTGCTCCAATTGGATGTCGGTGTCTCTTAAGTGTGTCACCATACGGTTCGTGAATAATGCGGACATGATCGAGACCCCTCTCGGATCAATAATCATAAGCGGGATCTGGAGACCCATACTGACTCCCACACATTCAACGATGACTTTCTTGTGATCGTCGGAACCTTTTACACTGGTATCTTAATCCCTTTGTTTCACGATATATTACATGTCCGAGATTCGATCATCGGTATCTCCATACCTAGTTTGATCTCGTTACTGACATGCACTCTTTTCTCGTTCCCGTGATATAACATTCTAGTGATCAAATCACTTGCTTGCAAGCTAACCAATGTGATATCACCGAGAGGGCCCAGAGTATATCTATCCGTCATCGGGATGAACAAATTCCACTCTCGATCCATGGGCCTCAACATAACACCTTATTAGTTCTGAACCCATCTTTATAATCACCCTGTTACGGTGTGACGTTTGATGTTATCAAGAAACTCTTCCGGTGTTAGTGATTGACATGATCTCATGGTCTAAGGATTAGGATTACTTCGTAAGTTGTTATAGCAATATAAACTCAATGACTTTGATCATAATGCTATACTTCAGATGAATGTTCATCACACCATTACACTAATGTTGTGATCCCGTTATTAACAACATCCAATGTCCTTGATCAGGAAATCTTGATCATCTTGTTAATCAACGAGCTAGTTTATGAGAGACGCATAACTAGGAACTTTCTGTTTGTTTATTAAACACACATGTATTAACATTTCCGTATTAATACAATTATAGCATGCAAAATAAACATCTATCATATACTTGGAATATACATAATAAACACTTTATTATTGCCTCTCAGGGCATATTCCCTTCAGTCTCCCACTTGCACTAGAGACAATAATCTAGTTACATAGTGATGAATCTAACACCCATGGAGTTCTGGTGTTGATTATCTTTTGCTCTAGGGAGAGTTTTAGTCAACAGATCTGCTACATTGAGATTCATGTGTACTTTACAAATCTTTATATCTCCATCCTTGACATGCTCGCGGATGGAGTGAAACCGGCGCTTAATATGCTTGGAACTCTTGTGATACCTTGGTTCTTTGGCATTGGCAATGGCACCATTGTTGTCACAATAGATCACCATTGGGTCCAACGCGCTTGCAAACACACCTAGTTCGGATATGAACTCCTTCATCCAAAGCGCTTCCTGAGCCGCTTCCGAAGCAGAATCATATTCGGCCTCCGTTGTTGATCCCGCCATCACAGGTTGTTTGGAGCTCCTCCAACTAACCGCTCTGCCATTTATGAGAAATACGTATCCGGATTGAGACTTAGAGTAATCCGGATCGGTTTCAAAGCTTGCGTCAACATAACACTTAGCGACGAGCTCTTCTTCACCTCCGTATACAAGAAACATATCCTTAGTTCTTCGCAAGTACTTAAAGATATTCTTGACCGCTATCCAGTGTTCCGAACCTGGATACGATTGGTACCTACTAGTAAAACTAATAGCATGTGCCACATCCGGTCTTTTACATAGCATGGCGTACATTATAGAGCCTATGGCTGAAGCATAGGGGACTTTGTCCATTATCTCTCTTTCTTCCGTCGTAGCTGGACTTTGAGTCTTACTCAATGTCTTGCCTTGCAACATAGGTAAGTATCAAGGTATGTACTTTGCGATAGCCCTATTAGGCGCCTAGATCTATCTCTATAGATCTTTATGCCTAATATGTCTGACGCTTCACCTAGATCCTTCATTGAAAATTAGCTGTTTAGATAACTTTTAACACTGTTTAAAAGATCTATATCATTTCTGATCAATAATATGTCATCCACATATAATATCAGAAATTCCACATTGATCCCACTCACTTTCTTGTAAATACAAGCTTCTCCATAAGTTTGGACAAATCCAAACTCTTTCATCACCTCATCAAAGCGGAGATTCCAACTTCGTGATGCTTGCTTCAGTCCATAGATGGATCGCTGAAGCTTGCACACCTTGTTAGCATCCTTAGGATCGACAAAACCCTTTGATTGTATCATATACAACTCTTCTTCAATATTACCATTGAGAAACGCGGTTTTGACATCCATCTGCCATATCTCATAATCGAAATATGTAGCAATTGCTAACATAATCCTAACTGACTTTAGCATCGCTACGGGAGAGAATGTCTCATCGTAGTCAACTCCTTGAATTTGTCGAAACCCCTTTGCGACAAGTCGAGCTTTATAGACGGTCACATTACCATCAACATCAATTTTCCTTTTGAAAATCCATTTATTCTCCACGGCCTTTCGGTCGTGAGGTAATTCCACCAAGTTCCAAACTTGATTTTCATACATGGATTCCATCTCGGATTTCATGGCTTCTAACCATTTGTTAGAATCCGGCCTCATCATTGCTTCTTCATACGTTGCAGGGTCATCAATTTCATCAACCATGAAATTCATAACAGGGTTTCCGTACAGCTCGGGGGCTGCACGCGTCCTGCTAGACCTGCGAGGTTCGGTAGTACTCTCTTTCGGAGTTTATTGATCATTATCATTAGTGCCCTCTTTAACTGGTGAAGCCAACTCTGGAACAACTTCCGGCGCTACGCTACTCGCCATACTTTGAAGATAAGGTTCAATAACCTCTTCGAGTTCTACCTTCCGACTACTCACACCTTTCACGAGAAACTCTTTCTCTAGAAAGGATCCATTCTTGGCAACAAAAACCTTGCCCTCGGATATGTGATAGAAGGAATACCCAATTGTTTCCTTAGGGTATCCTATGAAGACGCATTTTTCCGCTTTGGGTTCGAGTTTATCCGGTTGAAGTTTCTTCACATAAACATCGCATCCCCAAACTTTAAGAAATGACAACTTAGGTTTGTTTCCAAACCACAATTCATACGGTGTCTTTTCAACGGATTTAGATGGTGCCCGATTTAAAGTGAATGCAGCAGTTTCTAGTGCATAACCCCAAAATGACAACGGCAATTCCATCAGAGACATCATAGATCGAACCATATCCAATAAAGTACGATTACGACGTTCCGACACACCATTTCGTTGTGGTGTTCCGGCAGGTGTGAGTTGTGAAACAATTCCACACTCTTTCATGTGAGTGCTAAACCCATAACTTAGATACTCACCTCCACGGTCGGACCGTAGAAATTTGATCTTTCTATTACGATGATTTTCCACTTCATTCTAAAATTCCTTGAACTTTTCAAAGGTTTCACACTTGTGTTTCATCAAGTATATATAACCGTATCTAATCAAATCATCCATGAAAGTAACAAAATAACGATATCCACCTCGCGCCGACACACTCATTGGACCACATACATCAGAATGTATGATTTCCAATAAATCTGTCGCACGTTCCATTGAACCGGAAAACAGCATTCTAGTCATCTTGCCCATAAGGCATGGCTCACATGTATCAAATGATTCAAAATCAAGTGATTCCAAAAGTCCATCCGAATGGAGCTTCTTCATGCGTTTAACACCAATATGACCTAGACGGCAGTGCCACATATATGCGGATATATCATCATTAAGTTTAATCCTTTTAGCATCAACATTGTGAATATGTGTAACACTATTATCGAGATCCAATAGAAATAAACCATTCATCATAGGTGCATGACCATAAAAGATTTCATTCATATAAATAGAACAACCATTGTTCTTGGATTTAAATGAATAACCACTTCGCATCAAACACGATCCAGATACAATGTTCATGCTCAGTGCTAGCACTAGATAATAATTATTCAAGTTTATTACTAATCCCGACGGCAAGTGGAGAGGTAGCGTTCCGACGACGATCACATCAATACTTGATCCATTGCCGACACGCATCTGGACCTCACCCCTTGCTAGAGGACGCTTGTTCTGCAGCCCCTGATTCGAGTTACAAATATTAGCAACTGAACTGGTATCAAATACCCAAGTGCTACTGCGAGCACTAGTCAAGTACACATCAATAACATGTATATCATATATACCTTTGTTTGCCTTGCCGTCCTTCTTGTCTGCCAAATACTTGGGGCAGTTGCGCTTCCAGTGGCCAGTCCCCTTACAATAGTAGCACTCGGTATCAGACTTAGGGCCAACTCGAGGTTTCTTTTCAGGCACGGCAACTGGCTTGCCGCCCTTACTTCCTTTCCGTTTCCCTTTCTTGTCTTTCTTGAAACCAGTGTTTTTATTGATCATCAACACTTGATGTTCCTTCTTGATCTCCACTTCTGCAGTTTTAAGCATTGACAGAAGCTCGGGGAGAGACTTCTTCATGCCTTGCATATTATAGTTCATCGCAAATCTGTTATAGCTAGGTGGCAGAGACTGCAGAACATGATGGATGCCTAAGTCAATGGGAATCGATATTCCCAAGGACACAAGCTTATCGGCGTAACCCGACATCTTGAGTACATGCTCACTAACGGAGCTATGCTCTTCCATCATGAAACTAAAGAACTTTTCTGAAGCATTCTAGCTCTCTACAACAACATGTGTGTCAAAAATCATTTTCAACTCACCCATTGTATCAAATGCATTGCCGTTTTCGAAATGCTTTTGAAGTTCTGGCTCTAGCCCATACAATATGCCGCAATGAACTAAGTTGTGGTCCTCCTGACGAGTCTGATAGACATTCTTCTCCTTGTCAGGGGCATCATCAAAAGGTGGGGGGCCTAGCGGCGCTTCTAGCACATATTCCTTTTGTGCAGCAGAGAGGAGAATCCTCAAATTCATGGACCATTCGGTAAAGTTGCTACCGTTCGTTGCAAGTTTGTCTTTCTCCATGAACACATTGAAATTAAAAGCAGGTGGTGCCATCTACAACATAATTTGTAAAGTTTAGACTAAGTTTATGATATATTGAGTTCAACTAATCCACATTACGAATGAACTCCCACTCAAAAACGACATCCCTCGTGTCTTTTTGGTGATTACATGAACCAAATCCACTACACCAAGTCCGATCATCACGTGAGTCGGTGTAGCTTCAAAGGCGAGCATCAAATGAGCATCATATCTACTATATGACTCATGCTTAACCTTTCGGTCCGTGTTCCGAGGCCATGTATGTACATGCTAGGCTCGCCAAGTAAGAACCTTAGTATTCGCGTGTGTAACTGTCTTACACCCGAAATATGGTCGTGGATCCAAGAACACCCGATCATCACGTGATGTCTTGGAGTGACGAAAACATAATCGGTGCATACTAAAGGAAGAACACATTCTTATCTTGATATTTAAATGAGGGATCATCTTATTATGCTAATAAAGCGCCAAACAAGCAATATAAGATGCTATCAAACATCACATGTTTATTAGTGAAATGATACGGTTCCCGCATATGATCTCTATCATGTGCACCGTGGTATTATCACTATCATACCTTTATGTGTAAGGCCAAGGTCTATGAAACTTACACGTTATGTGTGTTGTAAGAGTATCATCTCATACTTGTACTTACAACATCACCATATCATAACACTAGCCCAGCAACAATCTAAACTAGACGCCTCTATTTTATCCATTGCAAGTTTTACGTGGCTTAGGGCTTTCGAAGATAGAACCGTTCTTACCTACGAACATGAACCACAACGAGGATAACCAAATTGTTGACAACTCATTGCAAAATAGATATTGACTATAGTAGGAGAGACAGACACCCGCTAGCCACTTATGCAAACTAGTTGCATGTCAAGCGTGGAACAGGTCTCATGTGCGAGGACATGTAAAGTTTGTCCGGGCTGCTTCATCCCACTATGCCACCAATATCCAAAATTACAACTAATAAGCAATAACATAATCATCATCGCCCACATACTCATATGTGTACAACCCGTGTAAAGCATCTACGCATAGATCCGGCTCTAATACCACTGCAGGGTTCGCAGCATAAAAAACAAAAATTTTCCTACGATGGGAACTATGTGCCAAGATCTATATACTAGATACAAGCAACGGGCTGATGTATATCCGTAGAGAACGTACCCTTGAAGACCGACAAAGCTTAATGAGTTAAACTCGTGGTTGATGTAGACGATCTCTTGCCGATCTCAAGATCGAGAGGAAGTCCTAGCGCCGCAAATCAGCAGCGCATCCGTGCTCGCACACATGTCCGAGGCACCGAGCAACCTCTGCCTCCTCGCTCCAGCGATGCAGCGGAAGCACAACTCTTTCTTTCCGAATAGCCACCGGGAACATGTATCTCGCTAGTCCGAGACCATGGGGGATAAATTCTAGAGGGGGAGAGAGATCCTTCACGAGGAGGTGTGAGTGAGAAGTGAGGAGGGGGGTGCCTTTTATAGGAGAGGGGGGGGGGGGACCCCAAGGGGGTGGCCTGCGCATGGGGGGCTTCCCCCTTTCCCTCCCCTCATTCATGTGGGTGGACACTCCACTCACAAAATTCCTTTAAATTCCCTCCACTCAAAATCCCACTCAAAATTGCTATTAAATTTCCACCAAATTTAATGCAAACTCTCATTAAATAAAACTCCTTTTATTTATTCAGAATTTTGTCAATTACTTTAATGACAAACATTCACATATAACCCCTTGCTAGAATTCTATTTCATATGCAAAAACACTTTCTGCAATTTCACCCGAAAACCTATTTTGGTATCTAGTGAAATAAATTCCTGCGCTTGTTATTATTTCTGGCATGAAACCTTTGCTCCAATTGGATGTCGGTGTCTCTTAAGTGTGTCACCCTACGGTTCATTAATAATGCGGACATGATCGAGAACCCTCTCGGATCAATAATCATAAGCGGGATCTGGAGACCCATACTGACTCCCACACATTCAACGATGAATTTGTTGTGATCGCCGGAACCTTTTATGCTAGTATCTTAATCCCTTTGTTTCATGATATATTACATGTCCGAGATTAGATCATCGGTATCTCCATACCTAGTTTGATCTCATTACTGACATGCACTGTTTTCTCGTTCCCGTGATATAACATTCTAGTGATCAAATCACTTGCTTGCAAGCTAACCAATGTGATATCACTGAGAGGGCCCAGAGTATATCTATCCGTCATCGGGATGAAAAAATTCCACTCTTGATCCATGGGCCTCAACATAACACCTTATTAGTTCTGAACCCATCTTTATAATCACCCTGTTACGGTGTGACGTTTGATGTTATCAAGAAACTCTTCCGGTGTTAGTGATTGACATGATCTCATGGTCTAAGGATTAGGATTACTTTGTAAGTTGTTATAGCAATATAAACTCAATGACTTTGATCGTAATGCTACACTTCGGATGAATGTTCATCACACCATTACACTAATGTTGTGATCCCGTTATTAACAACATCCAATGTCCATGATCAGGAAACCTTGATCATCTTGTTAATCAACGAGCTAGTTTATGAGAGAGACATAACTAGGAACTTTCTGTTTGTTTATTAAACACACATGTATTAATGTTTCCGTATTAATACAATTATAGCATGCAAAATAAACATCTATCATATACTTGGAATATACATAATAAACACTTTATTATTGCCTCTAGGGCATATTTGTAGGGTTTCGTAGCATGGAAAACAAAAATTTTCTACCGCATACAAACAAACAAGCCAAGATCTATCTACTAGATTGTAGCAACGAGTCGATAGAATAACTCACCCTCGAAGATTCCAAAGTGTTTAACGAGAGCGCATTCTCATGGGTGATGTAGTCGTACTCTTTCCGATCTCAAGATCGCGTAGACGATCCTTCCGGCGCTGCGTTCCGGCAGCGCTCCCGCAGTCGGTCACACGTTCGGTACTCGACCAAGACCTTCCTCTCCCTTGTTCCAGCAGGCAGCGGAGGTTGTAGCACTCTCCTCGCGATTCCAGCAGCACAACGGCGTGGTACCGGAAGTAGAGGGGAGATCTCGCAGGGCTTCGCCTTAAGCCGGAGCGAGTATGGTGGAGTATGAGAGAGTCCCTCGGTGTTCTAGGGTTTAGACACACCAAGGAGGGGCAAGCCGACGGCTAGGGATTAGCTAGACGGTGGCTAGGGTTTGCCCTAGGGCCGGCAGCGGCTATGGAGGCGGCGGCGGCTTGGGGCTAGGGTTTGGAGGAGAGGATCTTGTGTGTCTCTAGGAGGGAGCCCTGCCCCTCCTTATATAGGTGGAGGGGACGGCCGGCCAAGGGGAGGGAGAGGAGTCCCTCCCCAACTCGGCTTGGGTGGTGCGCCGCCGGTTGGAGGAGGGAACTCCTCCCCAACTCGGTTTCCCACTCCTCCTCTTTCCAAAAACTGCCGTTTGACTTTCAAACTAGCTGTTTGACTTTTCAAACTAGGATTTGAATAAACCCTCTATTTTGATCAGCGATGACACCGAGTACATGATGCAATCATATCAACTTGATATAACACATTCATGTACCCTTCCCCCCTGGAGTGCCGGACATTCCGGAACCTTCTAGAACATTCCCGATGAAAACACCGGAACCATTCCCCAACTCCGAAACGGGACTTTCCTTATATGAATCTTATTCTCCGGACCATTCCGGATCTCCTCGTGATATCCCAAATCCCATTCGAGACTCCGAACAACATTTGGTCTCTTTCTCATCATTCCATAACTACTCAAACAACGTCGAATCCTTAAGTGTGTCTCCCTACGGTTCGTGAATTATGCGGACATGATCGAGACACTTCTCCGAACAATAACCAATAGAGGAATCTGGAAATTCATATGGCTCCCACATATTTCTACGATTACTTCGTGATCGAATGAACCACTTTACATACGATACCAATTTCCTTTTGTCTCACGATAGTTTACTTATCCGAGGTTATGATCGTCGGTATCTCTGCATACCTAGTTCAACCTTGTTACCGATAAGTACTCTTTTCTCGTTCCCGTGATATGTGATCCCTTGTGAGCCAGTCACATGCTTGCAAGCTAATTGGATGACATTTCACCGAGAGGGCCCAGAGTATATCTATCCGTCATATGGATGGACAAATCCCACTCTTGATCCATGTGTTTCAACCAATACTTTCCGAACACTCAATACCACCTTTATAACCACCCAGTTACGGTGTGGTGTTTGATGTCATCAAAGCATCCATCTGGTAAAGGTGATATGCATGATCTCATGGTCGAAGGAATTAGGTTACTATGTATCAGAAAGCATATAGCAATTGAACTATTAAAATGACTTGATCTTTATGCTACGCTTATCTATAGGAGTATGTCCATCATATCATTCTCCTAACAATATGATCTTGTTGTTAATAACATCTCAATGTTCATGATAGGGAAACCACTATCATCTTATTACCCAACAAGCTAGTATTAGATAGAGGCTTTTACCAGGGACTTCAAGTTAAGTTTACAAATCACACAAGTATCAATGTTTCCTTGTTAATACTATTATAGCATGAATGTAACCATTTATCATAAACACAAAGATATAATAATAACTACATTTATTATTGCCTCTAGGGCATATCTCCAACAGTCTCCCACTTGCACTAGAGTCATCTAATCTAGATTACATGGTAATATACCGAACACCCATGGCAGTTTGGTGCTGGTCATGTTTTGCCCTTGGGAGAGGTTTAGTCAACGGATCCGCCACATTCAGATCTGTGTGTACTTTGCAAATCTTTATATCCCCATCTTGGATATGTTCTCGAATAGCGTGAAAACGCAGCTTGATGTGCTTCAGCTTCTTGTGTGACCTTGGTTCTTGCGCATTGGCTATGGCGCCCATGTTATCACAGTAGATAGACATTGGGTCCAGCGCACTAGGAACCACACCCAGCTCTGTAATGAACTCTTTCATCCATATCGCTTCTTGTGAAGCCTCCGAAGCAGCCATGTATTCTGATTCAGTTGAAGATCTCGCCACAACGCTTTGCTTTGCACTCCTCCAGCTAACTGCTGCACCATTCAAAATAAATACGTATCCAGATTGTGATTTAGAATCATCCGGATCGGTGTTCCAACTAGCATCGGTGTAACCATTAACAACGAGCTGTTCATCACCTCCATAAGAAAGAACCATATCCTTAGTTCTTCTCAAGTACTTAAGGATGTTTTTGACCGCTGTCCAATGATCCACTCCTGGATCACTTTTATATCTGCTAGTTAAACTAACAGCATATGCAATGTCGGGTCTAGTACATAGCATGGCATACATTAGAGATCCTATGGCTGAGGCATAGGGAGTCTTACTCATCCTTTCTCTATCTTCTGCCGATGTCGGACTTTGAGTTTTACTCAAGGTCGTATTGGGCAACATGGGCAAGAACCCTTTCTTGCTATCTTCCATTCCAAACCTCTTTAGAACTTTGTCCAAATATGTACTTTTTGACAATGATATTTGGCGTTTCGATCTATCTCTATAAATCTTTATGCCTAATATGTAAGCTGCTTCGCCAAGATCTTTCATTGAAAAACTATTATTCAAATATTCCTTGACACTATTAAGAAGGTCTACATCATTCCCAATCAACAATATGTCATCTACATATAGTATTAAGAATGCTACAGAGCTCCCACTCACTTTCTTGTAAATACAAGCTTCTCCATAAGTTTGTATCAAACCAAAACTTTTGATCACCTTATCAAAACGTTGATTCCAACTTCTGGATGCTTGCTTCAATCCATAGATGGACCGTTGAAGTTTGCATACCTTGTTAGCATCTTTAGGATCGACAAAACCTTTGGGTTGCATCATATACAACTCTTCATCAATGTCTCCATTGAGGAATGCTGTTTTGACATCCATCTGCCATATCTCATAATCATAATATGCAGTGATTGCTAACATAATCCTCACAGACTTTAGCTTCGCTACTGGTGAAAAAGTCTCATCGTAGTCAACTCCTTGAATCTGTCGAAACCCTTTTGCGACAAGTCGAGATTTATAGACAGTAACATTACCATCAGCATCTGTTTTCTTCTTGAAGATCCATTTGTTCTCGACAGCCTTCCGGCCATCTGGTAAGTCCACCAAAGTCCATACTTGGTTTTCGTACATGGATCCAATCTCGGATTTCATGGCTTCTTGCCATTTATTGGAATCTAGGCTCATCATTGCTTCCTCATATGTCTCAGGGTCATCGGTGTTGTCTACCAACATGACACTCATAACGGGATCATACCAATCTGGAGTGGTACGAGTTCTCGTTGACCTGCGAGGCTCTGTAGCAACTTCAACCGAAGTTTCATGATCATCATCATTAGCTTCCTGTCTTATTGGTGCAGGCACCACAGGAACTTCTTCCGGTGTTGCGCTACTCGCAATTTCGAGAGAAGGTTCGACAACCTCGTCGAGTTCTACTTTCCTTCCAGTCACTTCTTTCGAGAGAAATTCCTTCTCTAGAAAGGATCCATTCTTGGCAACGAAGATTTTGCCTTCGGATCTATGATAGAAGGTATACCCAATAGTTTCCTTCGGGTATCCTATGAAGACGCATTTTTCCGCTTTGGGTTCAAGCTTGTCCGGCTGTAACTTCTTTACATAGGCTTCGCATCCCCAAACTTTAAGGAACGACAATCTAGGTTTCTTCCCAAACCATAATTCATACGGTGTCGTTTCAACGGATTTAGATGGTGCCCTATTTAAAGTGAATGCGGCTGTTTCTAATGCATAACCCCAAAATGATAGCGGTAAATCTGTAAGTGACATCATAGAACGAACCATATCTAAGAGAGTTCGATTACGACGTTCGGACACACCATTACGTTGTGGTGTTCCCGGCGGTGTCAATTGTGAAAGTATTCCACATTTCTTCAAATGCTCGCCAAACTCGTAACTTAGATATTCACCTCCACGATCAGAACGTAGAAATTTAATCTTCTTGTTACGTTGATTCTCTACCTCACTTTGAAATTCCTTAAACTTCTCAAAAGTTTCGGACTTATGTTTCATGAAATAGATATACCCATATCTACTCAAATCATCCGTGAAGGTAAGAACATAACGATAACCACCACGCGATGCTACACTCATTGGACCACACACATCGGTATGTATGATTTCCAATAAGTCCGTAGCTCGCTCCATCATACCAGAAAATGGAGTCTTAGTCATTTTACCCATCAGACATGCTTCGCATCTATCAAGTGATTCGAAATCAAGTGATTCAAGAAGTCCATCGGAATGGAGTTTCTTCATACGCTTCACTCCAATGTGACCAAGACGACAGTGCCACATATAGGTCGAGTTATCGCTCGATTTCAAACATTTAGCCTCAATGTTATTAATATGTGTATTTCCACTATCGAGATTCAATAAGAATAGACCATCTATCAAAGGTGCATGTGCATAAAACATATTACACATATAAATCGAACAACCATTATTCTCGGACTTAAACAAGTAATTGTCTCGCAATAAACAAGATCCCGATATAATGTTCATGCTTAACACATGCACCAAATAACAATTATTTAAGTATAAAACTAATCCCGATGGTAGATGAAGGGGTAGCGTGCCGACCGGGATCACATCAACCTTTGATCCGTTTCCCACGCGCATCGTCACCTCGTTCTTCGCTAGCTTCCGTTTATTCTGCAGCACCTGTTTCGAGTTACAAATATGAGCAACCGAACCAGTATCAAATACCCAGGCACTACTACGAGTACTAGTGAGATACACATCAATAACATGTATATCAGATATACCTTTCTTCTTGATATTGCCGTTCTTCAAATCCGCCAAGTACTTTGGGCAATTCCGCTTCCAGTGACCTTCTCCCTTGCAGTAAAAGCACTCAGTATCAGGCTTAGGTCCAGCCTTTGTCTTCTTCGTAGGCGTGGCAACTTTCTTACCACCCTTCTTGAAGTGTCCCTTCTGCTTAGACTTGCCTTTCTTGAATTTGGTGGTCTTATTGACCAACAACACTTGGTGCTCTTTCTTGATCTCCACTTCTGCAGACTTCAACATGGCAAAGAGTTCTGGCAACGTCTTATTCATGTTTTGCATGTTGTAGTTCATCACAAAGTTCTTGTAACTTGGTGGCAGTGATTGGAGGACACGGTAAATCCCCAAAGCATTGGGAATCACTATACCCAAGCTTTGAAGTTTGTTTGCGTGCCCAGACATCTTAAGCACATGCTCACTGACGGAGCTGCCCTCTTCCATCTTGCAGTTAAAGAACTTTTCAGAAGCCTCATAGCTTTCAATTGCCGCATGAGTCTCAAAAATCAATTTGAGATCCTCGACAATATCATATGGGTCTGAATTCTCAAACCTTTTCTGAAGCTCCGATTCTAAACCATACAAGATAGCACACTAAACTGTGGAGTACTGAGTCTTCCGAGTGAGGTAAACATTCTTTACTTCATCGGCAGCATCAGCTGCAGGTGGGTCACCCAGCGGTGCATCCAGCACATAGGTCAAATTACCAGCTGTGAGGACAATCCTCAAATTGCGGAACCAATCCGCGAAGTTGCTTCCATTGTTTTTCAACTTTTCTTTCTCTAGGAACGCATTAAAATTGATGGTAGGGGCTGCCATTGATCTACAACATATTTGCAATAGTTTAGACTAAGTTTATGACAAATTGAGTTCAAATTAATAATAAAATTAATCTAGGTGAACTCCCACTCAAAACAATATCCCTCACATTGTTTTAGTGATCACACGAACCAAATCCACCACATCAACACCGATCATCACGAGAGTTGATATAGTTTCAATGGCGAACAATCGACATGTTCATCATATCTACTATATGATTCATGCTTTACCTTTCGATGATCCGTGTTCCGAGACCATGTCTGTACATGCTAGGCTCGTCAAGATCAAACCTTAGTTTCCGCATGAGCAAATCTGGCTTGCTCACGTTGTATACACTTGCAGAATCTAACACACCCGATCATCACGTGGTGCTTCGAAACAACAAGCTTTAGCAACGGTGCTAACTAAGGGTGAACACTTTATGACTTGAAATTCATGTGCATGAGGGATCATCTTATAATGCTACCGTCGTCTACTAAGCAATACAAGATGCATAAAGGATTAACATCACATGCAATTCATAATATGTGATATGATATGGCCTTTCTTCTTAGTGCTTCTGATCTCTATCTTCTAGCACGAACATGATCTCCATCATCACCGGCATTGCATCAAGGTCAATGACGCTTCTCCATGGTTGTCGTCCACCGGCTTCACCTATTACAACTACTTTGAATAGACATGCTGGTCTTAACATAAATTAAAGACAACCATATGGCTCCTGCCGGTTGCCAACTTACAATAAGGAACATTGCATACATCAAATATAATCACAATCATGGCCATATCACATCATAGCACACCCCTGCAAAACAAAGTTAGACGCCTCTACTTTCTTTGCATGTTTTACGTGGTTTGGGGCTTTCAATAAGTGTCGTTCTAACTTACGAACATGAACCACAACATTGATACTAGTATTGTTAATCACCCGTTGTAAATTGGATCTTAACTATGCTAGGAGAAACAGGCATCCGCAAAGCCACTTATGCAATACAAGTTGCATGTCAAGCGTGGAGCAAGTCTCATGAACGATGTCATGTATGGTTAGCCCGGGCCGCTTCATCCCAACATACCACAAGATGCAAAGTACACAAGAAGCAATCGACAATAAAAGCATCAACGCCCACAATGACCATTGTGTTCTACTCGTGCAACAGATCTACATATAGACACGACTCTGATACCACTGTAGGGTTTCGTAGCATGGAAAACAAAAAATTTCTACCGCATACAAACAAACAAGCCAAGATCTATCTACTAGATTGTAGCAACGAGTCGATAGAATAACTCACCCTCGAAGATTCCAAAGTGTTTAACGAGAGCGGATTCTCGTGGGTGATGTAGTCGTACTCTTTCCGATCTCAAGATCGCGTAGACGATCCTTCCGGCGCTGCGTTCCGGCAGCGCTCCCGCAGTCGGTCACACGTTCGGTACTCGACGAAGACCTTCCTCTCCCTTGTTCCAGCAGGCAGTGGAGGTTGTAGCACTCTCCTCGCGATTCCGGCAGCACAACGGCGTGGTACCGGAAGTAGAGGGGAGATCTCGCAGGGCTTCGCCTTAAGCCGGAGCGAGTATGGTGGAGTATGAGAGAGTCCCTCGGTGTTCTAGGGTTTAGACACACCAAGGAGGGGCAAGCCGGCGGCTAGGGATTAGCTAGACGGTGGCTAGGGTTTGCCCTAGGTCTGGCGGCGGCTATGGAGGCGGCGGCGGCTTGGGGCTAGGGTTTGGAGGAGAGGATCTTGTGTGTCTCTAGGAGGGAGCCCTGCCCCTCCTTATATAGGTGGAGGGGCCGGCCGGCCAAGGGGAGGGAGATGAGTCCCTCCCCAACTCGGCTTGGGTGGTGCGCCGCCGGTTGGAGGAGGGAACTCCTCCCCAACTCGGTTTCCCACTCCTCCTCCTCTTTCCAAAAACTGTCGTTTGACTTTCAAACTAGCCGTTTGACTTTTCAAACTAGGATTTGAATAAACCCTCTATTTTGATCAGCGATGACACCGAGTACATGATGAAATCATATCAACTTGATATAACACATTCATGTACCCTTCCCCCCCAGAGTGCCGGACTTTCCGGAACCTTTTAGAACATTCCCGATGAAAACACCGGAACCATTCCCCAACTCCAAAACGGGACTTTCCTTATATGAATCTTATTCTCCGGACCATTCCGGATCTCCTCGTGATATCCTGAATCCCATTCGAGACTCCGAACAACATTTGGTCTCTTTCTCATCATTCCATAACTACTCAAACAACGTCGAATCCTTAAGTGTGTCTCCCTACGGTTCGTGAATTATGCGGACATGATCGAGACACTTATCCGAACAATAACCAATAGAGGAATCTGGAAATTCATATGGCTCCCACATATTTCTACGATTACTTCGTGATCAAATGAACCACTTTACATACGATACCAATTTCCTTTTGTCTCACGATAGTTTACTTATCCGAGGTTATGATCGTCGGTATCTCTGCATACCTAGTTCAACCTCGTTACTGATAAGTACTCTTTTCTCGTTCCCGTGATATGTGATCCCTTGTGAGCCAGTCACATGCTTGCAAGCTAATTGGATGACATTTCACCGAGAGGGCCCAGAGTATATCTATCCGTCATATGGATGGACGAATCCCACTCTTGATCCATGTGTTTCAACCAATACTTTCCGAACACTCAATGCCACCTTTATAACCACCCAGTTACGGTGTGGTGTTTGATGTCATCAAAGCATCCATCCGGTAAAGGTGATATGCATGATCTCATGGTCGAAGGAATTAGGTTACTATGTATCAGAAAGCATATAGCAATTGAACTATTAAAATGACTTGATCTTTATGCTACGCTTATCTATAGGAGTATGTCCATCATATCATTCTCCTAACAATATGATCTTGTTGTTAATAACATCTCAATGTTCATGATAGGGAAACCACTATCATCTTATTAACCAACAAGCTAGTATTAGATAGAGGCTTTTACCAAGGACTTCAAGTTAAGTTTACAAATCACACAAGTATCAATGTTTCCTTGTTAATACTATTATAGCATGAATGTAAACATTTATCATAAACACAAAGATATAATAATAACTACATTTATTGCCTCTAGGGCATATCTCCAACAGTCTCCCACTTGCACTAGAGTCATCTAATCTAGATTACATGGTAATATACCGAACACCCATGGCAGTTTGGTGCTGGTCATGTTTTGCCCTCGGGAGAGGTTTAGTCAACGGATCCGCCACATTCAGATCTGTGTGTACTTTGCAAATCTTTATATCCCCATCTTGGATATGTTCTCGAATAGCGTGAAAACGCAGCTTGATGTGCTTCAGCTTCTTGTGTGACCTTGGTTCTTGCGCATTGGCTATGGCGCCCATGTTATCACAGTAGATAGACATTGGGTCCAGCGCACTAGGAACCACACCCAGCTCTGTAATGAACTCTTTCATCCATATCGCTTCTTGTGAAGCCTCCGAAGCAGCCATGTATTCCGATTCAGTTGAAGATCTCGCCACAATGCTTTGCTTTGCACTCCTCCAGCTAACTGCTGCACCATTCAAAATAAATACGTATCCAGATTGTGATTTAGAATCATCCGGATCGGTGTTCCAACTAGCATCGGTGTAACCATTAACAACAAGCTGTTCATCACCTCCATAAGAAAGAACCATATCCTTAGTTCTTCTCAAGTACTTAAGGATGTTTTTGACCGCTGTCCAATGATCCACTCCTGGATCACTTTTATATCTGCTAGTTAAACTAACAACATATGCAATGTCGGGTCTAGTACATAGCATGGCATACATTAGAGATCCTATGGCTGAGGCATAGGGAGTCTTACTCATCCTTTCTCTATCTTCTGTCGATGTCGGACTTTGAGTTTTACTCAAGGTCGTATTGGGCAACATGGGCAAGAACCCTTTCTTGCTATCTTCCATTCCAAACCTCTTTAGAACTTTGTCCAAATATGTACTTTGTGACAATGATATTTGGCGTTTCGATCTATCTCTATAAATCTTTATGCCTAATATGTAAGCTGCTTCGCCAAGATCTTTCATTGAAAAACTATTATTCAAATATTCCTTGACACTATTAAGAAGGTCTACATCATTCCCAATCAACAATATGTCATCTACATATAGTATTAAGAATGCTACAGAGCTCCCACTCACTTTCTTGTAAATACAAGCTTCTCCATAAGTTTGTATCAAACCAAAACTTTTGATCACCTTATCAAAACGTTGATTCCAACTTCTGGATGCTTGCTTCAATCCATAGATGGACCGTTGAAGTTTGCATACCTTGTTAGCATCTTTAGGATCGACAAAACCTTTGGGTTGCATCATATACAACTCTTCATCAATGTCTCCATTGAGGAATGCTGTTTTGACATCCATCTGCCATATCTCATAATCATAATATGCAGTGATTGCTAACATAATCCTCACAGACTTTAGCTTCGCTACTAGTGAAAAAGTCTCATCGTAGTCAACTCCTTGAATTTGTCGAAACCCTTTTGCAACAAGTCGAGATTTATAGACAGTAACATTACCATCAGCATCTGTTTTCTTCTTGAAGATCCATTTGTTCTCGACAGCCTTCCGGCCATCTGGTAAGTCCACCAAAGTCCATACTTGGTTTTCATACATGGATCCAATCTCGGATTTCATGGCTTCTTGCCATTTATTGGAATCTGGGCTCATCATTGCTTCCTCATATGTCTCAGGGTCATCGGTGTTGTCTACCAACATGACACTCATAACGGGATCATACCAATCTGAACTGGTACGAGTTCTCGTTGACCTGCGAGGCTCTGTAGCAACTTCAATCGAAGTTTCATGATCATCATCATTAGCTTCCTGTCTTATCGGTGCAGGCACCACAGGAACTTCTTCCGGTGCTGCGCTACTCGCAATTTCGAGAGAAGGTTCGACAACCTCGTCGAGTTCTACTTTCCTTCCAGTCACTTCTTTCGAGAGAAATTCCTTCTCTAGAAAGGATCCATTCTTGGCAACGAAGATTTTGCCTTCGGATCTATGATAGAAGGTATACCCAATAGTTTCCTTCGGGTATCCTATGAAGACGCATTTTTCCGCTTTGGGTTCAAGCTTGTCCGGATGTAACTTCTTTACATAGGCTTCGCATCCCCAAACTTTAAGGAACGACAATCTAGGTTTCTTCCCAAACCATAATTCATATGGTGTCGTTTCAACGGATTTAGATGGTGCCCTATTTAAAGTGAATGCGGCTGTTTCTAATGCATAACCCCAAAATGATAGCGGTAAATCTGTAAGTGACATCATAGAACGAACCATATCTAAGAGAGTTCGATTACGACGTTCGGACACACCATTACGCTGTGGTGTTCCCGGCGGTGTCAATTGTGAAAGTATTCCACATTTCTTCAAATGCTCGCCAAACTCGTAACTTAGATATTCACCTCCACGATCAGAACGTAGAAATTTAATCTTCTTGTTATGTTGATTCTCTACCTCACTTTGAAATTCCTTAAACTTCTCGAAAGTTTCAGACTTATGTTTCATGAAATAGATATACCCATATCTACTCAAATCATCCGTGAAGGTAAGAACATAACGATAACCACCACGCGATGCTACACTCATTGGACCACACACATCGGTATGTATGATTTCCAATAAGTCCGTAGCTCGCTCCATCATACCAGAAAATGGAGTCTTAGTCATTTTACCCATCAGACATGCTTCGCATCTATCAAGTGATTCGAAATCAAGTGATTCAAGAAGTCCATCAGAATGGAGTTTCTTCATACGCTTCACTCCAATGTGACCAAGACGACAGTGCCACATATAGGTCGAGTTATCGCTCGATTTCAAACGTTTAGCCTCAATGTTAATATGTGTATTTCCACTATCGAGATTCAATAAGAATAGACCATCTATCAAAGGTGCATGTGCATAAAACATATTACTCATATAAATCGAACAACCATTATTCTCGGACTTAAACAAGTAACCGTCTCGCAATAAACAAGATCCCGATATAATGTTCATGCTTAACACATGCACCAAATAACAATTATTTAAGTATAAAACTAATCCCGATGGTAGATGAAGGGGTAGCGTGCCGACCGCGATCACATCAACCTTTGATCCGTTTCCCACGCGCATCGTCACCTCGTTCTTCGCTAGCTTCCGTTTATTCTGCAGCACCTGTTTCGAGTTACAAATATGAGCAACCGAACCAGTATCAAATACCCAGGCACTACTACGAGTACTAGTGAGATACACATCAATAACATGTATATCAGATATACCTTTCTTCTTGATGTTGCCGTTCTTCAAATCCGCCAAGTACTTTGGGCAATTCCGCTTCCAGTGACCTTCTCCCTTGCAGTAAAAGCACTCAGTATCAGGCTTAGGTCCAGCCTTGGTCTTCTTTGTAGGCGTGGCAACTTTCTTACCACCCTTCTGCTTAGACTTGCCTTTCTTGAATTTGGTGGTCTTATTGACCAACAACACTTGGTTCTCTTTCTTGATCTCCACTTCTGCAGACTTCAACATGGCAAAGAGTTCTGGCAATGTCTTATTCATGTTTTGCATGTTGTAGTTCATCACAAAGTTCTTGTAACTTGGTGGAAGTGATTGGAGGACACGGTAAATCCCCAAAGCATTGGGAATCACTATACCCAAGCTTTGAAGTTTGTTTGCGTGCCCAGACATCTTAAGCACATGCTCACTGACGGAGCTGCCCTCTTCCATCTTGCAGTTAAAGCACTTTTCAGAAGCCTCATAGCTTTCAATTGCCGCATGAGTCTCAAAAATCAATTTGAGATCCTCGACAATATCATATGGGTCTGAATTCTCAAACCTTTTCTGAAGCTCCGATTCTAAACCATACAAGATAGCACACTGAACTGTGGAGTACTGAGTCTTCCGAGTGAGGTAAACATTCTTTACTTCATCGGCAACATCAGCTGCAGGTGGGTCACCCAGCGGTGCATCCAGCACATAGGTCAAATTACCAGCTGTGAGGACAATCCTCAAATTGCGGAACCAATCGGCAAAGTTGCTTCCATTGTTTTTCAACTTTTCTTTCTCTAGGAACGCATTAAAATTGATGGTAGGGGCTGCCATTGATCTACAACATATTTGCAATAGTTTAGACTAAGTTTATGACAAATTGAGTTCAAATTAATAATAAAATTAATCTAGGTGAACTCCCACTCAAAACAATATCCCTCACATTGTTTTAGTGATCACACGAACCAAATCCACCACATCAACACCGATCATCACGAGAGTTGATATAGTTTCAATGGCGAACAATCGACATGTTCATCATATCTACTATATGATTCATGCTTTACCTTTTGGTGATACGTGTTCCGAGACCATGTCTGTACATGCTAGGCTTGTCAAGATCAAACCTTAGTTTCCGCATGAGCAAATCTGGCTTGCTCACGTTGTATACACTTGCAGAATCTAACACACCCGATCATCACGTGGTGCTTCGAAACAACAAGCTTTAGCAACGGTGCTAACTAAGGGTGAACACTTTATGACTTGAAATTCATGTGCATGAGGGATCATCTTATAATGCTACTGTCGTCTACTAAGCAATACAAGATGCATAAATGATTAACATCACATGCAATTCATAATATGTGATATGATATGGCCTTTCTTCTTAGTGCTTCTGATCTCTATCTTCTAGCACGAACATGATCTCCATCATCACCGGCATTGCATCAAGGTCAATGACGCTTTTCCATGGTTGTCGTCCACCGGCTTCACCTATTACAACTACTTTGAATAGACATGCTGGTCTTAACATAAATTAAAGACAACCATATGGCTCCTGCCGGTTGCCAACTTACAATAAGGAACATTGCATACATCAAATATAATCACAATCATGGCCATATCACATCACATCACACCCCTGCAAAACAAAGTTAGACGCCTCTACTTTCTTTGCATGTTTTACGTGGTTTGGGGCTTTCAATAAGTGTCGTTCTAACTTACGAACATGAACCACAACATTGATACTAGTATTGTTAATCACCCGTTGTAAATTGGATCTTAACTATGCTAGGAGAAACAGGCACCCGCAAAGCCACTTATGCAATACAAGTTGCATGTCAAGCGTGGAGCAAGTCTCATGAACGATATCATGTAAGGTTAGCCCGGGCCGCTTCATCCCAACATACCGCAAGATGCAAAGTACACAAGAAGCAATCGACAATAAAAGCATCAATGCCCACAATGACCATTGTGTTCTACTCGTGCAACAGATCTACATATAGACACGGCTCTGATACCACTGTAGGGTTTCATAGCATGGAAAACAAAAAATTTCTACCGCATACAAACAAACAAGCCAAGATCTATCTACTAGATTGTAGCAACGAGTCAATAGAATAACTCACCCTCGAAGATTCCAAAGTGTTTAACGAGAGCGGATTCTCGTGGGTGATGTAGTCGTACTCTTTCCGATCTCAAGATCGCGTAGACGATCCTTCCGGCGCTGCGTTCCGGCAGCGCTCCCGCAGTCGGTCACACGTTCGGTACTCGATGAAGACCTTCCTCTCCCTTGTTCCAGCAGGCAGCGGAGGTTGTAGCACTCTCCTCGCGATTCCGGCAGCACAACGGCGTGGTACCGGAAGTAGAGGGGAGATCTCGCAGGGCTTCGCCTTAAGCCGGAGCGAGTATGGTGGAGTATGAGAGAGTCCCTCGGTGTTCTAGGGTTTAGACACACCAAGGAGGGGCAAGCCGGCAGCTAGGGATTAGCTAGACGGCGGCTAGGGTTTGCCCTAGGGCCGGCGGCGGCTATGGAGGTGGCGGCTTGGGGCTAGGGTTTGGAGGAGAGGATCTTGTGTGTCTCTAGGAGGGAGCCCTGCCCCTCCTTATATAGGTGGAGGGGCAGGCCGGCCAAGGGGAGGGAGAGGAGTCCCTCCCCAACTCGGTTTGGGTGGTGCGCCGCCGGTTGGAGGAGGGAACTCCTCCCCAACTCGGTTTCCCACTCCTCCTCTTTCCAAAAACTGCCGTTTGACTTTCAAACTAGCCGTTTGACTTTTCAAACTAGGATTTGAATAAACCCTCTATTTTGATCAGCGATGACACCGAGTACATGATGCAATCATATCAACTTGATATAACACATTCATGTACCCTTCCCCCCCGGAGTGCCGGACATTCCGGAACCTTCTAGAAGATTCCCGATGAAAACACCGGAACCATTCCCCAACTCCGAAACGGGACTTTCCTTATATGAATCTTATTCTCCGGACCATTCCGGATCTCCTCGTGATATCCCGAATCCCATTCGAGACTCCGAACAACATTTGGTCTCTTTCTCATCATTCCATAACTACTCAAACAACGTCGAATCCTTAAGTGTGTCTCCCTACGGTTCGTGAATTATGCGGACATGATCGAGACACTTCTCCGAACAATAACCAATAGAGGAATCTGGAAATTCATATGGCTCCCACATATTTCTACGATTACTTCGTGATCGAATGAACCACTTTACATACGATACCAATTTCCTTTTGTATCACGATAGTTTACTTATCCGAGGTTATGATCGTCGGTATCTCTGCATACCTAGTTCAACCTCGTTACCGATAAGTACTCTTTTCTCGTTCCCGTGATATGTGATCCCTTGTGAGCCAGTCACATGCTTGCAAGCTAATTGGATGACATTTCACCGAGAGGGCCTAGAGTATATCTATCCGTCATATGGATGGACAAATCCCACTCTTGATCCATGTGTTTCAACCAATACTTTCTGAACACTCAATGCCACCTTTATAACCACCCAGTTACGGTGTGGTGTTTGATGTCATCAAAGCATCCATCCGGTAAAGGTGATATGCATGATCTCATGGTCGAAGGAATTAGGTTACTATGTATCAGAAAGCATATAGCAATTGAACTATTAAAATGACTTGATCTTTATGCTACGCTTATCTATAGGAGTATGTCCATCATATCATTCTCCTAACAATATGATCTTGTTGTTAATAACATCTCAATGTTCATGATAGGGAAACCACTATCATCTTATTAACCAACAAGCTAGTATTAGATAGAGGCTTTTACCAGGGACTTCAAGTTAAGTTTACAAATCACACAAGTATCAATGTTTCCTTGTTAATACTATTATAGCATGAATGTAAACATTTATCATAAACACAAAGATATAATAGTAACTACATTTATTATTGCCTCTAGGGCATATCTCCAACAATATTCCCTTCAGGGTTGTCATCATAAGCTTGCAAAATTGCATTCATTTCATGGGTAGGAACACACTTTCTAATCATTCCATTAGGCCCATGACGATATAAATAAGTATCATCCCAAAAGTAATATTTAAGATCATTAAATAATTTCATTCTTTGATTTTTTGCCACACCAGGAGGTAGAAATTTTCCTGCAAGATAGTTAGCTTAATCCGCAAACCAAGGCTCAGTGATTTCAACATTCGCTAAATATTCTTCCGGAAATGACTCATTTATAGGTACGGGGTCAATTATTATTCCCTCCATTCTAGAGAGTCTGCTATCGGATTATGCTTACCCCTCCTATCTACTATTTGCAAATCATATTCTTGCAGTAATAAGACCCATCTAATCAACCTAGGCTTCACATCCTTTTTCACAAGGAGGTGACACAAAGCTTGGTGATCTATATGAACTATTACCTTAGAATTAATGATGTAAGGTCTAAATTTGTCACAAGCAAAAATTATAGCCAGGAACTCTTTTTCTGTAGTAGTAGTATAATTTTTTTGAATCTTATTAAGAGTTCTACTAGCATAACGGATAACATTTAAGTTCTTTCCATCTCGATGTCCTAACACGGCTACTAAAGCATAGTCACTAGCATCACACATGATTTCAAAAGGTTCATCCCATTTTGGATATTGCATGATAGGTGCTAAAACTAATTCGTTTTTAAGGTTTACAAAAGCTGCGATGCAATCGTGATCTAAGTAGAACGTGGTATCTTTCCCAAGAAGGTTAGTGAGAGGAATAGCTATTTAGCAAAATCTTGTATAAAACGCCTATAAAAACCTGCATGTCCTAGAAACATTTTTAAGTTTTTTATGTCCCGAGGTAATAGAAGATTTTCTATAGCATTTATATTAGACTTATCTATTTCTATACCCTTCTCTGAAACCTTATGTCCAAAAACTTTACCTTCTCTTACCAAGATTTTCTATAGCATTTATATTAGACTTATCTATTTCTATACCCTTCTCTGAAACCTTATGTCCAAAAACTTTACCTTCTCTTACCATGAAACGACATTTCTCCCAATTCAAAACCAAGTTTGATTGCTTGCATGTCACATCCCAAAATTTTCCAAATTTTGTAATGTGAAAAATAAATAAACAAAATAAATAATTGTTGAAATCTAGGGTAAAAAGAAACTTTTGATTTCAAATTGGAAACATCAAAACCCATCTTGAAAAAACTTTGAATAAAATTTGAATCCAACTAAATTCAAATCAAGTGAAAAACATTCTTCATAAATGCATCTTGAAATTTAAACACATGGAAATAAACCAAAACTCTAAAACCCTAATGGAAGAAATCATTTCCAAGATCTCTCTAAGACCATGGATTTCATCCATATATAAATTTATCAACAAACATTTATAAATGATCAAGATTGATAAATAAAAATATTATAAAACCATAGAAATTGATTTCATTCAATTTGGAACCATGGATAAAATCTTATGAATTTAATAAGATAAAGAAATTAAATTTCAAAGCTAATAAAGATCCTATCTGAAATCCATACCAAATTGTGAGCAAAGTAATCCTAAAGAGATTTAAAAGCTAAGACAATATCAAATAAAATTATACAAATTGGAATCACCAAGTTTGGATCTTTAAATAAAAAGATATGGTTTTTATAAGACAAAGGAAGAAATAAATAAATAAGGAATATCTAAAAGCCAAATTAAATCTTGGCCAAATCCATAGTCAAACAAAGATAATCCAAATCCAAATGAAATAAAGGGATAAAGAATATTAAAATAAAATTATATGGCATTAACCAAATTCCATTCTATTAAATAAAGACAAAATCCCTAATAGAAATGATTAATTAAATCATGGGAAAATAATAAATGTAATTTGCCCAAGTGGAATAAAAGTTATTTAATTAACTTAAATGAAATAAAAGGAAGATTTAAATAAAATTATTTGGAATTAAAACCATATTTGATTTTATTTGAATAAAGACAATTGCCCAATTTAAATGATTAATAAATCATATTAAAAATATTTCAAATAATTAAAAGTGAATTATTTAACACCCTATTAAATGAATAAAACCTACTGAAGAGGATTTGGTAAAATTTTGGAATTTAAATAGAATTTGGAAAACATAATTAAAATCCTATTTAAATGAAGAGAAAAGGACCATTTTAAATAAATAATTAAACCATGTGGGAATAAAAGAAATATTCCAAAATTATCTTTAAAATACATGTTTGAATAGAATAGAAAATTACTGAAAGGTATGAAAAGATTTGAAAATAAAAGAGTTTGAAATTATTTGAGCAAAATTCAAAAAAGAAAATCTAAATAGAAAAAGAAAAATGTTTCAGAATAAAAAAAGGGAAACAACCCAGCCCATCTAACCTAGCCCATTCCGGCCCAGCTAGCCCATCTCTCTCCCCCGTAGAAAACGTTTCGCACCAGAAATTCAACCCGTGCTGCCACTGACGCCTGGACCCCACCGTTCTTCCCTCTCTCTCGCTGAATGCCAGACCCCACCTGCCAGACTGTCGTTTCCACCCGCATGACTGGTTCTTCCTCCCCTCCTTGCCAGTTTCTAGCATTGATTTCACCGAGTTAATTCGCCTTAATGTTGCGATTAAACCTCCCCGCGACTGCGCCCATTTAACCGCCCACGTCTTCCCTTCCTTTCCCCTCGGTCACCAACTCCCCTCTGCCTCCAGGCTGCTCAGAATTTGCTCGAGACCTCCCTCTGCTCCGACGAGCTCCCCGACTGATTCCGGCCAGTACCTGCCACCCCTTTGCTCCTCGAACACACGAGCTTGTTCACGAGGATCTCCTGCACCTGCTAGTGCCTCGCACTCGCCCGCGCGCGCTCCCCTTCGTGGGCAACCTCAACGACAACACGCGCCGCCGTCTGCCTCCACTCCGGCGACACCCCCGGGTAGCATCTGACCGCCCCTCTCCCTATCTGTGATGCTCATTTACTCACCATCATCTTGCGCATCTAACGAGCACTTTGCCTCTCCTTCCTGAGCCGTGTAGCCTCACCTTCATCGACGTCAGAGCATGCCCGACGCCGTTGTGAACTCCGATGAGCAATCCACGGTGACCTCGTGCGCCCCTTGGCCGAAGGAGACTACCTTGAGCATCTACTCGCCACGGTGATCTCGGTGAGCCACCCCACGTCCTCTATTGCTTCCTGTATCACCGACACCATCCTCGTCTGAGCGCGCTGCCGCCAGCGCCGCCCATCCTTGGTCACACGCACTACAGCCGTCAGATCATGATCGCATGGTTAGGATAGATTGACTTAAGTGAAATGGTATGCTAGATCTGAGCCGTGCAATCCCCTTTAAATCCAACAGCCCACATTGATCTATCCTGCCGAACCGGTATTGTCCAATTAGATCAAGACACGTGGCCAGTGACTTGTTTTAAAAAAACTGAAATGAATCCATTAGATGTTTGTTTTTGTAAAATTCATAACTTTTAATCTACATGTCCAAATTTTACAAATTTTATATCAATGGGATCAAGAAAAATAATTCTATCCAACCATGCCATTTGTTTAATGAATTGCTTCTGTTAAATTGGTTGTTTATGCAAAAACATGTGTAGGCATATTTTGGGTATAAAATTCATTCTAAAATTAATTTTAGGGTAAAATATTTTCTAAATGGATTGTTTTGAACCTACTGCCATAAAAACCAACTTGTAGATTTAAAAGTGTATTTTGTGAAGCTAAAGAATAAATCTTTGAATTAAAGCATTCCTAGTTAAATAAAAATGTTGTTTATGTTTTAAAAATGCTTTTTGATTAAAACCTTTGGAAAATTATTTGAATTAAACTCTCTGACCCTAAACACCAAGTTTTAGGATTTAAAAATATATTTGGTGAACCCTATAAAATTATTACTTTGTTTAAAGGCATTTCTAATGAAATAAAATGTTGCTTTGATATAAAAATGGTTTTTAGATGAAACCTTTGGCAAATGGTTTTGATAATAAACACTTGACCATAAAACACTAACATTTGTGTTTAAAAATATATTTGGCAAACACCAGAGAATTATTCCTTTGATTTGAACCATCTCTAGCAAGACAAAAATGACTTAAAGTGGCCATTTTCACTAACTTTACTTAAACTGGTTTTGTCACTTTTATAAATGACCAATAGATGTTTTAGAATGTTTATAGCCTAATAGAAACCACTTTTCCAAATAAAATAATCTTTGGCATGCTTGCATGCATTGCTTTGTTTTTATTATTCTATGTGATGAATTGCTTGAATGGTAGATTGGATTTGTGCCTTGATTGAATTGTAGTGAAATTTGAAGAGTGTGACTATTGCAAGATCAAGAAGTGAACTTATATTCTCTACCAAAAAGGCAAGTGGTGCTTCATACTTTTGTCCTATTATTTTCACTATGCATTAGTGATATTTCTAAGTAGGACTTGCATGGAATTTTCTAAGTGTTAACTATGCCATGGGAAATCCTAGTAAATGAAACCTTAGTAGAATTTTCCTAAGTTAAGATTCCTACTACCACCATGCTTAGCTTAGCTAGTAGAAAACAAGGGTGGATTATATTCATGCTATGAAATATTTCTAAGTCAAATGACTTGTGTTTTGTTTAATAAAACAACTATGTGAATGAATTTAAGGGAATATGCCCGAGAGGCAATAATAAAGTGGTTATTATCGTATTCCTTGTTTATGATAAATGTTTATTTTGCATGATATAATTGTATTAATACGGAAACGTTAATACATGTGTGTTTAATAAACAAAAGGTAGTTCCTAGTTATGCCTCTCTCATAAACTAGCTCGTTGATTAACAAGATGATCAAGGTTTCCTGATCATGGACATTGGATGTTGTTAATAACGGGATCACAACATTAGTGTAATGATGTGATGAACATTCATCCGAAGTATAGCATTACGATCAAAGTCATTGAGTTTATATTGCTATAACAACTTACGAAGTGATCCTAATCCTTAGACCATGAGATCATGTCAATCACTAACACCGGAAGAGTTTCTTGATAACATCAAACGTCACACCGTAACAGGGTGATTATAAAGATGGGTTCAGGACTACTAAAGTGTTATGTTGAGGCCCATGGATCGAGAGTTGAATTTGTTCATCCCGATGACGGATAGATATGCTCTGGGCCCTCTCGGTGATATCACATTGATTAGCTTGCAAGCAAGTGATTTGATCACTAGAATGTTATATCACGGGAACGAGAAAAGGGTGCATGTCAGTAACGGGATCAAACTAGGTATGGAGATACCGATGATCGAATCTAGGACATGTAATATATCACGAAACAAAGGGATTAAGATACTAGCGTAAAAGGTTCTGACGATCACAAGAAAGTCATCGTTGAATGTGTGGGAGTCAGTATGGGTCTCCAGATCCCGCTTCTGATTATTGATCTGAGAGGAGTCTCGATCATGTCCGCATTATTCACGAACCATAGGGTGACACACTTAAGAGACACTGACATCCATTTGGAGCAAAAGTTTCATGCCGGAAAGAATAACAAGCGCAGGAATTTATTTCACTAGATACGGAAACGGGTTTTCGGGTGAAATTGCAGAAAGTGTTTCTGCATGTGAAATGAAATACTAGCAAGGGGTTATATGTGAATGTTTATCATTAAAGTAATTGACAAAATTCTGAATAAATAAAAGGAGTTTTATTTAATGAGAGTTTGCATTAAATTTGGTGGAAATTTAATGGGAATTTGAGTGGGTTTTTGAGTGGAGGGAATTGAAAGGCATTTGAGTGAGTGGAGTGTCCACCCACATGAATGTGGAAGAGGTGGGGGCAGCCCCATGGCTGGGCGCATGGCCCCTTGGGTGCCCCCCTCTCCCTATAAAAGGAGCCCCCTCCCTCTCTCTCACTCACACCTCCTCGTGAAGGATCTCTCTCCCCCTCTAGAATTTATTCCCCATGGTCTCGGACTAGTGAGATACATGTTCCCGGTGGCTATTCGGCAAGAAAGAGTTGTGCTTCCGCTACATTGCTGGAGCGAGGAGGCGGAGGTTGCTCGGTGCCTCGAATGTGTGTGCGAGCACGGATGCACTGCTGTTTTGCGACGCTAGGACTTCCTCTCGATCTTGAGATCGGCAAGAGATCGTCTACATCAACCACGAGTTTGGACTCGTTAAGATTTGTCGGTCTTCAAGGGTATGTTCTCTGTGGATATACATCCGCCCGTTGTTTGTAACTAGTAGATAGATCTTGGTACATAGTTGTTCCCATCATAGGAATTTTTTTGTTTTCTATGCTGCGAACCCTACAGTGGTATCAAAGCCGGATCTATGCGTAGATACTTTGCACGGGTAGTACACATATGAGTATGTGGGTGATGATGATCATTTTATTGCTTCTTAGTTGTACTTTGGATATTGGTGGCATAGTGGGATGAAGCGGCCCGGACAAACTTTACATGTCCTCGCACATCAAACCTGTTCCACGCTTGACATGCAACTAGTTTTGCATAAGTGGCTAGCGAGTGTCTGTCTCTCCTACTATAGTCAATATCTAATTTGCAACGAGTTGTCAACAATTTGGTTATCCTTGTTGTGGTTCATGTTCGTAGGTAAGAACGGTTCTATCTTCGAAATCCCTAAGCCACGTAAAACTTGCAATGGATAAATTAGAGGCGTCTAGTTTAGATTGTTGCTGGGCTAGTGTTATGATATGGTGATGTTGTAAGTAGAAGTATAAGATGATACTCTTACAACACACATTACATGTAGGTTCCATAGACCTTGGCCTTACACATAGAGGTATGATAGAGATCATACCACGGTGCACATGATGGAGATCATATGCGGGAACCATATCATTTCACTTATTAACATGTGATGTTTGATTGCATCTTATATTGCTTGTTTGGCATTTTATTAGCATAATAAGATGATACCTCATTTAAATATCAAGATAAGAATGTGTTCTTCCTTTAGTATTCACCGATTATGTTCTCGTCGCTCCAAGATATCACGTGATGATCGGGTGTTTTTGGATCCACGACCATATTTCGGGTGTAAGACAGTTACACACGCGAATACTAAGGTTCTTACTTGGCGAGCCTAGCATGTACAGACATGGCCTCGGAACACGGACCGAAAGGTTAAGCATGAGTCATATAGTAGATATGATGCCCATTTGATGCTCGCCTTTGAAGCTACACCGACTCACGTGATGATCGGACTTGGTGTAGTGGATTTGGTTCATGTAATCACCAAAAAGACACGAGGGATGTCGTTTTTGAGTGGGAGTTCATTTCTAATTTTGATTAGTAGAACTCAATTTATCATAAATTAAATCAAAGTGAATTTGCATAATTTGTTGTAGTCATTGGCATTCGTTCACCACCTTATGCATAGTTGTAATTGAGATAATAGAACTATAGAATTCTGGATATATACTTTACGAACTAGTATCGTATTGTGTTGAGTGTCAATCCAAAGTTTAAAGTCCTATTGCAAACTTTCAGCAAACCCTATTTACTCCGTGAAATTTAATAGTTGGTATTAAATCAAGAGTAACAATTCCAGTGTTAGTATCTTAAGTATCATGTTTGCCTCCATGATTCTTGATTGTTTTAATATCAAGTTTATCTAGGAGCTGAAAGAATTGTTTCAGAAACCATCATGTGTGGCAGATATAACAATATCTGAAACAATGTTTTGGTTGCAATATGATAGAGTATAATATATGTTCTCATATTGGAGGAGAATTTGCAAAGGTTGGAGATGCTAGACATCCTAATCATCCAAAAAGGTTTTGGAAAGTAACATTATACTCAAGATTCGTCCTTTATAAGCTACAGTAGCTTGATCATGAAAGTCGTCATGATAAGGATGAATAGAAGATGTATGTAAAGTGTTTACTACACTAAAATACTACTAAAGAATGGATTTTGAAAGAATACCGATCATTTTGATGATGGTGATCTACTTCAAAGTGCAAGTCCAAAGGTATTATTATTTGAATATACACGCTTTGGACTATGTGTCATGTATATGGTGCCACCGTTGATATTGATAGATTCTTTTAAAAAGGAAAAGGAAATGCTGAAAGAGAATCTATAAAATATATTTGGTAGAAAAGAAAGGATTGTAAATATCCAATTTAGGTATATATATGATATACATGTTATGGTTGTATTCTTTGCTTGTTAAACAATGTGGTTCTTGGGTATTGGATACCGAATTGGTTGGTATGAAATTTCATACGGAACAACGCAATTCATGAACCACAATGGCCTAAGTAACTAGCAAGAGAATATATGATGATGTTCATCAAAAACAAACAAACCGTTGTTTGTATTTCTCGTTGACATCAAAGCTTGACTTCAAGATTTGTTTTAATAATTGTTATTTAAATCAGGTATTATAAGAACAAAGGTTGTTCAAATAATTACCGTATTCCATATAAGATGGATGATTTACAAATCTAGTTGGAGAAATCACATCCATAAAACCTAATGCTAAAATGTCGCAAGACAAATGATTGAAAGATCACTTACAAAGTGACATCGCTGTTTAAATTATATTGGAAATAAAACATGAAGAATCTCCATATTCATGGATTTTTGGAGTCTTTGATTTGATCAAGTGACGCTTGTGAGACTTTCCACGTGATAATTAAAACTTCGTTCAAAGGCCAAAGAAGAACAAACGACTAAATTATTGGAATTTATACATATCGATGTATGTAGTCCATTATGTATAGTCATAAGCGATGGATTTCAACTTCATATGCTTTCTCCAGAAATTTGAGTGAATGTTCACTTAATGAGAAAGAAGTATGAAATATTTTGAAAACGTTTCAAAGACTTTCAAGATGAAGTGCAAAATCATTGTAACAAGAAAATAAATGATTTATGATTTGATCATAAAGGGATTTATTTGAGTTACAAGTGTAACAAGAAAATAAATGAATTATGATTTTATCATAAAGGGATTTATTTGAGTTGCAAGTTTAGCACCTAGATTTACATATCCCGAAACACCATAGGAATATGGAATGTTTGAGATTTGTAATGAAACCTTGTTTGACATGGTTGGATCAAAGGTGTTATTTATAAAACTGCCATTATGTTTTAAAGATTAAAGCTTTAGAGACTTCCGCTTTTACACTGAAAAGAGCTCCATCTTGATCCGTTGAAATGACACCATGGAAGTTATGGTTTGGGGTAAAACCCAAGTTGTCATTTCTTAAATTTTGGTATGCTAAACATAAGTAAGATGTTTACAACCGAAATCGGATGAGCATGTCTTTGTAGGTTATTTTGAATAACAATTGGTTATTCCTCCATAACACCAAGGACAAAAGGGTTTGTCACTTGAAACATGAAGTTTCTTGAAGAAGGAATTTTTCATAAATGTTAAGTGGGAGGACAATAGAACTTTGATAAGGTTAACGAACCTTAGCTATATGTGCTGAGTTGCACAGTGCCGAAAAATGTTCCGGAGGCTGCCATAATGCTCATAGCTTATGTGCCTCAAAGGTTGTGGTCACGGAGATCTAAGTTCTTATTGAACCAAGTCGGTCGGTTAAACAATCAAATGCTAAGATTTGAGAGTAAATCATTATTGTTTGACAATGATGAACCGAATACATACAAAGAAGCGATGATGGGCCCTGACTCCGTCAAATGGCTCGAAGCCATAAAATCCGTGATAGTTCCATACACGAGAAATCAAGTTTTGAAGTTGGAAGACCCTTCGGAAAGGTGTAAAAACCTATCCGTCGTATTTGGATCTATAAAGAAACAGACATGGATGTTTCACATCTATGAAATAGTCGACATGTCGTAAAGTATTTTATGACAATGTTCAAGGAGTTGACTATGACAAGATTTGATCTTTCATAGCGATATTTAGTCTGTACGGATTAAAGTAGCAACCACTACATATAATTTGGTATATGGTAGATGAATAAACAAAACAAAGTTCTTCTAATAGAATGGTTACCTAGGACGTGTACATGACACGATCCAAAGGGTTTTGTTAATTCAAAGGATGCTAAAAAGGGCATGCAAACTTCAATGGTTGAAGTAAGCATCGCGGAGTTGGAATCTTCACCGTGATGAAAAAGAGTTTTCAATAGGAGACGATGAAGATGCTTGCCTTTGCAAGAAATTAAGTGGGAGTGCTGAGACATATTTCTAATACATTATGTGAAGGACATCTTGTTGATTAGAAATGATGTATCTTTTATTGACAAAGGTTAAGGATTTCATTTTGATGAAAGACTTAGGCAAAACCCGAATAATTAGCATGAAAGTCTATAGTGGATAGACCATGATGCCAATATGGTTGTGCCAAACGTACATATATGAGATATTGAAGGAGTTCAATATAGAAACGACAAGAAACGGTTCTTGTCGCATGGAAAGGAATTGAATCAAGATTCAAGTGTATCGACACTTGATAAGTGAAACAAGATTCAAGTGCTTTGACACTTGATGAGTGAAATCATGAGAATGTTTTGATCAATCATACCATGATATGTACACATCCAGATATGTCCTATGCTCTAAGTGTTATGAGCATATACCAGAATGAATCATAAAATGATCATTGGACAATAGTAAGGAAATTCTTATGATCTTCTAAAGAACTAAGAATATATTTGTGTAGAGGTGACAAATAATTACAAATAGTTCATTGTAAAGCGTTACATTGATACTAGTTTTGTCACAAGATACAAATTAAGTTTATCTCAATTTAAACTATGGGTGGCACAATGTAATGGAAAGGAGATTCCATGATGGATTTGGATGAATTCCAAAGATAAGACATTGTGACGGATACTACAACAAAAGGCTAAGTATATGACTGCTATAGTAGCAGCAAAGGAGGGAATTTGTGTCAAGTAGTTTGAAATCAAACTAAGGTGTGGTTCGCAATGGGCTAACACTAAAGATATATTGTACGACAATAGTATCGACGTGTTTTAACCCCAAGGAACTAAAGGTCTCACCAAATGACCAAATTTATACAATGCCATCTCATTGGAGAATGAGTGATGCGTGAAGACACAAAGACATGCAAATACACACGGACCTGAAGCGTCAGATCCGTAGATTATGTTAACCACTTGCAGTTGCGTATTTGGAACACCAGAAAGCCATATGTGTTCAATACACAAAGTTTTCAAACTAGATTATTGTCTCTAGTGCAAGTGGGAGACTGAAGGGAATATTCCCGAGAGGCAATAATAAAGTGGTTATTATCGTATTCCTTGTTTATGATAAATGTTTATTTTGCATGCTATAATTGTATTAATACGGAAATGTTAATACATGTGTGTTTAATAAACAAAAGGTAGTTCCTAGTTATGCCTCTCTCATAAACTAGCTCATTGATTAACAAGATGATCAAGGTTTCCTGATCATGGACATTGGATGTTGTTAATAACGGGATCACAACATTAGTGTAATGATGTGATGAACATTCATCCGAAGTATAGCATTACGATCAAAGTCATTGAGTTTATATTGCTATAACAACTTACGAAGTGATCCTAATCCTTAGACCATGAGATCATGTCAATAACTAACACCGGAAGAGTTTCTTGATAACATCAAACGTCACACCATAACAGGGTGATTATAAAGATGGGTTTAGGACTACTAAAGTGTTATGTTGAGGCCCATGGATCGAGAGTGGAATTTGTTCATCCCGATGACGGACAGATATGCTCTAGGCCCTCTCGGTGATATCACATTGATTAGCTTGCAAGCAAGTGATTTGATCACTAGAATGTTATATCACGGGAACGAGAAAAGAGTGCATGTCAGTAACAAGATCAAACTAGGTATGGAGATACCGATGATTGAATCTCGGACATGTAATATATCGCGAAACAAAGGGATTAAGATACTAGCGTAAAAGGTTCTGACGATCACAAGAAAGTCATCGTTGAATGTCTGGGAGTCAGTATGGGTCTCTAGATCCCGCTTCTGATTATTGATCTGAGAGGAGTCTCGATCATGTCCGCATTATTCGCGAACCGTAGGGTGACACACTTAAGAGACACCGACATCCATTTGGAGCAAAAGTTTCATGCCGGAAAGAATAACAAGCGCAAGAATTTATTTCACTAGATACCGAAACGGGTTTTCGGGTGAAATTGCAGAAAGTGTTTCTGCATGTGAAATGAAATACTAGCAAGGGGTTATTTGTGAATGTTTGTCATTAAAGTAATTGACAAAATTCTGAATAAATAAAAGGAGTTTTATTTAATGAGAGTTTGCATTAAATTTGGTGGAAATTTAATGGGAATTTGAGTGGGTTTTTTGAGTGGAGGGAATTGAAAGGCATTTGAGTGAGTGGAGTGTCCACCCACATGAATGTGGAAGAGGTGGGGGCAGCCCCATGGCTGGGCGCATGGCCCCTTGGGTGCCCCCCTCTCCCTATAAAAGGAGCCCCCCTCCCTCTCTCTCACTCACACCTCCTCGTGAAGGATCTCTCTCCCCCTCTAGAATTTATTCCCCATGGTCTCGGACTAGCGAGATACATGTTCCCGGTGGCTATTCGACAAGAAAGAGTTGTGCTTCCGCTGCATCGCTGGAGCGAGGAGGCGGAGGTTGCTCGGTGCCTCGAACGTGTGTGCGAGCACGGATGTGCTGCTGTTTTGCGGCGCTAGGACTTCCTCTCGATCTTGAGATCGGCAAGAGATCGTCTACATCAACCACGAGTTTGGACTCGTTAAGCTTTGTCGGTCTTCAAGGGTATGTTCTCTATGGATAACATCCGCCCGTTGTTTGTATCTAGTAGATAGATCTTGGTACATAGTTTTTCCCATCGTAGGAAATTTTTTGTTTTCTATGCTGCGAACCCTACATGAATCACCTGGGTGGAAAGGGACTTTCATGGATGGATTTTTGTTGAGTGGTTACATAGGGCCCATATTTATGGACTACCCTAGTGTATCTCACTTGTGGAATGCCACCCAGGAACAAAGAGATTTGAGATGTCAAATGTTGAGAAGCTTCAAGTGCAGCCACTTGGCATTATGGGCTCTGCCTGGATCATATAGGTTGCAATAACTTAGCCAAATGGACAGTTGGTGGTAGGATATGATAGGTTTGAAGCGCGTCCATTTTGGTCTAAGGGAATGCTTCTAAAATATCTTGTCTCGATGCATGTCGAGTCTTGTGGGGAAAGTGCACCAGCTCTCGAGAGAGTAAAATCTAAGTACTTAGCCATGTCCCCGACAATGGACAATTTGAGTATCAAGACATGGAAGCTATCAAGAATCTCCTCATCCCAATTTCTAAGTTAAAAACTTGTGGTTGAACAAGGGTTAAAGGATCACCAATGTCTATTGGTTGATGCCTTGGGTGATTTTGACAAACAAAAACTTAGTGTTTTCAAATGATAAGGAAAATCTATTTTGAGCAAAGCAAGCCTAAGCTCCACATAGCCAAATTCATATAGATGATAGATACCACTATTCTACCATAGTATCACTTGCCAATACAATTCAAATGTGTTGACCCTTGTGGCTGTAACTTATTATGTTGCAGGTTTGTTTGATGTTAGTGAAGTGTGTTGATTAGGATTACAAGTCTACAACCAACATGATTGCCTGTGGCACTTTGAAGATGAAGGACTCCATGTTATAGTTATTTCTGCTGCATTGTAATGAGATAGCCAAATGAGCTATGTAAGATGTAATGAATTATTTTATTCCTGGTTATAAAGTCGTATTATGACCTTTGTTTCTTTATATTACATCTTAACTGTGGATGCTAGCTATTGATCCAGGGACTAGCATTGTAAACACAGGGATCTCTACCTTATTAAAGGTTGGGACCTCTACATTGCATCTCTTCAAAACTTTGGTTAAATTGTAGAGACAATTATCAAATGTTGTTCCACGAACAACGAAATCATTTGTTAGAACTTCCATAGTCTTCTCAACAAGATCATCAAAGATTTTTAAAACACATTCTTGAAAATTTGTAGCTGCATTACATAAGCCAAACGGAATTAATCTATAAGCATATGTGCCATAAGGATAGGTGAAAGTCATTTTCTCTTGATCTTATGGTTGTATAGAAATTTTAGAGTAGCCGGAATGACCATCAAGAAAATAGAAATAAGAATTATTAGTAAGTACTTCTAAAATTTTATCCATGAATGGTATAGCTTTATGGTTTTTCTGTGTCTCACGGTTTAGTTTCCTAAAATCAATGCACATGCGATATCCAACAATAGGTCTTATAGGAACTAGCTCACCATCCTCATTCATAGCAGCATCAAGACCACCTTGTCTTGGTATGCAATGAGCTGGGCTAACCCATTTACTGTCAGAAATAGGACATATGATACCGACATATAATAAGCGTATAACTTCTTTTCTTACTACTTCCTTCATTTTCGGATTAAACCTTCGCTGTGTGTCAACCACATGTACAACATCATCAAGCATGGTAATCTTATGTGCTACAATAGAGGGATCTATTCCTTTAATATCACTTAGAGTATATCCAAATGCTTCTCGATGCTTGATCAAGACTGAAATGAGTTTATTTGTTTCATTTTCTGATAATTTTTTACTAATAATAACATGACATTTATTTTCATTATCTAAGAACTCACACCTCATATCGTCTGGAAGTTGTTTCAATTCAATTGGCGGAGGTTCTTCATCTCCTTTTCTTACCAGTTCTTCATATCATGTGGATTATACGCTTTCGGAACGGAATCAAGTTAATCATCCATGTCTTCTCTTTCCTCATCATCCGGTATCTCCTCCCAATTAATTAGGCTCCTCTCTAATTCATCTTGCGAAGTGCTGAAATGAATTGCGACTAGCTCGCCAATCCTTTTCTGTTCCTTGATATCTTCCTCTTCATATGGCCTCTTCTTTAGTTTGGCCAAGTGGAATGTCATTTCCTCTTCTCCAAACAATATTGAAATGGTCTCCTTCTTATTATCAATTCGATCTTTGGTTATGGAGACAGAAGGCTTGCCTAAAAGGATAGGACAAAAAGATTCTCGATGCATATCAACAATATGAAAATAAAGGGGGTACATAAGTGCTCCAATAAAGACATAAATATTTCTAATAACACCTTCCAGTTTTATATTAGTTCTATTTGACAATTTAATGTAGTGTCTATTGGTTCCACATCTGGATTATTTAAATTGTAGCGAAGTTCCTCATAAAGTGATGAAGGCATAATATTTATAGTGGAGATCGGTTCACAAATTCTGTATAAGAAAGTTTCCCCATAATATATAGGAGTCATAGGCTTAGAAGTTTCATTACCTTGTACCTTAACTTCAATGAATTCTGAAGTTTCAAGGTCTAGCGTAACTACTTCATTATCCATGGTTCGTGCTTCCATAAGATCCTTCAATATAACAATATTTGCATTGTAGCATCGGTGTTCTTTTCTAGTTTCTTTAATATTATCTTTATGTGTTCTTCCTCTCTGCGCTTTTTCTTGATATTCTCTTGAATAGGTTCAGAGGAAAACTCTACTATTTGGTGCACTTTTTCTTGCACGCTTCTTTCTTCGAGGGGCTTGTACGGTTTCCATTCTGTAGGTACCTATAGATGCCCTGCATAATTCTCAATAATTTTCTTTACTGAACAAGAATCAATATTAAGGGTTTTAATCATTACACAAGTATTTTCATCTGCAATAAAATTGTTAACACAAACATATTCAGAAGAACTATTCATAATAGTCTCCTCATATTTAAGATTTTCTGTTGACTCCCTCATTTTCGTTATTAATTTTTAGGCTTCATCATAGGTATAGGATAGAAAACTACCATTAGAAGCGGTATCTAGGATCGTTCTATTTTTATCATTAATCCCTCCATAAAAAGTGTGAGTGATTAACCAATCAGGCAAACGACGATGGGGGCAATTATCTAGATAACTTTTATACCTCAGATAGCCTTCATATAAACTCTCATCAAGACTATTTTTGAAACTGATAATAGTAGCTCTCATCCTGTGAGCTTTGCTTTCTGAGTAATATTTTGATAGGAAATTGATTATCAATTCCGTCCAAGTCCTTGGTGCCTCTACACAAGAAGATCTATACCAGTTGCAAACATTATTTGAGTGTGTTTGTCTAAACAACTGGACATTAACCCTATCAAGATTACAGTTATCGAACATAAAGGAACCAAAAACATCTTCAAAGAATTGTAAGTGCCCATATGGACTCTCTTCATCGGTTCCTGCAAATTTCTTAGAGTGTAGCAATTCAAGTAATAAAGGATGGATCTCAATACCATCAGGATTTATGATTTTGTTGACAGCTATAAAAGCGTCCATGGGCGAACCCATTTTCCTAACTGCCTCAAGATGGATTAAATGCTGAGTATTGTCCATTGTTATGGTCCTGCAACTTAAATCAAAGATTAATACAATGAAAGTAAATAACTAAAAGTAAAGTGACTTATAGCACTAAGCTCCCTGGAAACGGCACCAGAAAACAGCTTGATGACTGGAAGTGCACAGATCTTTTGTAGCTAGTTTCAGAATAAAGATATCGATCCCACAGGGAGCATCACGCAAAATACTAAAATGCTTTTAACTAAAACTAAACAAAGTACTTAAGAAATAATTTTAAGATGCAAGAAAAATAGAATTGTTTTAAGGACTGTTTTTGGGTTCTTGATTGAGAAAATCAATTAAATAAACTAAAGTAAAACTTAATGCAGAAAGTAAGAATCGCGTATGTAAGAGATCTTGGAACTACAATAGGGAAAAATGCGTTCTCGAGGAGTGGTGGATACACCGCTAGTAATTTAGATAGAGTAATCAATATTATCATAAAAAATATTCTCATGACATATATGTATGTGGGAGGAGCTCCATATATGGATGAATAGGCAACAATCCTTCATAACCACAACTAACAGGCAAACGACATCAATCGTATTATCTCGCTATTAAGGGATTTCTCCCGTGGCATGGTGTAACATCCCAGCATTAGAGCTTAGAAATAAGTTGAACACCAGATGTGTGCATTGCATTCATGCATAGAAAATCCGGATAATTTTCGCGCTTTTGAATAAAACTTGTCAAAGTGATTGAAGCTTCTCTCAACTTGATGGAATTGAAGTAAATCATCAAGTTGACTGCGATAAGTTTCAATATGAATTTGCTAAAACCTTATTGTAACATCCCTAAAATCATGTTTTCAAAGCTTTGCATATCATCCATGCATGCATATTCATTTAGGGTTCAATTTCAAACTCATTTGAAAGAAATAGAAACTTTGAGTGCTATTATTTTATGTAGACAAGCATTGTTCAGAATGCCACTCTCAAGTGAGAGAATATTTGTTTTGAACCAAGTTTTGTTGGCTCATAAGCTAGTTTGGTTGAGTTTCAAAGCTTGAATAAAATTTCCAAAAACAAATATGGTTTAAAACCATTTTCAAATCCTTTTCAAATCATGTGCTAAGGCACTGTTTATTTTGATTTTTCAAAAAGACCAAGCAAGTATAATGAGACAGCATGGTTTTATGCTCAAAAATATGAAGGTTTCACTTTGGAAAAGTCCAGAAAGATTTGGAATTCAAATGCTTTTGAATTTGTTTGAAAAGGATTCCTGAAAATCCATTTAGAAAAACAAAACGAGTTAGAAATCAGAACTGGGCCTGGCGCCACGTTTTTGGCCCAACAGACAAAGCAGCCCACCCGGGCCACTCCTCTCTCTGCCTTTCCCCACCCGCGCAGAACCTACCCCCTCGCTGACCACTGGGCCCTACAGCAACGTCATCTCATCGTCCCCAAATCACGCCTGCGACCAGCGCCGCCGCGGCCGTTTCTTCCCCGACGCAAATGCACTTAAATCTCATTGATGCAGTGCGTGATTCTCTCCCCTACTCCGGCTATTTAACCCCCACCCCTCTGCGACCATTTCCCCTCACTCAGCACCCCCACTCCACCACCAGGCTGCCCACAATCTCACTTGCACCACCGCAGTACCGAGCCACTCCGGCGTGCGATTCCGGTAAGCATCGTCCGCCCCCTGTCTCTGATTCATGCAAGCGTGATCAGTGTGTCCTTGCACATCTTCTCATGCCTTTCTTTTGCTCTGTATCGTCCTAGAGTATCATCATCGTCCACCTCTAGAAGCAACCGAAGCTCAGCACAACTCCGGCGACCCCTCCTGGTAGTTCCCGACCACCCCTTCCTCTCTTCTGGATACTCACTTGTGTGCATCTAACGGCATCTCTGGTTTGTCTTAGCGCGCACCAGAACCTCGCCCCCAATGACGCCAGAGCTTGCCCGACGACAGGCTTCACTCCGACGAGCAATATCAGCTGAATCCGAGCGCCCCTGTCCCTCCCTCGACCACCTTGAGCTTCACTGCAGTCCTGCAAACACGGTAAGCACCTCCACTCCTCCCCGCGCGACCTAAATCGCCGGCAACGTCTCTGACAGAGCCGCCGCCGCCACTCGCTGCCGCTGGCGCTGCCAGATTTTGGTCGCTTGGTCCATAGCCATTAGATCCAGATCCAACGAGTACGATAGATCACTTAACGAAACGTTTTCTTTAGATCTGAGCCGCACCGTGTCACTTAAATCCTACGGCCCGCATCGATCGATCCGTGCGAACCGGTATCAGCCAATCAGAACACGCCGCTTGGCTAGGGTTTAGATTTAAAAACAGAATTTAGATCTATTAGTGATTCAAACTTGTAAAATTCATAACTTTTGATCCCCACGTTGAAATTTTGCAAATTTTATATCATTGGAATCAGGATAGAAAATCCTATCTGTTTATGCAATGTGTTTAATGTTTTGCCTCTGTAAAAATAGTTGTTTTTGTAGAAACTTGTGTAGGATTATTTTGGATATAGAAATGATTTGAAAAATGTTTTAAAAATCAAATAAAGTCTATTTTGAGTATCTTGGACTTGTTTATGTTTTAGTACTGTTTACTTGTCTTGTTTGGTGTAGAAAAATCATCACATGGCATTTGCATGCATTCATATATTTTTGTTTGTATATTTTGATATGTGATTTTGGTGCCATTATTTTATGTATAGATTTTGGTGCAAATAGTGATTGTGATTGTGAAGATTGTTGCTACTCCCCAAACTACCAAGGCAAGTGGTGCTTCATGATTTTATTCCTATAGTTTTCACCTATGCATTAGAAATATTTTGTATATGACTTTGCATGAATATTTTGATATGTATCTATATGCTATGCTTGGGAAATCCTAATAGTTGTAGAATTGTTAGAAATTTCTCTAAGTTAAGATGCTTACCATTGCCATGCTTACCCTAGCTAGTAGCAACCAAGGGTGGTCATATATTCATGCTATGTGAAAAATATTGCTAAGTCCATGACTTGTGTTTTCGCTTAATAAAACAACTAAGTGAATGAAACACCTGGGTGGAATGGAAAGAATGGTTTGTGTTGAGTGGTTACACAAGGCCCATTTCTATGGTTTACCTTGTGTATCTCACTTGTGGAAAGCCACCCAGGAACAAAGGGATTTGAGATGCCATATGTTAAGAAGCTTCTAGTGCAACCACATGGCATTATGGGGTCTGCCTGGATCATATAGGTTGCAATAACTTAGCCATTTGGACAGTTGGTGGTAGTGGGATGATAGGTTTGGAGTGCGTCCATTTGGTCTAAGGGAAGGCTTATGAAAGGTCCTGTCTTGGTGAAAATCAAGTCTTGTGGGGAAAGTGCACAACCTCTGCAGATGGAAGAATCTAAGTACTTAGCCATGTCCCTGGTATTGGACAACTTGAGCATCAAGACATGGAAGCTATCAAGAATCTCCTCATCCCAATTTCTAAGTTAAAACTTGTGGTTGAACAAGGGTGAAGGATCACCAATTTCTATTGGTGATTCCTTGGGAAAATTTTGTCAAAGAAAAACTTAGTGTTTTCAACTGATAGGTAAAACCTATTTTGAGCAAAGCAAGCCTAAGCTACACTTAGCCAAAAAGCATATAGTATCTAGATTGCTAATATTCTACTAAGGTGTCACTTGCCAATACTATTCCAATGTATTGACCCACTGTGGCTGCAACTTGTGATGTTGAAGGTTATTCTGATGATGATTAGGGGTTATGAGTCTACACTCAACATGCTTGCCTGTGGCACATGAAGATGAAGACTTATTTATCTTATTATATATTTGAACTCTTGTATTAAGCATGTGGCCATGGAGTTGTAAAAGACTATGTTTGTCTCTGGAATGATATGTAATAATGACCTTTGTTTCTGTGTACTTCATCTTAAACTGTGGATGCTAGCATTGATCCAGGGACTAGCATTGCAATCACAGGGATCCTTACCTTTATAAAGGGAGGGATCTTACACTTATTTTGGGTAAAGGAGATTCGATCTAAGGGTAGACCAAATGTAGTAGAAGTTTAACCCTAATACATTACTTAATGGTTTCTATCTAATCCTTAAGTAATCATATCCTAGTATTCATTACAATAACCCATGAATGCCAGGATATGAATATAATCCAAGTAACAAGAATATAATAACTAACTCTTAACCCACTTTATCCTTAGTCGTCTCTACCATGTGGATCATGGTAAATACTTAACCTTAACTCTTTAGTGAGATTGAGTAGGAAGGAAACCAAGTCAAGATCATTCACCATATATCTTTCTTCCCATATCAATCCTTATCATCTCTATTGAACCTGGTTCTAATATTTGTTGTTCATCAATGTTGAGTAATCAACTAATTCACCAATTCTTAATCTATCAATTCTTGATCTATCCACTCTTGGCCATCTCATAGCATTCACTTAGGTCCTTAAGAGAAAGAAGTAAGAAGAGGTAAGTGGTAATGCTAGTTTTAGATATCATCTATAGGATGGGAGTGTTGGAAGAGAATAAGATTATTGTGATAACTAGTGGAGTTAACTTACTCCTGATTGGATAGAAGAGTTATTGAAATAGATATATGGGGCAACAAAGAAGATAAGTATAATACAACTATATTATTGTATTTATGAGGCCTTGATAAGTCAACTGGAAACCGAAGCCATAAATGATCAAGGGATTATAATGATCATGCTTTAGTCACCAAGAGTGAATGCTTATATCATGTATAAGTGGCATTGGTGGATAGAACATGATTGAACTCTAGTATAGATATATTATTCTAAGATATCCATGATAAGTCACCATGATATGATGTAAAGTGTCACATCCCAAGATTTACCAAATCTTGTAATGTTAAAAATAAATAAACAAAATAAATAATTGTTGAAATTCAGGGTGAAAATAAACTTCTGTTTCTAAATGGAAACTTAAAATCCCATCTTGAACAAACTTTGGTTAATGTTTGAATCCAACTAAATTCAAATCAAGTGAAATGCATTCTTCATAAATGCATCTGGAAATTTAAACACTTGGAAAATAAACCAAAACTCTAAAACCCTAATAGAAGGAAAACATTTCCAAGCTATCTCCAAGCCTATAGATTTGATCAATATAAGAATATGTCAACAAACATTTACAATTGATCAAGAATGACAAATAGAAATATTATAAAACCATATGAATTGGTTTCACTTAATTTGGAGCCATAGATAAAATCTTATGAATTTAATAAGATAAGGAAAAGTAATTTTCAAAGCTAATAAAGCAACTATCTAAAAATCCATACCAAATAGTGAGCAATTTATCCTAAAAATATTTAAAAGGATAAATTAATATCAAATAAGATTTTACAAATTGAAATCACCAAGTTTGGATCTATAAATAAAAGATATAGATTTTATAAGATAAAGAAAGAAATTATTAAATGAGGAATATTTAAAGACCAAATTAAATCTTGACCTAATACATAAGCAAATGGAATAAACATAATCCAAATAAAATAAAAGGAAGAAGAATTTTCCAAATAAAATAAAATGGCATTAACCAAATTCTATTTCTATTTTGAATAAAGATAAAATCCCTATTAGAAATGATTAATTAAATTATGGGAAAATAATATTTGGAATTAAACCAAGTGGAATAAAAGTTATTTAATTAACTTAAATAAGATCAAAGAAATCTTCCAAATAGAATTTATGGAATTAAAACTATATTTAATTTCATTGGAATAAAGACAAATACCCAATTTTAAATGATTAATAAATCATATTAAAAACATTCCAAATAATTCAAGGAGAATTATTTGACACCCAAATAAACAAATAAAACCTACTGAAAAGATTTGGAAGGATTTAGATTTCAAATGGAATTTGAAAAACATTATTAAATCTTATTTGAATAAATGCAAGGGCCTATTTTAAATAATTAAAAGACCCTAAAAAGAATAAATGAATTATTCTAAATATGACTTCAGAATGTATTACACACAAAGTTTGAGAGAAGTTTGAAATCAAATTGTTGTTTTAAATGATTAATCAAAATCAAAACAGAATATTAGAAATATAAAAGGGAAAACAATCTGTACAAAAAAAAATGAAAAGGAGCAGCCCAGCCCAGCTAAGCCCATCTGGCCCAGCAGCCCACCTCTCTCCTCTCTCCCCCGAAGCGTTTTTCTCTCACTCACGAAACGACCCGCGCAGTGAATGACAACCCGGCCCCACTCCTCCTCTCTCTCACTCGCTGACGCCAGACCCCATCGCCACGCAAGCTTCTTCCTCACCCACGCGACGACCATGCCCCTCACCTCACCGGCCGTTTCTGGCTATAATCGCTCGCATAAATTCGCATCAATGCCTCAGTGATTCAGCCCCGCAATCACGCGTACTAAATCGCCTGTGCCCCCTCTCTCTTTCCCTCACTCGCCAGATCCTCTACGCCCCCAGGACGCCTTGATTTTGCTTCGAAACTCCACTACCTCCAGCAAGCTCCGGTGAAGATTCCGGCGCCGCCTGACCCTCTCTCGCCTCCTAGTCCACGCGAGCGTGATCCCCAATCTCTGGCGCACCTCCCTGTGCTTCCTGTTCATCCGCGCGAACACCAGAGCTTCGGTAAGAGCATCACCCGAGCGCCACCGCCATTTGTATCGTCTCCGGCGACCTCTCTCCACGCGACCTCTAGCTTCGCCCCGACGACGGACAGAGCCACCAGACGCCGACCACAACTATGGCGAGGAATCGCCAGCAACTCTGTGCGCCCCTTCAGCAACGACAACCGCCTTGAGCTTCACCAGGACCACGCGAACACTGTGAGCATCTTCTCTCCCTCCTTTCCTTCTTGTTTTGCCAGAACCACCGCGAGCAGAGCCCGTGCCGCCACTCGTCGCGCGCCAGCGCCACCACTTGATGGTTGTTTGATCGTCAGCCTTAGGATGTAGATCCAATGCACACGAAAGAACTTAAGCGAAGAGGTATCTTTTGATCTGTGTCACACGATTCAGTTATATCCAACGCCCACACAGCACGATCCGCACGAACCGTTTTCGACGAATCAGAACAGTCCACGTGGCCAGTCTGTTTGAATAAAAACCAGAAATGATCTATTTGATGTTCCAATTTGAAAAATTCATAACTTTCAAACCACACGTCCAAATTTTGCAAAATTTATATCAATGGAATCAGCAATACAAATCCTACCCAACCATGCACTTTGTTTAATGAATTGCTTCTGAAAAAATGATGGTTTTTGCAGAAACTTGTGTAGGTATATTTTGGATATAAAATTTGTTCTAAAATTATTTTTGTGATATAACCTTTGGCAAATGGATTGTTTTGAACCTACTGACCATATAAAATCAATTTGTGGTTTCAAAAACATATTTGGTGAAGCAAAAGAATAAATCTTTGATTTAAAGCATTTCTAGTCAAATAAAAATAATGTTTATATATTAAAAATGCTTTTGGAGGAAAACCCTTTGGGAAATGTTTTGATTTAAACTCTCTGACCCTAAACACAAAGTTTTATGATTTGAAAACATATTTGGTGAACCCTATAAAGATTGTTACTTTGCTAAAGGCATTTTCAACCACATAAAATATTGATTTGGTTTAAAATGGGTTTATAGTAAAATCTTTTGCAAATGGTTTTGCCACTTTTATAAAATGACCAATAGGTGTTTTAGAATGTTTATAACCTATTAGAAATCACTTTTCCAAATAAAACAATCTTTAGCATGCTTGCATGCATTGCTTTGTTTCTATTATTTTATGTGATGTTTGGTTGAATGGTAGATTGAAATATTGCTTGCTTGATTGAATTGTAGTGGAATTTGAAGAGTGTGAACATTGCAAGATCAAGGAGTGAACTAATATTCTCTACCAAAAGGCAAGTGATGCTTCATACTTTTGTCCCATTATTTTCACTATGCATTAGTGATATTTCTAAAGTAGGACTTGCATGGAATTTTTGCTAAGTATAAACTATGCCATGGGAAATCCTAGTAGATGAAACCTTAGCAGAAATTTCCTAAGTTAAGATTCCTACTACTATCATGCTTAGCTTAGCTAGTAGAAAACAAGGGTGGATTATATTTCATGCTATGGAATATTTCTAAGTCAAGGACTTGTGTTTTGTTTAATAAAACAACTAAGTGAATGAATCACCTGGGTGGAATGGAAGGAATGGTTTGTGTTGAGTGGTTACACAAGGCCCATTTCTATGGTTTACCTTGTGTATCTCACTTGTGGATGGACACCCAGGAACAAATGTTGAGAAGCTTCAAGTGCAGACACTTGGCATTATGGGCTCTGCCTGGATCATATAGGTTGCAATAACTTAGCCAAATGGACAGTTGGTGGTAGGGGATGATAGGTTGGAACGCGTCCATTCTGGTCTAAGGGAAGGCTTCTGAAAGATCTTGTATTGGTGAAACCAAGTCTTGTGGGGAAAGTGCACCACCTCTGCAAAGTGAAAAATCTAAGTACTTAGCCATGTCCCTGGCAAAGGACAATTTGAGCATCAAGGCATGGAAGCTATCAAGAATCTCCTCATCCCAATTTCTAAGTTAAAAAACTTGTGGTTGAACAAGGGTTGAAGGATCACCAATTTCTATTGGGAGATGCCTTGGGTGATTTTGTCAAGCAAAAACTTAGTGTTTTCAAATGATAAGGAAAATCTATTTTGAGAAAAGCAAGCCTAAGCTCCACTTAGCCAAATGCATATAGATGATAGACTCCACTATATTACCATAGTATCACTTGCCAATACAATTCAAATGTATTGACCCTTGTGGCTGTAACTTATTATGTTGCAGGTTTGTTTGATGTTAGTGAAGTTTATTGATTAGGATTACAAGTCTACAACCAACATGACTGTCTGTGGCACTTTGAAGATGAAGGACCCCATGCTATTGTTATATTCTGCTGCATTGTAACGAAATAGCCAAATGAGCTATGTAAGATGTAATAAATTATTTTATTCCTGGTTATAAAGTTGTATTATGACCTTTGTTTCTTGATATTACATCTTAACTGTGGATGCTAGCTATTGATCCAGGGACTAGCATTGCAATCACAGGGATCCTTACCTTTATAAAGGGAGAGATCTTACATAAAGTTTGCATATGAGATACTGGAGTTATTGAAGTAGTATTATTCCTCTTAAAGGATAGTAAACTTTTGAGGTGAGTAGTTGGATATATACATCTACTCGAGTAATTTTAATGAAGGGTGATAAGGGAAGTATATGAATGGATCTTGAAGTAATTACTTGTAGGAGTAGGGGTTACCATTAGTAGAGTAGTTGATATAACCAAGTATGGATATGAGAAGATTATGAAAGCTTTAGTGTCAAGCTCATTGGATTTACAAATGATTTAGAAGAATAAAAGGTGGATAAGAATATTCTTGTGAAGTAAAGCTCATCAGGTTAACACATGATGATAGATAGGAAGAAGTAGTATATCTAGGAAAGGAATTATTTAAGTAGAAATCAAGAATTATGAATTATGGAGGATAGGAATTCTTGGTAAAACATTCAACCTTAAATTTGTAATCAAACTTATTATCTATTTTATCTATTGGATCAATCATCTTTTTTCCATAATGTTTTATGGGAATATTTTCCTATAGCAAATCACTTAAGCACATCCTTGTCATTTCTAACCATATGTGTTTAGGAGTTATCTTTATCAATTATTTTCCATAAGAAATTCCAGAAAATAACTTGCTATTTTAATGGATGATATCATTAAAGATCACAAACATAAAGATAATATGTTTAACCACTAATCTTTACTCATATCAACAAAAGAATATAAGTATATTGAGTGCCTTAGACCTTAGGGTAAGCATTTGCAATTCAAACCCTAACTTCTATGTGAGTTATAATAAAATATATACATTGCTATTTCCAGATTCATGGAAATAATATTAGCCATATTAATTCTTTAGAATATCATGCATCAATTAATGATATAGGATCATTGAATTAAATTTATCTCCAAACTATAATTCCTTAAAACCAAATTTTATAAATAAATAAGAAAATATTCTATAATAAAAGCCCTAATAGAATATTAATTAAAAAGGATTTCTATGAAAGGAAATAAAGAAAATATTTATCAGAAAGGTTTATAAAATAAAACTCAATCAATTGTTGCTGCAAGTATTCAACAAATAAACTTTATAAAATAAAGTTCAAATCAAATGTTAAAATACAAATCTGAAATAAAACAGAAAATATAAAAGAGAAAAGGAAAGGAGAAAACAAGTAGTGACAGCCCACGTCCCATTTCCTCACCCCTCTATCTGTCGCTCACAAGCCGTAGCCAGCCTCTTTCGCTCGCTCCGCAACGGCCCAGCTCCGGCCTAGGCCCAAATACCGCATCGTCGTCGTCTTCCTCGATGTCACAAGCAACTCTCTGGAACGAGCGCCGTCGCCCGATGCTGGTCACCATCATCAGCAGAAATTGGACCACCGGGATGCTCGCCGCCGCCCCGGACCTTGTTGATAAGATCGACCATGACCTCCTCTATCCATACATACCGATATTATCCTCTCTCTCGCCGTCTAGAACAAATCCCCTTTCCCCACCGAGAACCCTAGCTCGGAGGTGAGCCGATGCCGTCGAATCCGTGCACACCTCGGCCAGATGAGACCACGGTGGAGACCGTCGTGCTCCTCTCGTTCTTTTGCCCCAACTCGCACTAGCGGGGAAGGCGTGGCTCAACCCAATTGCACCCTCGGTTCCCGGCGTTGTTCGTCGACCATCCGTCGTCTCTGACCTCGCCTCGCTTCACCAACCACACTATCGCGTTCCTGGTGAGTTGCTGAACACGCCAGTGCTGTACTTTTTCTAGATTGCTTCCGAAATCACCACCGTAGTGGCCATCTGCCAGCGCCTCCGCGACACCTCGTCGCCGGTCATCCTACGGTGACCATATACTAGCGGTGCCACCACTATTAGCCTCACCGTAGTGCACTAGTTCGAATCATAGTCGTTGCATTCGCTAGAAGCCACCAGATCATTGCCGTCGTTCGCCGACTGAGCGTCACCGGCGAGTTGACGTCATCATGACGTCGGACGTCGGGCTCACGTTGAGTCAAACAGTCAACTGCTTTGACTAGTCTTTCCCATGTGGCATGTGACATGGCCTAGGGCCCATCTATCAATGACTGTGAGTAGAAGCAGAGCTAGTAACAAATGCATTCACTAACCTGAGTATGTGATATGGCCACTGGCCCACTAGTCAGTGACTAGGGTAGATTTAGCTTCGGTATAAAAAGTATTTCTGTTTAGGAAATAGATAAAACATTATAAGATCAAATATAAATATTTCCTGAAATGTAATAAAATGATTAAATCTTGTAATTCAAAAACTTTTGTTTTATAATCCAGAAAAATATGTTTAATATATGAATTTTTTTAGAAAAATAAAATCTAAAACTTAAAACTATTATCAAATATTATTGTGTTAATTATTTAAATAAATATTGTTTAATAAAGAATTTATAAGTACTAGTAATTTGATAATTCATATTTTAATATTGGTAAATGTTAAAAATATAAATAAAATACCAAAAATCTTAGAAAAATAGGAACTATAGTTTAAAACTATAAACCTAATATATTATACCACTTAACTACAGATTTATTATTCATTAAGTATTTATAAAGTAATAAATACTATAAAAATCATTTCTTATTATTTATAAATCACAAAAATAAATGTAATATACCAAAATGATCAAAAAAATAATACCTACATGTTAAAAATATAATATTCCACTTTTGAGGTAAATAAGAATTTAAAACACTTTAACAATTTGAATTTAAACCTATTTCCTTAGTTAATAATTCATATAATGGTAAATAAAATTTGCTAATATTTCTAAAAATTAGCCAATTGAGTCTAATAAATAGTATTAGTCTTAAATGTTGGTAATATGAAGTCAAAATGGTTCAACACATTTTAAATACAATTTTATTGAATTATCATTCAACCATAAGTGTAGATTATTTTCTAAAAGAGATCCTTATCAAATGTAAAATCCTCAAGGATAATTTGTGACTAAATAAAACCTTTTCACTTACTTCAACCACAAGTTATAAACATACCAAAACACTATATTGAATCCATAAGTAGTTAAGTTATACTATTTCCTTGTTTCCAAACCATAACCACTCATTTATAAAAGCATAAATGATTCTATTCCATTATAATCTTGAGAAATCACTATACCAGATAAAAGTAATACCATTCCTAGTTAACTTTAAAGAAATCTTATAAAGTGAATAGGATACAAATATCATAAGCATTGCACCCTAAGTTCATCTATGTTCTTAAAGTAAACTTTAGTCTACAAGACTTTAAATATAATGCTAAAGACTTTGTTTTGTGTTTTATAGTTAACTTTGGTCTGTTATAATTAAGTCATAAAGCATCTCAAGTCCAAACTATTTAAGCAAGCACAAACAACATCGACCACATCTGATTAACCACAAAGATTGTTTAAACCTTAGTAAAGGAATCTTTTCTTCAAATGTTATTCTTTTTTCCACTTCAAACAACAAACCTTATAATAATGTCTCCAACTCCTAACAACTAAACTCAAGGACTCGCATCATAGTTAGTAGATGACAATTAATCACTATCACATTGCTTTAAACTTTACTTGTATACTTAGGATTGTAAAAACTTAAGTTCCTTATAAATGCCATCACTTGTAAAATAAAATCTGAAGATAAAAAAATCTTATATAAGTAGTCTTTGAGTAGCATTCCACATGTGTGTATCTTATTGCTGTATTAAATTATAAATACGTGTTGTTCACACACACTCACAAGCCCTAATAAGAAGCACAAGTGTGAAACTTAATCTAAAAGGGCAACATATTTCAAAGAAGTGATGGCACCTTGTTGATAAAGGAGCTTCTTTCTTTGTTCCCCGGAAATAGCGCCAGAAAGACTTGATGGTGCTCGACGTGGCACTTTGTTGGTAACCCCAAGCGCAGGTTTTCCCTCAGTTGAGACCGAGGTTATCGAACCAGAAGGAGGAAGGAAATGTCACACAGGTGTTGCAAGCAACATGGAGACCTGCACAACACAAACTCAAGACTTTGCCCCAAAGAACAATGAGGTTGTCAAGCTCACCGGTTTGCTGTAACAAAGGATTAAACGTATGGTGTGGAAGGTAATGGTTTGCAGCAAGTAAACAATTAACAGTGGAAGATGTATCAATGTTAAAGATTGTACCGGGGTCCATAGTTCACTAGAGGTGCGCTCCTTAGATAAACAACATGGCATGAAGGGTAAACAAATTACAACAGGGCAATTGACAGGAACTGAGCAAGGCATAACAATGCAATTACTAGTTAGAAAGATCCTATGAGGTTGATTGGGCAATACAACAATATACATAGACCGCCATCAAACTGTATCTATGACTAGAAGTCCACCTTCAGGTTATCATCCAAACCCCCTCCAGTATTAAGTTGCAAGCAACAGACAACTGCTTTAAGCAAAGTGTGTAAGGTAAACAGTCCACATGTTCCATGAACAAGAGACCGTTGTTTTCTCCCTAGTGGCAACAGCACATCTACAACCGAAGAGATCTCTGTCACTTCCCTTGGAAACTAGAGGCATGAACCCACTATCGAGCATAAATACCCCCTCTTGGAGTCACTAGCAACTACTTGGCCAAGATAGCTACTAACAACGGAGAGCATGCAAGATCACAAACAACACAGACATGATAGAATCATAAATACAAAACCATTAATCAAACCAACACAATAATCTCAATATCCATCGGATCCCCGCAAACACAACATGCATGATTACAAATAGATTAGATCTTGATCATGAACAGAGCTCACAAGATCTATACATGAAAGCACAAGGAGGAGATACAACCATCTAGATACTACATGGACCCATAGTCCAAGGTGGAACTACTCACGCATCATACCGGAGAGAAGGCCTCCAGGATGATCTCCCCTTCGGCAGGGTGCCGGGAAGAACTTCAGATCCCCCCGATCTAAGGACGATGGTGGCGGCGGCTACATACGGTTTCATGGAGATTTGATCAGGTACTCAGGGTTTCTGCATCGGGGGCTTCTTATAGGCGAAGGGGGAGACCGAGGCGGCCTCCAGGGCGACCAAACCCTAGCCAGGCGCGGGGTGGGGCCCACCCGCGCCTGGGGTGGGTCTGGCCCCTATGGCCGCCCCCTCGGGCTCTCCTCTTGACTTCTTGTTCCCGACATAAAGTAATTGACTTTGCCGTTTGTCCTGTCCAATTCCGAGATTATTTCTTTACTAACTTTTCTGAAACCAAAAACAGCAGAAAACAGGCATCTGGCACTGTTGCAACTTGTTAATAGGTTAGTACCAGAAAACATGTAAAAATCACCTCAAAGTGTGGACAAGTAAAGCAAAGTAGATACTAAACAAGCATGGAGCATCAAAAATTATAGATACGTTTCCGACGTATCAAGAATCCATTTCCAATTCTCCAAACCCTAGATCAACGCTTATTCGGGGATTCGAGTTTATCAAATTGCATTACATTACTTATGCATAATAGCATCTTGCTTCTTTAAACATTAGTCCTTACCGGACCATTGATGCTAATTTCAGATAATTGGATCTTGTATTGTCCTGAAGACCATGAGTGGATAATCTTGCAATCACAAAAGGCAAGTTCACACTTGCTCATGTCCTTTGATTATTTTATATAAAGTAATTGGCAAATCAAGTGTTGTCATCACCTGCATTTCAAAAAGGTCGGAAAACACTGTTTTTGATAATAATATGAACTAATGGTTACTGATCCAGGGTGATCAGCTCATCTATTAAACCTGGTAGTTGGAATACCACTACTCAGGAATATATCATCTAGGACTTAACAACCAATGTCACTAGTGATTCTTGCGCCGTACATTACGCGTTAACCATGATATTTGGAATGGGACAGAGAAGTCAGTTGTATCATTTTCCTCTCGTATGGAGGCAAGACGACCTTAACGTGATGTTGTGATTCCTTGTGTGGATCCAACATATGTGTGGGCACCCTTATGACCCACACTTTTGGTGTCTAGATTATCTATGAATGGTTTTTAGTGGTATAGTCCATTTAATATGGCACTTGCGAGGGCATCACTAGGCATAGAGTCTTCACGAACTCATCAGGGTTTTAGCCTGCCCGAAAGGAGGCTTAACGGAGGTGAGCCAGCCGCGAAGGATCGTGCAGACATATGGGGTCATGGAGAGGACAGTGATTGGCTTGGATCATATACTGGGCCCCACATCACGGAATTGTGGACGGGAATAAGCTGCCCGGTTGTGCAACAAGGAGTTGATCTCTCATGGGAAAAGTAACGCACCTCTACAGAGTGTAAGAACTGTAACTTTTTACTCCCTGTTCCGGGAAGGAGCTATGAACGCTGCAGGAAAGGAACTCCATGAAAGTTCTAGTCAACCCGTGAAGGCTGACGGACATAGCTTTTTAGAATAAAAGCAACCTTTGAAGAAATGTTTACAAAACCTGCATTGCCTACGACCTATGGTCTATGGCTATAGATATAGTGCATCAAACACTATTTCTAGTGAACTTGCTGAGTACGCTCGTACTCAACGTATCTTATTAACCCTTGCGAGGTTCTAAAGCCCGTACAGATGCTGTTTACATCAAGTTATGCTCTAGGAATCATCACCAGAAGCTAAAGTTCTTCAATGAAGTCAAGAAAGTCAATATATACATCAACTCAAGTGAATACGAAGTTTCTGAATAGATAGGAATATAATCTAGCCATAGAATCTATTTCTGTAGTGTATTGCAATAGCAGCAATGCCAGACCTTAGTTCAGATGCTAGTCTTATTAATATGATAGATTTGAGTTGTTTATTTCTGGTTCTTCTTGGTAAGAAGTTTCTTTCTCTCTCTTTAACTTAGAGTGTTCTTTGGATCTTGTGTACAGAGTGAGTTGCAACCTTTAGCCATGTATTGGACCTGATGTTTTTCTGTTGTACCACTCCGAGGGATGTAATACTAGTGAACGGTGTTTCATTGGTGTTATGTCTATGACTATAGTATACTACATCATGCAGTGGTATGCTGGGTCACCGCACATGAACATGGCTTAATGAGTTCTCCTTGCTTCCCCAAGTTAGTACATAAAGAATAACAACAGCTTTATAGTCACGGTAAGTGATATCATCCCTCTGTCTACCAACAAGTAATCCCCTTCATCAAGTTCCCATAAGAGGTAAATATTAAGAGGTGCGCAAATCTCAACATCAGGATGAAGACAATTAACACATACACATAATAATGTAGCATATAATAATCTCTATCTTATCTCAATCATATGCTAGGGTTTCTCCATCTCCCCAAGAACTAACGATCTACTCAGCATGGAGGCAAACAACATCATGACAATGATAATAGAAACAATCATAGATGAATAGTTCCTAAACAAATCCACAACTAGTATGGGAATTACGACAAGATCTAGATGGGATGTAAATGGGATGGATGGAGATGGTGGTGACGCAGTGGTTGATGATGATGAAGATCGATGCCTTAGCCTCCCTAATCTGCGTAGGGCGAAGATGGATCCCTTGGGCAAGTTCCCCCTTCCAGATCCCTTCCAGAGGTGACATTTTCTATGATTTTTGGGTGTTTTGTATTTCATCTCCCCGATCTAATTGCACAGGGTGAAACTATTTGAAGAGGCGGTGGCGGCGCCAACTATATGTCCGGAACTATACGGTCGGAAAAAGTAATCCCGTCGTATAGTTGGTCGTTAAACCTTCTGGTTGCTGCGATCACCGCGAGTTTTCTTCTGGTGTTATTGATATTTCCCAAATTAGCGATTTATGTTTTTTTTACTCCTTTTCGCTCTAGTACAACTGGTCCAAGAATTGTGACCATCGTATCCATTATCTGTCCTGATCCTGGTGAAAATAGACATAGAAGATGCGCACGAACGCCGTAAAATACCAAGATCCTACCACTACAGTGCAAAATAATAATATAAAACATGATGTAAATATACACTCATCACACAATCTCACAGAGAATAAGTTCTTGTTTCTGATATGCCTCTAGTGTGTGGAGACACTACTTGGTTTTGAAAAGACGCTTCTCTGGGACAAAGGTCGAGTCAGGGAAGCAGTTGTCATCTCCTCTCATAAGTTCCTACAGTGGTGTTTGGAGATCTCTTACGCTTATGGACTAGGCTATCGATGGAGATAAACTTCATGGTCTCAATGTGTCCCTTCCGATGTGTCTTCTGGACATCTTCTTTAGCGACAAACCCTTCCACCGCAACCCAATACACTTTTGGTGGTGGTGCGTAGATGGGTTTGCTGATGTAGATGTTATCCCTGTCTTCATCATCAAGATCATAGGATTCGAAGGAGTGCTCCACGTTCTTTAAGGTTAGGCCTTGAGCTTAATGATCATCGTCCTCTAGTGACAAGTTCTAGAAGCTATCCCAAGATGGAGGCATGAGGTCTAGAGTTTTTCCTTTGACCGGAATGGGTTAGAGCATGACGTAGATGGGATCTGTTGAATATGAAAAATACAAAACTCTTGGGAGAGTATATGAGGAGGTTAGATACCATAAAATCTCGACATATTAGTCCATAAGTCAGCCAAGAAAATATCCCAATGATCTAGAAACAAATAAGGAAAACATGCAAAATCGGACACGTCAACGACCTCTCATACGGGTGGCGCCCGTATGGCATGCTTGTACCCGATTCCCGGTCACAAAACTTCCCAAAATCCGGCTCTCTTTTTTTATAAGAGAAACACAAAATAAAACGAAATGGTTCACAGAGACACCCGTACCGACTCAAGAACCAATAAAACCATGTAGAGTTTAACAACCATCAACACAAACTTAGCATTCCCGTACTGATTCCCAAAAACTCTCGGTAACCTTAAAAAAATCCAAGGAAAAATAAAACAAAGACGAAACTCTCAAAATATAAATCTATGCTAAAGAAAAACTAGCAACAAAAGTGATACTACACTTACCAACCCTTCAAGAGGGTTTTGAAGAGAGATCTATCTTCTTAAATCTAGTGACGTCTTTTTCTTCCCTTTGCGTATAACTTTTCACACAATGTCACTAAAACCACTACATGTAGAACATGTGAGTTTATTTTCTACAATATTAATTATACCTAGAGAGATATATATGGTTGCCAAATTCTTTGTTTTGGTTCACTTGGTGGTTCTTCCTTTTGTATAATCTACAACTCAAATTCTTGAAGTATATGAGAATCAAACGGATTATTTTTGGCTTAACAACCGTTCTTTTAAGAATTTATTTTAGGCCATTACGATATGTATGAACTCTTACTTTGGAATCGAATATATAAGGTCTAAACTTGTTGCAAGAGAAAACAATAGCAAACAGTTCTTTCTCGGCCATGGGGTAGTTCTTTTGAGCTTCATTAAGAGTATGATGAAAAACATTGAAATTGTTACCCTCACGATTGTCCTAGAACTTTCCCAACAACTTCATCGCTAGATTCACATATAAGATCAAAAAATCGTTCCCAAATGGGTGGCTTTATTGTTGGAGCATTTAACAAGGCTCTTAAGGGTATTAAAAGCAATATATAAATTATCATTGAAATTGAAACGAGCATTTTTTTTGCAAGAGGTTAGTCAAAGGTCAAGATACTTTCGAGAAGTTCTTTATAAACCTTCTATATAATCCTGCATGGCCAAGAAAAGTTTGTATACCTTTCACATCTCATGGAGATGGTAATCTTTTTATTGCTTCCATCTTGGCTTTGTCAACTTCTATGTCTTTACCCGAGATCTTGTGTCCAATTATGATTCCTTATTTTACCATAAAGTGGCATTTCTTCCAGTTCAAAACAAGGTTAGTATCTTCACATCGATGTAAAACTTTTCTAAGATTATGGAGATAATGTTTAATAAAGTTCCATATATATAAAAAATTCCATGAAGATTTCCATTATTTCTTCTACAAAGACTGTCAATATAGTAGTCATGCATCTTTAAAAGTAGAAGGTGCATTGCATAAACTAAAAGGCATACGACGATAAGCATACATACCAAATAGGCAGGAGAAAGTTTTCTTGAGTTGATCATCAAGATGAACAACTATTTGCGAAAAAACAGAATATAACCATCAAAATAACAATCAAGTCTTTCTGAAGTTTGATCTATGAATGATAAAGGGTAGTGGTCATTCCTAGTCTTTTTATATAGTTTCTTGTAATCGATAAACACTCTATCCCCAACAATAGTCCTAGTAGGTATTAGCTCATTATTCTCATTAGATAAAACTATAAATCCTCCCTTTTCAGGAACACAATGAATTATATTTACCCAATCACTTTATTTCACATAGTACATGATACTAGCATCGAATAGACGTATAATTTCTTTTCTTGCCACTTACTACATTTGTGGTTTAAGTCTCCTTTTGAATTCATCAACTAGTTAAGCACATTCTTCCATAAATATTTGATGGGTACCTATAGAGGGACTTATCCCCTTCAAGTCATCCATAGAATATCCAAAGTCTTTATGATACTTGTTCAATATTGTCATAAGTTGGTCTTCCTCTCGTCCTGCAAGATCAACACTAACAATAGCATGATATTTATTAGTATCGTATAAAAATCTATATTTTAATTCCTTGGGTAAAGGTTTTAGTTTAGAAGGTGGAAGTTCTTCAGCTCTCTTCCGCTCTGGTATTTCGTAAGTTTTATTCATGGGAGACTCCATTATTGGAGTTGAATCAAGATATTCATCTAATTCTTGTTATCTTTGTCTTCAGGAGTATCATCATTATTCACCAAACTTATTTTTAGGTCATCTATAGGTGTGCCATAATATATGGCTGCAAGCTCGGTGATAGTTTTTCCTTCACTTTCTTCGAGTTCTTCAAACTCCTTATAGTTAGGCCTTCCTGAAATTTGGATAAGAGAACTGAATTTCCTCTTCCCCAAACTTAAAAGTTATGATCTCTTTATTACAATCGACCTTTGTGAAGGGATACGGGTAGGCTACACTAGCGCAAATCAAAAAAAATCTACCACGTAAACCAGGATTACTGTTGTCATAGATCACGGGATTACCACTAGACGCGCAGTTGCGGAATTGATGAAGCGCGTCGAGGCAGTGCAGAAGTTCTACGTCTCCTCCTTGTCCTCGTCCCACGAGAAGCTCCCCTTGCGCGGCTCGTCCAAGTGACACAGATGCAGCACCTCCGAGGTATCCACACGTGCGGGGTGGAAGCGTCAGACGCCGGACTGCTAGGTCCGCGCGTGCAACACAGGCGTGATGAGTGGCAGCTGGGAGGAATGGTCTAACCCTGGTCAGCTCGCCCCACCCTCTCTTATATAGGCGTCCCTAGTGGGCTTCTACATTAGCAGCCCATTAGTAGCCTAAGCCTAGTCTAATTCGGATCCAATCCTCATTAGGCTTCCATCCCCTTAAGTGTGTGACCCTATAGGTTCATATACGTGTAAACATGACATGCATACACTTATTCTATCAATAGTTGGTAGCAGCCTCTAGCAAGACGTGCCAACTCCTAAACACATACAAAGATCATATCGGACGAACCATCACAAGGTTTAGTACATGTCTTTCCCTTTTCCTGATCATATCGGACAAACCATCACAAGGTTTAGTACATGTCTTTCCCTTTGCCTCACGATATTTGGTCTAGCTCCAAGCTGACCTCCCTTTCTCGATACTGTGATTCAGAATCCCTTTACTAGGTTAACTCTTAACCTTATGTAGCACGACCATGCATTTCTGGATCGGATCACTCGAGGGGCCCAGAGATATCTCTCTCAAGCAGAGAGAGGCAAATCCCATCTTGATTGACCATGCCTTGCAGCATGCTTCAGGAAAAACCCGAAAACTACCTTTATGACTACCCAGTTATGGAGTAGTGGTTGATAGCCCCAAAGTAGGTTGATCCACATCTCAAGTACATGCGACAATCTCAGGTCTAAGGACAAAACATACATGATGTGTAGAGAGAGCTACAAGTCTAATTGCCAGTCTCAAGTTGGGTCAGTCCAACCCCATGTTCATAACATGTGTCCACATCATTGGTTTGACATCTCCATGTCTATGACTTGCGAAACATAGTCATAAACCAATCGATGTGCTAGTCTAATATTCACGTGTGTCCTCACATGAACTCCGACTAGGGACAACTATTAAATAACCATACAAGTAAAAAGTTTCACAAACAATTCACATAATTGCCAATCAATACAAGTTGCCTGATATGGATATTCAAGGAACATTACAATAACTCATGGACACATATGAAATATAATCATCTCTATGATTGCCTCTAGGGCATATTTCCTTCACTTTTCCATACTTAAAAGGATTCTTCTAAAAATAATTTGGCAACAACATTCAGTGGGCATGTCGAGTACTACAAAATCAATGGGGAACTAATAGGGACCAATTTAGATGAAAGAATTTTTAACTACTCCCATTGGGATTGTAAGAGTTTTATTAGCTAGAATAATTGTCATATCTGTATCCTCAAACTCAGCTAGCTCTAATTCATCTTTTATTTCTCTATAGAATTCGAGAGGTATAACATTAAAGGAAGTACCCAAATCACATAGTCCATAGTGAGAAGATCCTCCAAAAGTACAAGGAAGAATGAGATTACCCACATTTTTAGCTTTTACGTTTCCTTGGACAAATTTGGAGGCTTCGGTATCAAGTTCAATCACATTACAATGTTTAAAAAGGGCCATCACCACTTCTTTTGTTATTTCTTCCTCCTCAACTTCTTCTATATATAGGCTCCATTATAACTTCCTCTTCCTCCTTTGCTTATTCGAGAGGTTTATTCCCCACCTCGATACAATCTGTTTATTGCTTCGCCAAGATGTGCTTCCGCATAGTCCTTGGGAAGGGAACGGGTTCCACATGAGGCGGTCTTTCCCTTCTTGGATCCAACGATGCTTCAGTGATAGCGTGAACTTTCTTTATAGGAGGTGGTACATATTGTATCCAATCCTTTTTGGGTGCTTCAATGTGCTTTGTAAAATACATAATAACATGTAGAACAATATCAGAGTCAAGGTGAGGTCATAGGCAAATCATCTACATTTCCAGTTTTTTGGAAAGCATGGATACAATCATAATCAATTTCTATGCCTTCTTCATAACCAAAGTCAAAATACCAAGATTCTCTATTACGGCAAATTCTTTCAAGTAGTTCCCAAGCCTTGGAAATAGGATAATCCATAAAATCTCCACCCGAAGCTAAATCAATTTCAGTTCTATTAGCTTCACTTAGTGTTCTATAGAATATATATATAAAACAAACCAAGGTGGTAATCATGGCCAGGACAATTATTAATCAAACCTCAGAACCTTATATAGTCCTCGATGAGGCTTTCCCCTAGGCGGTTCTTGAAATTTATAATTATTTTCCTGACTCCAAAGGATTTTCTTTTGGGGGTAGAAGCGAGATAAAAATTCTTCTGATAGCTTGTCCTAGGTAACTACTGTTTTTGCAGAATAAGTTCTATACCAAGCAAGAGTTGTACCGGTTAGAGTTTGATTAAATAATTTTAACTTTACCTCATCATTAGTAATTCTTTAATCTAAATGTCCCATAGATATCAAAGAAGTCCAAATGTGCATATGGATCTTCAGAATCATCATCTCCTGCAAACTTCCTATTGTGCAGGATTGTAATTAATTGAGGGTTAATATCATATTCAGTGTTTTCCCTCGGGTTTCCTTTCATATAGGAAAGATTGAACTACCAGAGAGAGGTGGTGGCATCGAACTTGTTCGTAATCCCAATCTTGGTCATGATGTTTTGCTTGAAACTTAATGAACAACTTTAGCTCAACAATAATAAATTAATAACTAAGAACAAAGACCAAAAGCTCTTAGCTCCCTGGCAACGGCGCCATAAAATAACATGATGACTACAACAGTTCGTATGTAGCTGGTGACGAGGTTTCGACTCGTCAATGCCCATTGTTATGGACTTGGGTTTTGGAGAAGATGGGGATGTTGGAGATCGTGGAACAGTTAACAGACAAGCAACCAGGGGACACGAGATTTACCCAGGTTCAGGCCCCCGGAGGGAAAACCCTACTCCTGCTTGTCTGCTCTTGATTACGGCGGAACCGAAGGTTACAGGGTGCGCATATTTGATCTGGCGTGAAGGTGCGTGTGCGGAAGTATGAGTCGAGAGATCTAGGACGTGCCCTCCTGGCCTTTATATAGACTTAGGCAGGTCCCGGGCATAGTCCTAGTCGGTTACAAGTTCTAGGGTTTTACCCCTTTGAATTTCCTATCTATGCTAGTCTTGCTCTCCAAGGATCCGAAGGCGTCATGGGCCTTGGCCACCCGAAAATCTTCATGGGCCAGCGTATATCTGCTGTGGGCCTTCCTTGGGCTGGACCAGGTATGCTAAAGTCACGTACCCATAGGGTATAACCATGTCAGTAGCCCCCGAGTGATCAGTTGAATCGTAGATTCGGCTGAGGACTCTTCCATCCTTCGGGTGCAACTATATATTAATAGTATATGTGTGTAGGGATTGTTGATGCGTGTGCCTGACTCACCCGACGGATCAGGGCCAGTTAACTGTCTTAGGACGAAACAACACGATCTTTTTCAGGTTCGAGTCCCTCAACTCGGACCTGGAACATATGCTGGCGTAATTCGACTCAGGCTGCTGAGGACTTACAGGAGTGGAATTCCAGTGATTTTAATTGATGTACCCAACGTGTCCGTCGGGATTTTTTCATCACGCCTGTTGGCATGGATTTATACTAGCAGAGTGCAGTCATGTGCGTTGCCAGGCCATCAGATGATATCTGCATGTCTTATCTTTGCGTCGTAGACGCAGCATCCAAACATTTGTCACCACGGAGGTGCTTCGGGTGGCCAAGGAGATTGTCGCTCACTCAGCGTTTTGTTGGGGCAGAGTTGCCAAAAAGTTTTTGCGTGCTGATCCGAAAGATCGCAGTCGAAGATTTCATAGGGTGCGCGACCAGCGCTCCCTATGGGAGTAGCCCCCGAGTGTCTGTTCGAGTCGTAGACTCGAGCTGAGACTTTATTCAGGTGTTTTTTCTAGTAGTAAGTCCGTAGGACACAAAAAATTTCGGATGCTTAAATCCGTCCTCCCTATGGGAGTAGCCCCCGAGTCCGTAGTGGAGTCGTAGACTCGACGTAGGACTCAAAGAAATAATTTGTCTTTATTCGTCTTTCGGGTGCGCGGCCAGCGCTCCTGATAGGAGTAGCCCCCGAGTATTTAGTTGAATCGAAGATTTGAGTGAGTACTCTTAGCTGTGGAGCCGAAGAATTGTAGTTGGTGCTAGTATAGCTTTTGATGACATCAGTGCTGACGATCGATGACCTCAAGCGTCTGCTACGCCAGAGATGACTTGACTGGACGAACGTGGGTCCCACTTGCTGACTTTGAATTGATCGGTCACGCGCGGCGTGGAGATAATTACGACGTCTCCTCGATTTCCGCGCGTAGTGGACGGCGTGGTAACGACGGTTCGTTGTGATGCTGACACGTGTACGGTCAGATCTGTCGTTGGCGTTAGGTCTTCTGGATGGATGGCTGCCGTGCGTCGTCTTCGTTGTTATAATCATTGGGGAAAGCCGTGTTTGTTTTCACCGCATCAGTTCTTGTTTTCATTGCCTCCTTGTGCTCTAGCGATTCTTGCTGCGCGCTGGGATTTCCTTCCACATTTCCGTCGTCGTTTCTGCGTTTTCACCGCTGGCGCCGCCGTAGCGCAATGGGGAAACCGAAAAAATCCTCGTCTGTCATTGGTACTAGCGCCGCCGGAGGAAAGAAGAACACCACCGCTACCCGCGTCACCGACGGTGGCTGGCGGCGATCAGAGACGCGGGAGAGCGATCTCCGCAAGCTTCGCGAGCGGGGTCTGATCCCACAAGATAGGGAGGCCGTCAGGCTCCCCGGCAACGAGGTAATCCCCCGTCCCCCATCTGGGTACCGGTTATGTTTCTCGCCTTCGTTATTTGTGGGTTTTCTTTTCCGGTCCACAACTTCCTCCGTGGACTTCTCTTCTTCTATGGGATTCAGCTTCATCATCTGTCTCCCAATTCTCTTCTCCACATTTCTTGTTTTATCACTTTTTGCGAGTGCTGGCTTGGCATTGAGCCGCACTTTGCCCTCTTCCGGAAGCTCTATTCCGTGAAGAGGCAGTCTGGTTCAGATGGTGTGTATCCCATTGGGGGTTGCATCATCTCCCTTAGTCCCAATCTTCTCTTCTTTTCTTTTTCTATGTCCGAATCTGTCCAGTACTGGCGGAGGCGATGGTTTTATATCCGCGACTCTGTAGTGCCCGAGCAAGATTTTGGTCTTGTTCCCTTTGACCCCTCCCAAATGATTGAGCCAAAAAGGTCTTGGAAAAACCAAATCTTGGACGGCGAGGTGGCGGAGATAGAGGCCCTTTACCGTCGGGTGGAGGATCTCCAGCTGATTCCGGAGAAGGAGGTGAACGGCGTGGACATCATCTGGACTTTTCTTGAGCGTCGGGTGCAGCCTCTCCAAGCGAGGGCGCACCCGATGTTTCTTTATTCTGGGCGCCGTGATCCGACGAGGGTTTCGGCTGAGAAAATCTCCGAGGGGGATCTTGACAGGGCCCTTCGCGCGCTGCTGAAGTTCAAGGCCGGAGAAGAAATCCCGGGGAAGTCGCTAACTCCTCCATTTTCTTCGACGTTGGCCGTACCGCAGGTGTAGATTTGTGCACGTAGTGTTTTTTGTCGGTTGTGCATTTATTTCCTTTGTTTGCTAACAAAGTTCCTTCTAATTTTGCAGAGCTTCAAAGTGCCGGCATGGTACCACCATTGCCCGAAAAGTATCCGAATGCCCCGGACAATGAAGTGGTTGAGTCCGTGTCCGAGCTGCCGTCGGCGCGATCTCTGACGGAGGATGCTGACGAGTCGAGTGAGGACCATACGCACAAACGATCATGGAGCTCCAGCGAGTCTTCGGATGCTTCGACTCCTCCGACTCCCAGAAACCCTCTGGGCCTTGAGCGTCATAGTGACGGTCATGGAGGCTCTTCCTCTCCCATTCCTGCCATTCCTGTGCGGGCTGTAGCGCCGCACCCGCCAGCGAAGCGTAAGAAGGAAGAGAAAAAGGAGGAGAAGAAGAGAAGAAAGAGGAAAAGAGATCCCGAAGGACTCTTCCTGTCTTTGACCTGAGCTCGTTGGGCTCGTAAGTTTCTTGTTATATTGCTGTTCCCCTTGTTTTTCTTGATTTTGCACTTGTGCTAATTCCTTTGTATGCAGGCATTCTTCCCGCGACTCCTCTAGTGATGGTGCGCAGGAAATGATGGGGGAGTCGAAAATTGCGTCTCCTCCTCAGACGGTGGCGACTTCGGGTGGCGCAGCTCCAGATCCTCCGTTGCAGGAGGTGCAGGTGGTTGCGCCTCAGAATTTCGCAGGCGGGCCTTCGGAGTCGCCATCGGAGCATGTAAGTTTTTCTGCTTCATGTCACGGGGGGAGCCCCCGAGTGTCTTCGTGTGTGGATTTTGTTTTTACTCCTTTGTGTTGGGCGTAGCCCCCAAGTCCTTTTCTTACTGCTATTTCCTTTTTCTGCAGCCTTTTGTGCAGGAGGCCAAGCGGCTGGTGCAGGAGCGCTTGGCGCTAGAGGCGAACCTTCGGCAGCTTCAAGGTACCTATCTGCCTTTTAGTGCCTCTCTTATTTATCCTGGACCTGTTCTTTGACACTTGCTTGTCTTGAATGCAGAGGAGCATAACACCTCTCTCCGTGAGGTCGATGCTCTCAAGAAGAGCCTTGGTCAATCGGAGCAGAAGGCTGAGGCCGCCGTTGGTGCGAAGGAACGCCTTGAGCTAGAGCTGACTAAGGCAGCCGAAGCGAAAGAGCGTCTGCAGCAGGAGGCCGCGGATCGTGAGGAGCAGCTGGCCACTGTTGCGGCTGCTCGTGAAAGAGAGGTAGCAGTGAAGCTCATGGCTGCTGCCAAGGCTCTTTCGGGTGAGTGCTAGATTTGTGCTTGTTATTTCATGCCTCGTGTATTCTTCTTTGCTGCTTTTCTTCATGTCTTCCTTCTTATTTTTTATGTCTCAGATGCCGCAGGCATCGAGTTTGACCGCGGTGCTCTAGAGCACGGGAGTGCTCTAGATGATGCTATTGTGGCGGTCGAAGACCGCTGCAGCACCGTCGTCAGCTCCCTTGCCAAGGCGAAGGAGGTCCTTGGCCGTTTCTACAAGGATCTTGTTCCTAAGGGCGTGGCCCTCGATGATGTGGATGCTCTGGCGGAGGCTCTGTCAGCCGAAGCGCCTGCGGCGTACAAGCGCAAGCAGAAGGGCATCGGCGCTTCCGTCGGGCTGGCGATGGCCTTGGCGGCTGGAGCGGAGCTGGATCTGCCCCAGATCACCTCTCGGATGCCGACGAATGCGGATGGATCCGAGGTAGCCTTTGCTGCCTACTCTGCGCGCTGCAAGCGATATGGGCCCAAGCTCATTGATTTGCTGTCTGAGTATGCACTGCGGCAGCAGGGCGGGGCCAAAGCTAGGCAGTCCGGCTCCGAGGCGACTCAGGGTGCCGCATCTTAGGCGTTGTAGACGTAGGGTAGTTTGTAGTCTGCTTTTGTTGTAAATATCTTGAAGAACACCATCCTTGTGCCACGTAGTGGCCTTATATGTTAATGAATTCTTCTGAGTTGTGCTCTATCACTGTCTGAATGTCTGTGTTCCTTTCTTTTTCTGCTGCTATAGGTTCCTTCGGGTGCTGACCCTATTGACACCCCGTCCGCAATGCCGCTGCGACCATCTTTGGATGATTCCTCACAACTCACTTTTCTTCGGGATCGTGTGCGTAGTCTGGAGAGGGAGTTGCTTGGGTTACGCGGTCATGCCGACGTTTGGAAGTCCAAGGCGGATCGTGGTGCAGCCAGAGAGGAGTACTTGATGGCGGAGCTGGTTCGGCTGTCCGAGCAGCTGCAATGTAAGTTGTTCTTTGGTTCGAGCTGTAGCTCAGTTCTTTGGATGGGCCTGCTGGCCTTACTCTTATTTTGTGCGTTTATCACAGGTGCGAATCTTGCTCCGAGGGAAGAAAAGGAGCGTGTTGCTGTTCGGGTCAACTGCTTGACTCAACAGGACATGGAGGCTGGCGGCTTCTTCTGGATGGATCGGGATCGCGCCATGGCTCTGGCGATGGTGCAGGATCGTGTTCACCAAGTTTCGCGGGTGCTCCGCCAAGTGTAGACATTGCTTTCCCCGGTGTTGCACGTCATGTTTCCTTTGGATGTCGTGCCGACGAGCCTTGCAGGTCTTCTGTCGAAGTTTCGGAACGTGAGCAATGTCAAGGAGTTGGTGCGGCAACAGCTCGTAGCAGGAGTGAAGGCTGCTTTGTCTCTTGTGAGGCTGCACCGGCCCGACGTAGATTTGGCTGCTGTGGCTGTTGGGCCGCCTCTTCGGCCTGATGGTGGTGAGTGGGACATGCGCCCACATTACGCGGCTGTAAGGCAGTATGCCGAATAGGTCGTAGATTTGTTTGAGCAGCGTGCTCGGGTTATTCTTCAGAATAGGTAGTACCTGAAAAAGAGATAGATGTGAAATTTGTATATTTCGGCTGGGCGTGTTGTGCCCTTTGTTGTAAAGGTTTGTTTGTTGTGAGCATGCAGTGCTTTGATTGAGTACGTGTCCTTTTCGTTTGCCTAACGTTGTCAGCTACTCAGGTGTACACGTTTGATCCTCAGTCAATGAAATCGTGAGGTGGGGGGAGCCCCCGAGTGCGTATGTAGCATGTAGTAAAGTTGCAAAATAGCGAACTGAAGTTTTGGGGCAAGACACTTAGCTTTGTTTATATCGTAATGGAGGAGGTACATTGTTCGGCTGAATAGCCTTGGCTGAAAGCCTTATTGAAAGTAAAGGGGTAGGTAGCTAGGGATAGAATCGTCGCAGGTGCGCGATGTTCCATGGGTTGGAGTATGCGACTCCAGACTCCACGTGCTTGAGGCGATAGGCGCCACCTGGGATGACTTCGGTGATGATGTAGGGTCCTTCCCATGGTGACTCGAATTTATTAGGTCGCTTTTGCTTGAGTCGCAAGACGAGGTCTCCTTCGACGAAGGACCTTGGGCGCAGCCGGCGGCTGTGGTAGTTGCGGAGACTCTGCTGGTACACCGCTGATCGAGCTGCTGCTATATCACGTGCTTCGTCGAGTGTGTCGACAGCGTCTTCGAGTGCAATCGTGGATTCCGCTTCGCTGTAAGCGACGACCCGTGGGGCCTGGTGGCGTACTTCGGCTGGTAGCACGGCCTCGGCTCCGTGTACCATGAAGAACGGTGTGTAGCCGGTGGAGCTGTTTGGCGTAGTCCGTAAGCTCCACAGGACGGATGGTAGCTCTTTCGTCCAGGCTCCAGCTTTTTGTTCGAGTGAACTCATGAGGCGCTTCTTGATGCCAGCGCCAATTAGGCCGTTGGCCTTTTCCACTTGCCCGTTCGTTTGCGGGTGTGCCACTGAGGCGTACGTGATGTTGATCCCAAGGCCTTCGCAGAAGTCCTGGAATTCCTCGGAGATGAAGTTTGATCCGTTGTCGGTGATGATGCTGTGTGGTACGCCGAACCTGTAGACAATGGACTCGAAGAACTTGACGGCAGTTTTGCCTTTCTGGTTGGTGACCGGCATGGCCTCGATCCACTTGGTGAATTTGTCGACTGCAACCAGGAGGAAGACATGTCCCCCTTTCGAGGATTTTGGTAGTTTGCCGATCATGTCGAGGCCCCATTGAGCAAAAGGCCGGGCTATGGGTATGGGTCTGAGCTCGGACCCAGGTGCGTGCGGTTTGTCGGCGAACCGTTGGCATCCGTTGCATCTTCCGACGATGTCCTTTGCGTCGCTCATGGCCGTTGGCCAGTAGAATCCTGCTCGTAGAGCTTTGGCAAAGGGCCGGGTGCCATGGCAGAGAGCGCAGCTCGTCGCGCGCTGGACTCAGAGGCTGCTTGCTTGCGTTTGTCGAGCGTCTCCTGCATCTTGACTTGCTTGTTGTGCTCCTCGATGAGGAGGTAGTGGTATGCCATCAGTAGCTCACGTGAGGCGTCTGCAGGTAGGACTATGTCGCCTGCTATGGCACGGCGTGCCTTGACCCATCCTTCTTTGCTAAGTTGGATGACGTGGCCATTGTTTTCCCCGTCGGGTGGGGGGACTGGCTTCTTCTGTTCCCGCCGTTTTCGCCGTTTCTGTCCTACGGGTTGGGGTTCGTGTTGGGCGGCGGGTTAGGCGTTTGCTGCTCCTGGATGACCGCGGCGCATTGGTAGCGCTTGTAGATCGGTCCGCTGCTGCCGCAGCTTTCGGATCCGGAACCGTAGGTCCCCTCATCCGAAGGTGGATCGCACAGATCGGAGTTGCAACTGTTGCTGTCGTAGAACTCATCTGTCAATGGTGATGTGCACAGCACGGGGTGTGGAGCCCACGAGGCGGGCTTGATTGATGGCACGGGCACCCACTCAGGAAGGCGGAGTGTGCCAGTTTGTCCCACCTGGAAGCAGAAGCTCCCGAACAAAATTTCGAGTCCGTCGCCTACGGGCTCGAAATCCTTCATGGTGGCCGGCGAGTGTGCGGTGAAGTCGAAAGAGCCGAAGAGGAGGTGATTCTCCGTCGCCACGGAGTTGTAGATCGGTCGGGTCGGGACCGTCACGATCGCACAATCAGCAGCCCCGATTCCCACAGACGGCGCCAATTGACGAGGTTTCGACTCGTCAATGCCCATTGTTATGGACTTGGGTTTTGGAGAAGATGGGGATGCTGGAGATCGTGGAACGGTTAATAGACAAGCAACCAGGGGACACGAGATTTACCCAGGTTCAGCCCTCGGAGGGAAAATCCTACTCCTGCTTGTCTGCTCTTGATTACGGCGGAACCGAAGGTTACAGGGTGCGCAGATTCGATCTGGCGTGAAGGTGCGTGTGCGGAAGTATGAGTCGAGAGATCTAGGACGTGCCCTCCTGGACTTTATATAGACTTAGGCAGGTCCCGGGCATAGTCCTAGTCGGTTACAAGTTCTAGGGTTTTACCCCTTTGAATTTCCTATCTCTGCTAGTCTTGCTCTCCAAGGATCTGAAGGCGTCATGGGCCTTGGCCACCCGGAAATCTTCATGGGCCAGCGTATATCTGCTGTGGGCCTTCCTTGGGCTGGACCAGGTATGCTAAAGTCACGTACCCGTAGGGTATAACCATGTCAGCTGGTTTTGAAATAAGAGTATCGAACCACATTGAGCTACTGGTTGAGATCTTAATGCCCCTCATTACTATTCACCAAAAAGTGCTTGGGAGTTGTCTTTGATTTCAAGCAAGGGGGTATTTGAAAATGTTTGTGTGTGGACATAGAAATATTGATCTAATGCACGTAGCAAAGAGAGAGAGAGAGAGAGAGAGAGGTTCGCGATGTAAATAGTATGAAACTACAATATGGCTAAAATGTTCTCAGGAAGTGTAGGATCCACCACTAGCAATTGCATTATTCATGATTAGGATAAATATGTGTATTTGTTTATGTGCATGTATGGGAGAAGGTCCAAATTAAGTGATCACAGAACAACCATCTGATATATCACTCCTCATAACCATGATCGTGATCATAGGCCACCCACCTTGATCCTCAGCAATTAAGGGTAAACCCCATGGTCATGGAAATAGCTTTGCGAGTCCCGCCTTATCCTCCTTGGCCACATGAATGATGGTATAATGTGACATGTCACTTAACACCTTCGGCACCACCACATGTCCACCGGTAGTTCCCTCTCCTATCCCGAAGGCAAATGTTATGTGGTCAACATTCACATAACATCGAGAGAGTGAACTACTACATACTCACAAACAAGGTTATATATCATCATTATTTCAATTCATAATAATGCTGGGGTTTCTTCGTCTCCCAAGAACAAGGAAAACTACTCACACATGGTGGTAATTAACATCATCATAATAGTATGGATGGAACAAGGAAAACTACTCACACGTGCTCGAGTGGTACTTGGAGTCGCGGCTTCAGGCCGTGGAGGATGCTTTGATTGGCCCGTTCCGCCTGGCCGTTGGATTCCGGGTGGGCGACTGACGCGAGGTCGAGCCGGATGTGGTGTTCTTCGCAGAATTCGGCCATGGCTCCTTTGGCAAAGTTGGTGCCGTTGTCTGTGATGATGTTGTTTGGAACCCGTAGCGATATATGAGCTCGCGTAGGAATTTAGTGGCGGTCTTCCCATCACATTTCCGGAATGGCTTGGCCTCCACCCACTTTGTGAATTTGTCGACCACGACCAGGAGGTGGGTGTAGCCGGAGGGGGCCTTTTTGAAGGGGCCTACCATATCCATGCCCCACACGGCGAATGGACAGGTGATGGGGATTGTCTTCAGCGCCGAGCTCGGCACGTGCGTCTGGTTGGCGTACTTCTGGCACCCGGCGCACCGCTAGACGATGTCGACAGCATCGGCGTGTGCGGTGGGCCAGTAGAAGCCATGCCGCATGGCCTTAGCGACCAGGGAGCGGGCACCGGCGTGGTGGCCACAGTCGCCGGAGTGGATGTCGTGGAGGATCTTGCGTCCTTCGGCTGGTTGGACGCAGCGTTGGAATACGCCGGTGACGCTTCGCTTGTGGAGCTCGCCGTCGATGATGGTGAAGGATTTGCATCGGCGTGTGATCATCCTGGCGTTCGTCTCCTCTGCCGGCAAGGTGCCGGCCTCCAGGTAAGCGACGTAGGGCTTGGTCCAGTCGTCTGGCTCGGTAACGAGTGCGACCAGGGCTGCCTCCGGCTGTAACGGGACTCCGATGTCGATCTCTCTCGGGGGAGACTGATGGCTTGATGATCGTGTCGAGGAAGACGTCGTCGGGTAGTGCGAGTCGAGCCGACCCAATGCGAGAGAGTGCGTCGGCCTCCTCGTTCTTCCGCCTGTCAATCCACTCGACGGAGTAGCCTGCGAAGTGTCCGCCCAGCTTGTCCACTGCCTGGCGATATGCCGCCATGGTGGGGGAGACAGCGTCGCAGGTTCCAGCGACTTGCCCAGCGACGAGGTCGGAGTCGCCGTAGCAGCGTAGGCGGTTGACGTTCATCTCCCTGGCAGCTCGCATGCCGTGGAGTAAGGCCTCGTACTCGGCCATGTTGTTGGTGCAGGGGGTGAAGTCGAGGCATAGGACGTAGCGGAGCTTGTCGCCCTTCGGTGAAGTTAGCACGATCCCTGCTCCTACGCCGTCTGTGTTCTTGGAACCATCGAAGTGCAGGCTCCAGTAATGGAGGTATGGCAGCTTTTCTAGCTGCTGGGCCTCTTCCCAGTCGGCGATGAAGTCCGCTAGAGCCTGCGACTTGATCGCCTTCCGTGGCTCGTATTTGATGTTGTGAACGCCGATCTCGACGGTCCACTTGGCGACTCGCCCAGTCGCCTCACGGTTGCGGATGATGTCCTGCAACGGTGCTGAGGAGACGACCGTGATCGGGTGCTCCTGGAAGTAGTGCGGCAGGCGCCGCTGTGCTCTGAAGACCGCGTATACCAGTTTCTGGTACTGCGGGTATCGCTGGCGTGACTCGGTGAGGACCTCGCTGATGTAGTACACCGGTCGCTGCACTGGGCGCTCCTTTCCTTCCTCCGGCCGTTCGACGACCATGACGGCGCTGACGACGCGCTCGGAGGCCGCGACGTAGACCAGCATGGGTTCTTTGTCGGCGGGGGCGACGAGTAGTGGTGCGGAGAGTAGCACCTTCTTGAGGTCGCGGAGCGCGTCGTCCGCCTCCTTGTCCCACTAGAAGGTGGGGTTCTTGCGCATCAGGCGGTATAGGGGCATCGCCTTTTCGCCCAGGCGGGGGATGAAGCGACTGAGAGCCGCTACTCGCCCAGCCAGCTTCTGGACGTCGCGCAGGCACTCGGGTTTGCCGAGTCGGGTGATCGTGTCGATCTTAGTGGGGTTCGCCTCAATCCCTCGCTTGGAGACGACGTACCCCAGCAGTTGTCCTGCTGGTACGCCGAAGGTGCATTTGCCTGGGTTAAGCTTTATCTTGTATTTTCGCAAGTTCGCGAACGTTTCTGCCAGGTCGGCGAGTAGGTCGCCCTGGCGAGCGGACTTTACGACCACGTCGTCGATATAGACGTGGATGTTGCGGCCAATTTGGCTCGCAAGGCATTCCTGCATGCATCGCTGGTAGGTCGCCCCGGCATTCTTGAGGCCGAAGGTCATGGTGGTGTAACAGAAAGCTCCGGATGGCGTGATGAACGCCGTCTTCTCCTCGTCCTCGACAGCCATTTTGATATGGTTGTAACCAGAGTAGGCGTCGAGGAAACATAGCGACTCCGAGCCCGCGGTGGAGTCGATTATTTGGTCGATCCGCGGGAGGACGAACTGCTCCTTCGGGCAGGCGCTGTTCAAATTTGTGTAGTCGATACACATCCTCCAGGTCCCGTTCTTTTTCTCGACCAGGACTGGGTTTGCCAGCCACTTGGAGTACTTGATTGGCCGGATGAAGCCTGCAGCTAGTAGACGCTGCACCTCCTCGGCGATGGCTCGGCGGCGCTCTTCATTGAAGGGCCGCAACGACTGTTTGACGGGTCGCACTTTGGGGTCGGCGTTTAGCTTGTGCTCAGCGAGTTCCCTAGGGACACCAGGCATGTCAGAGGGCTTCCATGCAAAGATGTCCCTGTTCTCACAGAGGAACTCGATGAGCGCGCCTTCCTAGGCTGGGCTCATGCCCGTCCCGATCATCACCGTCTGGCTGGAGTCGCCTAGGACCAGCTCGACGGTGCGAGTGTGCGTTGTTGCCTCGAAGGTTGAGGTGTTTGCGCCCTCCGAGTTGGGATTCTTGAGTATGGTGGGGTCGTCGTTGTTGACCCCGCTCGCGTACTTGGCGAGCTTGTCGGCGTGGTTGGTTTCTGCCGCGATGACGGCGTCGGCGAGTTCTGCACCTTTGGCCTCGCACTCGGCGGCCATGTCTGGGTCGCTGTTGATGGTGATGACGCCGCACGGCCCAGGGAGCTTCATCGCGTTGTACGCGTAATGTGGCGCTGCCATGAACTTGGCGAACGCCTGGCGCCCCAGGACGCAGTGGTAGGGGCTGTCGAAGGGCACCAGCTCGAAGACGATCCGCTCGGTGCGGAAGTTTGCTGGTGTGCCGAAGGTGACTGGCAGCGTGACCTTGCCGATCGGGTACGCCTTCCGACCGGGGACGATGCCGTGGAACGTGGTGTGGGTTGTCTCGATCATCGACTGCGGAAGCCGCAGCCGCCTGAAGGTGTCTAGGTACAGGATGTTGATGGAGCTTCCACCGTCCATCAATGTCTTGGGGAGCCAGTAGTCGCCGACCTTAGGCTTGACCACCAGGGCGACTCGGCTTGGGTACTCGATGCGTGGCGAGTGGTCCTGGCGGCTCCAGGTGATGGGCTGCTCCGACCAGTTGAGGAACTGGGGAACGTCCACCTGAGCCACCGCGTTGACGGCGACGGCGCGGGTGATGACCTTCTTCTCGCGCTTCATGTTAAAGCCTGTGAAGGTATGGAGTGAGCCGGCCACCTTGCCGAATTTTCCACCGTTTGGCGGGTCGTTGTCGGGGTCCTCCGTGCTCGCCGTGCCTTCTCGATCTCCCTGAGGGTGTGGCAGTCGGCGGTTGTGTGCGTTGCGGGCTTCCCTTCCCTGCTGTGAAACGCACAAGGTTGGTTAAGGAGGGCCGCTGGGTCGAACCTTGGCTTGGCCTTGTAATTGCCGCCGTCGCGGCGTTGTCCTCCGTCGCGGCGGAATCTTTTGGGCTCGCATTGTGCATGCCCAGCGTTGGCGACGAAGTCGACTCGCCCGTCACTGCGGCGTTTGCCGGTGAGGCGAGTGTTGCTATAGCGTAGGTCGGACCGTCGTCCGCTGTCGTTGCTGCTCGTGCGGCGTTGACCTCCCGACTCGTCGTCGGTTTCCTGGTTTGGATCTTCCTCCACGTACCGTTTGGCGATCTCGAGGAGGTCCGGTATGTTGTCGAGTGTACGAGAGTGTCGCTTGAGCTTGGCGACCAGAGGCTCGTAGCGGCACGAGGTCTTGAAGCAATGGATCGCGGTGTCCGGGTGGATGCCGACCACGTTGTACCAGAGTTCTTGCCATCGCTGCACCCAGTTGCGGGTCGACTCGCGAGGTCCCTGGACGCATCGTTCCAGGTCCTCGATGGTGGTGGCGCGGGTGTAGGAGCACTCGAAGTGCCTGACGAAGGCGTCGCGCATCTCCTCCCAGGAGTCGATACTATCCTGGGGGAGGGTGTTGATCCATTGCCTGCACGTCCCTTCCATCATCAGGGGGAGGTAACGGGCAGCTAGCAGATCGGTGTGGCCTGCGATCCCCATCGCCATGAGGTATGTATCGAGCCAGACGGCGGGGTCATACGAGGGGTCGTACTTTTCTATCTCCTTCGGCGCCTTGAAGTTCGGCGGGTACTTCTCGCCTCGGATCATCGGTCCGAAGCACTTGGGGCCGAGTCGACTTAGCGACCCCATTGGCTCGCCGTCGCGGCGATTGGTTAGGGTGTGTCGCAGGTCGTCGGACTGGCGTGCGCGCCAGCTTTGGTTGTTGATGATGTGGGTGCGGGCGTCGATGGGTTGACCGTTGGCGGCGACGAAGTTGGTCGCTGGCCTGGGGTCGTTGGTGGAGAGTGCCGCGTTCGCGGGTCGGTGTTGGAGATGCAGTGGCTCTGGTGGCGGGCAGTTGAGGGTGTTTGCCGCCATTGGGCGGCCGCTCGAGGCCGCTCTGCTTCCCGAAGAACGCGAGTACACTCGACCCTGCGAGTCGGCGCCTCCGTTTTGCTGCTCGACGGCCTTCGTGAGCAGGGCCCTGACGTACTGGATCTGTAGGGCGCCGTCGCCGGTGGCCGTGATGTTGTCGGCTGCTGCTCGTCCCGCCACGAGGTTGTCCATCGGAGTGGAGAACAGTGGGAGGCCGTTTGCGTCTCGCTCCCGTGAGGAGACTACTATCCACGACTGGTCCCTGGGGGGTGTGCGGTTGGGTGGAGGTGGGGCGCCCATCGCCGTCGACCCTGGCGGGGGCCGGGCGCTTCCTCCTAGTGGCGCGTTCTCGCAGATCGCGCGCTCGGCCACGCGGGCCGGGTCATTTTCGTCGTCGAAGTTCAGGGCGCGCCCCTGGACGGTGGGGTTCAGGCGTGACCTGATTCGCTGCTGGTGGTAGCGCGACAGCTCCTGCACCGTCACCTGCTCGAGGCGAAATTTTTCGCGCTCGGCTTGCTCCTTGCGCACTGCCTCCGCCAGCTTTAGGCGGAGTTCTTCGACCTCCGTTGCCGTGGCATTAGGAGGGATCGGGGTGGAGAAAGGATCCTCTGGCGGATCGGTGCCGGTCGCCATGTAGGTCGCGGCGTGACGACCGGTCCCGTCGTGGAGGTCGGCGGAATTTTCCGACCCGGAGTCGAAGTCGAAGATCCCAAGGATGGAGGGGTCCTCAAAGTATCCCATGTTGGAGACCTGGGTGATGGAGCCCGCGGGTGAAGCCGCGGTGATGGATCCGACGAGTGACGCCGGGGTCGCCGAGTCGGCGTCGTTGTTGAGGGCCGCGTCTTCTGCGGCCGCTGAGTTTTCGGCCACGTTGTTGTGGGCCGAGTTGTATTCCGAGGCGAGGCGATGGATCGTGCGGATCTGGCTCTCAGAGAGCTGATCGCGTGGCGGCGACTCGCGGATGCGAGCCGAGTCCTCCGAGACGATGACGTCGGTGAGGCCGACGAAGAGGCTGATCGTGCCGATCGGCAGGATCACGTTGTGCGTGACGGGTCGCGTCGCCGGGACGTAGCTGCTCGGCAAGATTTGGAGCATCTCGCCGATCGCTATCATGCGGCCGGTGGCGACCGTCTCGTTGATGGGCAGATTGGATCTCGCCGCAGAACACCGGCCAGACCGGCCAGGCCCCACGGTGGGCGCCACTATCGTGGGAATGGTCACGGCAGATGCTGCAATCGGCAGCGAGTAGTAGAACGAGGGGCAAGGGCGGCCAGCCATCTGCGGTGCGAGATGAGGGCGGAGACACAGGGTTTTACCCAGGTTCGCCCCCCCGGAGGGTAAAGACCTACTCCTGCTAGATTGTATTATGAAGGTGGTACAATGGGCGAGCTCGGCGGCTAGGCAGCGAGTCGCTTGGGTGTATGATGGAAGGTACCTCTACACGCCCTGCAGGGAGGTTTATATAGGCTCACCTCCCCTAGGGTTTACATATCTCAACCGATTCAGTTAAGGCTTCGGTACTCGTTTGACATATTCCGACTGGGCCTATCTACTCGCCTGGGCCTTCAGCTTCCAGTCGCTTGGATCCACACCGGGCCTTGATCCAGTCGCCGTCTTGCAGGCCCACTCGCCAGTTCCTGGGCCAGTCGGAAACGTCCTGCTGGGTATACCCCGGTAGGCACATCCCCATCAAGATGAATACTTGTGCAAATCCACAATAGGGTTTGGAAAATACAACAAGATGGATGTAAACGAGATGCAGAGGATGGTGGAGTTACAATGGGTGATGATGAGGATGTTATAAACGCGACAAGAAGATAACGAAGAACGAAAACGAAATCACAACATAGGGACACATCATTTAACATGGATAACCTCTCCAACAAAGAGAGAGAAAACCACGGGAGCCAGCCAGCGAAACTTTACTACATGGGGAGTGTTTACACAACGCCAGAAATTTCACGGATGCAACTTATCCTAGCCGACGGCTTACAAGAGGTATATATAACAGTGGAAACCTAGGTCTTCAACGATCTGTACCATGTCCTTGTTGAGCATGGTATGAGCTAACTTCAAACTCCGCTACATTCGTCCCAAGCATTCAGCAATGGGCCTCGCTCCGCCCGTCAAAAGTTAGCCTCCTTGATGAATCTGGATCATACTTCAACAGAGGATGATGCGCAGGCTTCCAAGGATCTTCGTAGACTTAGAATCGAAGCCCTTTTGCAAGTTCACCCTGCAGATTCCTTCTGGAGGTGAGGTTTCTGCAAACTTCGGTGTCTCTCGTTGTCGGATTTCACATCTGTTTGCACGGGGTAAAAGTATTTGACGAGGTTGAGCCGCAGGCACTTGTTACCAACCCCTCTTATTATTGTCTAGATTAAAAACTCTCCATCATATTAGTGAACTAGAAAATTTGGCGCGGCAACATGCCGCGCCCGTGGCGTTAACTCAGTTTGTGTATGCGGCTAAAATGATAGCTGATGGGCACGATATAGGAAAATTAGTAGTTATAGATATATTGACGCCGGTCTTGCCCAGACAGCATTGGTATATAGACTACATTGCTTTACGTAAGAGGGGAGTTTCTGATTCTATTATGTCTTATTTTTCTTCACTGCATGAAACTGTCTTTTCATTCAAATGCCAGGGATAACTCAATTTTGACATTATGAAGTAACACGCTAATAGAAGTGATGAAGCAATATATAGCGAGAAGTGGAATTTTCACTAACAATCATATCTGAACTCCAGCATTGCCTAGACTAACGAAGGCGCGGCACAGTGGACGCGAAGGAGCCTACAACATCAACCCCGCTAGGACTGACTCAACACACAATATGGAACATATGGGCACATCAAAGAGGAGCACATCCCTATGCTAGCCTAGTCTCTGGATCTTCCATTGGCATTAATGCACCAGATCAACATTGTAAGAAATCTGAAATGTTTTAGAGTAGTATAACAATATCATTTAGGAGTGAAAATTCTGAACACTAATTAGCAAAATGAGGAACATGTTTTGCCACCAGCCCTATACCAAGCCATGCCTTAATATCCATCTCTCTGCCTTACCTCATTGAAAGCGAGAAAACTGTCATCGCTGAAAGTTCAGAACTATGATGGCTTACCAAATTGAGAAAACATGAAAGTAGTTTCTCATGTTTCTAGTGTCCATGGCAATAAGGTACAGCAACGGGATCAAACCGTCAATCATTATAAATATAAATCGTTTCTCTAAGCCAGTAAAGTGGATACTAATTTCTATATGACAGTGACACAATTAAGCACATTTTGGGAGTCTGCATGTTGTGCTATCTGTTTATTTGTGTTCTCTTTGATCGTGAGACTAAGACATTAGCAGCACCTAATCTACAGCTGAGATAACAGGTCCTAGGTATATGCTCATTGAAGACCGCTGGTACATAGAAAAATGACAGTAACACTCGATCAATCATGAAGTACTCAACTGAGATAACAGGTCCTAGGTATATGCTCATTGAAGACCGCTGGTACATAGAAAAATGACAGTAACACTCGGTCAATCGTGAAGTACTCACCTTCTCTTGCGGTGGCATTCAAATTTTCCCAACATTTCATTTGTCATCCACGATTGGGCGGCCACATTGCCCAGAACTCAACAGCAGGAAACACTGGCCTGATGGAGCATTGACAGTCTCATCTGGGCTATCTCGCTGATGACATAGTTGTAAACCCTGAGCTGAAAACAACACCATCAACTCCTTGTTAATTAACTTGTTATGGATAAAAATCCTTCTATACTGCAAAGGAAAACTATCAGATCCAATGGTAAATATGCAGTCGGTAGTAGAACTCACTTTCTTTTACTATATTAGCCAACATAAATGTTCCTAAAACTTTTTTTTCATTCGGCATTCTATTTGTTGTCTCGGCTAAATGAAAGTTCTCTTTTGCTTTTCAAAAAGACATTCAAATTGTAGCAGCCAACAGCTACAACATAGATAGACATGATTATTTTCTTCACTGGCTCAAATTTAACGTAAAAGATCAGAAGAAAATCATATGTTGGTCTATGAAAAAGAATTATCATATATAAGAGTTGAGAATATACCTTTATGACGGAAAGTGGAGTGCATACGATTGAAAAAATCTCATCTCAGAACAAATGACCACCAAAGTCCGCAAGAATTGCAGACATAATCAAAAGAGGAATTAGAATCAACGATATAACTGACAGTGGACGCGATAGTTTAATCTATACCTGTTGCCATGCACAAACATAATAAAAATAAATTGCCCTGCAATATAATTATTGAAGAGCACATACACAATCTAACTTGATTTTTCTATAGAGGATGAATTGGTGTCGGCATTTCTCTCGCCAATCCAGTACAAAACGTGTAGGGGCTAATTCCTACAAAAACACGGTACTTTGTGAGGACATTTGCAAGTCGTAGAAGAAAAAACTATAACAACCAAGGGACAGATCAATGGCCTGACTGAAGGGACATATATGGGTGAGCTACGTGGAAGAAATTAGAATATCGCACGAGAGCTCACAAAAGGTAGTTACTGTAGATATGCGGTACTGTAGCTGTCTACAGTAGCTAAAGTGATTTGGCATGTCTAACAGATCGCTAACCCTGCCGGCTTTCATATATGTATTCCTACAAAAACACGGTACTTTGTGAGGACATTTGCAAATCGTAGAAGAAAAAACTATAACAACCAAGGGACAGATCAATGGCCTGACTGAAGGGACATATATGGGTGAGCTACGTGAAAGAAATTAGAATATCGCACGAGAGCTCACAAAAGGTAGTTACTGTAGATATGCGGTACTGTAGCTGTCTACGGTAGCTAAAGTGATTTGGCATGCCTAACAGATCGCTAACCCTGCCGGCTTTCATATATGTAGTTATTGGATGGATAAGTATTTGAGCGTGGATTGGATATTTATAAAATCCCCTCTCATCCCAACATGTTAGGCTAAAAATAAGAGAGAAGTAAACAAGATTTAATGGAGCGGCAAGCAGAGAAGAGGGGAGGGGGGCTATCAGGTTTGCCGGCTAGAGGCATTGGGACTTGGAATAGATGTGATCTTGGCACTGTCTTCTTGCGAAGAGCTTACATGTGTAAATATGGCATCCACCAATCTTAATACAATATTAATACTTTTTTTTAAGTTTGCCAAGGAAAAGTGTATGTACGAGATTAAACGGCTCTGGTTTGTATCACTTGATCTTTCCCGCAAAAAAAAGAAGCAGCAGCTCAGGGACAGAAATGTGCAATCTTCCATGGAGCTCAAATCTGGTGGGCCACCTAATCCAGAGAAAGGCAAAGCTGATGTACTAGCAGTAGGATGAGACGCTGGGTGAACTTTCAGGTCTCTTTAGCAGCAGTAAAAGACATTTGCCTTGAGGTACCATTATAACCTCGCACACTTTGTCCCAGCAGTACGTATGTAAGAGCTTTGTCCATTGGCACTGGTAGTACGATACACGATCCAAAGGTGCCTCCGATCGATTCATTCTGAACAAAAGTTAGCTCTGCAACCATCTTTATTTGCTTCAAAAGACTCATATTTCAAATTCTTTCTTTCCCATCGAGATTCGCATGCGCATACATTGATCTCTGGAACAGTCTCGCCGGGTGTTTTTTTTTCATTCACAGAACTAATCATTAGTCATTACGTACATAAAATCAGTGCAAGGCTGCATCTAAATCTACATCCAGCGAGCTGAACTTAATTATGATGGTAATAAGCCATGAGCACACACAATCGGACCACTGTAGGCTTAGCCAGATGTCCTTATGATGGTTATCGTGCCCTTCCCGGCGGTGTGCAGCCTGGTGAAACCGGCGACCGCCTTGCCCGACGGGGCTGGCCGGTTGTCTCCGCCGGCCAACGCGCGCGGGGCGCATGCGAACTTTCCGACGGGGTGCCGGACGGGCCTCGTCGGGCGCGACAGGATCCGCTCGTTGATGTCAGCCAGCGTTGCCTCGCCGTCCACTCCGTCGCCGCCGGGCTTCACCACCGCAAACGGGCGCACCACCGAAGGTCCGGCGCCGGAGGACGTGGCATTCCTGCTCCTCTTGGAGCTCCATTCGTCCGTGGCTGTGGGACGCATGCATCACACGTACGCAATAGTACTGCTTAGTGGTATCAAGATTCTTTGTTTCTTACAACATGGACAGTGAGAAAATGTCTAACCTTCTTGTGTCGCCGAGCGTTTGGACGAACAGTTGGTCTGGCGTCGGGCGCCGCCGTCGTCACCGGCCTGCGGGGCCACGGTGCAGTGTGATGAGGACGAGCTGGGGGCAGGCTGTGGCCCTGCCACGGGTTCATCTCGCGACGTGGGGCCTACCGGCAAAGCGGAGCACAGAGCAAGCAGATCATCGTCATCTGCGAAAGCAGAACCCATCAATCTGTTGTTTAACCAAGTAAGCCCAGTCTCTGTTTAGTTTCGAGATTAGATTACTGGGACCTGCGGATCTGGGTGCTACCATCTGAACATGCGAGTCCAAAGTTTTTCTTTAACTGTACTTAGGAAGCGATGCCTGCCTGCCTGCCTAACAAGTCAGACGGCGCATGCATGATGCACGGATGATGGGTTAGGACAGGAGCGTGCTGCTAATCTTGAGCGGGTTTCACAAGCACCGTAGGTACTACTCAATACTAGTATAATCATTAAAGTTTGTCCTAGATGTTTGGAATCGTACCACTAGGATCATATAGTAAATGAAACACTAAGGACTAACAAACCGCTATTTGGAAATATGATGAAGAGTGTAAACCAAGATACAGTCAGTTAGAGCAAAGTAATCAAGCACCATTCGAATTCTTACCTAGAAAAGGACTAGCAGCAGCAGCAGCAGCACTCTTCTCTTCGAGAATGCAGCTGGAATTCAAGCCTGCCAACTGCTCCTCCTCCTCCGCGTCCCAGAAATTCTGAAGAGGCAACAAGAGTCCAGTCAGAAAAGATAAACAAACACCCAATTAAGTTCAGTAAAGCACTACCAATGTTGATGCATCACTCACTCGGAGCAGTTCGTCCAACTGATCCTCGGGCATCGCCGTGGTATCATTATCCTGCTCAGGCGCCTCGGAAGAACCCGGCGACTCCATGCCTGCAACAAGGAAATTCAACGACCGTGTGCAAGGAAAACCATCGCCATGGAAGAAGATCGAACTGCATGCGAGAGAGAGGAAAAAAAAATGGAAGACATCTACGTACACTTGGGGAAGAAAAGCTCAAGCTCGTGCTGGAAGGTACGATGATCATCACCAGCGGCGGCGGCGACGCCCACCACGCCTAGACCGAAGTACCTGAGCAGCGGATCCCATTGGAGCTGCAGGAAGCAACTGTCTCTGTTGCTCATGTCCGAGCTGCCGCTGCTGCAGGCCATGGTGTCCAAAGGCCACCACCAGGCATGCTGCCTCCCCTGCAGCTCGCTTTCTCGGGCTGTTTCCATGGGGTGTACGTAGGGGGAGCAGTGGACTTGTGGGGAAGAGAAAGATATACTACTGAAAGGTAGTAGTTGCTCGAGAGTGTAGCTTGAGAGGTGTGCCGTCCGACGCGTGCTTAAATAGGGAGGGCTTTTGGGGGGCCTAAAGGCAAAAAGGGCGTGTGTGCACACTGCAGGCTGCAGTCCGGCATGTCAAGCAGGCAGCCACAGTTTTGTCAGGGAAAGCGTGGAAATTTTGCAAAGCTGAAAGAGGGCAACGAGCCAAGGCGAGCATGCGAAGAATTGGAGACTCGGAGTGGTTGCCACAGCTCTTTCTCGTGTTTCGCGGTTCCTTGCCTCATTTCTTTATGTGGATCTCACCATGCCTCGTCTTCCCATCTTGACTTTTTGTTTTGTTTTCTAGTGCTACTATTCAAGATACAAGTGTTTACTATTCATTCCCAAACTTATAAAACTGTGAAAGCACACGAACGACTAGGATTAGTCAATACCCCCTTCGTGCATTCCATATTGAAGGGGTATCAGTCAATCATGGTCATGCTATAATTATATTCTTTGCCCTACGACTAATTGAATTCCATCCATTGAAATTTTGCATCATTTTTTTAATTTGGTAATAGATGCACGCAGCCATTTTTATTAAAAAGCATCCTCAAATATTGTTACATCTGATGGGGCATAAAGTCCATACAAAAACCATCCACTAGAAAAGCAAAAACAACATGCTATTTTTATGCATCATGTAGACGGTAACTGGACAATCACCAGCTTTGAAAATATCACATGGAACATTTCCATATGGTTGTACCCATAATCTATGTGTTCCCCCTCCTCCGCTGGATGCGGAAAGGAGATCGGATAGCTCTCTATCTGGGTACTCTGCAACAACAAAAATGCACTTGGTACTACTTTAGACATGCCCATCGTTGTATTGCTAACTAATTATGTCAATTTAGACCATTACACCAACATTCATTGGTCTAACTCGACTTTGAAAATCAAATTGAACAAGATGTGAGTTATATGACACAAAAAGTATGTAGTTAGATTCACGTGCGAAAAATGCTCACAAACATATATTTTCGTAACATATAATTTATATTTTTGATTAATTTGATGATCAAAGTTGGGCTCAAAATATAAGGGATAATTGTACACCTATAGAAAGAGAGTTACTACCTTTTAGAAGATTATATATGCAACAAGGGTCCTTTTGGATCGCAGGATTGTGAAATGCAAGAAAAGGAAAAAATAAGATCCAATAGGTGCGCCAATGTAAAACAAAGGATTTTAAACCTAGGAATAGCCATTTGGATGGACAACAAGAAAAACATCGGAAAAGCGTGTCAATCCTACCTAATAGCCTCAAATAGGTATTCGATTCACTTGAGTTCGGCTTGAGGTGTAGAGTAAAATCCAGAAGAGTAAGGAGTGTGTGTCAAATTTCTCGTGGAATTGAGACAACATAGGAATCTAATCTATGGGAGTTTAAGTGGCACCATCCCTTCGATCCAAAGACAGTCTATTGGGGATAAAATATCCTAGGGACAGATGTCCACAAAATTCCTACGGAGTACTACAAAACTACTACTCCGTGGCTAGGATTGGAGTACAATCCAGAGAGGGCCCAAGTGGGGGCTCCGTGCAAGGTGCAACTGCACATGCACTCTGAAAAACAGTGCACACCTCTTCCTGAATTAGTTCTGCCCAAGTGTAGCCTAGGTAGATTGACAAATGCTTAATGTCCTAGTGCAAGTGTGTAACAAGTTACACTGTTCACACTGTTTTTCTTCTCAGTGGGAGACCAAATTATTGCAACCATGCTACGCCATCACGTGCCGAGGGAGACAAATCGGAAGGAAAGGGCCTCCACGAACAACACATTGTCCGAGCTTTGACGGCATCAGATTAGAGAGGGCTAGAGGCTAACCATTACTACCAATCACGGCGCAAAAGCCATGTCCACCGCACCTGAAAACCCACTGTTCCAGTACGTGTTTCTCCATCTCATTTGAGGATCTGGTCAAATACTGATCAAAAATCGGTGCATGGTAGGTCAAAAATCATCATTTGTCCGGCTGGGCATAGCGACATAGCTAGAGCGTGGCTCATGACAGATTTGTCCTCTTCGTATAGTAGGCTATAATTCTGCAAGCCTTTCTCGTGGAGATGCATGTATAATTGCATAGCACATCCGACACGCACACACGAGCATACTCGATCGCATGCATCCATGCATGTTGACTTGACTCTAGTATTATCGTGCTTGTACTTGCCGACTCTAGATATATGGAGTATGCAATGGCGTTGCATACGGAAAATGACTAACGCATCCACTCAAGAGCACATATACTATATAATGCATGGCACGTTTCTGTTTAATCACGCGAGTATTATCAACGTGAGTGTACTGTATAATGGTCCCACGGGACTTTGAACTATGCTCACCAACAGGCCCGTTGATGAGGGTGATCGAAGTGAGCGATCGACCAGGGCCCCCAGAAAATTAGGACCCTCAAATCACGATTAGTTAGCAGGAGGTCACGTACATGTGTCCATATGACCAGGTTAATCAGAGAAAAAAGGCATGCAGCTGCATGTTCCTCCAGAAAGTCGCGGCCCCACCACGCGCAAGTCACGCAACAGGACTTGGTATTCTACTTCCACTCGTGAGAAGCCGAGATCTGATGCGATTGGGCGACACCTTAACAACCGACATAGGGCTTGGTCTTTATGGCTCCATCGGCATAGGGCCTCACTGAGACGAGCCCCGCTAGAACAACACTAGCGCTCATTCTATAAAGCGCTCTTCTCGGCAAGACCCCACACTGGGGTCGCGTTGGCAGCTGACTTCTGGCCGCCTAGGGCCAGGGTCACAGATGATGAGAATGTGGAGCTCACTCTCCCATTCCTACCAGAGGAGGTAGAGCGGGCGGTGAAGGCCTTGAAGGCCAACTCCACCCCGGGCCCTAATGGCCTGCCAGTAGCTTTCTTCCAGACCTTCTGGAGGAAACTCCAACCGGTCATCATGCCGATGTTCCAGGAGTTCTACATTGGGACCCTTGTGATGGGACGGCTGAATCTTAGCATGATAACCTTGATCCCGAAAGTGATAGGGGCCTCGAACATTCGCCAATTCAGGCCCATTACGGTTCTCAATGTCATCCAACGGATCTTCGCGGAAGTCTGCGCATCTCGCCTTGCCCCGGTCATGGAGCGCCTAACCCCCTAGTATCAATTTTCCTTCCTCAAAGGAAGATTCATACATGATGGGATCCTCGCCCTCCATGAGGTTATCCACGAGATCAAGTCCGGGAAGTTGAAAGGCATCTTATTGAAGGTAGACTTCCAGAAGGCCTACGACCATCTAGACTGGCGATTTCTTCGGCAGGTCCTCGATAGATGAGGATTTGACGATCGCCTGATCACCTGGATTATGCAGTTCGTCATGACCGAGAGCACTGCGATTAACATCAATGGAGAGATTGGGCCCTACTTCCACCACTCATGCGGTGTTAGACAGGGGGACCCCCTGTCCCCCCTTCTCTTCAACGCTGCGGTGGATGCCCTCGCGAAAATGCTTGAAAAAGCCAAGGCAGCTGGCCACATCTCTGGAGTGGTCGGCCACCTCATTCCGGGGGCTCACCCAGCTCCAGTACGCAGACGACACGATGATCATGATTGAAGGTTCAACTCTAGATATTACGAACCTCAAGTTCCTCCTCCTCCTATGCTTTCAGGAGATGTCGGGTCTATGGATTAACTTCGACAAGAGCGAGGTTATCGCGGTGGGGTTCTCTCAAGACGAGCAATAGAGGATAGCTGACAACTTCAATTGTTGGCTTTCCTCCTTCCCCATCACTTATCTGGGGATGCCGGTCCATGACATCGGGATCTTTATCAGGGACCTAGAGCCGCTTATGGACATGGTGCGCTCAAGGTCCGAACCTTGGTGTGGTAGATTCACATCTAAAGGTAGCAAGACCGTCTTGATTGATTCCTGCCTGTCCAGCCTTCCCATGTATATGATGGGACTGTACCTCCTTCCTAAGGGGGTACATGGGGCATTTGACAAGGAGCTCTCCCGGTTCTTCTGAAAAGACCCCTTGGGGCGCCAGAAGTACCATATGATCAAATGGGCAGACATTTGCACCTCCAAGGAATTTGTGGGCATAGGTATCCTCGCGTCCTGCCAGTTCAATAAGGCCATGATGCTACGATGGGTGTGGTGGATTCTACGGGATGATGGGGGCCTTTGGCTCAAGTTCATTAAGGCCAAGTACCTGCGGGGTCGGCCCCTTTTGGACTGCGACTAGAGGGATGGCTCCCAGTTCTGGCACTCCATCCAGGATATTAAGAACGAGATCCGGCTTGGGTCCACTGTCTCTATTGGGAACGGGGAGGGAACCATGTTTTGGTTGGACTCCTGGCTCCGGGAGCGCCCCCTACGGGAGGTGTACCCGAGACTATTCGCCATTTGTTCCGAGCCATCGCTTCGGGTATCCGCCATGGCCCTAGAAGGGACTTGGAACATCTCGTTTCGTCGTACCTTTGGCCCGGAGGAAACTGAAGCGTGGAGGGAACATAGGGCAGAGCTCCCGGATACCCTGGAGGACGAATCCGATAGTGTGATGTGGAGACTTACCCCGTCAGGGGCCTTCTCGGTTAGCTCGGCCCTATCGGGCCCTGTTCGGCCGTGCAACCCTCCCATGGACAAAACCCCTCTAGAAAGCTCCTCTCCCGCTAAAGACTAAAACTTTGTGTGGAAGCTGCTTCGTGACAGGATCCCCTTGGGGGTGGAGGTGTCCAAGAGACATGGGCCGGGGGACGGGCTATGTCCATTGTGTGGGTGATGCCTACACACTTCTATTCTTGTAGACAGTTGTTGGGCCTCCAAGTGCAGAGGTTTGTAGAACATCAGCAAGTTCCCCTTTAGTGGATTACCCAAGGTTTATCGAACTCAGGGAGGAAGTGGTCAAAGGTATCCCTCTCAAGCAACCTTGCAATCAAGATACAAGAAGTCTCTTGTGTCCCAACACACCCAACACACTTGTCAGGTGTATAGGTGCACTAGTTCGGCGAAGAGATAGTGAAATACAAACGGTAACGGTGCCAGAAAAGAGCTTCTGACTTGTTGTTGACGTGGGAGAAACTAAAGGTAAACTGAAATAAAGATGGAAACAAGCAAACATGCAATAGATCTAGATGCAAATGGTGTTCCAATGCTTATAAACAAGGCCTAGGGATCATACTTTCACTAGTGAACACTCCCTCATATAAATATATTCTCTTCATGATACTACCCTGAACTAATCTCTGGTTGGACACTCTAATCCATGGTAGGGCTATAACAGCACACCTCAAAGTCCACCTTCCTCAATCTAGATAACCCCACACTGTCACCTTGAGAGCTAGATGGTTCCAACAAACACCACAATTTCATAGAGACATCCAACTCCAAATATAACTCATAACAAAAAAATATATATAATCTATCTTAAGTGCCACACATGGCATGCACGCTGTCACTTTCACACACATGGGGAAAAGCATAGATCTATTAAAGCAATTGAGTATTTATGCAACCTCTAGCCTAAGTGCCACCACGGTATGCACGCTGTCACTTTCACACACGTGGGGAGAGAAGAGATTGGTTTAAGCACTTGAGTAACAGAGTAGATCTACTTGATTACAAAGCTCATGACCACAACATGATCACGCATAGAGAGAGATGAACACATAGCTATCGGCAGAGCCCTTAGCCTCGAGGAAGAACTACTCCCTCCTCATCATGGGAATCAGCAACGGTGATGGAGATGGTGGTGGAGATCGAAGGAGATGGCTCTGGGGGCACTTCCCCGTCCCGACAGGGTGCCGGAACAGAGACTTTCTATCCCCCGAATCTCCCCTTCGGTGGCGGCGGTGCTGCGAGACTTTTCGTGGCTTTCTGGTCGATTCTTTAGGGTTTCTGAGTCGGGGGCTTCTTATAGGCGAAGGAGGCAAGGTCGTTGGAGGGCCAGGGGGCCCACACCCCCTGTGGGCGCCACCAGGGCTGGCCCGCGCCCACCTAGGGTGTGGCCACTGATACGTCGGAAATGTATCTATAATTTTTTATGCTCCATGCTTGTTTAGTATCTACTTTTCTTTGCTTTGTCTACACTTTGAGGTGTTTTTATATATTTTCTGGAACTAACCTATTAACGAGTTGCCACAGTGTCGGTTGCCTATTTTCTTTTGTTTTTTTTGGTTCCAGAAAGGCAGAAAATCAATATTCTCGGAATTGGACGGGACAAAAGCCAAAGTCAATATTTTATCGTGGGCGACATGAAGTCCAGAGGGGAGACGAAGAGGCAAACCAGGGCCGCCACACCCCCCTAGGCGCGGGTGGGCCTACCCCGCGCCTGGGTAGGGTGTAAGCCCCCTGGCCGCCTCCCAGCCACGCATCTTCGCCTATAAGAAGCCCCCGATGCAGAAACCCTAGGAACCCGATCAAAACTCCACGAAACCTTATGTAGCCGCTGCCATCGTCATCCCTAGATCGGGGGATCTGAAGTTCTTCCCGGCACCCTGTCGGAGGGGAGATCATCTCGGAGGCCTTCTCTCCGGTATGATGCGTGAGTAGTTCCACCTTGGACTATGGGTCCATGTAGTAGCTAGATGGTTGTATCTCCTCCTTGTGCTTTCATGTATAGATCTTGTGAGCTCCGTTCATGATCAAGATCTAATATATTTGTAATCATGCATGTTGTGTTTGTGGGGATTCGATGGATATTGAGATTACTATGTCAGATTGATTAATGGTTTTGTCTATTTGATACTATCATGTCTATGTTGTTTGTGATTTTGCATGCTCTCCGTTGTTAGTAGCTATCTTGGCCAAGTAGTTGCTAGTGACTCCAAGAGGGGGTATTTATGCTCGATAGTGGGTTCATGCCTCTAGTTTCCAAGGGAAGTGACAGAAATCTCTTCGGTTGTAGATGTGTTGTTTCCACTAGGGAGAAAACAACGGTCTCTTGTTCATAGAACAAGTGGATTATTTACCTTACACACTTTGTTTAAAGCAGTTGTCTGTTGCTTGCAAGTTAATACTGGAGGGGGTTCAAATGATAACCTGAAGGTGGACTTCTAGTCATAGATGCAGTTGGATGGCGGTCTATGTATATTGTTGTATTTGCCCAATCAAATATCATAGGATCTTTTTGTCTGGTATTGCATTGTTATGCATTGCTCAGTTCCTGCCAATTGTCCTAATGTAATTTGTTTACCCTTCATGCCATGTTGTTTATCTAAGGAGAGCACCTCTAGTGAACTATGGACCCCGGTCCAATATTTACCATTGATACATCTTCCTCTGTTACATGTTTACTTGCTGCAAACCATTACCATCCACACCATACGTTTAATCCTTTGTTACAGCAACCGGTGAGATTGACAACCTCACTGTTAGTTGGGGCAAAGTCTTGAGTTTGTGTTGTGCAGGTCTCCGTGTTGCTTGCAACACCTGTGTGACGTTTCCTTCCTCCTACTGGTTCGATAACCTTGGTTTATTACTGAGGGAAGACTTGTTGCTATGCCGCTTCACACCTTGCTCTTGGGGTTCCCAACAGCCTCCACATCAACTTAGCCATCAACAAGTTTTCTGGCGCCATTGTCGGAGGCTAAGGACGTCTTCACAAGGGGAGTCCTCCACTTCCTTTCTCTTTACTTTTTTTTAGTTTGCTTAGTTTCTTTTGCTTAGTTTGGTTTGCTTTCTTTATTCAAAAACACAAAAAAACTAGTTCCTGCTCTAGCTGCTGCTGCTGTTTTTGGCTTGCCCACCTTTGCCAAAATGAACTCCGCTGAGAACACCAAGTTGTGTGACTTCAATAGCACAAACAAAAATGATTTCCTTAGCACTCCTATGGCTCCACCTTCTCCTGATGCTACCTTTTATGAAATTAAGCCTGCTTTGTTGAATCTTATGATGAGAGAGCAATTTTCTGGTGCTAGTTCTGATGATGCTGCTGCCCATCTCAATAACTTTGTTGAACTTTGTGAGATGGAAAAGTATAAGGATGGGGAAGGAGATATAATTAAGCTTAAGCTGTTTCCTTTCTCCTTGAGAGTAAAAGCTAAAGAATGGTTGATATCCTTGCCTAGAAATAGTATTGATTCTTGGACTAAGTGCAAAGATGCTTTTATTGGAAAGTACTATCCTCCTGCTAAGATTATATCTATGAGAAGTGACATTATGAAATTTAAACAACTTGATAATGAACATGTTGCTCAAGCTTGGGAAAGAATGAAGTCTTTCGTTAAGAATTGTCCCACTCATGGACTCACTTCTTGGATGATTACCCAGACTTTTTATACAGGTTTGAACTTCTCTTCAAGAAACCTGTTGGATTCAGCTACTGGAGGAACCTTTATGGGCCTCACTTTGGGTGCTGCAACAAAGCTCCTTGACAATATGATGGTTAATTACTCTGAATGGTATACTGAGAGAGCTCCACATGGTAAGAAGGTAAATTCTGTTGAAGAAACCTCCTCTTTGAGTGATAAGATTGATGTTATTATGGCTATGCTTGTTAATGGGAAAGCTCCTCTAGATCCTAATAGTGTTCCCTTGGCCTCTTTGGTTGCTCAAGAAGAGCAAGTTGATGTGAACTTCATTAGAAACAACAATTTCAACAAAAATGCCTATAGGAAAAAATTTGGTGGTAAATACAATTATAGGCCTTATCCTCCTAATAATGGCAATACCTATGGAAACTCCTACAAAAATGATATAAGTGCCCCCTCTGAACATGAATTCATGCTCAAAGACTTTATTAGTAAACAATCTACTTTCAACAAGACTATAGAGGAAAAGCTTTTGAATGTTGAGAAAAATATATCCTCTTTGTCTGAAGCACAATCCTCCTTGATTAATAAAATGGCTGCTAAACCTGAAACCATGGAAAGTACCTTTGCTGCCACTCATGCCGTACAAGTTACTATTGATGAAAATGTTAGACTATTAGCCCAACTTCATGCTAAGTGGGAAAGGGAAGCTAAAATTGATAGAAACAATAGTGTGTGCACCATCATTAGTGATGCTAAGTTTGATTTTGATAGTGTGTGGATACCACTAAACCACAAGAAGTCCCTATTCCTCCTCCTATAGTGCCTAAGCCTATTGAGTCTACTACTAGTGATGCTAAGTTTGATTTTGATATAGATGGTTGCAATATTTCTGAAGTGATTATGTTCCTGCAAAAGCTTGCTAGAAGTCCTAATGATGGTGATATGCATGTTGCTTTCACTAAACATATTGCAGATGCTCTTATAAAAATTAAGGAAGAGAAGCTAAAACACAAAGCTTCTATTCCTAGGGAAGTAGAAGATAGTTGGGAACCCATTATTAATATACAAGTGAATGACTTTGATCTCAAAGCTTCATATGATCTTGGTTCTAGTGTCTCTATTATGCCTAGGAAGATTTATGAAATGCTTGATTTACCACCTTTTGAAGATTGCTATTTGGATGTCCCACTCAATGATAATAATAAAAATAAACTCATGGGGATTATTAATGATGTTCTCATTAATGTCCTTGTAGATTTCTATGTTTTGGATGTTGAAAACAATGCTTCTTGTCCTATTACTTTGGGAAGACCTTTTCTTAGAACTATTGGTGCCATCATTGATATGAAAGAAGGCACCATTAAATATCATTTTCCATTCAAGAAAGGTATTGAACACTTCCCTATTATGAGAGAGAAGTTGCTTTTTTCTCCTCCTTTGAAAGCAAGGTTTGATGTTAATGCTTCTTCATTTGAAAATACTTGATTCTTCTTGCTTCTTGTGCCTAACTTAAAGGCGTTAAAGAAAAGTACTTGTTGGGAGATAACCCAAGAGTTTCCTTGAGTCTTGGAAGTAATTACTTCTGTAATGACCCCTCCTTATCCTTTTTGTTTGCTTTTTGTGCCAAGAATGACCTATAATGAGAGAGAAGTAAGATTTGGGGAGTTGCTGTCCGGAAACAGATTTCTATCCTCGACCATAAAAATTCGTGAGGAGTCTCTGTAACTCGGATTGAGCTGAACATTTGCGAATAAATCCCCCAGTATGTTAGCTAACTTGTGTTAGTTCAACACTTTTTGATTTGAGGAACAGAAGATTTTAGAAAAAATCGGTTTCTACCTGCTGGTCTGTTTTGACAGATTTTTGCCATTATTTGCATTTGCTTCTTATTGATTCCTTTTTGAGTTCTGTTTGAGGGAACTGAGATTTTTGAAGGATTTTCTACAGTAGCTTGTGTTTTTAGTGAAAAGTCTTGATGTTCCAAAGCTTTGCCTAAAGGTCTATTATCTTTTGAATACACTAATGTTGCTAATGAAGATTGTGTGAAGTTCTGTATGAAGGAAAAATTTCAGGTGTAGAGAAAGAATGATGTAATGAGATGAAGAATGGACAAAAGCTCAATCTTGGGGATGCCACACCGGTGTCACCCCAATAAATACCCAAAAGGTACAAGCGTCAAAGCTTGGGGATGCCCAAGGCATCCCCTTCTTCATCAATAAAAAGATCAGGTATGTCTAGACAATTCATTTTTATTGTTTCATGCATAGTTGTGTTGTTCTTGGAGCGTCTTAGTTTTTGTTTGGTTTGTTTAGTTGTTTAGTTTTCTTGAATAAAGTATTTTGGACCCCCGTTCTCGCTGTGTTGTTTCAAATAAGTTGCTTGGTGTTGGAAAGGAGTAGGAAGTTCCTGCTTGAAAGTGCAAGAGGAGCTTGCATTGACTGTGACTTAGACTTTAGCATGATATGCTAGGTGTTGTTTTGACCCTATGCTTAGTGATTATTGATGTAGCATGTCTTTATAACATCCCAAAAATATTGAACAATGCTTATCAAACTCTAATCACTAAAATTAGGGTTAACAAAAAAAACTTTGATTAAACAAAAACCAATTGAATGCATGTGTGTATGTGATGATTTGATGAATGCATGAATGGACTTGTGTGATTACCCTAAATAGCAAGGAATGGATTAAAGATGAAAATAACATCATCTAAAACATTTCCAAGCACAAACAAATTAATAGAAAATCAAAAACAAATCAAATAAGGCAAATGGTCATTTTTGCCAATCTTGCTCACTAGGTCACTTTGAGTGTTTCTAGTCCAAGATTTCAAACATAAACTTTTCCATTTTTTTCACCCCTTGCAATACCAAGTAAAAGTGAATCAAATCCCACCTTTAAAACTTACAAAAACATTTGACAAACTCATTCAAATCATAATTCAAAATTGAATCTTTAACATATGTGAAGATCACACATTTTCAAAACCCAACCAAACCAGTGCCCCTTGACCAATCCAACTAACCAGAGACTCCCTAGTATGTGCCTAGCAAACCCACCAAGTTTTAATACAAAATTCAAATTGGAATTTCTTTCGGCCATTTCATCAAACACATTGTGATCAGCAAACAACAAAACATCAAACACTATTTGCAGCAGTGAATTTGGCCAACCTTGTTCCCTCTCTGGTTGCAACAAGCTCTTAGTAGACCATCTAGCCCCTTTAACAATCCTTAGCACCACTGTGAGCAAGCCTAGCCATCAATGGTGACCATGCCGAGAGCAAACTTGCCACCCCCATGTCGCCAGCGAGCTAGAGGAAGCACTAGCCTCGCCAACCTTGTCTGGAGCACTGACCACCATCCACCACCACCCTCTGTCCTAGCCCCGAGCATTGCCATCCCCTGAACCACATGGCAAGCTCATGCCAAGCTTCTCAGCGTGCGAGCCGAGAGCGCGCCAGTGCGCCGCACGTGACACGAGCCCACAGACAGCGTGCCGCCCTTGCTGCTTGCTTACGTGATCGCCAGCACCCTAGCACCCCTCCAGACAACCCCGTTCGCCGCCGCACGGACCACGCACGCTATGCACCATTAAACTTGCCGTCGGACCTGCCCAGAGCGCCGCGACGTTCCAACCGTTCAGCACCGCCCCACGCCGCGTGACCATGCCGTTGAGCTTCGCCAGGGAGCATAGCACCGCCCCCTATCGTCGCCCATGCCATTAGCACTCTGTGCCGACGACACCGACGAGCTCCACCCATGCCATTCGGTCCCCTTCAGCCACTATAAAAGGAGGCCACCCCCGCTCGATTTGAGCACACCATCTCACTCCCCACCTCTCACTGATACCACCCACTCACTCCTGAAGCAAGGTGAGCACCAGGTGGTCATAATTTCACCGGAGTTCATCGCTGCAGAGGAGGCGAGGCGCCGTCGATTGGAGCCGCCCCAGGAGAAGCCACCAGTACCAGGAGGATCGCCGTCGTCGACTTCGTCGTTCGCCCCCATCTCTAACCATCGCCGGAGCCCCGGTGAGCCTCCCACGACCCCCACTGGCCGCACTAGGGTTCTGTATCGCCGGCGTTGCTCGACGTGGACGATGAACCGTAGCCGTTGGATTAGAGTTAGATTGTGCGGCCCTAATCACCCCGTATGCTTCGCCCCTCGTTGTCTCACTGATGAGTGGGGTCGCTCACTTAACCATCCCGCACGTGCGCTATGTGTAGTGGGCCGTCCCAGTTAAACATCATGCGCGATCCATTAATTCAAACTTAGGTTTATTCATTTAATTTCAAACTCAGTTCTGTACCTAGATTCAAAAATCAACCCATCTCGATTCACTAAACCAAAATGCATGAAACCGATTTTGTTAGAAAGGTACTGGAGTGCTTAATCCAAGCCTGTTGGATTCAAACCATTTAGATTTATAGACCACCCATGGTAAAAATAACAAGGCAGAAGCTTTTCTGCATTCAAACATTTTTCAAAATTCAACCATGAAAGCTTTTGAGTTGATTCCAACTCTCAAAAATCACATTTAACCCTACCTTTCAGAATATATAAAAATATATAGGGTTACTTGCAGAAATAATGATCAAGTAATAAAATAATGCCTCATAGGCATTTCTAGTCACTTTAATTAATTAAAATAAAAAGGTTAAACCTTATTAAATTGTGACAGCCCTTTAAATCACATTCCCAAGTACTGAAATGTGTGCTGATGACATGTGTTAACATGATCCCATGTTTGAGTTGGAGAATATTAAATCTTGAGTAGTTTTTCAATGAGTAGAAATTACTTTTCTAAAATAAAATAAATAAGATAAGTGCTTTAATCTTTGTGATAATAGTGATGATGCTAGATCATCTAGTGTGAACCTTCGTGTGATAAATAGAAATAGTTAAGTATTGTGTGGTGATTGTGTACCTCGTATTTATGTATAGACTCTAGTACCGACCAAGGATACGAGGAGGAAGGAGGATACTACGAGGACGAAGCCAAGGAGAACTTCAACCACTGCTCTGCACAAGGCAAGCCTAATACTACTAGTTGAATTAGCAAGCTACTATCTGAGCAAGCTAACACTTGCAACATAACAAGCTTATAGTACCATCTTAGCAAGCTAAACCATGCAAGTTCTACTTGCAAGCTTACACCACTTGATACCAAATCCAAGTTTTACTTACAAGCTTAATTCTTTTATTTCTTTATCAAAGCTTTCTATCAGAAGTTTACTTAGTGACTTGTAGATATTAGAAAGATATTTAAAGGTAGCATAAAGAGCATAAAACTTGACCTAGGTTAGATAATCTTGATGTCATCCTGAGGCATGAGATTGAACTTAACTAATTCCACTTGTTTATTACCCATCATTAGTATTTACCCCCACTTGTAGATGCTAGTGCTAAGCATAAAACTTGATCAACTTTAGATGGGAATACTTGGTGAAAATGGTTATGAAAACCTTAGAATGATGAGTCATTCTACTGAAATGTTTTGACATGTGTTCTCGAACATCATATGATTTTGATGAGGAAAATGTTAAGGCATGAGCCTTAGCCCTTTACAAAACTGATGGTTGTCTGGATGCGATGCCATTCCAATTTTACCGTACAACCACAATACCCGAAATTTGGGTAGGGATTGACTGGAAATTTATATACCTTAGTATGGGTTCCCTTGCGACCAAGGTCTGAGATGAGGCTACCTTGTGAACATTATCCACCTGTGCAGTACCCAAGATGACAGTTGGTCATGGTTGGGAGGCCAAACTCACAGGAGAGGTGCCTATACTATGGCATGTAATTGAAAGGTTAGGATTGATTATCCGTATACAGAGTATGGTGAATTCAGGATTTGTTCCTAACGGATGTATCGAATGTTGTGGTGAAAGTGTACAATCTCTGCAGAGTGTCAAACTATTCGAATAGCCGCGTCTGTAGTTATGGACATTTGGAGTGGCCATACTGTTCCATCGTCAGATGTTTTCAAAATGACTTATGAAATGATTTATGATTTGACTTGACCACAACAGAGTTGTGACATGAAATTCAAGTTCCCACTTAGGTGTTATAAAATATTCAATTAGTTTTCTTTGCTCTTGAACTAAGTAGAGGTAAATATGGCTTTTTGCAAAACAACCCTAGAGCCTAGTATATCCTACTCTAACCCACTTCACTTGTTAGTATTAGTTTGTGAGTACTCAAAGAGTACTCATGGCTTTGTCCCTGGCTATTCCCGTGGCCAGACTATGAGGAGGAATATCAGGAAGATGGACAACGGGAAGGTTACGACAACTAGGATCATCTCCCATCGTCAGCATTGCCTGTGACATTGAAGATGGATCTTCGCCTACGCTATCATTATTATTACATTATTCCGCTGCTTGATTGTATTAATAACTGGATCATGATATCCTTATTTGTGTAAGACCTTCTGTATGGTTTGTAATGGATGATGTACTGTGATATCCAATCTGTTATGTCTCGCAAAAATGGTAATCCTGGGATTGCGATGTATGGCATAACAGGCATCTGGGATTAAAAATCCGGGTGTTGACAAGTTGGTATCAGAGTCATCCTAACCATAGGAGACCCTAGTTTAGAATGGACATTTGAATCAAAAACTTAGTTTCAAAACCAAAGGAAGTGAGTATTTACAAAAACTTATTCTCATTCTTATCACTTGGATTCTTTCATGAAAATTCATGTTCCTAAAAAATTCTTACAAACTTACTTAAAATTTGACACATTTGATCACTCTACTAACTTACTCATCCGATATTATTATAGATGGACGTGAAGTACAACAAGTTTTATCAGTTGGGGAATGGAGGAGACCTCATCTTTGAGCGTGACTTGGACCAGCTGGCAGAGATGCTAGAGCGTCCGCACCCCGAGTTCTTTGGAGCTCAGCTCAATGATCAATAAGGAGAGGATTTGCAGTGGCTAGTTGTTGCAAGTCTCTGGGGAAAGATTGAACTCACCACTACAGATGGAATTCAGTTCACCTTGAGAGAGAACAATTGGCTCGATGGACTTGCCAGGGCCATGCAGGAAGCTCTTGCCCGTCTGTGTGGCAGAGTATCAATCTAATCAAGGGTACCCGTTTTGAGTTCTACCCAAGGCGTGATGTTATGGGACAGTCACTGGAGGCCCCATATCACCATGAGCTGAAGACTCAATTGGACCACCTTAGCTTCATGATGTATGACCATCAGAAGGAGTTGGACAATGCCCGCTCCTACGCCAACCACAAGTACGCCATTGCCGCCAAGAAGGATCAGACTATTGCCATGCAAGTGAAGGATCGCCAGTCTCGTCGCCGTCAGCTCGACAAGAAGGAGCGCATCATTGCCCGTCTTCGCCACCGGATCATGAGTTTGGAGGAGTCCATCCACGAGAGAGATATGCAGTTGGAGGAGAGGGAGAATGCAGGGGAAGACCTTCGTGGAGACCCCTACTCCTATCTCAGTGATGATGATGACTTTCTGGAGGATCAGGCCATGGAATTCTTCACCGATGAGGATGACTTCGCCTTCACCGATGATTAGGATGATGAGGACACTAACTCCGAGGAGTAGTAGCACTTCAGCACTAGCGTTAGTGAGTTGTATTGGGTCCCACTGTATCGTAGTTTCCCAGAATGGTTCTTAAAACCATCCGTTTTCCTTTGTTGTGGTGTGTATTTATATCGTGTGCTATGAATGAATGAATGAATGAATGAATGAAAAGCAAGTTGCTAGAAAAACCTGAGTCAAACTTTGAAAACTTTTCAAAACCCCAAACCCTGAACCTTAGAAATTTCCCTCTTTTCTCATGATCTATATCAATCTTCAGATGCCTCGCGGAGGAAGCACTTCAGCCCCGGACCCAATGTTGCAACTCTTGCAAATGTTGGTTTCCGACCGCGAAGCCGAAAGAGCTGAACGTCAAGCCAACTTAGCCACCCTTTAACAGATAGCTTAGATGGCCAACAACAATCAAGGCCATGGACATCAGGACAACCATGGATCTAAGCTCAAGAATTTCCAGAACACCAATCCACCCATTTTCACCAAGTATGAAGAGCCCCTAGATGTAGATGATTAGCTGCAAACCATGGAGAACAATCTGGAAGTTGCAGGAGTGGAAGCTAACGAGAAAGTTCTGTTCGCCACCCACTATCTGGCAGGAGATGCAAGAGCATGGTGGATCAGCGTTCGCGCCATGAATGGAGGTAAAATGATGACTTGGGAAGAGTTCAAAGTCAAGTTTAGAAGAACCCATGTGCCACCGGGTTTGATCAAGAGGATGAGAGATGAATTCAGGGAACTGAAGCAAGGAAGGATGACAGTAGTGGAGTACCTTGACAAATTTTTGTCATTGGCTAGGTATGCACCGAATGAGATAGATACGGAAGCCAAGAAGAAGGAGAGATTCCTGAATGGTTTGCACGATGAGATGCAGACAGTGTTAGTCAATATCCCCTTTGCTGATATTGAAGCCTTAGTGGACTCTGCCATTCAAATGGAAGGAAAGATAAACCAAGCTAATGAGAACCTCAAGCGTCGCATGATGCATCAACTAGGAACCCACCATACACCAAAGTATCGCCCCAACCCATCTGCAGGATTTTCCCCAAGAACCAACATACCCCTGATGAACCGTCCGACCTATCCCAACCGTGGAAACCCAAGGCCAAGAGGAAATCACAACAACCCCGGCAACCCTAGAAATTTCAACCGTGCACCACCAAAGTTCAACCACAACAATGTCGCCACCAACACCAACACTGCCCCAAGGACTGGAAGCAATGTTGTGCCTGTTGCAGCGAAGGACAAGTCGCAAGGGACTTGTTATGAATGTGGAACCAAAGGTCACTATTCCAATGAGTGCCCCAAGAAGATTGCCGCAGCCCCCAATGCAAATGCCCCAGCTTAGCACCAGCGTCGTGTTCATCCCAGAAGAAGGTTTTCCCCGGGGAATTCGCTCAACCGCAACGGCTGTCTCTTTCTCATGCATGCTGAATAAGTCCAAGAAGCGCCAGATGTCGTGCTGGATATGTTTTCTGTTAACTCAGTACTTGCAAGAGTGTTGTTTGATTCTGGATCATCGCACTCGTTTGTTACTGAAGAATTTGCATGCACTAGTAAGATTCAACAAACCAAATTGAAGCATGTTATGATAGTTCAAATACCTGGTTCAACCACCAAAGCTAGACAAATTTGCAAAGCCGTCCCTATCCGAATCCATGGCATAGTTTTTTATGCTAATCTAATAGTACTCGGAACTAAAGGTTTGGAAGTAGTACTAGGAATGGATTGGATGTCCAAACATAAATGATTAATTGACTATGCCAAGAAAGCCATAACAATGACTAGTACAGCCGGAATATCAGTCGAGCATGTATCTGAAACCTTGCCCCGTCAATTCAAGTGCAACAAGAGTATAGCCCAGCCAACCATTGACCAAGTCTGAATATTCTGTGAATACCCAGATGTATTTCCAGATGTTTTGCCAGGTATGCCCCCAGATCGGGATATTGAGTTTATCATTGAACTAATACCTGGAACCGGACCCATAGCCTAGAGACCATATAGTATGAACCCGTCGGAATTAGTGGAACTGAAGAAGCAACTGGATGTTATGCTGGAAATTGGATTGATTCAACCAAGTGTGTCGCCATGGAGATCACCTATTTTATTTGTGGATAAGAAAGATGGAGGTAACCGTTTGTGTACGGATTATCAGAAGTTGAATGATGTCACCATCAAGAACAAGTACCCATTACCAAAGATAGAAGATCTGTTTGACCAGTTGATTGGTGCCAAAGTGTTCCCTAAGATTGATCTTAGAACTGGCTATCATCAACTCAAGATTCACGCTGAGGATATTGCAAAGACTGCCATTAACACCAGATATGGATTATACGAGTATACTGTCATGTCTTTTGGATTAACCAATGCCCCCGCTTATTTCATGAACCTCATGAATAAGATTTTATGGACTTCCTGGATAAGTTTGTCGTTGTTTTTATCGATGACATTCTGATTTATTCCAAATCAGAAGAAGAACATGAGCAACACCTAAGGACCATTCTTGGAACCCTTAGAGAGCATTAATTGTATGCCAAGTTTAGCAAATGTGAATTCTGGTTACAGGAGGTAGGATTCCTCGGACACATTGTATCTGCCGGAGGAATTGCCGTTGACCTTGCAAAGGTGAAGGATGTTGAAGATTGGCAAGCCCCAACCACTCAAACCCAAGTTCGTGCATTTCTCGGATTAGCGGGATACTACCGCAGGTTCGTAGAAGGATTCTCGAGTATCGCTAGACCCATGACCCAATTGCTGAAGAAGGACAAGAAGTTTGAATGGACGGACAAATGTGAAGCAAGTTTTCAAGAACTCAAGAGAAGCTTGATTTCAGCCCCAATCTTGATCATGCCGGATATAACGAAGCCCTTTGATGTGTATTGTGACGCATCCAAGATCGGTCTCGGATGTGTGTTAATGCAAGAAGGCAAAGTTATATCTTATCTATCCCGACAGCTGAAGCAACATGAACAGAATTATCCAACCCATGACCTTGAACTAGCAGCCGTAGTTCTATCCCTAAAGACATGGAGGCATTATCTTATGGGAAACCATTGTGAGATCTATTCAGATCACAAGAGCCTGAAGTATATATTCACTCAGAAGGAGCTGAATATGAGGCAGAGAAGATGGATTGAGCTAATCAAGGATTATGATCTGGACATTCACTATCACCCCGGTAAAGCCAATGTGGTAGCAGATGCCCTTAGCAGATTGCCATGCCGCTTGAACTCCATGATTTTAAATAAGCAACCAAGTTTGCACAAAGAGATTTACGATTTCTGAATGGAATTAGTAAGTGAAGGATTTTTTGCTAGCATAGAACTTCAACCACTTTGATCAGTCAGATCAAGGAGGCGCAGAAAGGAAATGCTAGTATCAACGGAATCAAACGTCGTATCGGTACAGGCAAAGTACCCGGATTCACCAAGGATGAAGGAATGTTGTGGTACAAAGGACGTCTCTGTGTACCAGCAGACTCAGATTTGAAGAAGGATATTTTGAAGGAAGCTCATGATACTCTTTATTCTATCCACGTCGGAGGAACGAAGATGTATCAGGATTTGAAGGAACAATTTTGGTGGCATAAGATGAAGAGAGAAATCGGAAGCTATATCGCCAAGTGTGATATTTGTCAGAGAATCAAGGCGGGAATTCAGAGAACCGCAGGACTATTGCAACCATTGCAGATTCCGAAATGGAAATGGGATTCAGTTGGAATGGACTTTATCACCGGATTGCCTACTTCTAGTAGGGGAAATGACTCTATTTGGGTCATAGTTCATAGATTGTCCAAGGTAGCCCATTTCTTACCAGTCAAGACCACCTACAAAAGTTTGAAGCTAGCGGAGTTGTACATCGCTAGAATCGTCAGTTTGCACGGAGTCCCCAAGAACATCGTATCAGATCGAGGAACCCAGTTTACCTCGAGATTCTGGAAGAAAGTCCAAGAAGGATTAGGAACCCGACTGGATTTCAGCACAGCGTATCACCCTCAGACTGGTGGACAAACGGAGCGAGTAAATCAAATACTAGAAGATATGTTGAGAGCATGTGTGCTAGAGTATGGATCTAAATGGTAAGACTGTCTGTCGTTCGCAGAATTTTCTCACAACAACAGTTATCAAGCTAGTTTGCAAATGGCCCCATTTGAGTTCATGTATGGAAGGAAGTGTCGTACCCCTTTGAATTGGTCGGAAGTAGGAGAGAGTCAGATCTTCGGACCCGACATCCTACGAGAAGCAGAAGAGAAATTTCACAGGATTCGTGAGCACCTCAAGACCGCCCAGTCAAGGCAGAAGAGTTACACTGAGAAGAGACGTCGAGACCTCGCTTTCAATATCGGAGATTTTGTGTATCTCAAAGTGTCGCCTTTGAAGGGAATACAATGTTTCCAGCTCAAAGTAAAGTTAGCCCCCAGATATATCGGACCCTTCAAGATTCTGAATCATCGAGGATAAGTATCATATCAATTGGAACTGCCAAAGGAAATGTCAGCAGTGCACAATGTGTTTCATATATCGTTACTTCGCAAATGCCTTGAAGTTCCAAAGAAGACTGAAGTTTTCAAGAACATCGATCACCAGACCATAGAGATCAACGATGACCTGCCGTATCCAGAAGTACCCATCCGTATTTTGGAGGAAGCTTTAAGAACCACCAGAACCCGAAGCATCAAGTTTCTCAAGATTCAGTGGAGCAACCACACTGAAGAAGAAGCTACCTGGGAGCGAGAAGATCACATCAGGATGGAGTTTCCCAATCTCTTTAAATCCTAGGTAATCTTTTTTCTTCCTTTTAAAATCTTGGGACAAGATTTTGTTTAAGGAGGGAAGGTTTGTAACATCCCAAAAATATTGAACAATGCTTATCAAACTCTAATCACTAAAATTAGGGTTAACAAAAAAATTGATTAAACAAAAACCAAATGAATGCATGTGTGTATGTGATGATTTGATTAATGCATGAATGGACTTGTGTGATTAACCTAAGTATAAATGAATGGATTAAAGATGAAAATAACATCATCTGAAACATTTCCAAGAAGAAACAAATCAAGAGAAAATCAAAAACAAATCAAATAAGGCAAATGGTCATTTTTGCCAATCTTGCTCACTAGGTCACTTTGAGTGTTTCTAGTCCAAGATTTCAAATAGAAACTTTTCCATTTATTTTCACCCCTTGCAAGACCAAGTAAAAATGAATCAAAGCCCACCTTTCAAACTTACAGAAACATTTGACAAACTCATTCAAATCACAATTCAAAATTGAATCTTTAACATATGTGAAGATCACACATTTTCAAAACCCAACCAAACCCGTGCCCCTTGACCAATCCAACTAACCAGAGACTCCCTAGTATGTGCCTAGCAAACCCACCAAGTTTGAATCCAAAATTCAAATTTGAATTTCTTTCGGCCATTTCATCAAACACCTTATGATCAGCAAACAACAAAACATTAAACACTGTTTGCAGCAGTGAATTTGGCCGCTTGCATACCTGATCGCCAACACCCCAGCACCCCTCCAGACAACCCTGTTCGCCGCCGCGCGGACCACGCACGCTATGCTCCATTAAACTTGCCGTCGGACCCGCCCAGAGTGCCACGATGTTCCGACCGTTCAGCACCGCCCCACGCCGCGTGACCATGCCGTTGAGCTTTGCCAAGGAGCATAGCACCGCCCCTATCGTCGCCCATGCCATTAGCACGTTGTGCCGACGACACCGACGAGCTCCACCCGCACCATTCGGTCCCCTTCAGCCACTATAAAAGAGGCCACCCCCACTCAATTTGAGAACACCATCTCACTTCCCACCTCTCACTGATAGCACCCACTCACTCCCGGAGCAAGGAGAGCACCAGGTGGCCGGAATTTCACCGGAGTTCGCTGCTGCAGAGGAGGTGAGGCGCCGTCGATTGGAGCTGCCCCAGGAGAAGCCACCGATACCAGGAGGATCGCCGTCATCGACTTTGTTGTTCGCCCCCATCACCGACCATCGTCGGAGCCCCGGTGAGCCTCCCACGACCCCCATTGGACGCGCTAGGGTTCTGTCTTGCCGGTGTTGCCCGACGTGGACGATGAACCATACCCATTGGATTAGAGTTAGATCGTGCGACCCTAATCGCCCCGTACCGCTTTGCCCCTCGTTGTCTCACTGACGAGTGGGTTCGGTCACTTAACCATCCCGCTCGATTCACTTAACCAAAATCAACCCAACTCAATTCACTAAACCAAAAATCAACCTAGCTCGATTCACTGAACCAAAATGCATGAAACCAATTTTGTTAGAAAGGTACTGGAGTGCTTAATCCAAGCCCGTTGGATTCAAACTATTTAGATTTATAGATCACCCATGGTAAAAATAACAAGGCAGAAGCTTTTCTCCATTCAAACATTTTTCAAAATTCAACCATGAAAGCTTTTGAGTTCACTCCAACTCTCAAATATCACATTTAACCCTACCTTTTAGAATATATAAAAATATATAGGGTTACTTGCAGAAATAATGATTAAGTAATAAAAGAATGCCTCATAGATATTTCTAGTCACTTTAATTAATTAAAATAAAAAGGTTAAACCTTATTAAATTGTGACACCCCTTTAAATCACATTCCCAAGTACTAAAATGTGTGGTGATGACATGTGTCAACATGATCCCATGTTTGAGTTGGAGAATATTAAATCTTGAGTAGTTTTTCAATGAGTAGAAATTACTTTTCTAAAATAAAATAAATAAGATAAGTGTTTTAATCTTTGTGATAATAGTGATGATGCTAGATCATCTAGTGTGAACCTTTGTGTGATAAATAGAAATAGTTAAGTATTGTGTGGTGATTGTGTACCTCGTATTTATGTATAGACGCTAGTACCGACCAAGGATATGAGGAGGAAGGAGGATACTATGAGGAAGAAGCCGAGGAGAACTTCAACCACTGCTCTGCACAAGGCAAGCCTAATACTACTAGTTGAATTAGCAAGCTACTATCTGAGCAAGCTAACACTTGCAACATAGCAAGCTTATACTACCATCTTAGCAATCTAAACCATGCAAGTTCTACTTGCAAGCTTACACCACTTGATAACAAATCCCAGTTTTTCTTGCAAGCTTAATTATTTTATTTCTTTATCAAAACTTTCTATCAAAAGTTTACTTAGTTACTTGTAGACATTAGAAAGATATTTGAAGGTAGCATATAGAGCATAAAACTTGAACTAGGTTAGATAATCTTGATGTCATCCTGAGGTATGAGATTGAACTTAACTAATTCCCACTTGTTTATTACCCATCATTAGTATTTACCCCCAGTTGTAGATGCTAGTGCTAAGCATAAAACTTGATCAACTTTAGATGGGAATACTTGGTGAAAATGGTTATGAAAACCTTAGAATAATGAGTCATTCTACTGAAATGTTTTGACATGTGTTCTCGAACACCAGATGATTTTGATGAGGAAAATGTTAAGGCATGAGCCTTAGCCCTTTACAAAACTGATGGTTGTCTGGATGCGATACCATTCCAATTTTACCGTACAACCGCAATACCCAAATTTGGGTAGGGCTTGACTGGAAATTTATATACCTTAGTATGGGTTCCCTTGCGGACAAGGTTTGATCTGAGGCTACGTTGTGAAGATTGTCCACCTGTGTAGTACCCAAGATGATAGTTGGTCATGGTTGGGAGTCCAAACTCACAGGAGAGGTGCCTATACTAGGGCATGTAATTGAAAGGTTAGGATTGATTATCCGTATACTAAGTATGGTCAATTCAGGATTTGTTCCTGACGGATGTATTGAATGTTGTGGCGAAAGTGTACAATCTCTGCAGAGTGTCAAACTATTTGAATAGCCGCGTCCGCGGTTATGGAAAGTTGGAGTGGCCATACTGTTCCATCGTCAGATGTTTTAAAAATGATTTATGATTCGACTTGACCACAATAGAGTTGTGACATGAAATTCAAGTTCCCACTTAGGCGTTATAAAATTTTCAATTAGTTTTCTTTGCTTTTGAACTTAGTAGAGGTAAATCTGGCTTTTTGCAAAACAACTCTAGAGCCTAGTATATCCTACTCTAACCCACTTCACTTGTTAGTATTAGTTTGCGAGTACTCAAAGGGTACTCATGGCTTTGCCCCTGGCTATTCCCGTGGCCAGACTATAAGGAGGAATATCAGGAAGATGGACAGCAGGAAGGTTACAAAAATAGGATCATCTCCCATCGTCAGCATTGCCTGTGACATTGCAGATGGAGCTTCGCCTGCGGTATCATTATTATTACGTTATTCCGCTTCTTGATTGTATTAATAACTAGATCATGAGATCCTTATTTGTGTAAGACCTTATGTATGGTTTGTAATGGATGATGTACTGTGATATCCAATCTGTTATGTCTCGCAAAAATGGTAATCCTAGGATTGCGATATATGGCATAACAGGCATCCGGGATTAAAAATCCGGGTGTTGACAAGTTGGTATCAGATCCATCCCAACCATAGGAGACCCTAGTTTATAATGGACATTTGAATCAAAAACTTATTTTCAAAACCAAAGGAAGTGAGTATTTACAAAAACTTATTCTCATTCTTATCACTTGGATTATTTCATGAAAATTCATGTTCCTCAAAAATTCTTACAAACTTACTTAAAATTTGACACATTTGATCACTCTACTAACATACTCATCCTATATTCTTATAGATGGACGTGAAGTACAACAAGTTTTATCAGTTGGGGAATGGAGGAGACCTCATCTCTGAGCATGACTTGGACCAGCTGGCAGAGATGCTGGAGCATCCGCACCCCGAGTTCTTCGGAGCTCAGCTCAATGATCAAGAAGGGGAGGATTTGTAGTGGCTAGTTGTTGCAAGTCTCCGGGGAAAGATTGAACTCCCCACTGTAGAGGGAATTCAGTTCACCTTGAGAGAGAACAATTGGCTCGATGGACTTGCCAGGGCCATGCAGGAAGCTCTTGCCCGTCTCTGTGGCAGAGTATCAATCTAATCAAGGGTACCCGTTTTGAGTTCTACCCATGGCGTGATGTTATGGGACAGTCACTGGAGGCCCCATATCACCATGAGCTGAAGACTCAATTGGACCACCTTAGCTTCATGATGTATGACCGTCAGAAGGAGTTGGACAATGCCCGCTCCTACGCCAACCACAAGTACGCCATTGCCGCCAAGAAGGATCAGACTATTGCCATGCTAGTGAAGGATTGCCAGTCTCGTTGCCGTCAGCTCGACAAGAAGGAGCGCATCATTGACCGTCTTTGCCACCGGATCATGAGTTTGGAGGAGACCATCCACGAGAGAGATATGCAGTTGGAGGAGAGGGAGAATGCAGGGGAAGACCTTCATGGAGACCCCTACTCCTATCTCAGTGATGATGATGACTTTCTGGAGGATCAGGCCATGGACTTCTTCACCGATGAGGATGACTTCGCCTTCATCGATGATGATGATGAGGAGGAGGAGGATGATGAGGACACTGAATCCAAGGAGTAGTAGCACTTGAGCACTAGCGTTAGTGAGTTGTATTCGGTCCCACTGTATCATAGTTTCCCAGAATGGTTCTTAAAACCATATGTTTTCCTTTGTTGTGGTTTGTGTTTATATCGTGTGCTATGAATGAATGAATGAAAAGCAAGTTGCTAGAAAAACCTGAGTCAAACTTTGAAAACTTTTCAAAACCCCAAACCCTGAACCTTAGAAATTTCCCTCTTTTCTCATGATCTATATCAATCTTCAGATGCCCCGCGGAGGAAGCACTTCAGCCCTGGACCCAATGTTGCAACTCTTGCAAATGTTGGTTTCTGACCGCGAAGCCGAAAGAGCCGAACGTCAAGCTAACTTAGCCACCCTTTAACAGATAGCTCAGATGGCCAACAACAATTAAGGCCATGGACATCAAGACAACCATGGATCTAAGCTCAAGAATTTCCAGAACACCAATCCACCCATTTTCACCAAGTCTGAAGAGCCCCTAGATGCAGATGATTGGCTGCAAACCATGGAGAATAATCTGGAAGTTGCAGGAGTAGAAGCTAACAAGAAAGTTCTGTTCGCCACACACTATCTGGCAGGAGATGCAAGAGCATGGTGGATCAGCGTTCGCGCCATGAATGGAGGAAAAATTATGACTTGGGAAGAGTTCAAAGTCAAGTTTAGCAGAACCCATGTGCCACCGGGTTTGATCAAGAGGATGAGAGATGAATTCAGGGAACTGAAGCAAGGAAGGATGGCAGTAGTGGAGTACCGTGAATTTTTTTTGTCATTGGCTAGGTATGCACCAAATGAGATAGATACGGAAGCCAAGAAGAAGGAGAGATTCCTGAGTGGTTTGCACGATGAGATGCAGACAGTGTTAGTCAATATTCCCTTTGCTGATATTGAAGCCTTAGGGACTCTGCCATTCAAATGGAAGGAAAGATCAACCGAGCTAATGAGAACCGCAAGCGTCACATGATGCGTCAACCAGGAACCCACCATACACCAAAGTATCGCCCCAACCCATCTGCAGGATTTTTCCCAAGAACTAACAGACCCCCGATGAACCGTCCGACCTATCCCAACCGTGGAAACCCAAAGACCGGAGGAAATCACAACAACCCCGACAACCCCATCAATTTCAACCGTGCACCACCAAAGTTCAACCACAACAATGTCATCACCAACACCAACACTGCCCCAAGGACTGGAAGCAATGTTGTGCCTGTTGCAGCGAAGGACAAGTCACAAGTGACTTGTTATGAATGTGTAACCAAAGGTAACTATTCCAATGAGTGCCCCAAGAAGATTGCCGCAGCCCCCAATGCAAATGCCCCAGCTCAGCAGCAGCGTCGTGTTCAGTCCGGAAGAAGGTTTGCCCCAGGGAATTCGCTCAACCGCAACGGCCGTCTCTTTCTCATGCATGCTGAATAAGTCCAAGAAGCGCCTGATGTCGTGTTGGGTATGTTTTCTGTTAACTCAGTACTTGCAAGAGTGTTGTTTGATTCTGGAGCATAGCACTCGTTTGTTACTGAAGAATTTGCATGCACTAGTAAGATTCAACAAACCAAATTGAAGCATGTTATGATAGTTTAAATACCTGGTTCAACCACCAAAGCTAGACAAATTTGCAAAGTCGTCCCTATCCGAATCCACGGCATAGATTTTTATGCTAATCTAATAGTACTCGGAACTAAAGGTTTGGAAGTAGTACTAGGAATGAATTGGATGTCCAAACATAAATGATTAATTGACTGTGCCGAGAAAGCCATAACTATGACCAGTACAGGCGGAATATCAGTCGAGCATGTATCTGAAACCTTGCCCCGTCAATTCAAGTGCAACAAGAGTATAGCCGAGCCAACCATTGACCAAGTCCGGATAGTCTGTGAATACCCAGATGTATTTACAGATGTTTTGCCCGGTATGCCCCCAGATCAAGATATCGAGTTTATCATTGAACTAATACCTGGAACCGGACCCATAGCCTAGAGACCATATAGTATGAACCCGTCGGAATTAGTGGAACTGGAGAAGCAACTGTATGCTATGCTGGAAATTTGATTGATTCAACCAAGTGCGTCGCCATGGAGATCACCTGTTTTATTTGTGGATAAGAAAGATGGAGGTAATCGTTTGTGTACGGATTATCAGAAGTTGAATGATGTCACCATCAAGAACAACTACCCGTTACCAAAGATAGAAGATCTGTTTGACCAGTTGACTGGTGCCAAAGTGTTCCCTAATATTGATCTTAGAACTGGCTATCATCAACTCAAGATTCGCGTAGAGGATATTCCAAAGACTGCCTTTACCACCAGATATGGATTATACGAGTATACTGTCATGTATTTTGGATTAACCAATGCCCCCGCTTATTTCATGAACCTCATGAATAAGATTTTTATGGACTTCCTGGATAAGTTTGTCGTTGTTTTCATCAATGACATTCTGATTTATTCCAAATTAGAAGAAGAACATGAGCTACACCTAAGGACCATTCATGGAACCCTAAGAGAGCATTAGTTGTATGCCAAGTTTAGCAAATGTGGATTCTAGTTACAGGAGGTAGGATTCCTCGGACACATTGTATCAGCCGGAGGAATTGCCGTTGACCCTGCAAAGGTGAAGGATGTTGAAGATTGGCAAGCCCCAACCACTCAAACCCAAGTTCGTGCATTTCTCGGAATATCGGGATACTACCGCAAGTTCGTAGAAGGATTCTCGAGTATCGCTATACCCATGACCCAATTGCTGAAGAAGGACAAGAAGTTTGAATGGACGGACAAATGTGAAGCAAGTTTTCAAGAACTCAAGATAAGCTTGATTTCAGCCCCAATCTTGATCATGCCGGATATAACGAAGCCCTTTGATGTGTATTATGACGCATCCAAGTTCGGTCTCGAATGTGTGTTAATGCAAGAAGGCAAAGTTGTATCTTATCTATCCCGACAGGTGAAGCAACATGAACTGAATTATCCAACCCATGACCTTGAACTAGCAGTCGTAGGTGTAGCCCTGAAGACATGGAGGCATTATCTTATGGGAAACCATTGTGAGATCTATTCAGATCACAAGAGCCTGAAGTATATATTCACTCAGAAGGAGCTGAATATGAGGCAGAGAAGATGGATTGAACTAATCAAGGATTATGATATGGACATTCACTATCACCCCGGTAAAGCCAATGTGGTAGCAGATGCCGTTAGAAGATTGCCATGCCGCTTGAACTCCATGATTTTAAAGGAGCAACCAAGTTTGCACAAAGAGATGGAAGATTTCTGAATGGAATTAGTAAGTGAAGGATTTTTGGCTAGCATAGAACTTCAACCCACTTTGATTAGTCAGATCAAGGAGGCGTAGAAAGGAAATGCTAGTATCGACGGAATCAAACGTCGTATCGGTACAAGCAAAGTACCCGGATTCACCAAGGATGAAGAAGGAGTGTTGTGGTACAAAGGACGTCTCTGTGTACCAGCAGACTCAGATTTGAAGCAGGATATTTTGAAGGAAGCTCATGATACTCTTTATTCTATCCACCCCGGAGGAATGAAGATGTATCAGGATTTGAAGGAACAATTTTGGTGGTATAAGATGAAGAGAGAAATCGGAAGCTATATCGCCAAGTGTGATATTTGTCAGAGAGTCAAGGCGGGACATCAGAGACTTGCAGGACTGTTGCAACCATTGCAGATTCCGAAATGGAAATGGGATTCTGTTGGAATGGACTTTATCACCGGATTGCCTACTTCTAGTAGGGGAAATGACTCTATTTGGGTCATAGTTGATAGATTGTCCAAGGTAGCCCATTTCTTACCAGTCAAGACCACCTACCAAAGTTCGAAGCTAGCGGAGTTGTACATCGCTAGAATCGTCAGTTTGCACGGAGTCCCCAAGAACATCGTATCAGATCGAGAAACCCACTTTACCTCGAGATTCTGGAAGAAAGTCCAAGAAGGATTAGGAACCCGACTGGATTTCGGCACAGCGTATCACCCTCAGACTGATGGACAAACGAAGCGAGTAAATAAAATACTAGAAGATATGCTGAGAGCATGTGTGCTAGAGTATGGATCTAAATGGGAAGACTGTCTGCCATTCGCGGAATTTTCTTACAACAACAGTTATCAAGCTAGTTTGCAAATGGCCCCCTTTGAGTTCATGTATGGAAGGAAGTGTCGTACCCCTTTGAATTGGTCGAAAGTAGGAGAGAGTCAGATCTTCGGACCCGACATCCTACGAGAAGCAGAAGAGAAATTTCACAGGATTCGTGAGCACCTCAAGACCGCCCAGTCAAGACAGAAGAGTTACGCTGAGAAGAGACGTCGAGACCTCGCTTTCAATATCGGAGATTTTGTGTATCTCAAAGTGTCGGCTTTGAAGGGAATACAGCGTTTCCACTTCAAAGGAAAGTTAGCCCCCAGATATATTGGACCCTTCAAGATTCTAAATCGTCAAGGAGAAGTATCATATCAATTGGAACTGACAAAGCAAATGTCAGCAGTGCACAATGTGTTTCATATATCGTTACTTCTCAAATGCCTTGATGTTCCGGAGAAGACTGAAGTTTTCAAGAACATCGATCACCAGACCATAGAGATCAACGATGACCTGACGTATCCTGAAGTACCCATCCGTATTTTGAGGAAGCTTTCAGAACCACCAGAACCCGAAGCATCAAGTTTCTCAATATTTAGTGGAGCAACCACACTGAATAATAAGCTACCTGGGAGCGAGAAGATCACATCAGGACGGAGTTTCCCGATCTCTTTAAATCCTAGGTAATCTTTTTTCTTACTTTTAAAATCTCAGGACGAGATTTTGTTGAAGGAGGGAAGGTTTGTAACATCCCAAAAATATTTAACAATTCTTATCAAACTCTAATCACTAAAATTAGGGTTAACAAAAAAATTTGATTAAACAAAAACCAAACGAATGCATGTGTGTATGTGATGATTTGATGAATGCATGAATGGACTTGTGTGATTAACCTAAATAGAAAGGAATGGATTAAAGATGAAAATAACATCATCTAAAACATTTCCAAGCAGAAATAAATCAAGAGAAAATAAAAAACAAATCAAATAAGGCAAATGGTCATTTTTGCCAATCTTGCTCACTAGGTCACTTTGAGTGTTTCTAGTCCAAGATTTCAAATAGAAACTTTTCCATTTCTTTTCACCCCTTGCAAGATATCACTTGTTAGTATTAGTTTGCTAGTACTTAAAGAGTCCTCATGGCTTTGTCCCTCGCTATTCCCCTGGCCAGACTATGAGGAAGAATATTAGGAAGGTTACAACAACTAGGATCATCTCCCATCGTCAGCATTGCCTGTGACCATGAAGATGGAGCTTCGCCTACGCTATCGTTATTATTACGTTATTTTGCTGCTTGATTGTATTAAGAACAGGATCATGAGATCCTTATTTGTGTAAGACCTTATGTATGGTTTATAATGGATGATGTACTGTGATATCCAATCTGTTATGTCTCGCAAAAATGGTAATCCTGGGATTGCGATGTATGGCATAACAGGCATCTGGGATTAAAAATCCGGGTGTAGACAGTCTTGTTCCAAACAATTGGGATTGCTTAGTGTGCCTTGAAAGAATTATGCGTTGTTTTAGCATGCGAAAGCATAGTATTGTGGTATTCTCCTTTGATGCTTTGTTTGGGTTGACTTGGCACATGCTCACACCATGTTATTACTATGAATAAGTCACCATAGCCTCTATGATCATTTAGTCCTTGACTTGTAGTACCACTCTATGCTTTGATTAGTAATGTTTTGTTGCTCTACATGATTATGGCCATTATTGCTCTCTTAGTTGGTTGCTCCTAGTCTTTTGCTAGCCTCCACTTGTATGAGTAAGTTCTACTCATGCTTCCAACTCCCAAGAAACCAAGTTATTCCATAGTGTCCACCATAAATTCTTATGCATGGTGTGTTGCACCATTCCAAGTATATTCTTGTTTTCAGCTATCTTCCGATTAAAAAGTATTTTGTTATGTGAAAACTTAGTGATTAAAGCTCTCACAAACTTGATGGCACACTTTATATTCTTTGCCCCTAATAAACTTGAACCACTGTGTCATCTATGTTGTATATGCTTATACTTATACGTTAGAATTAGCAAAATCGTGCTGTCATGGGGAACGTTTTCAACATTGCACTTGTACTTTGTACTCAGTTGATATCATGCTCTTTTGTCTATGGATGTCACCGGTGTGAAATAAAGAGGGAACTTTTAAGTCCATGGAGTGTGTAATTTGTGTTAGATAAATGCCTGGGCCGCTAGCCTAAGCCATGCCTAATCATGGTTGAAACTTGCAGCATCACCATAGTGAGCTATCTATGAAGCATCCTCAATAAAAAGATATGCATATAGTAAATAAAAAGATCGCTGAGATGCTCATTGTCTGCTTGCCTTGTCATTTTGGTTATGGGATAGCTCATGTACCATGTGCAAGTGGTACCCCGTTGGCGGTTCTCTATGATACGCATGTACTTACAATGACAAGAACTTACAGGTAACTAAAGTTGAGTAGCATGAGGTGTGGTCCTCGTATTCAAGGGACTTGAGATTGCCAACTTATATTTTGTCAAGCATATATTCCATAGTTTGTTCACTTTAACCTTAACCACTTAAAGATGCTTATGATAGGGGCAAAGAGGGCTGAAAGCTAACAAGTACCATAATTTTTGGAAGCTCTTTTTGAAACTTGAAATCCCTGCTTCCCTATGAAGGGCCTTTATTCCACTATTATTTGAGTCTCCACCTTATACCTTTAGGCAACATTAAGAGAGCATAGTTTCCATTCTGTGTGCAGTGTCCCAAAAATTATTGATTGATGCATATTGTGATATTACTTGTTCCTGTGCTACTTGTTTCTAGTCACCCTTGTGAACTTTGAAGGTGTCCTATGCATCTATTTGCTACTCTATGAGGGACAAGCTGATTGCAACTATGCCATGTTTTCTATATGTGAAACAAACAAACGTTTTTCAATGCATGTTATTCATGATCTTTCTTTGTAGCCTTTCATGTTGCATGTATAGTTACTTTGTCTTATTGTTAGAACTTCATCTTTCATGCACATGTTTAGAGTTCTTTGATTTTATGTCACATCCCAAGATTTCCAAATCTTGTAATGTGAAAAATAAAATAAACAAAATAAATTATTGTTGAAATTTTAGGGTGAAAAGAAACTTTTGTTTCTAAATGGAAACTTAAAATCCCATCTTGAAACAAACTTTGGTAAAAGTTTGAATCCAACAAAAATCCAAATCAAGAGAAATGCATTCCTCAATGAATGTATCTGGAAATTTAAACACTTGGAAAATAAATCCAAATCCTAAAACCCTAATGGAAGAAAATCATTTCCAAGTTATCTCCAAGCCTATGAATTTGATCCATATAAAAATTTGTCAACAAACATTTACAAATGATCAAGAAACACAATTAGAAATATTATAAGACCATAGAAATTGGTTTCACTTAATTTGGAACCATAGATAAAATCTTATGAAAATAATAAGATAAGGAAATTAAATTTCCAAGGTTAATAAAGCCCTTATCAAAAATCCAAACCAATTGGTTAGAAATTAATCCTAAAAGGATTTAAAGTTATAATTAAATATCAAATAAGATTTTACAAATTGGAATCACCAAGTTTGGATCTCTAAATAAAAAGAAATGGTTTTTATAAGATGATGAAAGAAATATTAAATAAAGAATATTTAAAGACCAAATCAAATCTTGGACAAATCCATAAGCAAATGGAATGAATTATAATCCAAATCCAAATAAAATAAAAGGATAAAGAATTTCCAAAATAAAGTAAAATAAAAATGGCATTAACCATTCTATCCCTATTTTAATAAAGACAAATCTCTAATAAGAATAATTATATAACTCATGAGAAAATAGTATTTTGGAATTTACCCAAGTGGAATAAAAGTTGTTTAATCAACTTAAATAAAATAAAACTTCCAAATAAAATTTAGGGAATTAAAACCATATTAAATTCCATTGGAATTAAAACAAATACCCAAATCAAATGATTTATGAATCATATTGAATACTTTCCAAATAATTCAAGATGACTTATTTGACACCCTATTAAGTAATTAAAAGTTTACTGAAAAGGTTTTGAGGAAGAATGAAATTTAAATAAGGATTAAAAATATTTTAAGTCTTATATGAAGTAATGCAAAGGCCTTTTTTGAATAATTAAAAGACCTTAAAAAGAATAAATAAATTATTCTAAAAATGATTTCAGAATGTTTTATTAATCAATATTTAAAACTACACAATTTTTGGCAAAGTTTTGAATTCAAATGGATGCTTGAATTGATTAAATGAAATCAAAACAGAATATTAAGAGAGGAAAAAGAAAAACAAACAGAACAAAAAAATATAAAAGGTGCAGCCCAGCCCAGCGAGCCCACTAGGCCCAGTCCAGTCCACCTCTCCCTCTCACGAGCGAAACGTTTTATCACCACAGACTTAACCCACGCCTCACTGATAGCCTGGACCCATTTCCCCTTCCCCTCTATCGCTGACGAGACGACCCCACTGCCACCTCACCTTCTTCCTCCCCGCGATGAACTCGCCCTACCGTTGCTGCCTTTGATTGCGACGATGAATTCGTGTTATTGCCGCTGTTAAACCTCTCCGTGACCATGCCCATTTAATCGCCCCTGTCTCCTCTCCCTTTCCCCTCTGTCGCCTCACCCAAGCGCGCCCCCAGGCCTCCCAATTTCCCCCTGTACCACACACTGTTCCGACGAGCTCCGCGAGGAAATCCGGAAGCTCCACATCGCCACTCGCCTCCTCGACCACACACGCGTGCTCCACATACCCTGGCGCTTCTCTCTGCAGCATCAGCTTGCCCGCGCTTGACCCAGAACATGGGCAACCACCTCAATTGAACGTCGCCAGCGTCTGCCTCCGCTCCGTCAACCTTTCCCGGTGAGTGCTGACCGCCCTTCTTCATCTCGATGATGCACGCATGATCGCCAACCTCGTGCACAGCTAATGCCGTTCTTACTTTACCTTTTTGTGCACCGTAGCGTCGCCCTCGACGACGACTGACCGAACCCGAGGCGTAGCTCAACTCCGGCGAGCGATTAAGGGCATCCTCGTGCGCCCCCTTGCCAGCCAGTACCGCCTTGAGCTTCCCCACGCCACGACGATCATGGTGAGCCACTTCTTTTCCTGCCTTCCTTCCTGAAACCGCCGCGACGTCGTAGCAAGACACGCCGCCACCACCTGCCGCCGCCAGCGCCGCCCGTCTCTGGCAAGCGTGCTGTGCGCCGTGCGATTAAGATCCAGCGGCTAGGATAGAAACTAGACGAAGGGGTAAGAAGCAGTCTGTGCCGCACGATCGTCAATAGATCCAACGCCTCTCGTAGCGCGATCCGGCCGAAGCGGTACCGCCGAATAGAAACGCGCCGCTTGTCACAGAATCTGGTTTAAAATCAGAATTTGATCTATTAGTTGCTCAATTTTGTAAAATCCATAACTTTCAAACCACACGTCTAAATTTTGAAAATTTTATATCAATGGATTCAGAAAGACAAGCCCTAGCCAACCATGCACTTTGTTTAGTAAAAAGATTCTGTTAAATTGTTTGTTTTTACAGAAACTTATGTATGCATGTTTAGGTTATAAAATTTATTCCAAAATGATTTTGAGGATAAAATCTTTGGCAAATGGTGTGTTTTGAACCTACTGACCATAGGAAACAAATTGAGGTTTCAAAAATGTATTTGGTGAAACAAAAGAATAAACTTTGGATTTAAACCATTTCTAGTCAAACAAAAGTAAGGTTTATTATTTAAAAATGCTTTTAGTAGAAAATCTTTGGGAAATGTTTTGGAATAAACTCTCTGACCCCAAACACCAAGTTTTATGATTTGAAAATGTATTTGGAGAAACCTATAAAATTATTGCTTTGCTAAAGGCATTTTCAACCACATAAAATAATGACTTGATTTAAAAATGGTTTATGAAGTAAAAACTTCAGCAAGTGATTTTGCCACTTTATAAAATGACCATTAGGTGTTTTCAAATGTTTATGAATCATTAGAAACCACTTTTACAAATAAAACAATCTTTTGCATGTTTGCATGCATTGTTTTGTTTCTATCATTTTATGTGATGAATTGCTTGAATGGTAGATTGAAATATTGTTTGCTTGATTGAATTGTAGTGATTTGAAGTGAGTGAACATTTCAAAGAACAAGGAAGTGAACTTATACTCTCTACCAAAAAGGCAAGTGATGCTTCATACTTTTGTCCCATTATTTTCACTATGCATTAGTGATATTTCTAAGTAGGACTTGCATGGAATTTTTGCTAAGTGTAAACTATGCCATGGGAAAACCTAGTAGATGAAACCTTAGTAGAAATTTCCTAAGTTAAGATTCCTACTACTATCATGCTTAGCTTAGCTAGTAGAAAACAAGGGTGGAATATATATTCATGCTATGGAAAAATTTCTAAGTCCGAGGACTTGTGTTTTGTTTAATAAAACAACTAAGTGAATGGATCACTTGGGTGGAATGGAAGAAATGGTTTGTGTTGAGTGGTTACATAAGGCCAGGGGACTGGTGAACCTTGTGTATCTCACTTGTGGATGGCCACCCAGGAACAAAGAGATTTGAGATGTCAAATGTTGAGAAGCTTCAAGTGCAACCACTTGGCATTATGGGCTCTGCCTGGATCATATAGGTTGCAATAACTTAGCCAAATGGACAGTTGGTGGTAGGGGAATGATAGGTTGGAACGCGTCCATTCTGGTCTAAGGGAAGGCTTCTGAAAGATCTTGTCTTGGTGAAACCAAGTCTTGTGCGGAAAGTGCACCACCTCTGCAGAGTGAAAAATCTAAGTACTTAGCCATGTCCCTGGCAAAGGACAATTTGAGCATCAAGACATGGAAGCTATCAAGAATCTCATCATCCAAATTTCTAAGTTAAAAACTTGTGGGTGAACAAGGGATTGAAAGGATCACCAATTTCTATTGGGGGATGCCTTGGGAAAGATTTTGTCAAGAAAAAACTTAGTGTTTTCAAATGAAAAGGAAAATCTATTTTGAGCAAAGCAAGCCTAAGCTCCACTTAGCCAAATGCATATAGATGATAGACTCTACTATACTATCATAGTATCACTTGCCAATACAATTCAAATGTATTGACCCTTGTGGCTGTAACTTGTTATGTTGCAGGTTTGTTTGATATTAGTGAAGTTTAATGATTAGGATTACAAGTATACAACCAACATGTCTGCCTGTGGCACTTTGAAGATGAAGGACCCCATGCTATTGTTATATTCTGCTGCATTATAATGAGATAGCCAAATGAGCTATGTAAGATGTAATAAATTATTTTATTCCTGGTTATAAAGTTGTATTATGACCTTTGTTTCTTGATATTACATCTTAACTGTGGATGCTAGCTATTGATCCAGGGACTAGCATTGTAAACATAGGGATCTCTACCTTATTAAAGGTTGGGAACCTTACATTTTAGCTTTCAATGTTTGCAAATGGTTTGATCTTGGTTTTGATGGTGCATGTCACCTCAAAAATTATTATTTTATCACTTACCTACTCGAGAACGAGCGAGAGTTAAGCTTGGGGATGCTTGATACGTCGAAAACGTATCTATAATTTTTTATGCTCCATGCTTGTTTAGTATCTACTTTGCTTTGCTTTGTCTACACTTTGAGGTGTTTTTATATATTTTCTGGAACTAACCTATTAACAAGTTTCCATAGTGCCAGTTGCCTGTTTTATTCTGTTTTTGGTTCCAGAAAGGCAGAAAATCAATATCCTCGGAATTGGACGTGACAAAAGCCAAAGTCAATATTTTACCGTGGGCGACACGAAGTCCGGAGGAGAGATAGAGAGGCGGCCACCACACCCCCCTAGGCGCGGGTGAGCCCACCCCGTGCCTGGGTAGGGTGTGGGCCCCCTGGCTGCCTCCCAGCCTTGCCTCTTCGCCTACAAGAAGCCCCCGATGCAGAAACCCTAGGAACCCGATCAAAACTCCACGAAACCTTCTGTAGCCGCCGCCACCGTCGCCCCTAGATTAGGGGGATCTGAAGTTCTTCCCGGCACCCTGCCGGAGGGGAGATCATCCCGGAGGCCTTCTCTCCGGTATGATGCGTGAGTAGTTCCACCTTGGACTATGGGTCCATGTAGTAGCTAGATGGTTGTATCTCCTCCTTGTGCTTTCATGTATAGATCTTGTGAGCTCCATTCATAATCAAGATCTAATCTATTTGTAATCATGCATGTTGTGTTTGCAGGGATCCGATGGATATTGAGATTACTATGTCAGATTGATTAATGGTTTTGTCTATTTGATACTATCATGTATGTGTTGTTTGTGATCTTGCATAATCTCCGTTGTTAGTAGCTATCTTGGCCAAGTAGTTGCTACTGACTCAAAGAGGGGGTATTTATGCTCGATAGTGGGTTCATGCCTCTAGTTTTTAAGGGAAGTGACATAAATCTCTTTGGTTGTAGATGTGTTGTTGGTACTAGGGAGAAAACAACGGTCTCTTGTTCATAGAACAAGTGGATTGTTTACCTTACACACTTTGCTTAAAACAGTTGTCTGTTGCTTGCAACTTAATACTAGAGGGGGTTCGGATGATAACCCGAAGGTGGACTTCTAGTCATAGATGCACTTGGATGGCGGTCTATGTATATTGTTGTATTGCCCAATCGAATCTCATAGGATCTTTTTGTCTAGTATTGCATTGTTATGCATTGCTTAGTTCCTGCTAATTGCCTTGCTGTAATTTGTTTACCCTTCATGCCATGTTGTTTATCTAAGGAGAGCACCTCTAGTGAACTATGGACCACGGTCCAATCTTTACTATTGATACATCTTCCACTGTTACCTGTTTACTTGCTGCAAACCATTACCTTCCACACCATATGTTTAATCTTTTGTTACAGCAACCGTGAGATTGACAACCTCACTGTTAGTTGGGGCAAAGTCTTGAGTTTGTGTTGTGCAGGTCCCCGTGTTGCTTGCAACACCTGTGTGACATTTCCTTCCTCCTACTGGTTCGATAACCTCGGTTTCTTACTGAGAGAAGACTTGCTACTATGCTGCTTTACACCTTGCTCTTGGGGTTCCCAACAGGCTCCACATCAACTGAGCCATCAGCCACCCTGGTGTCCTCCTCCGTCTCATCTTCGATTTTCCGTATCGTTTATGGAAAAATATGAACTTTGGCTTTTGTCCCGTCCAATTCCGAGAATATTTATTTTTTAGCTTTCTGAAACCAAAAATAGCAGAAAATAGGGAACTGACGTTGTGGCATCTTGTCAATAGGTTAGTTACAGAAAGTGTATAAAAATACCTCAAAGTGTAGACAAAACATAGAAAAATGGATACTAAACAAGCATGGAACATTCAAAAATTATAGATAAGTTTACGTCGTATCAGTGAGATCCCTGAGACGGGTTCCCACATAATGTTCGCCTGCCCCACGGCTCGGTTTCTTTGGGGCTTCATCAGGCATGCGTTGGGCCTGGACTGGCAGTCACATGATCTCGGTGAGTTCCTAGAAACCCAAGCGAACCGGGCAGGAAAGGGTCGCCGCCTTTTCTGGCTAGTGTTTGCTGCGATCTCCTGGGCACTCTGGAACATCCGGAATAAGATGGTTATTGAGAAGATTCTTCCTCGGCGTGCCTCTGACTCGGTTTTTCACTTTCTGTCCTCTTTGCAATTATGGTACCCGTTGTGTAGACAGCGGGACAAGACGAGGCTGGACATGACTCTTCGATGACTCTTGGAGGCGGCTCGGCGGCTCCCCCCTAGTCCGGCGTTGTCTCTCTTTTTTTGGTGTGTCCTTGCTTGGCAAGGTGGCGTTTTCTCTATTTTTGGGCCGTTTTGTGCTGTGTCCCCAGCATGTGTTGTGTGGATGGTTCTGAACCTTGTGACTTGTTATGGACGGTTGTTTTATTTATAAAGCGGGGCAAAAGTCTATTTTGAGAGAACAACACTAGCGATGGACTTATGTCCCATGACGCCTGATTTCACCTGCGCGAATTCATCCAATTCGAGTCCCCCCCCCCCTCAGATTACTACATGCTCCATGTCTCCACCGATCAACTATCAAGTATAGCGTCCAATATCCTAGCCTGATCAAGATATCGGTTCCTGGATTTGTCTTCGTTTATTAACTCGGTCTTCATTGAAACTAACTAAATAGTGAAGCGATATTCTATTTTCGTTTATGGAAAATCATGAACTCACGCCTCTAGGTCTTCACCGTCAATCGGTCGCTCTTATAATTTAAGGTATATGGTCACAGTCTTATTCTATTTTCTTGATAAACCTATAACAGCTCTTATAATTTAATTTAGATTTTTTTACAAAATACAAAGATAAAACTTTAGTGCTATGTTTTCTCCTTTATCATTAATATTTGATATATTTCTGAATATTGTAAGAAATACCATATACTGAAATTGCATGAAGTGAAAGTACGGTTTCATTCTATCAGTCAAACATTTTTTTAACAAAAATAGGGCCCTATTTTAACAATCACACCGGAGCCCCAAGTTCCTGCTGAAGACGGACTGCTCACCACAAATTGATCGACACGTAAAACAAAGTGTCTGAGCAAACACCAAGCTATACCATACGAGCCCTGCTATTACCGTGACAAAACTTTATTCGCTTTGTATTTGGTCAGTAAAATCCTAGCTAGTCCCACGAAAATCCAAGGAGCAGCATGTCTGCCCGTTGGTCATCATGGAGCAATTTAAAACCGTGGAAACGATTGATCTCCCATGGCCCCCATTGATCTCAATTAACTAGCTCAACTATAGCGTCAAATGCTTGTCGAGGTTTTGATTGCCAGTCGTATAGTCATAGGTGTAAGGGGCTAAGGGCATATGCTCATGTTCAGATGGCGTAACGCACGAGATTTATATAGGTTGAGGTTCTAAACAATGATTATGTAACAATTCTATTTTTCTGTATCGGGTTATTATATAGAGCCCGTGAGGTGCTTAAATATTACAAAGGGTTGTTCCGGTTAGAAAGTATAGCCGGTGTGTCTAGTATTTTCTAACTATAAGAATGACTCTAGGTAGAATAAAACTGATGGGAATGCTCTAAGAACCTAAAGATGAACTACTACTACTACTACTACTACTACTACTACTACTACTACTACTATTTCTCTGATGAGCTTCTAATTGGAGTCATCTAGCTAATGTGTGTAGATTGCTAGAATGTATTGAGTGTGTGTGTATGTTGAGATGAATGAGTTGTAGATGAATGAACTCTCTCATCTGTGCTCTCCTCCTTATTTCGGGGACAACTCCTTTTATATCCTCAACCATTGGTGTTGGGGCATGGCCAAAAGGTTACTGCTGCTATCAACGACACATGGCGGTGTTGGGTTTCTTTGTCGCGCCCCTTGTCTTCCTATCAGCGGGCCGTCAGGAGCCGACCTCCTGTAGATGATGTCATGGTGGATTTTAGAGCCGTGGCATCCAAAAAAACTCTAACTAGAAATTGGATATTGTTTTTCTTTTGTGCATCATCATGACATTATTATGCATGTTTTTGTCTATAAAATTATTTTATTAAAGCCTATTTTGTTTCTACATTACTTCCTCTCTTTTATTTCAATTAAAACTTTATCCTTTTTCTCAAATTATTTGTCTAAAAAATATTTTATAAATTGCTTTAAAAGAAAATTTAAACAAGAAAAAATGTTTTTAATAGGGAAGGCGGCCAGCTGCCAGACCCGGCCGGCCAGCCGCCTACCATCCCGTAAGCCCAAGCCCAGTCAGGCCACACACACGCACTTCACACGGTGGGCAACATGCGACAACTCATACCACGCGCGCGGTGATGGACAGTCGACCACCTCAAACTCGAGACGTTCGCGTCTGAAGTTCTTGGGGGTATCGAAGATGACACCGAGCCAGATTTTGTCCAGGGGGTAAACTCCTTTCTTCGGGAGAATGCCATGGAAACCGTAAGTCGAAATTCAGATTTGTTTTCACGGTTAGTTTTATGCGACAAGATTTTTAAAACTACATCCCACGTTAATATGTTTCAGCAATATTTTTTCGATTCTAGTTGCCACATTATACTCACTTGGTCACCAGGTTAATATCATATGATTGCCAGGTTTTTTAACTTCGTTCATAACCCATGTAAGCCTTGCATAATTACAGTGTCATCTTTTACGTGTTTAGACCGGATCAAATACACACACTCTAGAGATATAGATTATTGCTATGACAAAAAAAAACATGTAAAAAATAACTGGTAACTATGTACAATTTGAGTGGTAACCATTAACTAGAAACCTGGTAGCTACACTAAAATAACCTGGCAACTGAAGTCGAAAAAAAGTTTCGTCAAAACATATTAAGATGGGATCTTGTTTTAAAGCCCTTGTGGATACGGAACTTTTTTCCCGACATAATTTCTCAGGTTATTTTATTGTAGCTACCAGTTTCTTAGTTAACGGTTACCACTCAAATTGTACATAGTTACCAGGTTTGTTTACATGTTTTTTGTCATAGCAATCATTTATATCTTTAGAGTGTGTGTATTTGATCCAGTCTAAACACGTAAAAAATGACATTGTCATCATACAAGGCTTATATGGATGATGAACAAGTTAAAAAAACCTGGCAATCATATGATTTTAATCTGACAATCAACTTTAGCTAATCTGGTGACCAAGTGAGTATAATCTGGCAATTAGGATCAAAAAAATATTGTTGAAACATATTAACATGGGATATAGTTTCAAAAATCTCGTCACGAAAAAGGACCATGAAAACTCATATGAATTTTGACTTACGAATTAAGAGATAAAGTATTTTAAAATTTGAAAACCAAAAAAAACACGTAGTAGGAGTGCATGCATGTATGTATAAAATAGGTTACTATATTAAATTTGTGCTCACGGAATGCCGATCTAAAGCACGTGACCTAAGTTTTTTTTAGCATCAGATCCATTCTTTATTCATTGACATAGTTTGGTACAAGAATAGGATCAGGAGACGTGCCTAGTGATGGCTGCAAGGGCACAGATCGTTTGTAGCTAGTTTCGAAGTTAAGATGTCGATCCCACACGGAGCCCAAAGGTAAGTGTTTATGGGTGAAGTCTCTGTCACACCTGAAGTTGTCACATGTCTTTGATTGAATTGACTGCAAGTATTGGAATAAGAATAAAGTTTGGATTAAAGGAATGTATTTAAATAAAAGTAAAATGTAAATTTTAGAAATAAAAAGCATAAAAGTAAAGAACGATTTGTTTGTTGTTTTCTCCAGATGACAAAGTAGGCACAAGAAGATTTAGTTCATGGTGATAGTGAATGTGCTAGGTGGATGAGTGATAAGTGTAACAATTATAATCTTATATGTATATGTGCAGGCGAGCAACCCATAATAAGCCGAAACTTCTCTTGGTAGATTTCATCCCAACTTCAATAATCCTACTAGCCTGTTACCACAACCATGATCAGTCACTAGACGATTAAGATCCTTCATGTTGCTTAGCAATTAAGCTCCTTGGGTCAGACTAATGCAATAAGTATAGTGGCTCCTCGTGATCCTCGAGTGAAACTAGTTTCCCATTCATATCCCTGTGTCACTCGGGGGTCGCCGGTATGCTAGCAAACAAGATTCTATCTATATAGAACAAAACATCATGTTGTTTGGACCCTTAATTGGACAATAGACATTAAGCATCTCACAGATAGTCAAGCACACATAATATAATAATTAAAATAAACCACAAACTTAATAAAAATTATATAGGCACAACACATCTCACCAATCCCTTACATCTCCCACGCCCAAGGGAACTACTCACACGTGAGAGAAGAAAGCATCATCGATATAATTAAATAAAGTGAGTTCTTCTCGATATTACCGTGGAGATCCACAATAAGAAATAGAAATAAATCCAACACAATTCAAGATGGGAAGAACAATCGCAAACCCTAATCTTGCAAGGTGGAGATCCCTCTCTCAAGTACTAGTAATGGCTATGTAGATGTGGTGGCTAGGAGATCAAAGATCGTGGAGCGAGATGAAGAACATCTTCCCCTTCTTCTCCAGATCTCTTTTTTCTCCCTTATGGATGGGATGGCGGCTCGTGTGTTCTGTTTTTGTCCTCGGCCTGTTCACAAAAGTTGTCCCTTTTAACAAGACGAAGCAGATGGAAATTATACGGCAGGAACTATACGTTCGGAAAAATATTCTCGTCGTATAGTTGCTCGTTAAGGCTACTGTATGCTCCCCTTGATTGCTTCCAAAATAAGACTTGCTTGTTTTCGTCTGAATATTGTTTTGCTGCTGGTAAAACCCTTTGTTGATGTTTAGAATCTAAAACACACATTATAAACTAAGTTTTGTTTGCTACCGAAGTATTATCGTTAGGTAAAGCTATAAAACCATCAAATCCAAACAAAAACCATCGATACAAACCATCAAAAATGTGTCAAATCTCATAGCTATCAACTCCCCCAAGCTTAGATGTTGCTTGCCCTCGAGTGACAAGGAAATAAGAAAGTATAGTGGAGATTCGATACTTAAATGAAAGAACTTACAAGCTCTAATTGGTGTCAAATTCGTTTCTTCACAATTCCTGCAATCTTAAACATGATCATACAAGTATTCACAAAATTGCACTAAGTTCACTTCCTAACCATGTCTATGTTGCTATCAAATAAATCATATGCCTGAGCAAGTGTCAAAAGTATAGCTAGGAAATTGAAACAAATCTTTTTGGTTTCTCTCTTATCGAGAGATGAAAACTTTTTGCTCTTGTTCCTTTAATCAATTAAGAGTACTCAAGTTGGCACCAACAACATTTAATTTAAGAACAACTCATCTACTTTCACGTCAAAATTTCAAGACTCTCAATGCACCTTTTTCCTTTCCTTCTTTTTCAAAAACTTCAGCTCTTTCATAGAGAAAGCATGCCACTATTTTTAACATGTTAATTGGGACTGTGTTGCGCACTCGTGACCATGCCAATAGATATCTGTTGAGCAATAGTGGGTCAGGGGAGTACTACAACTTCAATTAGAACGTGAAAACACGAGGAGACTAAAATTTTACCCGTCATAGAAATTGCAGCTATGTACATTTACATAACTCAATAGCCGAAATCAAGTGGTTTCCCATATTTAGATTGTTCGTTGGCCAGCGGAGTTAATAATTCCCCATGGAGTACGACAGTATTGTAGTGACACGCGTGAAGCAATATCCTACTATAATTATTAGAAAAAGCAGTATAATAATCTCTACTACTATGAAGCATCCATTTATCAGGGAATTTCATTCAAGGGTGCTATCGAGTCTATTTACATTAAGCTCAATGGAGTTGGGTAGTTTCTAAAATCAAAACCTTTGTTCTAAAAGTGGACTCAATTCATCTCTTGGATGCTTTTTCTTGTTATAAAAATGTCGGAAATATTTCAAACAAGTTCATTGCTCATTGTTTCAAAGCTAAAAGTGGACAGTGGCAAAGGAATAGAATTTATAGGATAACGAGCTAGGCGGGGAGTGACTCAAGTGCAACCGAGTAAATAATTGTAGGATCAATTTAAAGTTGCAGAAGAGGTGATGAAAGGAATGTGATATCTTCTCTTGCTTGCTTTGTTCTCGTACTTGAGTCGAATCCATTCTATATTTCCCTATTTCCAAGTCACCTAAAATTGAGAAATCTCCAAGAGAAGCAAAGAAACAAATTTGCAATAAAAGTTACAACTATTTTTTTTTGTTTTTGGTTTAAGAATGCAAACAGAAAGTAAACATGCTATTGTTGGAAAATAAAATAAATCAAAAGAAGAAATAAAAATATGAATGCAAGTTTTGAGGTTTTCGAACCTCCCCCGATCTTAGGTTGTTGCCATGCTTAGTTGTTGCCGTCGTTCAGCGGCGGGTACAGATGCTGCTGATAGTAGTCGGGGAAGTTGGTCATGAAGTGACTAAAGTTGTGAGTTAAGGCACTCACATCTTCACTCACTCCATGCAGAGTCTCATCGATCTCCCCAACACGCTAGTTGAGCTGTAGAAAAGCTTGATAGGGGGCATTGTTGAACCCCTACTGTTGTTGCTGTTGATTAAGCCATGGGTCCCAAGGTACCTATTGCTGCTGCTGCTGCTGTCCCTCCCAAACAGGGTTGTACTCCTGCTCATGTTGCTGCTCCTGCTCATCCTGCTGCTCTCCTTCCTCTTCCTCGGAGTCAGGATAGAGTACTGCCATGATATCAGTCACTTGATCCTTGGTGCTGATCCAGTTATTCCTTCCCTGAACCACGAAGTCTTGAGGGCAAGGCAATGACACCAGATCATCCTGTGCAACATCAAGATGACCAAATTGATAAGCTCGGACCCTCCTGTTAGCTCGGTAAACACTAGGTAAGCCACAAGCAATTATATACTTGACATCCATAAGTATGGAGCCATCAACAGGTTGCATAATAGGCATCTGAATTCCACGGGCTTGGCATAGGTGGGTTACCAATCCACCGATGTGAATATCACCTTTATTTTTGTTGCTCTGGTGGAGGAGGTGCTAGAGGAATAGATCTACAGGAGTGGTACACTGCGGTGCATCAGGGAAGAGTGCCTTGGTGATCATGACCATGTCTGCATTGTCCATAGAGCCGGTGTCTCCATTTCCTAACAAAGTGTTAGCAAGAAACATAGCAAAGTAGTAGATGGTTGGGTTCTGAATGGTGGACATTTTCTTCTGGTAGAAGTCCCTACCACCATTAACAGAAATAACCTCCAAAGATTCTCCACTTGTGATGCTATATGATACGCCCAATTTGCATCATCATTCTATATCATAATTTACCTCTATTCATTGATATTTGTCTTATTATGAGGTACTACTTATGGCTTTTCATATGTTTATGCATGTTGGATGATTCTTGGAGGATGGACTGACGGAGCCTGGATTCTGGTGGAAAAGAAGGAGTTTTGATGCAATTTCGCGAAGATCAGAAAAATACCAGAAAAATATGGGAAAATATTATTTTTCCAGAAGATTGAGGAAGCCAGAAGGAGGAGTGTAACATCCAAGCATTTAGGAACTAACGAAGGGTATATTTAGGAATATGGAATGTTGCATGCATTCATCTATGAAAATGTGGGTAAAATTTTTGCCAAATAAAAACCTTAAGTGATCAAGGTTTCTTTCTTACTTTGAGATTAGGTTTAGTCTTAAAGGATGATTGCTATAAACTTTGAGATGATCTTTGAGGAATGATGTGTTTTGGAAAATGAATTTGAATTTTAAACTTGAGTGTTTGAATTCTAATCCAAATGAATTTGGGGATAAGATTTGAATCTTGATTTAATTAGGAGTTAATTATTATCACTCAAATTTTATCTAAGAAAACAATTAAGAATATGAAAACTTATTTCATATCTTTATTTTATAAAAAAATTACACAATTGTAACTCACTAAAATCATCCACACACTTCACAAAAGCAAATAAATAAAGAATAAGAATATTCTTTATTGATAATAATAAAATCTTTATTACAAAAGAATAAAAAGAAGATTACAAAATAATAAAATGAAAATTACAAAAATATGAAGAAGATTACATTAGACTATTCTATAACTACACCTAAACTAAAATCTTCACTTTAAATCTGTACCTGCAAAATAAAACAGAAACTAAATGGAAAAATAAAAGGTTGGGGTTAGTATGATTTTTCTCTCAGACATATCAGTGAAGTGCACTGAACAAATTCATCATTGAGAAATTTATAAAAGGCGCAAGTTTCACCAATATGCAAGAATCCATCTTTCATAAATTCTAAGCCAAAAGTGAAATGACAGCCAAGAAGGGCAAGTTCACTAGCCAGGTGAAAGTAATCTAGGCAAAGTAACTTTCAAAGTCCAAAGCATATCCATAGGTGCACAACAAGCACACAGGCATGACACACAACTAACTGCATGTGTTGTGCTGTCAGCCTCACAGCACAGCCCCAAACTCACAAAACCATCAGCAGAGCCATGGAGAGGCACTAGTGCATCTCTCCACTGCTTGCACACAAGAATAGCCAGCTTAGACAGCAGCTCACCAAGCACAACAGCCAAACTAAACCACCAAAGATCAACCAAACAAATGGTGACATAAGGAGGCGGAAGGATCAGGTGGACAGCAAGATCAAGTCTAGGAGCAAGGAGGAGCGGGCTAGCTCAAGAGCAAGCACAGGAGTCCAACAAAACCAGATCAAGATCATCACCAACTTACTCCATAGTCATCAGATTTTGTGGTGAGCATCGTAAAACCTTCACATGATCTAATCATCTTATCTAGATAGAAGCATGTGTTGTTTTACGAACAAACTCTCAGAAAGCACCCAAGTGGGGTGAATCCATCATAGAGTGATGGGGATATGCCTACCGGGGTACACCCAGCTGGATGTTTACGACTAGCCCAGGAACTGGCGAGTGGGCCTGCAAGACAGCGACTGGATCAAGACCCGGTGTGGATCCAAGCGACTGGAAGCTGAAGGCCCAGGCGAGTAGATAGGCCCAGTCGGATTAGGTTAAGCGTTTACCGAAGCCTTAACTGATTCGGTTGAGATATGTAAACCCTAGGGGAGGTAAGACTATATAAACCTCCCTACAGGGCGCGTAGAGATACGTTCCATCATACACCCAAGCGACTCGCCGCCTAGCCGCCGAGCTCGCCCATTGTACCACCATCATAATACAATCTAGCAGGAGTAGGTCTTTACCCTCCGGGGGGCCGAACCTGGGTAAAACCTTGTGTCTCCGCCTCCATCTCGCACCGTAGATGGCTGGCCGCCCTTGCCCCTCATTCTACTACTCGCTGCCGATTGCAGCATCTGCCGTGACCATTCCCACGACAGTGGCGCCCACCGTGGGGCCTGGCCGGTTCGGCCGGTGTTCTGCGGCGAGATCCAATCTGCCCATCAATGAGACGGTCGCCCCGGCCGCATGATAGCGATCGACGAGATGCTCCAGATCTTGCCGAGCAGCTACGTCCCGGCGGCGCGGCCCGTCACGCACAACATGATCCTGCCGGTCGGCACGATCAGCCTCTTCGTCGGCCTCACCGACGTCATCGTCTCGGAGGATTCGGCTCGCATCCGCGAGTCGCCGCCACGTGATCGGCTCTCCGAGAGCCAGGTCCGCACGATCCATTGCCTCGCCTCCGAGTACAACTCGGCTCACAGCAACGTGGCCGAAAACTCCGCGGCCGCGAAAGACGCGGCCCTCAACGACGACGCCGACTCGGTGACCCCGGCGTCACTCGCCGGATCCATCACCGCGGCTTCACCCGCGGGCTCCATCACCCAGGTCTCCAACGTGGGAGACTTCGAGGATCCCTCCATCCTTGGGATCTTCGACTTCGACTCTGGGTCGGAAAATTCCGCCGACCTCCACGACGGGACCGGTCGCCACGCCGCGACCTACATGGCGACCGGCACCGATCCGCCAGAGGATCCCTTCTCCACCCCGATCCCTCCTAACACCACGGCAACGGAGGTCGAGGAACTCCGCCTGAAGCTGGCGGAGGCAGTCCGCAAGGAACAAGCCAAGCGCGAAAATTTTCGCCTCGAGCAGGTGACGGCGCAGGAGCTATCACGCTACCACCAGCAGCGAATCAGGTCGCGCCTGAACCCCACCATTCAGGGGCGCGCCCTGAACTTCGACGACGAAAACGACCCGGCCCGCGCGGCCAAGCGCGCGATTTGCGAGAACGCGACACCAGGAGGAAGCGCCCGGCCCCCACCAGGGTCGACGGTGATGGGCGCCCCACCTCCACCCAACCGCACACCCCCCAGGGATCAGCCGCGTATAGTAGTCTCCTCATGGGAGCGAGACGCGAACGGCCTCCCACTATTCTCCACCCTGATGGACAACCTCATGGCGGGCCGGGCAGCAGCCGACAACATAACGGCCACCGGCGATGGCGCCCTACAGATCCAGTATGTCAGGGCCCTGCTCGCAAAGGCCGTCGAGCAGCAAAACGCAGGTGCCGACTCGCAGGGTCGAGTGTACTCGCGTTCTTCGGGAAGCAGAGCGGCCTCAAGTGGCCGCCCAATGGCGGCAAACACCCTCAACTGCCCGCCACCAGAACCATTGCAGCTCCAACACCGACCCGCGAACGCGGCACTCTCCACCAACAACCCCAGGCCAGCGACCAACTTCGTCGCCACCAACGGTCAACCCATCGACGCCCGCACCCACATCATCAATAATCAAAGCTGGCACGCACGCCAGCCCGACGACCTGCGACACACCCTAACCAATCGCCGCGACGGCGAGCCGATGGGGTCGCTAAGTCGACTCGGTCCCAGGTGCTTCAGACCGATGATCCGAGGCGAGAAGTACCCGGCGAACTTCAAAGCGCCGAAGGAGATAGAAAAGTACGACCCTTCGTACGACCCCTCTGTGTGGCTTGATACATACCTCATGGCGATGGGGATCGCGGGCCACACCGACCTGCTTGCCGCCCGTTACCTCCCCTTGATGATGGAGGGGATGTGCAGGCAGTGGATCAACACCCTCCCCCAGGATAGCATCGACTCCTGGGAGGAGATGCGCGACGCCTTCGTCAGGCACTTCGAGGGCTCCTACACCTGCGCCACCACCATCGAGGACCTGGAGCGATGCGTCCAGGGACCCCGCGAGTCGACCTGCAACTGGGTCCAGCGGTGGCAAGAACTCTGGTACAATGTGGTCGGCATCCACCCGGACACCGCGATCCATTGCTTCAAGACCTCGTGCCGCTACGAGCCCTTGGTCGCTAAGCTCAAGCGACATTCTCGCACACTCGACAACATATCGGACCTCCTCGAGATCGCCAAACGCTACGCGGAGGAAGATCCAAACCAGGAAACCGACGACGAGTCGGGAGGCCAACGCCGCACGAGCGGCAACGACAACGGACGACGGTCCGACCTACGCTACAGCAACACTCGCCTCACTGGCAAACGCCGCAGTGACGGGCGAGTCGACTTCGTCGCCAACGCCAGGCACGCGCAACGCGAGCCCAAGAGCTTCCGCCGCGACGGAGGACAACGCCGCGACGGCGGCAGCTACAAGGCCAAGCCAAGGTTCGACCCCGCGGCCCTCCTTAACCAACCTTGTGCGTTTCATAGCAGGGAAGGCAAACCCGCAACGCACACGACCGCCGACTGCCACACCCTCAGGGAAATTGAGAAGGCACGGCGAGCACGGGAGGACCCCGACAACAACCCGCCAAACGGCGGAAAATTCGGCAACGTGGCCGGCTCGCTCCATACCTTCACAGGCTTCAACACGAAGCGCGAGAAGAAGGTCATCACCCGTGCTGTCGCCGTCAACGCGGTGGCCCAGGTGGACGTTCCCCAGTTCCTCAACTGGTCGGAGCAGCCCATCACCTGGAGCCGCCAGGACCACTCGCCGTGCATCGAGTACCCAGGCCGAGTCGCCCTGGTGGTCAAGCCAAAGGTGGGCAACTACTGGCTCCCCAACACATTGATGGATGGCGGAAACTCCATCAACATCCTATACCTGGACACCTTCAGGCGGCTGCGGCTCCCGCAGTCGATGATCGAGACAACCCACACCACGTTCCACGGCATCGTCCCCGGTCAGAAGGCGTACCCGATCGGCAAGGTCACGCTTCCAGTCACCTTCGGCACACCAGCAAACTTCTGCACCGAGCGGATCATCTTCGAGCTGGTACCCTTCGACAGCCCCTACCACTGCGTCCTGGGGTGCCAGGCGTTCGCCAAGTTCATGGCAGCGCCACACTACGCGTACAACACGATGAAGCTCCCCGGGCCGTGCGGCGTCATCACCATCAATGGCGACCCCGACATGGCCGCCGAGTGCGAGGCCAAAGGAGCCGAACTCGCCGATGCCGTCATCGCGGCAGAGGCCAACCACGCTGACGAGCTCGCCAAGTACGCGAGCGGGGTGAACAATGACGACCCCACCATACTCAAGAAGCCCAATTCGGAGGGCGCGAACACCTCAGCCTTCGAGGCAACGACGCACACCCGCACCGTCGAGCTGGTCCCAGGCGACTCCAGCCAGACGGTGACGATCGGAACAGGGATGAGCCCAGCCTAGGAAGGCGCGCTCATCGAGTTCCTCCGTGAGAACAGGGACATCTTCGCATGGAAGCCCTCTGACATGCCTGGTGTCTCTAGGGAGCTCGCTGAGCACAAACTAAACACCGACCCCAAAGTGTGACCCGTCAAACAGTCGCTGCGGCCCTTCAATGAAGAGCGCCGCCGAGCCATCGCCGAGGAGGTGCAACGTCTACTCGCTGCAGGCTTCATCCGGCCAATCAAGTACTCCAAGTGGCTGGTAAACCCAGTCCTGGTCGAGAAGAAGAACGGGACCTGGAGGATGTGTATCGACTACACAAACTTGAACAGCGCTTGCCCGAAGGAGCAGTTCGTCCTCCCGCGGATCGACCAAATAATCGACTCCACCGCGGGCTCGGAGTCGCTGTGTTTCCTCGATGCCTACTCTAGGTACAACCAGATCAAAATGGCTGTTGAGGACAAGGAGAAGACGACGTTCATCAAACCATTCAGAGCCTTCTGCTACACCGCCATGACCTTCGGCCTCAAGAACGCAGGGGCGACCTACCAACGGTGCATGCAGGAGTGCCTCGCGAGCCAAATTGGCCGCAGCATCCACGTCTACATCGACGACGTGGTCGTGAAATCCGCTCGCCAGGGCGATCTACTCGCCGACCCGGCGGAAACATTCTCCAACCTGCGGAAGTACAAGATAAAACTCAACCCAAGCAAATGAACCTTCGGTGTACCAGCGGGACAACTACTGGGGTACGTCGTCTCCAAGCGCGGGATCGAGGCGAACCCCACGAAGATCTACATGATCGCTCGACTCGGAAAACCCGAGTGCCTGCGCGACGTTCAGAAGCTTGCAGGGCGAGTAGCGGCTCTTAGTCGCTTCATCCCCCGCCTGGGCGAAAAGGCAATTCCTCTGTACCGCCTGATGCGCAAGAACCCCACTTTCTAGTGGGACAAGGAGGCGGACGACGCACTCCGCGACCTCAAGAAGGTGCTACTCGCAGCACCATTACTCGCCGCCCCCGTCGACAAAGAACCCATGCTGGTCTACGTCGCGGCTTCCGAGCGTGTCGTCAGCGCCGTCATGGTCGTCGAGCGACCAGAGGAAGGAAAGGAGTGCCCGGCACAGCGACCAGTGTACTACATCAGCGAGGTCCTCACCGAATCGCGCCAACGATACCCGCAGTACCAGAAACTGGTATACGCGGTCTTCAGAGCACAGCGGCGCCTGCCACACTACTTCCAGGAGCACCCGATCACGGTCGTCTCCTCAGCACCGTTGCAGGACATCATCCGCAACCGTGAGGCGACTGGGCGAGTCGCTAAGTGGGCCGTCGAAATCGGCGTCCATAATATCAAGTACGAGCCACGAAAAGCGATCAAGTCGCAGGCTCTACGGACTTCATCACCGACTGGGAAGAGGCCCAGCAGCCAGAAAAGCTGCCATACCTCCATTACTGGAGCCTGCACTTCGACGGCTCCAAGAACGCGGACGGCGCAGGAGCAGGGATCGTGCTGACTTCACCGAAGGGCGACAAGCTCCGCTACGTCCTCTGCCTCGACTTCACCCACTGCACCAACAACATGGCCGAGTACGAGGCACTACTCCACGGCATGCGAGCTGCCAAGGAGATGAACGTCAACCGCCTACGCTGCTATGGAGACTCCGACCACGTCGCTGGGCAAGTCGCTGGCACCTGTGACGCCGTCTCCCCCACCATGGCGGCATACCGCCAAGCAGTGGACAAGCTGGGCGGACACTTCGCAGGCTACTCCGTCGAGTGGATTGACAGGCGGAAGAACGAGGAGGCCGACGCACTCTCTCGCATGGGTCGGCTCGACTCGCACCACCCGCCGGCGTCTTCCTCGACACGATCACCAGGCCATCAGTCTCTCCCCCAAGGGAGATCGACATCGGAGTCCCGCTGCAGCCAGAGGCAGCCCTGGTCGCACTCGTCACCGAGCCAGATGATTGGACCAAGCCCTACGTCGCCTACCTGGAGGTCGGCACCTTGCCAGCAGACGAGACGGACGCCCGGATGATCGCACACCGATGCAAATCCTTCACCATCATCGACGGCGAGCTCCACAAGCGCAGCGTCACCGGCGTGTTCCAACGCTGCGTCCAACCCGCCGAAGGACGCAAGATCCTCCATGACATCCACTCCGGCGACTGCGGCCACCACGCCGGTGCCCACTCTCTGGTCGCCAAGGCCATGTGGCATGGCTTCTACTGGCCCACAGCACACGCCGATGTCGTCGACATTGTCCAGCGGTGCGCCGGCTGCCAGAAGTACGCCAACCAGACGCATGTGCCGAGCTCCGCGCTCAAGACAATCCCCATCACCTGGCCATTCGCCGTGTGGGGTATGGACATGGTAGGCCCCTTCAAAAAGGCTCCCTCTGGCTACACCCACCTCCTGGTCGTGGTCGACAAATTCACAAAGTGGGTGGAGGCCAAACCAGTCCGGAAATGTGACGGGAAGACCGCCACTAAATTCCTACGCGAGCTCATATATCGCTATGGGTTCCCGAACAGCATCATCACGGACAACGGCACCAATTTCGCCAAAGGAACCATGGCCGAGTTCTGTGAGGAACACCACATCCGGCTCGACCTCGCGTCAGTCGCCCACCCGGAATCCAACGGCCAGGCGGAACGGGCCAACCAGAGCATCCTCCACGGCCTAAAGCCGCGGCTCCAAGTACCACTCGAGCGCACCGCCGGGTGCTGGGTCGAGGAGATACCCTCCGTCATCTGGGGCATCCGCACCTCGGTCAACAGGTCAACAGGGTTCACCCCCTTCTTCATGGTGTACGGCGCCGAGGCAGTCATGCCCACCGACCTCGAGCATGACTCGCCACGGGTCGTCCACTACACGGAGGCTGCGAACGAACTCGCCCGCCAGGATGGAGTCGATCAACTTGACGAGGCACGTGACCTCGCTCGATCACGCACCGCCATCTACCAACAAGGACTCCGCCGCTATCACAGCCGGCGGATGAAAACTCGCACCTTCCAAGAAGGCGACCTGGTGCTGCGCCTCATCCAGGACAAGAAGGGCATGCACAAGCTTTCCCCTCCGTGGGAGGGACCATTCGCCATCGGGCGAGTACTCGGCAACGATGCCTACTACCTCATCGACGTCCGCGGGGACGGCAAACTCGACGTCAAGCGACCGTGGAATGTAAACCTCCTACGGAAGTTCTATTCCTAGAACCCCTCATATGTACCCCCAGTCGCTATGAAATAAAAAAAGAATTGGTTACCGCAAATTGCGCCTACTCTCCGTGTCTTGTGCCACTCGCACTCGTAACAACAGTGTAAAGCTAACCGCAGAAGTCAACCTTTGGTACAATGATCGGCACGGCCAAGTAGTGCGGTGCAAGAGCACTGGGTCACCTCAGGTCTTGCAACGTCCACGAAAAACGCCTACCCGGAGCCCCATTGGAGTCGCCCAGCTCGACTGGCTCTACGAGCCAAGACAACTGCCTTCGCTTCTCACAGCGACCATGATCCTCCGCATCCTCGACATAGCGACTCGAACGGCCAAGTACCACGCTTGGGGACTGACGACCAGTTCAGCGCGAGGGGCTAGGGAAAACGCCAAGTATGAGAGCATGCCCAGGACTCGCCATGCGACTGACCCAACGGGCCAGGCAGGAGCAATGCGCTTAAACTAACGCGCCCAGTCCTCACCCACCCTCGAGTCGCGCCTAGAACAACCAAGTACCACGCTCGGGGACTCGGCCACCCGACCTCGTTCGCGCAAGGGAAAACGGTGAAGTACAGAGCGCTCAAGGGAGTCGCCTTGTGACTGGCTCTCTGAGTCCGGGCGAGTCGACCACAATAACAAAACATTCAAAAAAACCGCAAACACATAACAAACGAGGTAAACCCCATAAAAACGGCGGACACGCTCGGTGACTCGTTCAACCCTCAATCGAAAAACACACGACAATTCATAAAACAACACGATATCTCATTAATACATGTTGCAATCGTCACAAATTATAAAATATACCCAACGGCAGAACTGCTATTAACGCCCCAGGGCAAACTATTCTACTCCGCAGGCTTCGAAGACGACTCGCCAGCACCCTTGCGACTGCGAATGAAGGGCGTGTACGGGTTTGACGGGTACGTCGTCAGCTCACCCGCCATCGCCGCATGGAAGGGTTGCTCGACCTTGAAGTCCCGGTGCTGCGGCTCGGGGTCGTTAGGTGCGACGACCGTCTCCTGGTAAGGAAGGAGGTCACCCATCGCCCAGACGTGCTCGGAGTACACCGCGGCACGATCCGTCAACTTGAGCACCTCAGAGATCTCCACCGAGCCAGTCGACGACGGGTAGCCACTCGTCACGTCGTCCAGGTCGAAGTCCTCCGGGAAGTGGGTGAGCCCAAGGCTAAGCGCCGTCGCTGCTCCACGTCGGAATGCCGATCGCGTCATAAACTCAACGACCGACGACGCCTTCTCCAAGTACCGCCACACCTCGACGAGGTCGCTGGGAATCACTTCCGTGGGCGACATCTCCTGGAGGTAGGCCCGGATGCATGTCGCCGACGATGTTGCCGAGTCGACGAGCGTGGCCACACATTGTCGCGCGTCGAACGAGCTCGCCTCTTCCGCGCTATCAAGGATGCGACCTGCGGATAGAAGATAATAGTGAGTACATCGGATATTACAAAAAGGCACATGCAATAGGCAAGGGCAGACACACTCACCAATCAAGGGATGGGAGAGATCCGTGATGAAGCTCTGAAGAGAAGTGTAATCATCCTGAAGCCCAGCAACAAGGGCGTCAGAAACTTTATGTTCTTCCGCGGCGGCCGTAACGGAGGCCTTGGCTCGACCATCCGCCGAACTCGCTTCCTCTTTCGCCTCCCTCAGCTCGCGCTCGAGGTCGGCGATCCGCTTCTCAGCCGAGCTCAACGCCGATTGAGCCGCTGCCAACTCACTTGCTGGGACAAGTCCCTGGCGGGCCTCCTCTGCCTTCGCGGCAATTGCCTGAAGCCCCTTATTCGCCTCTTGGATGGTGGCCAGTTCCTTCTCCGCGCGGCGTGTCGCAGCAAGCCGGTCAGCTGACTCACGTTGCAGACCCTGCACACAATTCAAACAGTTAACCAAAGTGGAATCCAAAGTGCCCACCCGCTGAAATTCAGCGAGTGCGCACTCGGGGACTGGCAATCAAAAAATCCTAAGTGCCCACCCGCTGAAATTCAGCGAGTGCACAGTCGGGGAATGGCAATCAAAAAATCCTAAGTGCCCACCCGCTGAAATTCAGCGAGTGCGTACTCGGGGACTGGCAATCAAAAAATTATAAGTGCCCACCCGCTAAAATTCAGCGAGTGCGCACTCGGGGACTGGACGCGAAAAATAACAACAAGACGCTAAAAGAATAAGACCACTGCAACACACCGGCCTGATCCTCGGGGACTGGACATACCTGGATGGCTGCGCCAAGCATGCCATGAAGTTGTATCGCATCCACGGATGCGAGGAGAGCTGGCATGTGCCCGCGACGTTGCTCAACCTCCGTATCAGCGACCCCAGGTGCATGGCTTGAGGGCGAGGTACCACTCGCTGTAGCCGCTTTGGCCATGAAGCGCGGGAACGTTGCGATGGAGGCACCAGCACCAAAGGAGGCCGGCTCGGCTGCCCCAGGCGAGGGAGCACCCTCCTTGGCGGGTAAGGCCGCCTCCGCTACAGGTTCACTCGGCGCGATCGCCGTGTCGTCGGATACTGTGATGACTTCGTCGCCCTTGGCCTTTTTGGCGCTATCCGCGGGGACGACGACCTCGTCCGCCTTCCTCTTCCGGGAGGGATCCTCCTCGCTGACGACGGGTGGCACCTTAGCCACGGTCGGATGGCCTATCTTCTTCGCTCCGGTCCTACAAATTGATCGCGTGAGCAAGATAATCCAAGTACAATGAAAGACAAAAGTAGGTGAGCAGACTCACTTGGCGACTGGAATGAAGCGTAGCCCCGTGCGGATGCCGGCCGGCTTCTCCAGTTCGGGGCCCAGTCGGCGACTGAGGCCCATCTCCAGGACGTCGCGTGCCCAAGACATGGACGGTTTCTTCGTTGTCGAGGCTGCGGCCGGAGCCTCCGAAACATCTTCGGCAGGAGCACCCTTGGGCGGCGAAGCTACCGCGACTGGAGCGGTCCCTGACCTAGAGATTGGGGCGAACGGCGGAGGCATCGAGGCCAGAGGCACCTCGTTCAGGACGGTTGTGGTATCCGGTGCCGTCGGCACCTGTGGGGCTTCGCCCCCGGCCAGGCTGGTGGCATCAGAGCTGCTTGGCGAGTGAGGCGGAGACGCCTGTTTCGCTGGCTTCGTCTTCTTCTTTGGAGGGGCCTTAACCTCCTTCTCCTTCTTCTTCTTCTTCGATGGAGTGGCCTCGCGACATGAGGTGTGCTCGGGGAGCTCGTCGTCATCATCGTCATGACGCTCGAGGCTTATCCTCGCCTCAAGCTCACGTTGCCGCTGCCCGCGCGTTTTCCGGACTAGCGGGGCGACCTCTTCTTCGGATTCGTCGTCGTCGCCACTCCCGGCGCTCTCGACGCCTCCCCTCGCTGGAGGCGATTCGCCCACTTCCCGGACGGACGAACTCGAATTCTCGTCGTCCGCGGGCGGGAGCCACCCTTCAACTACCTGAAATAGCTGCAATAGGCATAAACAACATCAGTATGACCGCGTCTACATTTAACTGCGACTGCGAATGACGAAAGGATGACTTACCGTTGGGGCTGGATGCTTCGCGGTGTAGGGGGCGACCCCGGCCTTCGCGTCGAGGTACGTCGCCTGGGTGATCTTCTTCAACGCTAGGAGGTAATCCTCGAGCTACCACTCGTCGAGGCAGGACTTCGTCGAGTCCTCCCGGCCCGCGTACTCGTACATATAATGGTCGTGGCGGACCAGGGGGACGAGCCGCCGCCCGAGCCAATAGATGTACAGGTTGATGGGCAGGAGACCCCGCTTCTTTAGGCCGCGAATGGTCTGAAGCATTTCGTCCACGACCATTCGCTGGTCTGTTGGAAGTTTGCCGACTTGAAGTCGGCGTGGTTCGGGCCGGTCGGCGGAGTATCTTGGGATCGCCACCTCGCCGTCTGGAATCGCCTCAGTGACGTAGAACCAAGAGTTCTTCCATTGGCTTGCCGCCTTGGCGGGTAGCATCAGATCGAAGAAAGAAGCCTTCCATTTCAGCTGGAACGTCAGGCCGCCCGCGGCGAGCATTGGACCACCCGCTTCCTCGCGACTGATCCGCCCGTGGAATAGATCTTGCCATAGGGGGAAGTAGGGCCTGCAGCCTAGATAGCACTCGCAGAACGCCACGAAAATGGCGAGCTGCTTGATGCTGTGCGGGCCCAGGTCCGACGGTTGGATCCCGTAGAAGGCGCAGAAGCGCCGGAAGAAGAGAGATGTTGGGAATCCCAGCCCCCGCTCTAGGTGGCTGGTGAAGCAGATGAACTCTCCCTCGTGCGGGTTCAGGGTCACCTCTCTGGCCGCGGGGATGCGCCACCTGCCGGCGCGCAGGATCCCGGCCTCCTCGAAGGACGTTAGTTGCGCCCTCGTACACTTAGATCTACCCCAAGGCTCGGTGGAGGGGGCCATTAGCGGAAGGATTCGTGGGGGGTCGGGAGATTTCGGGTCGGCTGGATCGCGATGCGGAGGAAGGCGAAAGTGCGCGCAATCGGAGGAAATGACGAGGAGGTGGTTCTCCGATCGCCTGCCATTCCCCTTATATAGCGGTTGTTACCCGCCAAATCAGGGAGTCGTTACTACGCGGTGATTACGCTAAAAGTTACCGTTGGATTACCCCAACGGCTAGTTTGACCATGTTTAACGGTCCAACTTCAGCCACTCGGCTCGCCGACCCGATCACTACGACAGTGACTGAGTATTTCGCCGACTCGACTCGCCAAAGCTGCGATCAGAATAACTAGTTTCCTCCTTTATTCAGGAGCCCGTCGACGATTCGACTGGATGTCTGCTTTAAAGCCGTATACTCCGACTGCCAGCAACCACCTGCGCCTAATCGACGACGGCCTCGGGGACTACTGATGGGGATATGCCTACCGGGGTATACCCAGCAGGACGTTTCTGACTAGCCCAGGAACTGGCGAGTGGGCCTGCAAGACGGTGACTGGATCAAGGCCCGGTGTGGATCCAAGCGACTGGAAGCTGAAGGCCCAGGCAAGTAGATAGGCCCATTCGGATTAGGTTAAGCGTTTACCGAAGCCTTAACTGATTCGGTTGAGATATGTAAACCCTAGGGGAGATAAGACTATATAAACCTCCCTACAGGGCGCGTAGAGATACATTCCATAATACACCCAAGCGACTCGCCGCCTAGCCGCCGAGCTCGCCCATTGTACCACCATCATAATACAATCTAGCAGGAGTAGGTCTTTACCCTCCGGGGGGCCAAACCTGGGTAAAACCTTGTGTCTCCGCCCTCATCTTGCACCGCAGATTGCTGGTCGCCCTTGCCCCTCGTTCTACTACTCGCTGCCGATTGCAGCATCTGCCGTGACCATTCCCACGACATAGAGATTTTAAACTCTAAAAGAAAACAGCAAAGAACATGGATCCAACAAGAGCTCAAAACAACATCATGGCTCTGGTTGTCAAGCTATATATTACAGTTCAAGCATAAATATAGCTAAGATCTAATTTCTAGGCACATCCCTAGAGTAAAGGTAGCACCTTAGAAACTAATCCTTTGGATCCAGATAATGATCAAGCTTACTATCATTTTTCTCCAAGCTTTGATTCAAGAAACAATAGCTGGTACCACTACCAGGACTATCTATATGAATCAACTAGATAAGATCTGAACCCCTAAGCCTCAGACCAACATCATTGGTCTTAGGGAATTCAGAGAAGAGCATTTCTATTTACCTTATAAATCCAAGCTTGTTTTAAGCTTAAACCAACCCAATCAATAAATAAGAATCAATCTTGTGTGCCATACCAAGATGGTATCACAAGAACAGTTCTATTTTGAATCAGGATAAACATCCAATCATCACATGTTCAACAAAACAATCTACTAATCATTTTCCTGTTAATACAGGAATCATAAATAGGATATTCCTATGTTCATCTTCACTGCTTGAGATCATGATGATCTCAAACCACATATTGATTTCTAAGCCAACAGCACTAGGACAGTGATTTCATCACACCATAATCATGATCAGAAACCAAGAAATGACAGTGGAAAGTTATCAAGCCACTGACTGTACCAAGCATGGATTCCCAAAGCAACTATACCATTTTAATCATATGCAATCCAAGCATAAAAGCATCTAGTAAGCCACCAAAACCATCATAGTTAAGCAACAAGCCTCAGGCCAATAACCATTTAGCATGCTTACAAACCATCCAGACATGATCTGATTCATCCAGTACATGATCAATCACATGATAAGAACCCTAAATGGAATAACTCATCTTAATCAGGACAAGACAGTAACCAGAGAGGTCACTGCCAGCATCTAGCATCGAATCAGCAAGCACAGATAGCACCAGGGGAGAGGAAATGAACTCACCATAGGTCCTCGCTGGAGGCTAGAAGAGGAAGCAGAGGGGCCGAGACCCATGGCGACACGGGGAGCACCCCAGAGGGGGCGCTGCAACCCATATGGTGCCATGACGACGACCATGAACACGCATAGAGGCGAGGAGCATCACCACGATGCACGGCGGTGGCGGCAGCACCAGGATCCACGCCAACCCCCAAACCCTAGGGTTCGGGACGGCATCGATCCATCACAGGAGAGCACCATACCCAAATCCAGTTGGATAGGAAGGACGAGCATCATCGACAACCTCCTGTTGCACCATGATGGCAACCAGAACCGCCCATGGCGGCGGGAATCGACGGCGGAGGCATTGCCGGCCACGGGGTCGGGGTCAGAGGAGGAAAGGATGAGCTCGAGGGAGAGAGATGCAGTGAGGAATGGGCTGATTTGGGCCAGACCCTTCGGGGTGGTTATTTTGTCTATGACTTGTGGGCCACTAGGGCCCAATAAGAATAAGCCAGCCTAGAAATCTTTTAAGGCCTATTTTAATAAATAGGAAAATACCAAAATACCCCTAGACTTAACTAAAATTCTAAAATATAAAATAAAAGTCCAAAAATTATAAATAAAATATTTTTGAATTCACAATAATCTACACTATCCAAATAAAATAAGATATACAATTTTAGACATTCAAATTTTATTAAAGATTTTGTAATGTATATATTTCTTCTAGAAGTTTACAAATTTTTTGAAAGATAATAAAAATAAATAAAAATCACTTTCATTATATATTAATATTGTAGTATTTTTGAAAAATACTAAATAAATACTTAATAATAATTTTTAATGTATAATTGATAATTCCTAAAAGAATTATTAAATCAATAAAGGTCAAATAAAAGGGAAATAAAATAAAATAATTCAATATATGTTATAAATATTAAAAAGTAATATTTATAAATCCTTTATTATTAAAAAGAACTTTTTATAATAATGGGGTGAATGCATATCAAGTTAAAATGATGCATTATTGCATAATCATTTTGCTTCTTTAAATATTGCCCTTACCGGGCAATAATGATGTTTTTGTAGAACTAGAAGCTCAAGGTCCAGTGCAAGCATCAGACTTCACTACCTTGCCATCACAAGGCAAGTTCATCACTTGCTCATGTCCTTTGAAGAGTCTTTATCAATGTATTTACAAATTGTGTGTTATCATATTTACTATAAAAGAAAGAAAATATTATTTTCACAAATAAAGAAATCATAGATATCATCCTAAGTGGTGATATAATGGAGCAATAGAACTTAGGGTTCTATTTGCAACAATGATGATCAAGTAGGGACTCAATACCCCTGACATCAGTGATTCTAGCGTCGTATATTACGTGTTATCCATGAGATTTGGAATGGGACAGAGAAGTCAGCTGTATCTTCTTCCTCTCGCATGAAGCCGGATGTGCAGGTCGTGGCTGTTATCCTCGTAGCGTGCATATTAATTGGTAATTCGTAGATGATATGCAGCATATGGGTGGGAACCCTCATCGTCCCACGATAGTTCTAGCATCTAACAGTTTGTACAAATCATTGCCGTAATTCATTATGTGGGCATGGTGTACACCAAGGAGGCATGCGGGGGCGTGAAGGGGGCAGTGATTGGCTTGGACCAACTACTGGGCCCCACATCATGGAATTGTGGACGGGAAAGTACGCCCGGTTGTGCAACAAGGAGTTGATCTCTCATGGGTAAAGTAACGCACCTCTGTAGAGTGTAAGAATTATAACTTGTTACTCCTTGTTCCGGGAAGGAGCTACGAACGCGGCAGGAAAGGAACTCCATGAAAGTTCTGGTCAACCTGTGAAGGCTAATTGTCATAGTTCTTCATAATAAAATCAATCTTTGAAGAAAGATTTATAAAAACTACATAGTGACAAGGATTTATAATCCGAGGTGGTAGTTAGAGCATCAAACTTCCCACCTTGCATATAATGAACTTGTTGGGTAACGTTGTTACTCATTCTTTCCTTTGATCCCTTGCTTAGACTCTGAGGATCCCAAAGACGTGCCAATGTATGCAGCTGAGTGTCAAGAAGATGTGTTCTACGAGGAACCCGATCTGTCCGGAGGTGTTGAAGGAGTGGATTACGAAATCCGCTATGGTGTCGATGATAACGAGTCCAACCAAGTATCCCTAGTTAGTAGTAACAAACGGAGCCGAGCAGCATGAACTCTATAGAATAAGCTGTTGAGCTCAACTCCTAGTCGGAGTTGTTACTTTTAAATTCCGCTGAAACACTTTATATTTTGGTTTGTAAGTTGAATCTTTTGGAAGTCTTGAACTTCTGGTATTGTAATAATAATAATATGTGTACTTTTGTAATATGGACCCGCAATGTTTCTGTTGTACCACTCTGAGGGATGTGATATTTACGGAACGGTGTTCTGTGGATGTCATGTCAACGACTATAGTGTACTACACATGCAGTGGTATGTTGGGTCACCGCAGTTGGTATCAGAGCAAATTGCTTTGACCTTAGGTTGGAAACCTAGTAAAGGGTATTACCTGTAGGAAAGTTAGAAACGATAAAGAATTCTCTAAAAGTAATATAATGGGTATTCAAATGAGAATATTCTGTTATATATTTTAGTGCGATAATTCTTTGTTATGATGCAATATATCATTGGATACTAATCAAAATTATTTTTCTGATATACAGACTTATGGCACCAAAGTTTCCAAAATAGACTTTGGTAAGGAAAGAGGAGACTCTTGATGATTATCAAGGATCATTCACAGACCAACTTCGTCAACTTTTAAAGCTCTTTAGTTGTCCAACTAGAATTCCAGTGAACACTATCACTTACCTTGATGGTTGGATGTTATCCAAGTATCGTGTGAGTATCCAACTTCCAGAGAAGCTTGGATTATATCACGATCTATCGATAGGAGAAGGTAGGAGTCATTTAGCAGCATATCATATTGTTGTTGTGGAGGCGATAGCTAATATACGGGAGCAGAAAACTAAGGAGCTAGAAGGTAGCACATTCTCTGTGATACCTCATGACTCTATAGACTCGGAGCCTATAGCGGATCATCTTACTTTGGTTAAGAAGCATCCTAAGTTAGCTTCCAAGTTTATGGATAGATATCGAACACTCGTTGCGTCTTTTTATAAGACCCATCAAGTGATTGTTGAAGACAAAAATGATATGTTAGAGGATCTAACTGATCCGGAAAGAAGGAAGCAGTTAACATTCCAGTTACAGAAGGAAGCAAGTAGTAGTGCAACACCTATCTTTAAGGATATACATATAGATCCCGAATCTTTTATACCATATCCTTATTCTCCAAGACCTGAACCTATAAATAATCCTACAATGGATATGAGGTATGCAGTACCACAGGGCTCAGAGGATGGTTCTGACTCAGAACTTCCTATTGAGAATTCGGATGGTTGGAGAATGGGACCATATAATGGATCTCATGAATACCAGATGTCCACAGATGGTTCTGATAGAAATGTTGGACAATCTAGTTGGATGGGTGCAAGGATGAACCTTAATAATAGTAGTAGAAATACCATGTCAATAGATAATCAGGATGAAGAAGAAGATCCTGAGGAGAGAGTGTTTGAATCATCAACATCTTCTCAAAACCCAGGGAACATACATTATCTAGTGTTTAATTATCTTGCCCAAGAGAGCACCTAGGAAGCAGCAGGATCTGCGTATCCTATTGACAACTCATGGAATGAAGCTCAGGAGATGCAGGCTGGAGATCATTTTGAATATGTTTCTGAAGCTTTTTAGCTGAGCTGGAGGGAGTCAATGCGCTCAGGTTTAGTAATGACTCAAGTCCTGACACTTCAGATACAGAGTATGTTCCTTCTGGAAGACCATATGTTCCACAAACTATGCGACGAACAACACGTCATCACGGTTGGACATCAGGCATGTATGATGAGCGTAGTTACTACTAGAAGGAGGCAATTAGTTCGTGATATCTAGTACCGTGTTTTGTACTCCAAGAAATAAAATAGTGAGATGAGTAAAGTAGTTATGTGATTATACCTATATGGTATATGTTGTAATGACTTTGTATTATTATGATAGTATGTATCATATGTGAAATGGACATTTGGATTTTCTTTGGATCTTCATTGTGTGACTAGTTATGTGCATAAAGTCGAGCTCAGAACACATGTGCATGATGTAATTATGAGTATTCGCTTTATGTTGCAGGACTAGAGGGTCATGGATACGGGTGTAGAAATGGAAACTGAGCAGCAGCGGATGGAGGGAGAGGCCAAGGAGAAGGCCGATGCAGATGCAGCAAATCAAGGAGCATTACCACCACCACCAATGAGACCGTTAATGGAGCAAAACTTTATGCAATGTATGCAAATGATGCTAGAGACCCAGAACAAGTTTATGGAAGAATTGCTGGGGCGAGAAAATCAGAGGGCACCTGAAGGTGGAGGAGTGAGTCTATCTGATTTCCAGAATGCAAGACCGTTACCTTTTGCATCAGCTCCTGAACCCATGGATGCAGAGGACTAGCTAGCAGATACTGAAAGGAAGCTGAAAACTGTAGGTTGCAATGATGAAGAGAAATTGAGGTATGCAACTCATCTTCTGACTGGACCTGTAGCATCATGGTGGGAAAATCAGTTAGCCATGCAACCACTAGGAAGGGAGTTTACCTGGGAGGAGTTCAAGCAGAGATTCCGTGAATATCATGTTCCGGAAAGTGTTATGGAGTTCAAACGGAGAGAATTTGAGGAGCTTCAGCAAGGATATACTAGTGTTATGAAGTACATCCGGGACTTTAGTCAACTGTCTCACTATGCTGAGGAGGATGTCAACACTGAAGAGAAGCAGAAGAAGTGTTTCCTGCGTGGATTAAATCGATTTTTGAAGATGCAGCTAAGGTTAGCCAATAAGCAGACTTATCAGCAGTTGTTGGATGTAGCTATTACTTTTTAAGATGATTATAAGAATGTCCAAGAGGACCGGAGGAAGAGAGCCAAGAAGGAAACCAAGAGAATTCAGGCAAGCAAACCAAAATCCAACCCGTAGTTCAAACCTCGGAATAGGAATTATGGCAACAATAACAATAACAATAACAAGGGTAGTGGTGGAAATCAATCCAATCCGAGAAGGAATGTTTTTTGTAACAATTGTGGCATTCCAGGGCATTTCCAGAGGGAATGCAAAAAGCCTGTAGTGATCTGTTATGGTTGTGGTCAGAAGGGGCATATCAAGCCAGATTATCCGAGCAAACCACCTGGAGGTTGGCCTACCAAGGGAGGAGGACAAGCCAGTGGAGGAAATGGATAGCCCAATAAAGGAGGAAATAATGGCAAGAACAACAATGGCAAGAGGAACCGACCTACCTAGAAACTGAACTGTGCAACCCTTGAGGAGGTGGATAATTCGGAGCATGCAGTGATAGGTACGCTCAATATCCTTACCAATCCCAGCAAAGTTCTATTTGATACTGGTGCAACTACTTCATTCATTTCTGAAGAATTTTGTGATAAGTTCGGGATTAGAAGGGAAACGTTAGAAAGTCCTATGACCGTAGTTACGGCAGGAGGGAATGTGATTGTACACCACATAAAACAAGATCAGGTTATCTCGATCTATGGTTGTACATATTTCGCAGACCTTTATGTGATTCCTTTGAAGGGAATTGCAGTAGTGCTGGGGATGGATTGGATGATGGAACATGGAGCTCAGATAAATTGTGAGGAGAAAACTGTCTCAATTAAAACTCCAAGTGGATCTAGTATAGTTTACCAAGCAGATAAGCACAGTCATATCATGGTGAATCTGCAGTTGAACTCAATGAAATAGGTCAAATTGGAAGAGATTCCTATAGTAAATGAATTTCAAGATGTTTTTCCAGCAGAGCTACCGGGAATGCCACCAGACCGGGAGATAGAATTCACTATTGACCTAATTCCTGGTACAGCACCAATAGCTCAAGCACCATATAAGATGGGACCCAAAGAGTTGAAAGAACTCAAAGAGAAAATTGATGATTTAGCTAGAAAAGGATTTATTCAGGAAAGTGTATCCCCATGGGGAACACCAGTAATCTTTGTGGATAAGAGAGATGGTGGAAGAAGAATGTGTGGAGATTATAGAAATCTGAACAACGTGACTATCAAGAATAAGTATCCTTTACCAAGAATTCAAGATTTGTTTGATCAAGTGAAAGGAGCTGGAGTATTTTCAAAGATCGATTTAAGATCTGGATACCATCAAATAAAAATCAAACCGGAAGATGTTCCAAAAATAGCATTTGTCTCAAGATATGGACACCATGAGTATCTGGTAGTACCATTTGGTTTGACCAATGCACCGGCAATATTCATGAATTTGATGAACAAAATCTTCATGCCATATTTGTACAAGTTCGTCATAATCTTTATTGATGATATTCTAATATATTCCAAGGATAAAGAAGAGCATGCTGATCATTTGAGAATAGCATGCAGACTTTAAGAGAACACAAACTTTATGCTAAGTTCAGTAAGTGTGAATTTTGGATGGATGAGGTAGAATTCCTCGGTCATATGATCAGTAAGGATGGAATTATTGTGAATCCATCTAAAGTTCAGTCAGTACTAGAGTGGACTGCACCGACCAATGTGAAGCAAATTCGAGGTTTCTTAGGAATGGCTGGTTATTATCGTAGATTCATTGAAGGTTTCTCCAAAATAGCCGGACCAATGACCAAATTATTAAGGAAGAATACACCATTTATGTGGGATGAGAAATGTGAAGCAAGTTTTCAAGAGTTGAAGACTAGATTAACCACAGCTCCAATCTTAGCAGTTCCTAAAACAGGGAAGGACTTTACCGTATACTGTGATGCGTCTAAAATGCAAGATCGGAAAGTGATTGATTATGGTTCAAGACAACTGAAACCACATGAAGTCAACTATCCAACTCATGATTTAGAGTGAGCAGCAGTAGTTTTTGCGCTAAAAAGATGGAGGCATTTTCTTTATGGAGCCAGATGTGAGTTATACACTAATCATAAAAGTCTCAAATATTTCTTCACTCAAAAGGAATTGAATATGAGACAGAAGCATTGGTTGGAACTAATCAAGGATTATGATTTAATAATCAACTACACTCCAGGGAAAGAAAATGTTGTAGCAGATGCTTTAAGCAGAAAGAGTGCAGATACTCAGCCTAGCAATAGGGAGCTACCAAAAGAGTTACAAATGGACTTGGAAATATTAGAGCTTCAATTCATCAGAACAGAGGTTCTTGGAGGATTAGCTCCTATGCAGGTAGTTGCAGAGCAGGACAGTGATCTTAAACAAGAAATTTTTAGACATCAAGCAGAAGATCCTTTTATTGCTGAGGAAATTCGGAGGATATCTCAAGGGAAAAAATCAGTTTTTCGCCTTGGGGATTATGGGTCTTTATGGTTTCAAGACCATCTATGTGTTCTAGATGTGTCTGAGATTCATGAAATCATACTCAGAGAAGCACATGAAACGCCATATTCTATACATCCAGGAAGTACTAAGATGTATATGGATTTGAAAGAACTATTCTGGTGGAATAACATGAAAAGAGATATTGCTAAATATGTATCTGAATGCCATACTTGCCAAAGGGTGAAGGCTGAACATCAAAGTCCAGCAGGACCATTACAACCCTTGGAAATTCCTGAATGGAAATGGGAGGAAATAGGTATGGAATTCATCACAGGATTGCCCATGACACCAAAAAGGAAGGATATGATATGGGTAATTGTGGACAGACTCACTAAGAGTGCACATTTTATTCCGGTGAATCAAAAGGATAATGCCGAGAAATTAGTTGAAGTATATGTCAAAGAGATAGTAAGTAAGCATGGAGTACCCAAAAAGATCGTAACTGGAAGTGGATCAGTGTTTACTTCAGCATTTTGGAAGCAATTGCATGAAGCACTTGGTTCAAAGTTAGATTTCAGCACAACATATCATCCGGAGACAGGAGGTCAAACTGAAAGAACAAATCAAATACTAGAAGACATGCTAAGAGCTTGTGCACTAGATTTTGGAGGAACATGGGAAGATCACCTACCATAGGCAGAATTTTCCTACAATAATAGTTATCAGAGTAGTCTGAAGGTAGCTCCATATCAGGTTTTGTATGGAAGGAAGTGTAGATCACCAATATGTTGGTATGAACCTGGAAGCAGCAAAGAATTTGCGCCAGATTATATCAAGGAGAGACAAGATATCATTGATAAGATCAGAGATAAACTGAAAATAGCCCAGAGTAGGCAGAAAAGTTATGCGGATCAAAGACGAAGATCATGGCATCCAGAAGTGGGAGATATGGTCTATTTGAAAGTAAGTCCAATGAAAGGGGTGAAAAGATTCAGAGTCAAAGGGAAATTGAGTCAAGGATACATCGGACCATTCAAGATACTGAGTCAAAACAGAACTATAGCTTATGCTTTAGAGTTACCATCAAGATTGGCTCAAGTGCATAATGTTTTCCATGTGTCACAACTTCGTAAATGTTTGAAAGTTCCAGATGATGCAATCACACACCAGGAGATAGATCTACAAGCAGACCTGACCTATATTGAAAATCCCTGTAAGATTCAGGAAGAATACTGGAAAAGATTAAGGAACAGAGCAATCAAATATTGCAAGGTACAGTGGGAACATCACCCGGAAAGGGAAGCCACATGGGAGAAAGAAGAGGATTTAAGGGAAGCCTATCCAGAACTATTCAGGTACATCTCCGCAAACTTCGGGACGAAGTTTAATTTAAGGGGGGAAGTCTGTAACATCCCAGCATTTAGGAACTAACGAAGGGTAGATTTAGGAATATGGAATGTTGCATGCATTCATCTGTGAAAATGTGGATAAAATTTTCGCCAAATAAAAACCTTAAGTGATCAAGGTTTCTTTCTTACTTTGAGATTAGGTTTAGTCTTAAAGGATGATTGCTATGAACTTTGAGATGATCTTTGAGGAATGATGTGTTTTGGCAAATGAATTTGAATTTAAACTTGAGTGTTTGAATTATAATCCAAATGAATTTGGGGATAAGATTTGAATCTTGATTTAATTAGGAGTTAATTATTATCACTCAAATTTTATCTAAGAAAACAATTAAGAATATGAAAATTTATTTCATATCTTTATTTTATAAAAAATTACACAATTGTAACTCACTGAAATCATCCACACACTTCACAAAAGCAAATAAATAAAGAATAAGAATATTCAAATCTTTATTGATAAATAATAAAATCTTTATTACAAAAGAATAAAAAGAAGATTACAAAATAATAAAATGAAAATTACAAAAATATAAAGAAGATTACATTGGACTATTCTATAACTACACCTAAACTAAAATCTTCACTTTAAATCTGTACCTGCAAAACAAAACAGAAACTAAATGGAAAAATAAAAGGTTAGTGTTAGTATGATTTTTCTCTTAGACATATCAGTGAAGTGCACTGAACAAATTCATCATTGAGAAATTTATAAAAGGGGCAAGTTTCACCAATATGCAATAATCCATCTTTCATAAATTCTAAGCCAGAAGTCAAATGACAGCCAAGAAGGGCAAGTTCACTAGCCAGGTGAAAGTAATCTGGGCAAAGTAACTTTCAAAGTCCAAAGCATATCCACAGGTGCACAGCAAGCACACATGCAGGACACACAACTAACTGCATGTGTTGTGCTGTCAGCCTCACAGCACAGCCCCAAACTCACAAAACCATCAGCATAGCCGTGGAGAGGCACTAGTGCATCTCTCCACTGCTTGCACACAAGAATAGCCAGCTTAGACAGCACCTCACCAAGCACAACAGCCAAACTAAACCACCAAAGATCAACCAAACAGATGGTGACATAAGGAGGGGGAAGGATCAGGTGGATAGCAAGATCAAGTCCAGGAGCTAGGAGGAGCGGGCTAGCTCAAGAGAAAGCACAGGAGTCCGGCAAAACCAGATCAAGATCATCACCAACTTACTCCACAGTCATCAGATTTTGTGGTGAGCATCGTAAAACCTTCACATGATCTAATCATCTTATCTAGACAGAAGCATGTGTTGTTTTATGAACGAACTCTCAGAAAGCACCCAAGTGGGGTGAATCCATCATAGAGAATTTAAACTCTAAAAGCAAACAGCAAAGAACAGGGATCCAACCAGAGCTCAGAACAACATCATGGCTCTGGTTATCAAGCTATATATTACAGTTCAAGCATAAATATAGCTAAGATCTAATTTCTAGGCACATCCCTAGAGTAAAGGTAGCAACTTAGTAACTAATCCTTTGGATCCAGATAATGATCAAGCTTACTATCATTTTTCTCCAAGCTTTGATTCAAGAAACAATAGCTGGTACCACTACCAGGACTATCTATATGAATCAACTAGATAAGATCTGAACCCTAAGCCTCAGACCAACATCATTGGTCTTAGGGAATTCAGAGAAGAGCATTTATATTTATATTATAAATCCAAGCTTGTTTTAAGCTTAAACCAACCCAATCAATAAATAAGAATCAATCTTGTGTGCCATACCAAGATGGTGTCACAAGAACAGTTCTATTTTGAATCAGGATAAACATCCAATCATCACAGGTTCAATAAAACAATCTACTAATCATTTTCTTGTTAATACAAGAATCATAAATAGGATATTCCTATGTTCATCTTCACTGTTGATGATCTCAAACCACATATTGATTTCTAAGCCAACAGCACTAGGACAGTGATTTCATCACACCATAATCATGATCAGAAACCAAGAAATGACAGTGGAAAGTTATCAAGCCACTGACTGTACCAAGCATGGATTCCCAAAGCAACTATACCATTTTAATCATATGCAATCCAAGCATAAAAGCATCTAGTAAGCCACCAAAACCATCATAGTTAAGCAACAAGCCTCAGGCCAATAACCATTTAGCATGCTTACAAACCATCCAGACATGATCTAATTCATCCAGTACATGATCAATCACATGATAAGAACCCTAAATGGAATAACTCATCTTAATCAGGACAAGATTGTAACTAGAGAGGTCACTGCCAGCATCTAGCATCGAATAAGCAAGCACAGAGAGCACCAGGGGAGAGGAAATGAACTCACCATAGGTCCTTGCTGGAGACTAGAAGAGGAAGCAGAGGGGCCAACGCCCATGGTGGCACGGGGAGCACCCCAGAGGGGGTGCTGCAACCCATACGGCCCCACGGCAGCGACCATGAACACGCATAGAGGCGAGTAGCATCACCACGACGCACGACGGCGGCGGCAGCACCAGGATCCACGCCAACCCCCAAACCCTAGGGTTCGGGACGGCATCGATCCGTCGCAGGAGAGCACCATACCCAAATCCAGTTGGATAGGAAGGACGAGCATCGTCGACAACCTCCTGTTGTACCACGACGGCAACCAGAACTGCCCACGGCGACGGGAATCGACGGCGGCGGCATCGCCGGCCACGGGGTCGGGGTAAGAGGAGGAAAGGATGAGCTTGAGGGAGAGAGAGGCAGTGAGGAATTGGATGAGTTGGGCCAGACCCTTTGGGTGGTTATTTTGTCTATGACTAATGGGCCACTAGGGCCCAATAAGAATTAGCCAGCCCAAAAATCTTTTAAGGCCTATTTTAATAAATAGGAAAATACCAAAATACCCCTAGACTTAATTAAAATTCTAAAAAATATAATAAAAGTCCAAAAATTATAAATAAAATATTTTTGAATTCACAATAATCTACACTATCCAAATAAAATAAGATATACAATTTTAGACATTCAAATTTTATTAAGGATTTTGTAATGTATATATTCCTTCTGGAATTTTACAAACATTTTGAAAGATGATAAAAATAAATAAGAATCACTTTCATTATATATTAATATTGTAGTATTTTTGAAATATACTAAATAAATACTTAATAACAATTTTTAATGTATAATTGATAATTCCTAAAAGAATTATTAAATCAATAAAGGTCAAATAAAAGGAAAATAAAATAAAATAATTCAATATATGTTATAAATATTAAAAAGTAATATTTATAAATCCTTTATTATTAAAAAAAACTTTTTATAATAATGGGGTGAATGCATATCAAGTTAAAATGATGCATTATTGCATAATCATTTTGCTTCTTTAAATATTGCCCTTACCGGGCAATAATGATGTTTTTGTAGAACTAGAAGCTCAAGGTCCAGTGCAAGCATCAGACTTCACTACCTTGCCATCACAAGGCAAGTTCATCACTTGCTCATGTCCTTTGAAGAGTCTTTATCAATGTATTTACAAATTGTGTGTTATCATATTTACTATAAAAGAAAGAAAATATTATTTTCACAAATAAAGAAATCATAGATATCATCCTAAGTGGTGATATAATGGAGCAATAGAACTTAGGGTTCTATTTGCAACAATGATGATCGAGTAGGGACTTAATAACCCCTGACATCAGTCATTCTAGCGCCGTATATTATGCGTTAGCCATCAGATTTGGAATGGGACAGAGAAGTCAGCTGTATCTTCTTCCTCTCGCATGAAGCCGGATGTGCAGGTCGTGGCTGTTATCCTTGTAGCATGCATATTAATTGGTAATTCGTAGAGGATATGCAGCATATGTGTGGGAACCCTCATCGTCCCACGATAGTTCTGGCATCTATCGGTTTGTACAAACCATTGCTGTAATTCATTATGTGGGCATGGTGTACACCAAGGAGGCATGCGGGGTCACGAAGGGGGCAGTGATTGGCTTGGACCAACTACTAGGCCCCACATCATGGAATTGTGGACGGGAAAGTACGCCTGGTTGTGCAACAAGGAGTTGATCTCTCATGGGTAAAGTAACGCACCTCTGCAGAGTGTAAGAACTATAACTTGTAACTCCCTATTCCGGGAAGGAGCTACGAACGCGGCAGGAAAGGAACTCCATGAAAGTTCTGGTCAACCTGTGGAGGCTGATTGTCATAGTTTTTCAGAATAAAATCAATCTTTGAAGAAAGATTTAGAAAAACTGCATAGTGCAAAGGATTTATAATCTGAGGTGGTAGTTAGAGCATCAAACTTCCCACCTTGCATATAATGAAGTTGTTGTGTAACGATGTTACTCATTCTTTCCTTTGATCCCTTGCTTAGACTCTGAGGATCCCGAAGACGTGCCAATGTATGCAGCTGAGTGTCAAGAAGATGTGTTCTACAAGGAACCCGATCTGTCCGGAGGTGTTGAAGGAGTGGATTATGAAATCCGCTATGGTGTCGATGATAACGAGTCCAACTAAGTATCCCTAGTTAGTAGTAACCAACGGAGCCGAGCAGCATGAACTGTATAGAATAAGCTTTTGAGCTCAACTCCTAGTCGGAGTTGTTACTTTTAAATTCTGCTGAAACACTTTATATTTTGGTTTGTAAGTTGAATCTTTTGGAAGTCATGAACTTCCGGTATTGTAATAATAATAATGTGTGTACTTTTGTAATATGGACCCGCAATGTTTCTGTTGTACCACTCTGAGGGATGTGATATTTACGGAATGCTGTTATGTGGATTTCATGTCAATGACTATAGTGTACTACACATGCAGTGGTATGCTGGGTCACCGCAAGGAGCGAACAAGGGCCGCAGGGGCCCCACACCCCCTAGGAATGGGCCCACCCTAGGCCGCGCCTAGGGCAGGTGTGGCCCACCTGCCCAGCTCCCGACTCTGCCCCTTCGCCTATATCTTCCCTATGGAACCCTAAGGCTTGGGGAGCGACCATAGATAGATTTCCGCCGCCTCTGGGGGCAGAAAACACTGAGAGAGAAAGATCTCTCTGGCAGACAGATTTCTGCCCAGGGAATTCCTTCCCGGAGAGGGGAGATCGTCGCTATCAACATCGTCATCAAGCTAGGCTTCATCGGGATCATCATCATCTACACCATCATCACCACCAGCACCACCATCACCACTTCGTCCCGCTGTAACAATTGTGTTGGATATTGCTTTAGTTCTTAGGGGAAACTTTCCCGGTGTTAATTACTATTATAGTTGATGCTTGTGAGTGGAACCGTTGGATTATTGTTTATGTTCAGATTGTTATCCATTATCATATCATCTTTGATCTTGATCCATATGGTGTATTGTGAGTAGTTCTTTTAGTTCTTGAGGACATGGGAGAAGTCACGTTGTTATTAGTGGATTTGTGTTGAGTTATTATTCAATGGTTAGTATTGAAGTTGTGGTGCTATTCTTCTAGTGGTGTCATGTGAACATCGAATACATGATACTTCACCATTTATGGGCCTAGGGGAATGTATTGTGTATTTGGCTACTAATTGTGGGGTTGCCGGAGTGACAGAAACATGAACCCTTGTTAGGACACCTTTGCACAAGGGAGTGTAGGATCTCAGAGTTTAAGGCTGTGGTAAGATTTATATCTTAATTACTTTCTTGTAGGTACGGATGTTTGCAGGGGGTTTAATCACAAGTATGTATTAGTCCAAGTAAGGTCGTTACATTAGCACAGGTTCACCCACACAACACTTACAACACCAAAGAAGATTACTCAGCTATATGAAGCGAAAGCACTTGACAGAATTCCCATGTGTCCTCGAGAACGTTTGGTCCTTATAAGTATTTCCACCGACTCGTCCTTTGCTAAGAAAGGATTGGGCCACTTGCTGCGTTTGTTCTTTGTTACTTGCACTTTGTTTTGTTGCCTTATCAGAAAACCACTAAAAATCCGTTTGCTATGTATTTGCAGATAGTTCCTGCTCCATACCACTGTTTAGCACCTTCTGCTCCTCGTTGTGATCGACACTCCTATTTATCAAAAGTACTACAATGCACCCCCTATACTTGTGGGTCATCAAGACTATTTTCTGGTGCCGTTGCCGGGGAGTGAAGCGCTATTGAAGAGTGGAACTGGTAAAGGAAACTTCTACTGTGAGTATTGCTTTTTGTTACTGCTTGTTACTTTGTTTCCAATATGGATAACCCACTTGGTTTTCTGTTTGGGAAAACTACTACCACTGCTAGGGTAGTAGATGAACAACCACCTGTTGATATAGATCCTTTTAAGATACCTACAAGTATTGTTGATCGTGTTATGGATAATTATTATTTAGGGGATGGAACTGTCCATCCTGGTGATCACTTGCTTTTTATCCATGAATTGTGCGTGTTGTTTAAGTGTGCAGGTATCACAACTGAGCAGGTGAAGAAGAAGTTACTCTCCATATCCTTGAAAGGGAGAGCTGAAGAATGGTATAAGCTGCTGAATAATGGACAATCCATGGAATGGGAGGAAATGGCATCTCTCTTTTATTGTAAATTTTATCCTCCCAGTGAGATTCATAAGGATATAAATCTGATATATAACTTTTGGCCTCGTGATGGAGAGAGTACAACTCAAGCTTGGGGGAGATTGAAGTTACTAATGCTTAAATGTCCTATTCATGAACTCCCTAACAATATTATTATCAATAACTTTTATGCTAGGTTTTCTCTTCATGATAAAGATTTACTATATGCTTCTTGTGCTGGATCATTTACACATATGAAGGAAGAAGCTAAATGGGATCTACTAGACCGTATTCAAGAGAACACTGAAGCTTGGAAGAATGACAAAGGAAGAAAGTCAGGTATAAACTATGATTATGAATGCATTAAATCTTTTATGGGAACTGATGACTTCTGTTATATTAGCAATGAGTTTGGTTTTGACCCTCAAGTTCTTGCAAAATGTTTTAAGGCCTTTGCCTCTTATATTGAAATTCCTAAGAAAGAGTGGGACAAGTACCATGCTCCTTATAAAGACGTTGTTACCCATGTTCCTGCCAGCGCAGAGGTTTGTATTGTTGATCCTATTTTGCCGGAACCTTATGTTGAGAAAATCCCTTTTCCTTCCAAGGTAAGGGAATGATGCAGCGCTGAGTTGATGTAGGAGCGCTTTGTTGGGAACCCCAAGAGCAAGGTGTGAAGCAGCACAGCAGCAAGTTTTCCCTCGGTAAGAAACCGAGGTTATCTAACTAGTAGGAGGAAGGAAACGTCACGTCACACGGGTGTTGCAAGCAACACGGAGACCTGCACAACACAAACTCAAGACTTTGCCCCAACGAATCAGTGAGGTTGTCAAGCTCACCGGTTTGCTGTAACAAAGGATTAAACGTATGGTGTGGAAGGTAATGGTTTGCAGCAAGTAAACAAATAACAGTGGAAGATGTATCAATGTAAAGATTGGACCAGGGTCCATAGTTCACTAGAGGTGCTCTCCTTAGATAAACAACATGGCATGAAGGGTAAACAAATTACAGCAGGGCAATTAACAGGAAGTTCGCAAGGCATAACAATGCAATTACTAGTTAGAAAGATCCTATGAGATTTGATTAGGAAATACAACAAGATACATAGACTGCCATCCAACTGCATCTATGACTAGAAGTCAACCATTAGGTTATCATCAGAACCCCCTCCAGTATTAAGTTCCAAGAAACAAACAACTGCTTTAAGCAAAGTGTGTAAGGTAAACAGCCCACATGTTCCATGAACAAGAGACCATTGTTTTCTCCCTAGTGGCAACAACACATCTACAACCGAAGAGATTATTGTCACTTCCCTTGGAAACTAGAGGCATGAACCCACTATCGAGCATAAATACCCCCTCTTAGAGTCACTAGCAACTACTTGGCAAGATATCTACTAACAACGGAGAGCATGCAAGATCACAAACAACACAGACATGATAGAATCATAAAGACAAAACCATTAATCAAACCAACATAATAATCTCAATATCCATCGGATCCCTGCAAACACAACATGCATGATTACAAATAGATTAGATATTGATCATGAACGGAGCTCACAAGATCTATACATGAAAGCACAAGGAGGAGATACAACCATCTAGCTACTACATGGACCCATAGTCCAAGGTGGCACTACTAACCCATCATACTGGAGAGAAGGCCTCCGGGATGATCTCCCCTCTGGCAGGGTGCCGGGAAGAACTTCAGATCCCCCTGATCTAGGGACAACGGTGGCGGCAGCTACAGAAGGTTTCGTGGAGATTTGATTGGGTACTTAGGGTTTCTGCATCGGGGGCTTCTTATATGCGAAGGGGGAGGCCGAGGCGATGGCTAGGGGCCCCACACCCTGCCTAGGCGCGGGGCAGGGCCCACCCGCGCCTAGGGGGTGCGGCTGCCCTGGCCTGCCTCTCCTGCTCCCCTCTGGACTTCTTGTTCCCCACAAAAAGTTATTGACTTTGACGTTTGTCCCGTCCAATTCCGAGAATATTTCTTTACTAAATTTCTGGAACCAAAAACAGCAAAAAACGGGCAACTAGCACTGTGGCAACTTGTTAATAGGTTAGTACCAGAAAACATGTAAAAAGCACCTCAACAGTAGACAAAGCAAAGCAAAGTAGATACTAAACAAGCATGGAGCATCAAAAATTATAGATACATTTCCGACGTATCAGGGAACATTCTATTATAGCTAATGTGGATAGAAAAAGCGCAAAGAAAACTATGGGGTCTGATGAGCTTATTGATATTGAGCCTGTGGTAGCTATTGTGAAAGATCTTGTCACTAGAAATATAGAGGATGAGCATATTGTCTTCTGTGAAGACGCCACTAATATTGTTTCTCATCCTAAGAAAGTTAGAAAAGCTAGTGTCCCTGTGCTTTCTGTTAGAATTGGTAGCCATAACTAATATGGTTTATGTGATATTGGTGCTAGTTCTAGTGTTATTCCTTATGAGATTTACAGGGAAATTATGCATGAAATTGGTCCTTGTGACCTTGAGGATATTCATGTGGTTATTCACCTTGCCAATAGAGAGCAAGTTTGCCCCATTGGCATTGTAAGAGATGTGGAGGTCCTTTGTGGTAAGATTAAATATCCTGCTGATTTTCTAGTACTTGGTAGAGAAGCTAGTAAAACCTATCCTATTATCTTTGGTAGACCCTTCCTGAAAACTTGTGGGGCTATTATAGATTGTAGAAAGGAATTTTTTTTGACTAAGTTTGATGGAGAGTCTTATGAGTTTAATTTTTCCAAGTTTTCCAAAACTCCTTATGAAAATGAACTGCCTAATGATGATTTCAGGGTTGAACAACTTTCTGCTATTTCTCTTGCTCCTAACAATGCCTTGCAGCAGTTCATGGAAGATCATGAAAGTGACGTATTCATGAAGGAAAGAAATGAAATTGATGAGGTTTTCCTTCCTCAGCCTGAGTTACTTAAGCATAATATACCTGTGGAAGATTTGGGTACCACACTACCACCTAAAGAGGACCCTGTTTTCGAATTAAAACCTTTACCTGATGATCTTAAATATGCTTATATTGACAATAAGAAAGTGTATCCTGTTATTATTAGTTCTAAACTTTCGGGAAAGGAAGAAGAAAGGTTATTGGAGGTATTGAAGAAACACCTAGGAGCTATGGGTTATACTCTTGATGATTTAAAAGGAATTTCTCCTACTATATGTCAGCATGCTATAAATATTGAGCCTAATGCAAAAACGGTTGTTGAGCACCAATGTTGTCTTAATCCTAAGATGAAGGATGTGGTAAGAAATGGGGTATTAAAACTCCTTGATGCTGGTATTATTTATCCTATTGCTGATAGTCAATGGGTCAGCCATGTTCATTGTGTTCCCAAGAAAGGGTAATAACGGTTGTGCCTAATGAAGATAATAAGCTTATACCCCAAAGAGTAGTGGTTGGGTATAGAATGTGCATTGATTTTAGAAAGATTAATAAAGTTACTAAGAAAGATCATTATCCTTTGCCCTTTATTGATCAAATGCTTGAGAGGTTGTCCAAAAAGACTCACTTTTGTTTTCTTGATGGTTATTTTGGGTTTTCTCAAATTGCTGTGAAAGCGCAAGACCAAGAGAAAACTAGTTCCACTTGTCCTTATGGTACTTACGCTTACAGGCGTATACATTTTGGTTTATGTAATGCTCCTGCTACCTTTCAGAGATGTATGTCTGCTATCTTTCATGGTTTTTGTGAAGAAATTGTGGAGGTTTTAATGGACAATTTTTTTCGTCTACGGAACTTATTTTGATAACTGTTTGCACAACCTTGATAAAGTTTTGCAGAGATGTGAAGAAACCAACCTTGTTCTTAATTGGGAGAAATTCCATTTCATGGTTAATGAAGGGATTGTTCTTGGACACAAGATCTCTGAAAGAGGCATTGAATTTGACTGAGCCAAAACTGAAGCAATTGAGAAGATGCCTTGTCCTATAGATATCAAAGGTATTCGTAGTATCCTTGGTCATGTTGGTTTCTATAGGAGGTTTAATAAAGATTTCTCCAAAATTTCAAAGCCCCTTACTTATCTTCTTCAAAAAGATGTACTTTTTGTTTTTAATGATGATTGTAAGGAAGCTTTTGAAAATTTGAAGAAAGCTTTGACAACTGCTCCCATTGTTCAACCACCTGATTGGAGTTTACCTTTTGAAACTATGTGTGATGCTAGTGATTTTGCTGTGGGTGCTGTCCTTGGCAACATGTTGACAAGAAGTTGAATGTTATTCATTATGATAGCAAGACTCTAAATGCTGCTCAAAGGAATTATGCTACTACTGAAAAAGAGTTCTTAGCTGTAATCTTTGCATGTGATAAGTTTAGAGCATATATTGTTGATTCAAAGGTTACTATTCATACTGATCATGCTGCTATCAAGTACCTTATGACAAAGAAGGACGCTAAGCCTAGACTTATCATGTGGGTTTTGCTTTTATAAGAGTTTGATCTGCATATTGTAGATAGGAAAGGTGCTGAAAATCCTGTTGCTGACAATTTATCTCGTTTGGAAAACATTTATTTTGACCCATTGCATGTTAATGATAGTTTTCCAAATGAGCAGTTGGCTGCGATAAGGGTAAGTCCGCATGAGAGTCATTGGTATGCTGATTATGCTAACTTTATTGTTTCCAAGTACTTGCCTCCAACCTTTACAGCTCAGCAGAGAAGGAAATTCTTTTATGATCTAAGGCATTACTTTTGGGATGACCCACACTTATATAAAGAAGGAGTAGATGGCATTATGCGAAGATGTGTTCCAGAATTTGAACAACAAGAGATATTGAGAAAATGTCATGGCAGTGCTTATGGAGGATATCATGCAGGGGATAGGACTGCATAGAAGGTTTTACAATCTGGATTTTATTGGCCTACCATTTTCAAAGATGCAAGGAAGTTTGTCTTATCATGTGATGAATGTCAACGAGTAGGTAACATTTCTAGACGCAATGAAATGCCTATGAATTATTCTCTTGTTATTGAACCTTTTGATTGTTGGGGATTCAACTTTATGGGACCTTTTCCCCCTTCAAAAGGGTACACTCATATTCTTGTTGTTGTTGACTATGTTACAAAGTGGGTAGAAGCCATACCTTAAAATAGTGCTGATGGTAAGGCCTCTTTGAAAATGCTTAAGGATGTCATTTTTCCTAGGTTCGGGGTGCCTAGATATCTCATGACTGATGGAGTCTCTCATTTTATTCATGGGGTTTTTAGAAAAACTCTTGCTAAGTATGATGTAAACCATAGAATTGCTTTAGCTTATCACCCCCAAACTAGTGGGCAAGTAGAACTTTCCAATAGGGAAATTAAATCTATCTTGCAGAAGACTGTCAATAGATCTAGAAAAAATTGGGCTAAAAAGTTGAATGACGCTTTGTGGGCTTATAGAACTGCTTATAAAAATCCTATGGTGATGTCTCCTTACAAAATGGTCTATGGTAAAGCTTGTCACTTGCCTTTAGAATTAGAACACAAAGCTTATTGGGCAGTGAAAGAGTTGAATAGAGATTTTAGACTTGCAGGTGAGAAAAGACTACTCGACTTAAGTAATCTAGATGAGTTGAGAGGTGAAGCTTATGAAAATGCTAGGATTTTTAAGGAAAAGGTAAAAAAAGATGGCATGATAGGAGAATTCTCAAAAGGGAGTTCCATGTTGGTGAGAAAGTCCTTTTGTATAGGTCTCGTCTCAGATTTTTTGCCGGGAAACTACTCTCAAAATGGGAAGGACCTTTTGTTATCAAGGAAGTATACCGTTCAGGTGCCATCAAAATTTCTTCTCTGAAGGATGACACAACACAGGTGGTGAATGGTCAAAGACTAAAACATTATATTTCTGGAGATTATTATGATGAAGATGTGGATGTTATTCAAATGGTGACTCCAGAAGAATTTATCAGAAGCCAAACACCAGAAACTGCAGAGTTCGTCCTTGAATAGGTAAAAGTGGTGAAAACAGAAGGTTCGTGAAACCCAATATTTTTTATATTTTTGATGTTTTTAATACATAAGGGAAGTTACGAGATGGAACAGAGGAGGAACTGGAGGCCGGGGTGGCCAAACCCACCCTAGGCACGGGCCCACCTTGCCCCGTGCCTAGAGGGGGTGTGTCTCCCCTGAGCTCTGACTCCGCCTTGTTTCCATGTCAAAACCTTCCTTATGCTTTGAAATTTCGTAATATATAACCCCCTGGATTCCCGAGGTTCTTGCATCGAGTTCTCGTCGTGTTTTTGTTTCAATTTGTTTCTATCAGGCAAATTCTCAGTTTTAGAGCTACAATGTCTTCCTCTGGATCACCCATGGAGGATTCCTCTACGGATGTCTGATACGTCCAAAATGTATCTACTTTCTCGAACACTTTGTTATTGTTTCTTCTCTAAACTTGTGTGATTTGGATACAACTAACACGGAATGACGTTGTTTTCAGCAGAATTACCTTGCTGTCTTGTTTTTGTGCAGAAAATGAACTATCAGAAAAAATCCCGGAAAATATGCCAAAAATTATATTTCACCAGAAGATCCACGGAGCCAGAAGACGAGACAGAGAGGAGGCTTGGGGGCCCACACCCACCCCAGGCGTGGGCCCACCACTGGTCGCGCCTGTGGGGGTGCAGCCACCCTAGGCACCCCCTCGGCCTCCCTCTGCGCCTATAAGTTGCCTTTCGACCTAAAAACTGAGAGGGGTCGATAGTTTTCCAGAAAGAGTTCCGCTCCGCCGCCGCCACCAGAAACCAAGATTCAGATCCAGAAACTCCGTTCTGGCACCCTGCTGGGATAGGGAATTTGGAGAGGATCATCACCATCATCATCACCAACACATCTCCATCAACCGCCGATGTTTCCCTCATCCATGAGTGAGTAATCCCCCGCTGTAGGCTTGGGGATGGTAGGGATTGGATGAGTTCTATCATGTAATCGAATAAGATCTGGTAGGGCATAGTGCATAGTATCTCTATTAGTGCTATTTGACTTTGTTGCAACTTGTTGTGATTAATGCTTGTCACTAGAGCCCGAGTGCCATGATCTCAGATCTGAACTTATTATTGAATCATTATAATAGTATTATTTGTGATCTTATCTGCAAGTTGTGTACACATATCATTGTCTGGATCCAAAGGCCCCAAAGTGACAATAATTGGGACAACCGAAGGGGATGGTTGTGGTGTGAGGATCACATGTGTTCATGGAGTGTTAATGCTTTGTTCCGGTGATCTATTAAAAGGAGCACTTTAATTGCCAGTAGTTCCCTAGAGGCCCCGCTGCCACGGGCTGGCTGGAAAGAAGATGTTGTGCAAGTTCTCATTACGAGCACGTATGACTATATTTGGAGCACATGCCTAGGATTGTTTAGTACTTGTATGCTTGTTATTATTTATCTTCAATGCCCTAGATCTTGAAGTTACATGTTTAGACTCGTCCATGCAACGCCCGTCCATCCATCCCTATGCCTACCGCACTCGAATCCTACTGTTACTGTTACTATTGCTCATGTTTCGCTGTTGCTGTTGGTGTTGCTTTGCTGTTGCTACTACAAACTATTGCTACTATTAAACTTCTGTGAGAAAGAACTATTTCCAGGTGCAGCTGAACTGACAACTCAGTTGTTAAGGCTAGCAAGTATTCTTTGGCTCCCCTTGTGTCGAATCAATAAATTGGGTAATACTACCCACGAAGACTGTTGCGATCCCCTATACTTATGGGTCATCAAGACTATTTTTGGCGCTGTTGCCGGGGAGCATAGCTTTATTTGTAAGTTCACTTGGATCTATTATTGTTCACTGCTACTCCTTTCATCATGGGTAAGTATCGTGATGGAAAGTTCCCTATTTTACCATCCATTACAAGAAGAGGTATAGTCCTAAACACCTCTACTGCTCTTGATTCACCGTATGTTATAAGTAAGCTTGTCACACCACCACCACATACACATGCTACACACACTGCTACTACTGTTGAGTCTGAAACTGCTTTTGATGCTCATGATGTTACTTCTACTATTCTTGAGGCGAGTGGTTCATTAGGTCCTTTTCTAGATGCTACTATGGATGGTCTAGGAAATACCAAAACTCCTAGTGAAGACATTGTTACACCTATTAGCTCACCTGAGTCTAGTGAGATTTATGATATTAATGATGGTTACATTGAGTTCACTGATGATTTTGTTGAAGAATGCCGAAACACAGATGGTACTAGTGTTGTTAAGAGTCTCCTTGCTAGACGTACTATTATTCCTAAGTTGTCCTCTGATCCTAAGTTTGCCACTTCCCCCATAGATATTAAGGATGAATACTATGATTTCTCTCTTGATTTATCTTATTTAGATATTGTTGAGAAAGAACCTTTTTGTGGGACTGAAAATGAGTGTTGTGGCTCATATGAATGAGCTTTCTACTATGAGTGCTTTGTTCTCTGATGATTTTAAGGTGCGCAGGTACTTTGTTACTAAGATCTTCCCTTTTTTACTAAATGGAGAAGCTAGGGCTTGGTTTAATAGATTACCTCCTGGTTCCATTGATAGCCATGATTGCTTGATTGCTTCTTTCTTCCAGAAATATTTTCCTCCTAGTGCTAGACATGCTGCTTTGCAAAGACTTTTTGATTTTAAACAGGGAGAAGAAGAGAAATTGTCTGAGTCATGGACAAGGTTCTGTGCCTTGATTCATGCACATCCTGGATGTCCATTACCTAAGAATGAACTTCTTGATATTTATTATAATAGACTAACTGATGATTCTAGGACATACCTAGATAGCTTTGCTGATTGTGTTTTTAGGAAAAGGACTCCTACAGATGCTGAAGAACTAAGGACTAAAATAAGAAAGAATTATGATGATTGGACTTCAACTGAGCTAAATACACCTGAGCCTATTACTCCTGAACCAGTTGTTCCTGAACCAATTCCAGCACCAACAACAAAGAAGAGGGGAGTTATTGCATTAAATGATGAAGTGATGAAGGAAGCTAAGAAGTGTCTACAGGAGAAAGGTATTAGAGCTGAAGATGTGAAGAATCTACCTCCTATAGAAGAATTATGTAAGCCAATTCCCCACTCATCTACTATTGAGGTACATTCTCTCCAACACTTTGATGAAGGTGATATTCCTTATGGTAAGCCTCCTGATCAATGTTTAGAGGAACTTGACACATTTATTCTTAAACAAGGGTATTTTAATAAACAAGTTTAGAATCATTTATTGGAAAACTCTAGAGCTATCCATGAGTTGAAATATATTGTGGAAAGAACTTCTAATGATATTAAAATGCTTTGTAAACACTTTCAAATGGTTTAAACTCAACTTGATCAACTTGCTAAGGTGCAAAAGGATATGCTAGTTAATGCTTCAGGAGATAAACATGCTTATGGAAATAGAACTAGGAGTGGTATAGCTACTCAAGATCCTTTATATCCTGAAGGACACCCTAAAAGAATAGAGCAGGATTCCCAACAAGGTGAAGATAGTGGTAGTCCTTGTAAGAGAAAGAAAAAGAAACACAAATAGTTGATGAACCACTTGAACCTGCTATAGATCCTAATAGAATATCTGTCTCTGATGCTGAAACTGAGAGTGGTAATGATAAAAATGAGTCTCCTGATAAGGAGGAAGGTGAGGAAGAACCTGAGAAGCACACTAAGAACACTAGGTACACAAAGGGAGATTTTATTGCTAACAAACATGGTAAAGAGAGAGAACCTTGGGTGCAGAAACCTATGCCTTTTCCAGGTAAGAAACATAAGTCAAAGGAGGAAGAACACTACAACAAGTTTTGTGAGTGGATGAAACCTTTATTCTTGCAAATTCCTTTCACTAATGCTATTAAGTTGCCTCCTTATTTAAAGTATATGAAGGATATTGTCTCTAATAAAAGGAAGATTCCTAATGAGGAGATTTCTACTCTACTTGCTAATTATTCCTTCAATGGTAAGGTCCCAAAGAAACTTGGTGATTCAGGTATACCAACTATTCCTTGCTCCATTAAGAATAATTATGTTCGAACTGCTTTATGTAATTTGGGAGCTGGAGTTAGTGTTATGTTTTTTTCTCTCTACAAGAGACTCCAGCTAGAAAAGTTGATACCAACTGATATATCTTTACAAATGGCTGATAAGTCAACTACTATTCCTGTTGGTATATGTGAGGAAGTTCTAGTTCAAGTTGCTCATAATTGCATGGTTTTAACTGATTTTGTTGTGCTTGAAATAGCTGAAGATGATAATATGTCTATTATTCTTGGGAGACCTTTTCTTAATACTGCAGGTGCTGTCATCAATTGCAATCAAGGAAAAGTAACATTCAATATTAATGACAAAGAGCACACTGTCTAATTCCCCAAGAAGGTTGTTAAGAGCTATTGCCTGAATTCCATTGAAAATATATAGAGCATCAAGGTTGGGGAAATATATTGTCCCATTCCACTAGAAAATTTTGAAACTATTATGATTGGGACCATTGCTATCAAGTATGAGGTAACATAATCACCTTGTGGAATGCAAAGTTTTGTTTCATATAATATTGTTTTGGTAACAACACTTGATCAACCTTGTTAACAAAAGGATTTTAATGAACAAAGTAATGTTTCCACTGTGGTTATACTTGCTCACTTTTATTTTTCTCTTTTCCAATCTTTGCTCTTCGCCGTGCCTAACTTAAAGGCGTTAAAGAAAAGTACTTGTTGGGAGATAACCCAAGAGTTTACTTGAGTCTTGGGAGTTATTACTTCAGTAATAACCTCTCCTTATCCTTTTTGTTTGTTTTTTGTGCCAAGAATGACCTCTAATGAGAAGTAAGATTTGGGGAGTTGATGTCCTGAAACAGATTTCTGTCCTCCACCATAAAAATTCGTGATGAGTCTCTGTAAGTCTGATTGAGCTCAAAATTTACGAATAAATCCCCCAGTATGTTAGCTAACTTTTGTTAGTTCAACACTTTTTTATTTGAGCAACAGAATGTTTTTTAAAAAAATTGGTTTCTACCTGCTGGTCTGTTTTGACAGATTTCTGCCATTATTTGCATTTGCTTCTTATTGATTCCTTTTTGAGTTCTCTTTTGGAGAATTGAGATTTTTGAAGGAGTTGATACAGTAGCTTGTGTTTTTAGTGAAAAAAATTCTGTTCCAAAGCTTTACCTAAAGGTTTGTTATCTTTTGAATACACAAATGTTGCTAATGAAGATTGTGTGAAGTTTTGTATGAAGGAAAAAATTTAGGTGTAGAGAAAGAATGATGTAATAAGATGAAGAATGGACAAAAGCTCAAGCTTGGGGAGAGCCACCCCGTGTCACCCCAAGAAATATTCAAGAGGTACAAGCGTAACATCTTGGGGTTGCCCAAGGCATCCCCTTCTTCATCAATAAAAATCTCAGGTCTTTCTAGACACTTCGTTTTTATTGTTTCATGCATAGTTGTGTTGTTCTTGGAGCGTCTTAGTTTTTGTTTTTGGTTTTATTTTGCCTTGTTTGCTGATTTTAAAAAAATCGAAAACACCAAAAATATTTGTTGTTCTTCTTTGGTTTTGTGAGTTCTTTGCAGGGTTCAGCCGTCCTCAGTGGATTTTGGTTTCATGTTATTATTCAAGTCACACAAGTGAATGACAATAATGAAGATTAAGACAACTTGAGGAGTGGTAAGAGGCCGGTAACGAACTCTATTTGTTTCATTTTTGTACATACTCATCATTGTGAGCATGCTTAGCCTGTTTGTGAAAGGTGTATGTCATTATGGATGCTTAGTAGTTCTTGCTTGTCTATGATTAGCTCCAGCTTGCTAATAGTTTGTAGCATGTCATATGAATGTTTGCTTGCATTGTTTTATTCATATTTTGGTATGATATTATGGTATCCTCCTCCGACTGTTCATGTGAATCGACTTGGCACATGCTCACGCATGCATATGGCTAATCAATAGTCAGTAAGCCTCGATGATTTATTTTGCCTCAGAGTTCTTGTATCACTTTCATGCCATAATTAGTCCTATTTTGTTGCAATCATGATTATGACAGTTATTGCTCTCTCGTTTGTCGCTCCCTCTCTTTTGCTAGCCTTCACTTGCACTGAGTATGTGCTCTACCTGTGCTTCCAACTCCCCAAAACCAATATTGCCAGCTGCGTCCACCATACCTACCTATTAGCATCATTTGCTACTTCAGTGCATATTTTATATATGCCGTGTTTTTTCCAAAATAAAATGTTTGTCTGTTTTGAGAAAGTTAGTTAGTAAAGCTCTCACGAACTTGATGGCACACTTTATTCTTTGCGCTTAATAATTCTGAACCATCATGACCTGTCCATGAAAGTTATATGCTTGCTAATTATATGATGGGAGTCAGCAGAACCGTGTTGTCACAGGGAATGCTTTCAACACTTTTTGGATATCTCATCCAATTGACTCCTTGCTCTTTTGTTTACGGATGTCGACGATGTGAAATAAAAGGGGAGGTTGTGAGTTCATGGAGTTTATACATTGTGTTAGAGAAACGCCTGGGCCGCTAGCCTAAGCCATGCCTAATCATGGTGGAAACTTGCAACATCACCATAATGAGAATCGATGAAGCATCCTCAATAAAAAGCTATGCATATGGTAAATAAAAAGATTGTTGAGATGCTCATTGTCTGCTTGTCTTGTCATTTTGGTTATGGGAAAGCTCATGTACCATGTGCAAGGGGTACCCCATTGGCGGTTCTCGATGATATGCATATATTTATAATGACAAGAACTTTCAGGTGACGAAAGTTGAGTAGCATGCGGAGCGACCCTTGTATTCAAGGGACTTGGGATTTCCAGTCTATGGTCTGTCAAGCATATAATTCAGAGTGGGCCTCACTTTCACCTTAACCACATGAAGATGCCTATGATAGGGGCAATGAGAGCTCCAAGCTAATGAGTACCTTCCTTTCAGCATTGGGAAGCCTTTCAAACCTTTCAAAACCATTTTCACAACTTTGTTGAGTCGCCAGTTATTCTATGAGCACCTTCTTGAGAGCATAGTTGGTATTCTTGTGTTTGTTCCAAAACATGGTTAACCATGTCATGACTTTGATGCTTGTACCTCTGATATCTTTACTTCTAGTCTTCATGTGAACTTCAGAGGTGCCTTGGCATTTATATTGTGCTCTTCAAACAAAGGCAAGCGAGATAGCACTGTAGCATACCTTATTATGAGCATTGCAATGTTGCTTATGTTTATGTTTCATGCTACTTATTATTATTGAGTTGGTTTCTCCTCATAGCTTGCAATGACTATTGAGTAGACTTAGTTGCATACTCTTTATTATGAATTGTCTAAGCATCTACTCCTGTGTTGAGAATATTTAGATCATATGAAGCAAAGTGTTCGTGAAAATTCTTTTATCGCACTCAGTTTTCAACTGAATTGCTTGAGGACAAGAAATAAGCTAAGCTTGGGGGAGTTGATACGTCCAAAACGTATCTACTTTCTCGAACACTTTGCTATTGTTTCTTCTCTAAACTTGAGTTATTTGGATACAACTAACACAGACTGACGCTGTTTTCAGTAGAATTACCTTGGTGTCTTTTTTTGTGCAGAAAATGGACTATCAGGAAAAATCCCGGAAAATATGCCAAAATTATATTTCGCCAGAAGATCCACGGAGCCAGAAGACGAGACGGAGAGGAGGCCTGGGGGTCCCACACCCACCCCAGGCGCGAGCCCACCACTGGTCGCGCCTGTGGGGGTGCAGCCACCCTAGGCACCCCCTCGGCCTCCCTCTGCGCCTATAAGTTGCCTTTCGACCTAAAAACCGAGAGGGGTCGATAGTTTTCCAGAAAGAGTTCTGCTCCGCCGCCGCCACCAGAAACCAAGATTCGGATCCAGAAACTCCGTTCTGGCACCCTGCTGGGACAGGGAATTTGGAGAGGATCATCACCATCATCATCACCAACGCATCTCCATCAACCGCCGATGTTTCCCTCATCCATGAGTGAGTAATCCCCCGCTGTAGGCTTGGGGATGGTAGGGATTGGATGAGTTCTATCATGTAATCGAATAAGATCTGGTAGAGCATAGTGCATAGTATCTCTATTAGTGCTATTTGACTTTGTTGCAACTTGTTGTGATTAATGCTTGTCACTAGAGCCCGAGTGCCATGATCTCAGATCTGAACTTATTATTGAATCATTATGATAGTATTATTTGTGATCTTATCTGCAAGTTGTGTACACATATCATTGTCTGGATCCAAAGGCCCCAAAGTGACAATAATTGGGACAACCGATGGGGATGGTTGTGGTGTGAGGATCACATGTGTTCACGGAGTGTTAATGCTTTGTTCCGGTGCTCTATTAAAATGAGCACCTTAATTGCCAGTAGTTCCCTAGAGGCCCCGCTGCCACGGGCTGGCTGGACAGAAGATGTTATGCAAGTTCTCATTGCGAGCACGTATGACTATATTTGGAGCACATGCCTAGGATTGTTTAGTACTTGGATGCTTGTTATTATTTATCTGCAATGCCCTAGATCTTGAAGTTACATGTTTAGACTCGTCCATGCAACTCCCGCCCATCCATCCCTATGCCTACCGCACTCGAATCCTACAGTTAATGTTACTGTTACTATTGCTCATGTTTCACTGTTGCTGCTCTTGTTGTTGTTGTTGTTGTTGCTACTACAAACTATTGCTACTGATAAACTTCTATGAGCAAGAACTATTTCCAGGTGCAGCTGAACTGACAACTCAGTTGTTAAGGCTTGCAAGTATTCTTTGGCTCCCCTTGTGTCGAATCAATAAATTGGGTAATACTACCCGCGAAGACTATTGCGACCCCCTATACTTGTGGGTCATCAATGTCCTCAACCCATACATGTATGAGTTGAAGATTCATCCCAAGTAGATGATCCTCAAAGATGGGAAGGTACAGATGAAAGAAGTTCAAGGCCCCAAGGGAGAAGGAAGTCTGGAAGACAGGATGGAAGCATTGGAGCAGGAGGTTTTCAGGTACAAGAATATGGCGGAATGCGAAGTGGGTGTTATTCACAAGATAAGTTCAGAACTCATCGCCAAGCACGAGGAGGAGGTGGCTGAGCTCCGAGAAGAAATCTTCTTGATCCGTCAGACCACCAACCAATTACAAGCACAACTCTACAACATACAAAATCAAAACTGTGAGTATGAGGCTAGGTTTGATCGCATAAGCTCCGTTGCTAGTTTCAGGATTGCAGAGACAAGGACATCCTTTTTGGATGGGGAACCATTGCTTTGGAAGTTTTATGATGACAAGAAAACGCCACCACCGAAGGAGTAATTCGTCATCAGGTTTGGCATCCCCTTGGCTTGTTCCAAGCTCGTGGTATCACCATCATTATATTTTATCTTTTACCTTTTTAGTGGATTCATATCTTTCGTAGAAGTGTTATCTTATAGTTTGGTTTGCATGTGGAAGTATCTCTCCTTTAGTTGATTATCTATGTATCCCTTGGTGTGAGTGCCTTTATTGGAATATTAATGATAAGTTTCATCTTTTACTTTTTGCACTTCTTATTTTAGTTTGCAATCTCTATTATATGATGGATCTTGTTGATCAGTATTGGCATCACTTTGGGATCATCAAGTGGATCTAAATTGGTTTTGGTAAACCGAGTTCTGGTCAGTAGTAATACTTTTTGAAGTTTGAAAGAAAAAGAGAAAAAGCTTGCAGGTATTTTGTATCATTTGTTTTCTTTCTTGTTGGCTCATAAGCTTAGTATTCTTTATTTAAGATCTTTTGTGTCTTCAAGGAAGATTGCATGTTTGTCTTTATTACTTGTATGTTTGCTTGTTTCTTTCAACTCTCTTGTTTGCTACCCAGTCTTGCTAGCCAAAAACCTGTTTTGAGAAGGTATACTTCTCATGTTTCCAATCCCTTTGAACCAAAACTTTTTCCATTTGTGTCCACCATATATACCTAGTAGCTTTTGATATTCCAAGAAAATTCTCAAGCTTCATATACCTTTCCAATTAAAAAGTATCTTGTTATGTGAAAACTAGTTAGTAAAGCTCTCACGAACTTGATGGCACACCTTATTTCTTTGCCCCTAATAGACTTGAACCATTGTGCCATCGAAGTTGTATATGCTTGCATCTATACGTTGGAATTAGTAGAACCATGCTGTCACGGGGAACGTTTTCAACATTGCACCTGTACTTTGTACACAATTTATATCGTGCTCTTTTGTCTATGGATGTCAACGGTGTGAAATAAAGAGGGAACTTGTAAGTCCATGGAGTCTGTATTTTGTGTTAGAGAAACGCCTGGGCCGCTAGCCTAAGCCATGCCTAATAATGGTGGAAACTTGCAGCATCACCATAGTGAGCTATCTATGAAGCATCCTCAATAAAAAGCTATGCACATAGTAAATAAAAAGATCGTTGAGATGCTCATTGTCTGATTGCCTTGTCATTTTGGTTATGGGATAGCTCCTGTACCATGTGCAAGGGGTACCCCGTTGGCGGTTCTCTATGATACGCATGTACTTACAATGACAAGAACTTACCAGTGACCAAAGTTGAGTAGCATGAGGAGTGGCCCTCATATTAAAGGGACATGAGATTGCCAACTTATATTTCGTCAAGCATATACTCCATCTTTGTGCACTTTAACCTTAATCATCTCAAGATGCCTATGATAGGGGAAATGAGGGCTCAAAGCTAGTAAGTACCATAATCTTTTGGAAGCTCTTTATGACTTGTAATCCATGCTAGCCTCTATGAAGGGACCTTTCTCCTATCTTCTAAGTTGAGTCAATAAACCTACATCCTCCCTATCTCCAGCAAGCATTTGAGTTGTTGTGTTTCAAGCATTCATATGGTGATTTATTCAATCATGTTCTTTATCTTCCCTGTTTGCACAAAACTCTTATCTATTGAGTATTACTTTGAAAGCCTTCATTGAAAAACCTTTTTGAACAAAGAGTGCTCATGTTGAAAACTTCTACAAAAAGCTTTTTATGAAACTGTTTGCCAGGTGTTCTCTGACCAAGAATAAGTTTGCCAATTCCAATTATGATTTATCTTTATGCATCTCTATTGTGACTGTTGTACTTGGTTGCAAGATAAGTTATATAATGGTGAGTTGCTTTCTTCTATGAGTTGTGCAATGGTAAGTGTGATGCTTCTTGTTCGTATTCTTTTATCGACACTTCGCTCCATAAACCTGTGGACATGTTTACTGAGCTTAGTTTTCGCTTGGGGACAAGCGAAGGTCTAAGCTTGGGGGAGTTGATACGCCCAATTTGCATCACCTTTCTATATCATAATTTACCTCTATTCATTGATATTTGGCTTATTATGAGGTACTATTTATGGCTTTTCATCTGTTTATGCATGTTGGATGATTCTTGGAGGATGGACTGCCGGAGTCTGGATTCTGATGGAAAATAAGGCGTTTTGATGTAATTTTCACGAATATCATAAAAATACCAGAAAAATATGGGAAAATATTATTTTTCCAGAAGATTGAGGAAGCCAGAAGGAGGAGCGAAGAAGGTTCGCAGGGGGCCCGCACCCCCCGTAGGCGCGGGCCCACCCTGGATCGCGCCTAGGGCAGGTGTGGCCCACCTGCCCGGCTCCCGACTCCGCCCCTTCGCCTATATATTCCCTACGGAACCCTAAGGCTAGGGGAGCAACCACAGATAGATTTCTGCCACCTCTGGGGGTGGAAAACACTAAGAGAGAAAGATCTCTCCGGCAGACAGATTTCTGCTGGGGGAATTCCTTCCCGGAGAGAGGAGATCGTCGCCATCAACACCGTCATCAAGCTAGGCTTCATCGGGATCATCATCATCATCCACACCATCATAACCACCATCACCATCATCACCACTCCGTCCTGCTATAACAATTGTGTTGGATATTTCTTTAGTTCTTAGGGGAAACTTTCCCGGTGTTAATTACTATTGTAGTTGATGCTTGTGAGTGGAACCGTTGGATTATTGTTTATGTTTAGATTGTTATCCATTATCATATCATCTTTGATCTTGATCCATATGATGTCTTGTGAGTAGTTCTTTTAGTTCTTGAGGACATGGGAGAAGTCATGTTGTTATTAGTGGATTTGTGTTGAGTTATTATTCAATGGTTAGTATTTAAGTTGTGGTTCTATTCTTCTAGTGGTGTCATGTGAACGTCGACTACATGATACTTCACCATTTATGGGCCTAGAGGAATGCATTTTGTATTTGGCTACTAATTATGGGGTTGCCAGAGTGACAGAAACCTGAACCCCCGATAGGACACTTTTGCACAAGGGAGAGTAGGATCTCAGAGTTTAAGGCTATGGTTAGATTTATATCTTAATTACTTTCATGTAGTTACGGATGTTTGCAGGGGGTTTAATCACAAGTATGTACTAGTCCAAGTAAGGTCAGTATGTTAGCACAGGTTCACCCACACAACACTTACAACACCAAATAAGAGTACTCAGCTATATGAAGCGAAAGCACTTGACAGAATTCCCATGTGTCCTCGAGAACATTTGGTCCTTATAAGTATTTCCACCGACTTGTCCTTTGATAAGAAAGGATTGGGCCACTTGCTGCATTTGTTCTTTGTTACTAGCACTTTGTTTTCTTGCCTTATCAGAAAACCACTAAAAATCCGTTTGTTAAGTATTTGCAGAGAGTTCCTGCTCCATACCACTGTTCAGCACCTTCTTCTCCTCGTTGGGATCGACACTCCTATTTATCGGAAGTACTACGATACACCCCCTATACTTGCGGGTCATCACTATACAAGTTTGTAACAGTCGATTCCCCTTCTTAAGGGAATCCAAAAGCCTCACAAATTGCTGAAAGGTGATTTGATACGGTCGATGGTTAATGGTGAAACTCACTGTGCATGCATTATCTTTCTCCTTATAGTCATTGTAGAAGGAGGCGAGGAACTCATGGGTGAGCTCGGAGTAAGTGTAGTGGCTTGCATTAGCGAGGTTAGATAGCGCTGCATTCGCACACATATGGTCAAAGTCTTCCCTCAACCCTGATGCGGCGAGAAAGCCATCGTCGACCCAACGTGTGGGCAGCATCTTCCTTGCCAAGATCATGGTGTACTTGTCATCGAGATCATCCCGGAGCCCCGAGCCTTCACCATGTTGGCGTTTTCTCTTGCGAAAATACTACCAAGCTTGTTCATCTTAATACACTGAGAAATTTCAACATAAAACCTTAGGCATATAGTTTCTACATGATATATGGATGATTCTACATGTAGAAATTCAATCCTAACGTGAGAAATTAAAAGAGAAAAACAATCAAGCTTGAGTTCATCCACTAATTCAATGAGAGGATTTCAACCATGGAATTCTAAAAATAAAGCATGGATAGGGAGAGAAACATACCGATATGTTGATTCCCCCACTCAAACGAATGAAATCCGCGAAGAATCAAGAGTTCTAGGGTGGTTTTGAGAGGTTTGGAGAGAGAGTTTGAGATAAATAATGACAGGGGAAGAACCCTAGCCTGCCTCGACCCGTTTAAGTGGTCGTGGCAAACTATACGGTTGGAGCTATATGGTCGGGTTAAATAGCTCCTACCGTATAGTTATTGCGACGACGAGGGTTAGAGTTTCCCAACGCTAGATCACAACTATATGGACACAAATATACGGTTGGACAAAATGGTCTCGCCATATAGTTAGTCGTCAAACCTTCTATATCTGAGCCCCAAGTTTTGAGAATTTTTTCGATAACTATACGGCCGTAATTATACGGCTGGAATAAATATCCCCGTCGTATAGTTGGTTGTTTTAACTCTTGGAACATGCTTTTTCACCCAAATTTTTAGAGATGCACTTTTTAAGCTGAACAATATGATTAAGCTAGTTTCTACATATAAAACTCATACTTTATTTTCTACACTAAATATATGCTTATTCAGTCGATATTAATGTCTATGAAAAAGTTGTAGGAATGCGATAAACTTTTTATTATTTAACTCTATTTTATTGATATGGTGGCTTGACTCGCATTAAGCATTTTATTAATAATGGTTGAATATTTCAACCCTTTTTTTGTTCTTGAATTCTTACCTTGGGTTACCCTTTATCAAAGGCACTTACCATATGAACTCGTTTTGCCGATGGGACATACCTTTCTCCTGCTTCTAGTTTATTTGGAAAATGTCGGATGATTTTAGCATCATAAACATTGAAGATTATTTTCCCTTTAGCATAATCAACTAATGCGCCTGCAGTACTAAGAGAAGGTCTTCCAAGTATTATAGATATTTTTTCATCCTCTGGCATTTCAAGAATAATAAAGTCAGTGGGAATAACATGCTCATCTATTCTAAGTAGAACATCTTCAATCATACCAACAAATTGTTTAGTGGATTTGTCAGCCATCTGTAAGTGATAGAAGTGGGGGAATAATCCCCTAATCCTAACCTTTTATAGAGGGAATATGGCATTACACTAACTCCTGCACCTAAATCACATAAGGCATTATGAATATCAGTTTTGCCTATTGAACATGAGATAGTTGGTATTCCGATATCTCCTAATTTAGACAATAGTTTCCCATTAGCAGGGTAACTAGTCACCATGGCAACTGTTTCAGTTATCTCTTTCTTTCTATTAAGAATATCACGGAGAAATTTAGAATATGTAGGCACTTTTATTGCATCCGCAAATGGAATTTCTAGACGAAGATCACTTAATGCCTTTGTAAAAGAGTTATAGATTGCCTCATCTAGTGCTTTCTTTTTACAGTTTGGATACGGAAGTTTCTTACCTTTATCTTTTACCTTTTGTGGAGGATCAGGATCTTTAGTTGCTTTCTTTTGTTGTTGCTTATCAGTTTTCTTCTTTTCTATTGCAACAACTTCTTCTTCTTTGCTTGTGTCTTCTTATTCTCTTGGATCAACAGTTTCTGCATCATGGTTATAATTGTCATCCTCTGCATCATTCTTCTCCTCCAAGGTTTGATCTTGTGTGTCTTGAGGAGTCTCATATTGAGGATCCACCAATGTATCTTCTTGTTGGCTTGCTTTGAGTAAGGCTTTTTCCCTTTAATCTTTTTCAGCTTCATATTCTGGTGGTCCTAATGGTCATTTAACAACTGCTCCTCTTCTTGTAACAACATTAGTAGAAACAGGAATATTTATATCATCACGAAGAAAAATTTGATAACCAGATGCTATTTGTTCACATTGGGTTTCAATCATACTGAGGTACTTGTTGAATAATTTTATTTCTTGGCCAATCTCCTCATAATTTTCTGTAAGTTCGGCCAAAATATTTTTATGTCTTTGAAATTTCATATGCAAGTTATTATAAGACTTTGCCTGTGATGTTTCAATTCTTTAAAAACTTTTCTAGTTTCATCCTCTTTAGTAAAAACTTGTAATAAATCTACTTTGTTTTTCTTGACAAGTTCAAAAGGTATACCTTTTTCTTTCATGGTTTTGCGTACTTCAGGCATAAGATCGGGATTTATACGAAGTATTCCCTTTTCCTGCTTAGTGCCAAAATCAGGATTATATAAAGAATCATTCTTAGACCTAGTAGTCATTAATTCCAAACATGCTTTAACAGTTAAAGTACTTATCGATCCTCTTGCTAATGAATCTAGCAAATCTCTGCTTTGGGTATTAAGACCGTGGTAAAATAAATGGAAAACGGTTGACTCAGAATAGCCATAATTAGGAATACTATTGATCATCCCAAAAAATCTTTCCCAGGCTTATGTGTAGTTTTCTCCCATGTTCTGACTAAAGTTTCCTATATTATTTCTAAGTTATGTTACCTTTGCAAAAAGATTGAACTTGTTTATAAACTTTACAATGCAGTTTGATACATCGTAAACGTATCAAATAATTTTTGATGCCCCATGCTTGTTTTGTATCAACTTTGCTTTGCTTTGTCTACACTTTGAGGTATTTTTATACACTTTCTAGCACTAACCTATTGACAAGATGCCGCAGTGCCAGTTGCTTGTTTTCTGCTATTTTTGATTCTAGAAAAGCTAAAAAATGAATATTCTCGGAATTGGACGGGACAAAAGCCAAAGTCACTATTTTTCCAGAGCGAACACGGAGCCAGAAGGACAGACGAAGGGGGGCAGGAGGCGGCCACACCCTAGGGTGGCGCGGGTCCCCCTGGCCACGCCATCCCTAGGTGTGGGCCCCTCGAGGCTCCAGCGACCTTGCCCTTTCCCCTATATATACGTCTCTCTAAGACGTAAACCCAAACGTGGGCAAAAATACACAAAAAGTTCTGCAGTGCTGCCTGATACGTCGGAAACGTATCTATAATTTTTGATGCCCCATGCTTGTTTAGTATCCACTTTGATTTGCTTTGTCTACACTTTGACGTGCTTTTTACATGTTTTCTGGTACTAACCTATTAACAAGTTGCCACAATGCCAGTTGCCTGTTTTCTGCTCTTTTTGGTTCCAGAAAAGCTAGTAAGGAAATATTCTCGGAATTGGACGGGACAAACGTCAAAGACAATAACTTTCCATGGGGAACAAGAAGTCCAGAGGGGAGACGGAGAGGCGTGCTAGGGCAGCCACACCCCCTAGGTGCGGGTGGGCCCTGCCCCGTGCCTAGGCAGGGTGTAGGGCCCCTAGCCACCGCCTCAGCCTCCCCCTTCGCCTATAAGAAGCCCCCGATGCAGAAACCCTAAGTACCCGATCAATATTCCACGAAACCTTCTGTAGCCACCGCCACCATCATCCCTAGATCGGAGGGATCTGAAGTTCTTCCCGGCACCCTGCCGGAGAGGAGATCATCCCGGAGGCCTTCTCTCCGGTATGATGCGTGAGTAGTTCCACCTTGGACTATGGGTCCATGTAGTAGCTAGATGGTTGTATCTCCTCCTTGTGCTTTCATGTATAGATCATGTGAGCTCCGTTCATGATCAAGATCTAATCTATTTGTAATCATGCATGTTGTGTTTGCGGGGATCCGATGGATATTGAGATTATTATGTTGGTTTGATTAATGGTTTTGTCTTTATGATTCTATCATGTCTATGTTGTTTGTGATCTTGCATGCTCTCCGTTGTTAGTAGCTATCTTGGCCAAGTAGTTGCTAGTGACTCCAAGAGGGAGTATTTATGCTCGGTAGTGGGTTCATGCCTATAGTTTCCAAGGGAAGTGACAGAAATCTCTTCGGTTGTAGATGTGTTGTTGCTACTAGGGAGAAAACAATGGTCTCTTGTTCATGGAACATGTGGACTGTTTACCTTACACACTTTGCTTAAAGCGGTTGTTTGTTGCTTGCAACTTAATACTGGAGGGGGTTCGGATGATAACCTGAAGGTGGACTTCTAGTCATAGATGAAGTTGGATGGCAGTTTGTGTATCTTGTTGTATTGCCCAATCGAATCTCATAGGATCTTTCTGACTAGTAATTGCATTGTTATGCCTTGCTCAGTTTTCAATTGCCCTGCTGTAATTTGTTTACCCTTCATGCCATGTTGTTTATCTAAGGAGAGCACCTCTATTGAACTATGGACCCCGGTCCAATCTTTACCATTCATACATCTTCCACTGTTACTTGTTTACTTGCTGCAAACCATTACCTTCCACACAATACGTTTAATCCTTTGTTACAGCAACTGGTGAGATTGACAACCTCACTGTTAGTTGGGGCAAAGTCTTGAGTTTGTGTTGTGCAGGTCTCTATGTTTCTTGCAACACATGTGTGATGTTTCCTTCCTCCTACTGGTTTGATAACCTCGGTTTCTTACTGAGTTAAAACTTGCTGCTGTGTTGCTTCACACCTTGCTCTTGGGGTTCCCAACGAAGTGCTCCTACATCAACTCAGCGCTGCATCAAGCTTTCCAGCGCCGTTGCCAGGGAGGCTAAGGACGTCTTCACTAGGGGAGTCCTCCACTTCCTCTCTCTTTACTTCTTTTTTTGTTTGCTTTGTATCTTTTGCTTGGTTTTGTTTGCCTCTTTTCAAAAAACCCAAAAAAATAGTTTAGTTTGGTTTGCTTTCTTTATTCAAAAACACAAAAAAATTAGTTCCTACTCTAGTTGCCACCTCTTTCTAGATCACTATGTTTCTCCCCAAGTTCACCCTCAAGGACCTTTCTATAGGTAGTGGTTCCATAATTGGGAAGGATAATATTGAAGAATTCTTTAATTATGTTAGCAAGCATGAGGATATTGAGGATAAATATATAGCAGAGCTTGCTCCTAATTATGAGATTGCTTCAGCTTCTTTAGTTCATATGTTGGAGGCTAGGTTTGTTAGCCTTAACCCCATGATGCAAATTTTGTTCCTAAAACTAAAAGAAGAAAAGAATGCTGAAAAGAGAGATTTTATTCTTGAAATTTTACTCAAAGAGTTCCATGATGTTGCTAGGGAAGCCAAAAAGGTCTTTGAGTGTTTCAATATGCTAGGACCATGTGTATATGTTGTGGGTACTTTAGATAAAACAAAGCCTAGAGATGAATTTAAGATACCAATACCCTTTAAGCTTGTTGGGATGCATGGGGCCTTTGAAAAGAATTTTGATTGGATTGTTCCTGAAAATCCTTTTGATGAAAGTAGTAAACCCAAGAGAGATGAGAAAGGATCCTCCAAAACTCATAAAACTCTCATAGTTGAAGACTTTGCAAGTATTGATCTCAATTCTTCATTTGAAAATACTTGATTCTTCTTGCTTCTTGTGCCTAACTTAAAGGCGTTAAAGAAAAGTACTTGTTGGGAGATAACCCAAGAGTTTCCTTGAGTCTTGGAAGTTATTACTTCTGTAATGGCCTCTCCTTATCATTTTTTGTTTGGTTTTTGTGCCAAGAATGACATCTAATGAGAGGGAAGTAAGATTTGGGGATTTGCTGTCCCGAAACAGATTTTTGTCCTCCACCAAAAACAATTGTGAGGAGTCTCTGTAACTCGGATTGAGCTCAAAATTTACTAATAAATCCCCCAGTATGTTAGATAACTTTCGTTAGTTCAACACTTTTTTATTTGAGCAACAGAAGATGTTCGAAAAAATCGGTTTCTACCTGCTGGTATGTTTTGACAGATTTCTGCCATTATTTGCATTTGCTTCTTATTGATTCCTTTTTGAGTTCTCTTTAGGTTAATTGAGCTTTTTGAAGGAGTTGCTACAGTAGCTTGTGTTCTTAGTGAAAATCCTTGCTGTTCTAAAGCTTTGCCAGAGGTCTAATATCTTTTGAATAAACTAATGTTGCTAATGAACATTGTGTGAAGTTTTGTATGAAGGAAAAAATTTAGGTGTAGAGAGAGAATGATGTAATGATATGAATAATGGACAAAAGATCAAGCTTGGGGATTCCACCCCGGTGTCACCCCAAGAAATATCCAAGAGGTACAAGCATCAAAGCTTGGGAATGCCCAAGGCATCCCCTTCTTCATCAATAAAAAGCTCAGGTCTATCTAGACACTTCGTTTTTATTGTTTCATGCACAGTTGTGTTGTTCTTGGAGCATCTTAGTTTTCGTTTGTTTAGGTTTTTTAGTTTGATTGAATAAATTAGTTTGAACCCCCATTCTAGCTGTGTTGTTTTGCAAATAAGTTGCTTGGTGTTGGAAAGGAGTAGTAAGTTCTTGCTTGAAAGTGCAAGAGGAGCTTGCATTGACTGCGACTTAGACTTTAGCATGACATGCTAGGTGTTGTTTTGACCTTATGCTTAGTTATTATTGTTGTAGCATGTCTTGTTCCAAACAATTGTTATTGCTTAGTGTGCCTTGAAGAAATTATGCGTTGTTTTAGCATGCAAAAGCATAATATTGTGGTATTCTCCTTTGATGCTTTGCTTGGGTTGACTTGGCACATGCTCACACCATGTTATGACTATGAACAAGTCACCATAGCCTCTATGATCATTTAGTCCTTCACTTGTAGTACCACTCTATGCTTTCATTAGTAATGCTTTGTTGCACTGCATGATTATGGCCATTATTGCTCTCTTATTTGGTTGCTCCTAGTCTTTTGCTAGCCTCCACTTGTATGAGTAAGTTCTACTCATGCTTCCAACTCCCAAGAAACAAAGTTATTCCAAAGTGTCCACTATAAACTCCTATGCATAGTGTGTTACACCATTCCAAGTATATTCTTGTTTTCAACTATCTTCCAATTAAAAACTATTTTGTTATGTGAAAACTTAGTGATTAAAGCCCTCACGAACTTGATGGCACACTTTATATTCTTTGCCCCTAATAAACTTGAACCATTGTGTCATATATGTTGTATATGCTTGCACTTATACGTTGGAATTAGCAGAACTGTGTTGTCATGGGGAACGTTTTCAACATTGCACTTGTACTTTGTACTCAGTTGATATCATGCTATTTTGTCTATGGATGTCACCGGTGTGAAATAAAGAGGGAACTTGTAAGTCCATGGAGTTTGTATTTTGTGTTATAAAAACGCCTGGGCCGCTAGCCTAAGCCATGCCTAATCATGGTGGAAATTTCCAGCATCACCATAGTGAGATATCTATGAAGCATCCTCAATAAAAAGCTATGCATATGGTAAATAAAAAGATTGATGAGATGTTCATTGTCTGCTTGCCTTGTCATTTTGGTTATGGGAAAGCTCATGTACCATGTGCAAGGGGTACCCCGTTGGCGGTTCTCTATGATATGCAAATACTTACAATGACAAGAACTTACATGTGACTAAAGTTGAGTAGCATGAGGTGTGGCCCTCGTATTCAAGGGACTTGAGATTGCCAACTTATACTTCATCAAGCATATACTCCATAGTTTGTTCACTTTAACCTTAATCACTTCAAGATTCTTATGATATGGTCAATGAGGGCTGAAAGATAATAAGTACCATAATTTTTGGAAGCTCTTTTTGAAACTTGAAATCCCTGCTTCCTTTATAAAAGGTCTTTCTTCCACCACTATTGAGTCTCCATCTTCTACCTTTAGGCACCATTAAGAGAACATAGTTGTCATTCTGTGTGTAGTGTCCCAAAACTTATTGATTGATGCATATTGTGATATTACTTGTTCTTGTGCTATTTGTTTCTAGTAACCCTTGTGAACTTTGAAGGTGTCCTATGCATCTATTTGCTACTCTATGAGGGACAAGCTGATTGCCACTATGCTATGTTTTCTGTATGTGAAACAAAGAAACTTTTTTCAATTCATGTTATTCATGATCTTTGTTTGTCGCCTTTCATGTTGCATGCATAGTTACTATGTATTATTGTTATAACTCCATCTTTCATGCACATGTTTAGAGTTCTTTGATCCCATCTTTCAATGCTTGCAGATGGTTAGATCTTCATTGTGAAGGTGCATGTCACCTCAAAAATTATTCTTTTATCACTTACCTACTCGAGAATGATCAGGAGTTAAGCTTGAGGATGCTTGATACGTCGGAAACGTATCTATAATTTTTGATGATTCATGCTTGTTTAGTATCCACTTTGTTTTGCTTTGTCTACACTTTGAGGTGATTTTTACATGTTTTTTGGTACTAACCTATTAACAAGTTGCCACAATGCCAGTTGCCTTTTTTCTGCTGTTTTTGGTTCCAGAAAAGCTAGTAAGTAAATATTCTCGGAATTGGACGGGACAAACGCCAGTCAATAACTTTCCATGGGGAACAAGAAGTCCAGAGGGTAGACGGACAGGCGTGCCAGGGCAGCCACACCCCCCTTGGCGCGGGTGGGCCCTGCCCCGCGCCTAGGCAGGGTGTGGGGCCCATGGCCACCGCCTCGGCCTCCCCCTTCGCCTATAAGAAGCCCATGATGCAGAAACCCTAAGTACCAGATCAATATTCCATGAAACATTCTACAGCCGCCGCCACCGTCGTCCCTAGATCAGGGGGTATCTGAAGTTCTTCCCGGCACACTGCCAGAGGGGAGATCATCCCGGAGGACTTCTCTTCGGTATGATGCGTTAGTAGTTCCACCTTGGACTATGGGTCCATGTAGTACCTAGATGGTTGTATCTCCTCCTTGTGCTTTCATGTATAGATCTTGTGAGCTCCGTTCATGATCAAGATCTAATCTATTTGTAATCATACATGTTGTGTTTGCGGGGATCCGATGGATATTGAGATTATTATGTTGGTTTGATTAATGGTTTTGTCTTTATGATTCTATCATGTCTGTGTTGTTTGTGATCTTGCATGCTCTCCATTGTTAGTAGCTACCTTGGCCAAGTAGTTGCTAGTGACTCCAAGAGGGAGTATTTATGCTCGATAGTGGGTTCATGCCTCTAGTTTTCAAGGGAAGTGACATAAATCTCTTTGGTTGTAGATGTGTTGTTGCTACTAGGGGGAAAACAACGGTCTCTTGTTCATGGAACATGTGGACTGTTTACCTTACACACTTTGCTTAAAGTAGTTGTCTGTTGCTTGCAACTTAATACTAGAGGGGGTTCGAATGATAACCTGAAGGTGGACTTCTAGTCATAGATGCAGTTGGATGGCGGTCTATGTATCTTGTTGTATTGCCCAATCGAACCTCATAAGATCTTTCTGACTAGTAATTGCATTGCTATGCCTTGCTCAGTTCCTGTCAATTGCCCTGCTGTAATTTTTTTACCCTTCATGCCATGTTGTTTATATAAGCAGAGCACCTCTAGTGAACTATGGACCCCGGTCCAATCTTTACCATTGATACATCTTCCACTATTACTTGTTTACTTGCTGCAAACCATTACCTTCCACACAATACATTTAATCCTTTGTTACAGCAACCGGTGAGATTGACAACCTCACTGTTAGTTAGGGCAAAGTCTTGAGTTTGTGTTATGCAGGTCTCCGTGTTGCTTGCAACACCTGTGTGACGTTTCGTTCCTCCTAATGGTTCGATAACCTCGGTTTCTTACTAAGGGAAAACTTGTTGTTGTGCTGCTTCACACCTTGCTCTTGGGGTTCCCAACAAAGTGCTCCTACATCAACTCAGTGTTGCATCACTACCGCCACCGAAGGGGAGATTCGGGGGACAGAAGTCTCTGTTCCGGCACCCTGCCAGGATGGGGAAATTCCCCCGGAACCATCTCCATCGATATCCACCACCATATCCATCGCCATTGATGATTCCCATGATGAGGAGGGAGTAGTTCTTCCTCGAGGCTAAGGGCTCTACCGGTATCTATGTGTTCATATCTCTCTATGCATGATCATATTGTGATCATGAGCTTTGTAATCAAGTAGATCTACTTTGCTACTCAAGTGCTTTAATAGATCTTCGGCTCTCCCCACGTGTGTGAAAGTGACAGCGTACACGCCGTGGGTGCACTTAGGCTAGAGTTTACATAAATACTCAAGTGTTTCAACATATCTGTGCTCTCCCCACGTGTGTGAAAGTGACAGCATGCACGTCGTGGTGGCACTTAGGCTAGAGTTCATACATATTTATCATGAGTATATTTTGATTTGGTTGTCTCTATGAAATTGTGGTGTTTTTTGGAACCATCTAGAACTCAAGGTGACAGTGTGGGGTTATCTAGATGGGGAAGGCGGACTTTGAGGAGTGTTGTTATAGCCCTACCATGGATTAGAGTGTACAACCGAAGATTAGTTCAGGGTACTATCATGAAGAGAATATATTTATTAAGAGTGTTCACTAGTGAAAGTATGATGCCTAGGCCTTGTTTCTAAGCATTTAAACACCGTTTACAACTAGATCTGTTGCATGTTTGCTTGCTTCCATCTTTTTTCCTTTAGTCTTTTCCTCCCTATCAGAAGCTCTTTTCTGGCACCGTTACCACTTATAATCATCCATACCACTTGTATTTCACTATCTCTTCGCCGAACTAGTGCACCTATACACTTGACAAGTGTATTGGGTGTGTTGGGGACACAATGGACTTCTTGTATCTTGATTGCAAGGTTGCTTGAGAGGGATACCTTTGACCACTTCCTCTGTGAGTTCGATAAACCTTGGGTAATCCACTTAAGGGAAACTTGTTGCTGTTCTACAAACATCTGCACTTGGAGGCCCAACAATTGTCTACAAGAATAGAAGTGCATAGACATCAAGCTATTTTCTGGCGCCGTTGCCGGGGAGGTAAGGTAAAAGGTACTCACATGATCTTAGTGTGTGAGTGCTCAAAGTTATTTCATTTAGATTCTGCAATTTTGTCTTTTTGTTTCTTGTTTTCACTAGTTAGGCTTAATGGAAAACAACAAAAAACTTAGAGAGCTTTATAGTATTTATCTTGAGTTAGGACATGAAGTGTTTGAATAGAAAATTAAAAAACCTATGGAACTTTATTTGCATGATAATAGCATTGTTATTAGTATGAAATCTTTGAACACCATTATTGCTAATGCTATGGAAAAGTCTAAGCTTGGTAAGCTAGTTTTTATAAAAATGATCTTTTTAGTTCCCCAGCTTTGGAAGATATCTACTCTATTGCTTATGATGATACCAAACCTCCAATATATGATGATTACAATGATGAATATGATATTTTCAGTCCACCTACTATTGAGGAGAAAATTAATTGTGATTATAATATGCTTCCTATATTTGATGATTATGGTGATGAGAATAATAATGATAGCTATTTTGTTGAATTTGCTCCCACTACGATTAATAAGAATGACTATGCTTATGTGGAGAGTAATAATTATTTTATGCATGTGGCTCATGATAAGAATGTTTTATGTGATATTTATATTGTTAATTTTATTCATGATGCTACTGAAAGTAATTGTGAGAGAGGGGAACATGGTTTTATGTATCTCAACAATATTAAGTTTCCCCGTTTTATGTTGAAAGTCTTGAAGTTGCACTTGTTTTGCTTACCTATGCTTGTTGCTTTGTGCTTTCATGACTTGTTTATTTACAAGATTCCTATGCATAGGAAGTGGGTTAGACTTAAATGTGTTTTGAATTTGCTTCTTAATGCTCTCTTTTACTTCAATTCATATTTCTTATGTGAGCATCTTCTCAACCTATCAAGCCTAACTTAAAGGCGGTAAAGAAAAGTACTTCTTGGGAGATAACCCAATAGTTTTATTGAGTCTTGGAAGTTATTACTTCTGTAATAACCTCTCCTTATCCTTTTTGTTTGATTTTTGTGCCAAGAATAACCTCTAATGAGAGAGAATTAAGATTTGGGGAAGTTATTGTCTCGAAACAGATTTTTATGCTTCACTGTTAAAATTCGTGAAAAATCTCTAAGTCGGATTGAGCTGTAATTTTATGATTAAATCCCCTAGGTTGTTAGCTAACTTTCATTAGTTCAACTCTTTTTGATTTGAGCAACAGAAAGGTCTTCGAAAAAATCGGTTTTTACCTACTGGTCTGTTTTGACAGATTTCTGCCATTATTTGCATTTGCCTCTTATCAATTTCTTATTGAGTTCTTTTTAGTAAATTGATATTTTTAAAAGGAATTGCTTCAGTAGATTGTGTTCTTAATGAAAGTTTTTCTGTTTTGAAACTAAAACCAAAGGTTTATTACTTTTGAATACACTAATGTTGCTAATGATGATTGTGTAAAGTTTTGTATGAAGGAAAATTTCAGGTGTAAGGAAAGAATGATGTAATGAGATGAAGAATGGACAAAAGCTCAAGCTTGGGGATGCCACCCCGTGTCACCCCAACAAATATTCAAGAGGTACAAGCGTCAAAGCTTGGGGATGCCCAAGGCACCCCCTTCTTCATCAATAAAAATCCCATGTCTTTCTAGACACTTTGTTTTTATTGTTTCATGCACTGTTGTGTTGTTCTTGGAGCGTCTTTGTTTTTGTTTTAATTTTCTTTTGCTTGATTTGCTGCAATAAGTTGGTTGGATCCCAGCACACTTATTTTGGAGAGAGACACGCTCTATTTTCATTGCCTAGAACACACTAGTTTTCATTCATATTGTCTTGTGAGTGTTCTCTTTTGCTAGCACTGTGTTTAGCCTTAGTTTTCTTATGTTGTTTTCTTAGAAATTTTTAGTTCTTCTTTGTGGATTTGTGAGACAAGCTCACCGGTATTTATTGATTATTATCTTTGTGAGTTATTTCAAATAAGTTGATTGGTGTTGTAAAAGAGTAGGAAGTTTCATGCTTATAGTGGTACAAAGGGAGCTTGTTTTGACTATGGCTTAGACTTTATCATGTCATGCTAGATGCTTCTTTGACCTTATGCTTAGTGATTATGGTTGTAACATGCCTTGTCTCAAACAATCGAGATTACTTAATGTGCCTTGAAAGAATCATGCGTTGTTTTAGCATACAAAAGCATAGTATTGTGGTATTCTCCTTTGATGCTTTGCTTGGGTTGACTTGGCGCATGCTCACACCATGTTATGACTATGAAAAGTCACCATAGCCTCTATGATCATTTAGTACTTGACTTGTAGTACCACTCTATGCTTTGATTAGTAATGCTTTGTTGCACTGCATGATTATAGCCATTATGCTCTCTTAGTTGGTTGCTCCCAGTCTTTTGCTAGCCTCCACTTGTATGAGTAAGTTCTACTCATGCTTCCAACTCCCAAGAAACCTTATGCTTAGTGATTATTTCTGTAGAATGACTTGTTCCAAACAATTAGGATTGCTTAATGTGCCTTAAAGGAATCATGTGTGGTTTTAGCATACAAAAGCATAGTATTATGGTATTCTCCTTTGATGCTTCATTTGGGTTGACTTGGCACATGCTCAAACAATGTTATGACTATGAACCAGTCACCTTAGCCTCTATGATCATTTAGTTTTTGACTTGTGGTACCACTTTATGCTTTGATTAGTAATGTTTTGTCGCTCTGCATGATTATGGCCATTATTGCTCTCTTAGTTGGTCGCTCCCAGTCTTTTGCTAGCATCCACTTGTATTGAGTAAGCTCTACTCATGCATCCAACTCCCAAAAAACCAAGTTATTCCAAACTGTCCACTATAAATTCCTATGCATGGTGTGTTACACCATTCCAAGTATATTCTTGTTTTATCTATCTTCCAAATTAAACTTGTTATGTGAAAATTAGTGATTAAAGCTCTCACAAACTTGATGGCACACTTTATTTTTCTTGCCCCTAATAAACTTGAACCATTGTGTCATCTATGTTGTATATGCTTGCACTTATATGTTGGGAATTAGCAGAACCGTGCTGTCATGGGGAATGCTTTCAACACATGTAAATATCTATCCAGTTGATATCATGCTCTTTTGTTTATGGATGTCGTCGGTGTGAAATAAAAGGGGAGCTTGTAAGTCCATGGAGTTATGTATATGTGTTAGAGAAACGCCTAGGCTGCTAGCCTAAGCCATGCCTAATCATGGTGGAAACTTGCAGCATCACCATAGTGAGCAATCTATGAAGCATTCTTCTTATAAAAAAAGAGAGATAGAAAAAAGATCCAGAAAAAGAAAAAAAGATGAGAAAAGAGGAAAGAGAGAAAAAAGCACCATTTTCCCATGGTAAATAAGAAGATTGCTGAGATGCTCATTGTCTGCTTGCCTTGTCATTTTGATATGGGATAGCTCCTGTATCATTGGGCAAGGGGTACCCCGTTGGCGGTTCTCTATGATACACATGTATTTACTATGACAATAACTTACCGGTAACTAAAGTTGAGTAGCATGAGGAGCTGCCCTCGTACTCAAGGGACATGAGATTGCCAACTTATACTTTGTCAAGGATATACTCCATAGTTTGTTCACTTTAACCTTAATCACTTCAATATGCTTATGATAGGGGCAATGAGGGATGAAAGCTAACAAGTACCATAATTTTTGGAAGCTCTTTTTGAAACTTGAAATCCCTGATTCCCCTTTGAAGGGCCTTTCTTCTTACTTTTATGTTGAGTCTGCACCTTCTATCCTTAGGCACCAATTAAGAGAGCATAGTTGCCATTCTTAGTTCTATGTGCATTGTACCAAAACTTATTGATTGATTCATAATATTGATATTGCTCGTTCTTGAACTATTTGTATCTAGTCACCCTTATGAACTTTGAAGGTGTCCTATGCATTTATGTTTTGCTATTCCATGAGGGACAAGTTGAATACCACTATGCTATGTTTTATATATGTGAAACAAACAAATGTCTTTCAATGCATTATTATTCATGATCTTTGTTTGTATCCTTTCATGTTGCAGCATAGTTACTATGTCTTATTGTTAGAACTACATCTTTCATGCTCATGTTTAGAGTACTTTGATCCCAGCTATCAATTCTTTACAAATATATTGATCAATATTGTGATGGTGCATGTCACCTCAAAAATTATTCTTTTTAGCACTTACCTACTCGAGGACGAGCAGGAGTTAAGCTTGGGGATGCTTGATACGTCGTAAACGTATCTATAATTTTTGATGCTCCATGCTTGTTTTGTATCAACTTTGATTTGCTATGTCTACACTTTGAGGTATTTTATACACTTTCTGGAACTAACCTATTGACAAGATGATGCAGTGCCAGTTGCATGTTTTCTGCTATTTTTGGTTTCAGAAAAGCTAAAAAATGAATATTCTCGGAATTGGATGGGACAAAAGCCAAAGTCACACGGAGCCAGAAGAATAGACGAAGGGGGGCCAGGAGGCGGCCATACCCTAGGGTGGCGTGGGTCCCCCTATTCGCGCCAGCCCTAGGTGTGAGCCCCTCGAGGCTCCACCGACCTTGCCCTTTCACCTATATATACGTCTCCCCGAGATGTAAACCCAAACGCGGGCAAAAATCCACGAGAAGTTCCGCAGCGCCGCCGCCACCGAAGGGGAGATTCAGGGGATAGAAGTCTCTGTTTTGGCACCCTGCCAGGATGGGGAAGTGCCCCCGGAGCCATCTCCATCGATCTCCACCACCATCTCCATCGCTGTTGTTGATTCCCATGATAAGGAGGGATTAGTTCTTCCTCGAGGCCAAGGGCTCTACCGGTAGCTATGTGTTCATCTCTCTCTCTCTATGGATGATCATATTGTGATCATGCGCTTTGTAATCAAGTAGATCTACTTTGCTACTCAAGTGATTTAATAGATCTCCGGCTCGCCCCACGTGTGTGAAAGTGACACCGTGCACGCCGTGGTGGCACTTAGGCTAGATTTTACATAATTACTCAAGTGCTTTAATAGATCTCTGCTCTCCCCACGTGTGTGAAAGTGACAGCGTGCACGCCGTGGTGGCACTTAGGCTAGAGTTCATACATATTTATCATGAGTATATTTTGAGTTGGTTGTCTCTATGAAATTGTGGTGTTTGTTGGAACCATCTAGCGCTCAAGGTGACAGTGTGGGGTTATCTAGATGGGGAAGGGGGACTTTGAGGAGTGTTGTTATAGCCCTACCATGGATTAGAGTGTCCAACCGGAGAGTAGTTCAAGGTAGTATTATGAAGAGAATATATTTATTGAGAGTGTTCACTAGTGAAAGTATGATCCCTAGGCCTTGTTTCTAAGCATTGAAACATTGTTTATAACTAGATCTGTTGCATGTTTGCTTGCTTCCATCTTTTTGCCTTTAGTATTTTCCTCCCCATCAAAAGCTATTTTTTGGCACCGTTACCACTTATAATCATCCATAAAACTTGTATTTCACTATATCTTTGTCGAACTAGTGCACCTATACACCTGACAAGTGTATTGGGTGTGTTGGGGACACAAGATACTTCTTGTATCTTGATTGTAGGGTTGCTTGAGAGGGATACCTTTGACCACTTCCTCCCTGAGTTCGATAAACCTTGGGTAATCCACTTAAGGGAAACTTGCTGTTGTTCTACAAACCTCTACACTTGGAGGCCCAAAAACTATCTACAAGAATGGAAGTGTGTAGACATCACAGTTTTCCCAACATTTAATGTAATGACGAGGGAGAGAATATAACCAGTCAAGAGCCTTACCTTTGAGAGACCAACGAACTAGTTTTAAACGAGAGAATTCTCTAGGCAAACCTTTTGGTCCAAGTGATGTTATCACATCGTCGAACTCTCTAAGATGTCTTCCTGGGTCTTCATCTTCCCTTCCACTGAAATCTTTTTCCTGCAAAATTTTAATAATTTCACCATCAAATTGATATTCCCTAACTCCAGGATTAGGAAATTCTATTGGTTGTTTAAGAAAAGCAGAATTTGGAGCACAGTATTCTCTGAGAGTCTTCTCAGGTTTCTTGGGAGTTGTCCTATGAATGGACATGATTTCCATGAAGTCACTTAGGTTTTCAACTTCAACCTTATTTGATCTCAAAAGTTTTTCAATAATTTTCTCGCGTCTCTGAGCAGGTACGCGATCAAGATAATTTGGTAGATAAGGCTTACCAGAGCGTGTAGACCCTTTGTCTCCTAGGGAGACCATCTTGTAATAGTAACACCTGAAATGTCAAGAGACAAAACACTTAGCGCTTAGCTCCTCGGCAACGGCGCCAGAAAATAGCTTGATGGTTGCAAGTGCACATATCGTTTGTAGCTAGTTTAGAAGTTAAGATGTCGATCCCACAGGGAGCCCAAAGGTAAGTGTTTATGGGTGAAGTCTCTGTCACACCCGACGTTGTCACGGGTCTTCGAGTGAATTGACTGCACGCGTTGAAATAAGAATAGAGTTTGGATTAAAGGAATGTATTTAAATAAAACTAAAATGTAAATTTCAGAAATAAAAAGCATAAAAGTAAAGAACGATTTGTTTGTTGTTTTCTGCAGATGACAAAGTAGGCACGAGGAGTGATGACCCACAAGTGTAGGGGATCGCAGCAATCTTCGTGGGTAGTATTACACAATTTATTGATTCGACACAAGGGGAACCAAAGAATACTTGCAAGCCTTAACAACTGAGTTATCAATTCAGCTGCACCTGGAAATAGTTCTTACTCATAGAAGTTTATCAGTAGCAATAGTTTGGTAGTAGCAACAGCAACAGTAAAACAGGAGCAATAGTAACAGTAACGGTAACAGTAGGATTCGAGTGCGGTAGGCATATGGATGGATGGACGTGCGTTGCATGGACGAGTCTAAACATGTAACTTCAAGATCTAGGGCATTGCAGATAAATAATAACAAGCATACAAGTACTAAAGAATCCTAGGCATGTTCTCCAAATATAGTCATACGTGCTCGCAATGAGAACTTTCACAACATCTTCTGTCCAGCCAGCCCGTGGCAGCGGGTCCTCTAGAGAACTAATGACAATTAAGGTGCTCCTTTTAATATAGCACCGGAGCAAAGCATTAACACTCCATGAACACATGTGATCCTCACACCACAACCATTCCCTCCGGTTGTCCCAATTATTTTCACTTCAGGGCCTTTGGATCCGGACAATGATATGTGTACACAACTTATAGATAAGATCACAAAAAATACTATCATAATGATTCAATAATAAGTTCAGATCTGGGATCATGGCACTCGGGCCCTAGTGACAAGCATTAAGCACAACAAGTTGCAAAAAAGTCAAATAGCACTAATAGAGATACAAGGCACTATGCCCTAACAGATCTTATTCGATTACATGATAGAACTCATACAATCCCTACCATCTCCAAGCCTACAGCGGGGTATTATTCACTCATGGATGAGGGAAACATCGATGGTTGATGGAGATGCATTGGTGATGACGATGGCGATGATCCTCTCCAAATTCCCCGTCCCGACAGGGGGCCAGAACGGAGTTTCTGGATCCGAATCTTGGTTTCTGGTGGCGAAGGCAGAGTGGAACTCTTTGTGGAAAACTATCGAACCCCCCTCGTTTTTTAGGTCAAGAGGAAACTTATAGGCGCAGAGGGAGGCCGAGGGGGTGGCTGCACCCCCCTAGGCACGGCCAGAGGTGGGCTCGCGCCTGGCAGGGGTGTGGGCCCCCCAGGCCCCTTCTCCGCCTCGTCTTCTAGCTCCGTGGGTCTTCTGGTGAAATATAATTTTTGGCATATTTTCCAGGATTTTTCCTGATAGTTGATTTTTTGCACAAAAACAAGACACCAAGGTAATTCTGCTGAAAACAGCGTCAGTCTGTGTTAGTTGTATCCAAATAACACAAGTTTATAGGAGAAACAATAGCGAAAGTGTTCGGGAAAGTAGATACGTTTTGGACGTATCAACCCACCCCAAGCTTAGCTTATTGCTTGTCCTCAAGCAATTCAGTTGAAAACGGAGTGCGATAAAAGAACTTTCACGAACACATTTTCTTCATATGATGTATATATTCTCAGCACAGGAGTAGATGCTTAAACCATTCATAATAAGAAGTATGCAACCAAGTCTACTCAATAGTCATTGCAAGCTATGAAGAGAAACCAACTCAATAATAATAAGTAGCATGAAACATAAACATAAGCAACATTGCAATGCTCATAGTAAGGTACGATAGAGTGGTATCTCGCTTGCCTTTGTTTGTAGAGCACAATATAAATGTCGAGGCACCTCTGAAGTTCAAGTAAAGACTAGAAGTAAAGATATCAGAGATACAAGCATCAAAGTCATGACATAATTAACTAAGTTTTGGAACAAACACAAGAATGAAAACTATGCTCTCAAGTAGGTGCTCATAGAATAAATGGTGACTCAACAAGGGAGTGAAAATGGTTTCTAAAAGTTTGAAAGGCTTCCTAATGCTGAAAGGAAGGTACTCATTAGCTTTGAGCTCTAATTTCCCCTATCAAAGGCATCTTCATATGGTTAAGGTGAAAGTGAGGTCCAATATGAGTTATATGCTTGACAGACCATAAACTAGAAATCCCAAGTCCCTTGAGTACGAGGGTCGCTCCGCATGCTACTCAACTTTGGTTACCTGCAAGTTCTTGTCATTGTTCATACATGCATATCATAGAGAACCGCCAACGGGGTACCCCTTGCACATGATACATGAGCTATCCCGTGATCAAAATGACAAGGCAAGCAGACAATGAGCATCTCAGCGATCTTTTTATTTACTATATGCATAGCTTTTTATTGAGGATGCTTCATAGAATGCTCATTATGGTGATGCTGCAAGTTTCCACCATGATTAGGCATGGCTTAGGCTAGCGGCCCAGGCATTTCTCTAACACAATGTATACACTCCATGAACTCACAAGCTCCCCTTTTATTTCACATCGTCAACATCCGTAAACAAAAGAGCAAAGTATCAACTGGATAGGATATCCAAAAGGTGTTGAAAGCGTTCCTCATGATAGCACGGTTCTGCTGACTCCCAGCATATAATTTGCAAGCATATAACTTTCATGGACAGGTCATAATGGTTCAGGATTATTAAGTGCAGAGAATAAAGTGTGCCATCAAGTTCGTGAGAGCTTTACTAACTAACTTTCTCAAAATAGACAAACATTTTATTTGGAACAAAACAAGGCATATTGAATATGCACTGAAATAGCGAATGATGCTAATAGGTAGGTATGGTGGACACAGTTGGAAATATTGGTTTTGGGGAGTTGGAAGCGCATACTCAGTGCAAGTGAAGGCTAGCAAAAGAGAGGGAGCGACAACCGAGAGAGCAATAATTGTCATAACCATGCTTGCAACAAAATAGGACTAACTATGGCATGAAAGTGATACAAGAACTCTGAGGCAAAATAAATCGTTGAGGCTTACTAACTATTGTTTAGTCATATGTATGCGTGAGCATGTGCCAAGTCGATTCACATGAAACTTCCAGAGGAGGATACCACAATGTCATACAAAATATGAATAAAACAATACAAGTAAACATTCATATGTCATGCTACAAACTATTAGCAAGCTGGAGCTAATCATAGACAAGGAAGAACTACTAAGCATCCATTAGTAACATACGCCTTACAATGAACAGACTAAGCATGCTCACAGTGATGAGTATATGTACAAAAATGAAACAAATAGAGTTCATTATTAGCCTCTTACCACTCCTCAAGGTGTCTTAATCTTCATTATTGCCCTTCACTTGTGTGACTTGAATAATAACATGAAACCAAAATCCACTGAGGACGGCTGAACCCTGCAAAGAACTCACAAAACCAGAGAAGAACAACAAATGTTTCTGGTGTTTTCAATTTTTTTAAAACAAGCAAACAAAGCAAAAGAAAACCAAAAACAAAAACTAAGACGCTCCAAGAACAACACAACTGAGCATGAAACAATAAAAACAAAGTGTCTAGAGATTTTTATTGATGAAGAAGGGGATGCCTTAGGCACCCCCAAGCTTTGACGCTTGTACCTCTTGAATATTTCTTGGGGTGACACAGGGTGGCTCCCCCTGAGCTTGAGCTTTTGTCCATTCTTCATTTCATTACATCATTCTTTCCTTACACCTAAATTTTTTCCTTCATACAAAACTTCACACGATCTTCATTAGCAACATTAGTGCATTCAAAAGATAATAGACCTCTGGGGTTTAGTTTTAAAACAGCAAAACTTTCACTAAAGATACAAACTACTGTAGAAATTCCCTCAAAAAGCTCACTTTTCCAAAAAGAACCTGAAAAGGAATCAATAAGAAGCAAATGCACATAATGGCAAAAATCTGTCAAAACAGATCAGTGGGTAGAAACCGATTTTTTCGAAGATATTCTGTTACTCAAATCAAAAAGTGTTGAACTAACGGAAGTTATCTAACATACTGGGGGATTTATTCGTAAATTTTCAGCTCAATCCGACTTACAGAGACTCCTCGCGAATTTTTATTGTGGAGGACATAAATCTATTTCGGGACAACAACTCCCCAAATCTTACTTCCCTCTCATTAGAGGTTATTCTTGGCATAAAAATCAAACAAAAAGGATAAGGAGAGGTCATTACTGAAGTAATAACTTCCAAAACTGAAGGAAACTCTTGGGTTATCTCCCAACAAGTACATTTCTTTAACGCCTTTAAGTTAGGCACAACGAAGAGAAAAGATTGGAAAGGAGAAAAGTAAACGTGAGCAAGTATAACCACAGTGAAAGCATTATTTTGTTCATTAAAATCCTTTTGTTAACAAGGTTGATCAAGTCTTGTTACCAAAACAATCTTATATGAAACAAAACTTTGTATTCCACAAGGTGATTATGTTACCTCATACTTGATAGCAATGGTTCCAATCATAATAGTTTCAAAATTTTATTGTGGAATGGGACAATATATTTCTCCAACCTTGATGCTCTCAATATTTTCAATGGAATTCAGGCAATAGCTTTTAGCAACCTTCTCAGGGAAATAGATAGTATGCTCTTTGTCATTAATATTGAATGTTACTTTCCATTGATTGCAATTAATAACAGCACCTGTAGTATTAAGAAAAGGTCTCCAAGAATAATACACATATTATCATCTTCGGGCATTTCAAGCACAACAAAATCAGTTAGAACCATGCAATTATGAGCCACTTGAACAGGAACATCCTCACATATACCAATAGGAATAGTAGTTGACTTATCAGCCATTTGCAAAGATATATCAATTGGTATCAACTTTTCTAGCTGGAGTCTCCTGTAGAGAGAAAAAAGCATAACACTAACTCCAGCTCCGAAATCACATAAAACAGTTCTAACATAATTATTTTTAATAGAGCAAGGAATAGTTGGTATACCTGGATCACCAAGTTTCTTTGGAACCTTACCATTGAAGGAATAATTAGCAAGCAAAGTAGAAATCTCCTCATTAGGAATCTTCCTTTTATTAGAGACAATATCCTTCATATACTTTGAATAAGGAGGCAATTTAATAGCATCAGTCAAAGGAATTTGCAAAAATAAAGGTTTCATCCACTCACAAAACTTGTTGCAGTGTTCTTCCTCCTTTGACTTGTGTTTCTTACCTGGAAAAGGCATAGGTATCCGCACCCAAGGTTCTCTCTCTTTACCATGTTTATTAGCAATAAAATCTTCCTTAGTGTACCTGGTGTTCTTAGTGTTCTTCTCAGGTTCTTCCTCACCTTCCTCCTTATCAGGAGCATCATTTTTATCATTTCCACTCTCAGTTTCAGCATCAGAGACAAATATACTATTAGGATATACAGTAGGTTCAAGTGGTTCCTCAACTATTTTGTGTTTCTTTTTCTTTCTCTTACAAGGACTACCACTATTCTCACCTTGTTGAGAATCCTGCTCAATCCTTTTAGGGTGTCCTTCAGGATATAAAGGATCTTGAGTAGCTATACCACTCCTAGTTCTAATTCCACAAGTATGTTTATCTCTTGAGGCATTAACTAGCATACCCTTTTGTACCTTAGCAAGTTGATCAAGTTGGGTTTGAACCATTTGAAAGTGTTTACAAAGCATTTCAATATCATTAGAAGTTATTTCCACAATATCTTTCAACTCATGGATAGCTCTAGAGTTTTCCAATAAATGATTCTGAACTTGTTTATTAAAATTACCTTGTTTAATGATAAATGTGTCAAGTTCCTCTAAGCATTGATCAGGAGGCTTACCATAGGGAATATCACCTTCATTAAAGTGGAGAGAGTGTACTGAAGGAAATATGCCCTAGAGGCAGTCATAGAGATGATTATATTTATTATCTATCCATGAGTTATTGTAATGTTCCTTGAATATCCATATCAGGCAACTTGTATTGATTGGAAATTATGTGAATTATTTGTGAAACTATTTACTTGTATGGTTATCTAATAGTTGTCCCTAGTCGGAGTTCATGTGAGGACACACGTGAATATTAGACTAGCACATCGATTGGTTGATGACTATGTTTCGCAAGTCATAGACATGGAGATGTCAAACCAATGATGTGGACACATGTTATGAACATGGGGTTGGACTGACCCAACTTGAGACTGGCAATTAGACTTGCAACTCTCTCTACACATCTTGTACATTTTGTCCTTAGACCTGAGATTGTTGCATGTACTTGAGATGTGGATCGACCTACTTTGGGGCTATCAGACGCTACTCTGTAACTGGTTAGTTATAAAGGTAGCTTTCGGGTTTGTCCTGAAGCATGCTGCAAGGCATGGTCAATCAAGATGGGATTTGCCCCTCTCTACTTGAGAGAGATATCTTTGGGCCCCTCGAGTGATCGGATCCAGAAATGCATGGTCGTGCTACATATGGTTAAGAGTTAACCTAGTAAAGGGATACTGAATCACAGTATCGAGAAAGGGAGGTCAGCTTGGAGCTAGACCAAATATCATGAGGCAAAGGGAAATACATGTACTAAACCTTGTGATGGTTCGTCCGATATGATCTTTGTATGCGTTTAGGAGTTGGCACGTCTTGCTAGAAGCCGCTACCAACTATTGACAGAATAAGTGTATTCGTGTCATGTCTATACGTATATGAACCTATAGGGTCACACACTTAAGGGGCTAGAAGCCTAATGAGGATTGGATCCGAATTAGACCAGGCTTAGGCTACTAATGGGCTGCTAATGTAGAAGCCCACTAGGGACGCCTATATAAGAGAGAGTGGGGTGTGATGACCAGAGTTAGACCATTCCTCCTAGCCGCCACTTCTCACGCCTATGTTGCACGCGTGGACCTAGCAGTCTGGCGTCTGATGCTTCCACCCTGTACGTGTGGATACCTCGGAGGTCCTGCATATGTGGCACTTGGACGAGCCGCGCAAGGGGAGCTGCTCATGGGACGAGGATGAGGAGGAGACGTAGAACATCTACACTGCCTCGACGCGCTTCATCAAGCTCCGCAACTGCGCGTCTAGTGGTAATCCCGTGATCTATGACAACAGTAATCCTGGTTTACGCGGTAGAATTTTTTTGATTTGCGCTAGTGTAGACTATCCGTATCCCTTCAGTGGTATCAGAGCCGATGCTATTTAGTTATAGGTTCGGGATGTTTGCATATGGTGATATGCAGATTGATATGAATGATGTGATCGTTTGTATTGCGGTGGTTCAGGATTGATCTATGATCTTGCTTTCCGTGATCATGATTCTGAGGTTGTCGAACGACATACCCCTACCAGTCGGTTTCCGCCATCGGGGTAGACAGTGACACATAAATCCTGTTGAATCACGTGAAGATCAATATGATTGATCGAATCGGAACCTAGATCTAAAATCGATGTACCGTGATCAAGGGAGTTTGATTGAATCGGGACAATAGTCAGTTTATGGTAAATTTGATTTGCCGATCAAAATCCTTAAAGAAAATTGTGTAGATACCGCGAGGGGCGCTGCCCCTTCGAACCCCGCAGGGGGAGCCCCCTAGACCCCCCTTAATCGTAGACCCTTTGGTATCTCGTTAAGGTAACTAGGTGCTGCGAGTTCACATGATCCGGTAGAATGCGATTCTATGCATAACTTGTTTTGTAGGATGTATGTGATCAGTATGGCCCATATATGTATGTGATGCATGTATGAAATATATCATGAACTGCGTGTCGTGAGTAGGGCAACACGGCTAGAGCCATGTGTGTTGTCATTTATTATAATGGCCTGCGTGCCAACTTGTGATGATCCCAATACTATGTAAATTTGATTACTAGTTGTTAGTAGTAATAGCTTGTATTAGTTCTTGGAGGACTCATCACTTGGAGGATGGCTCGCATGGAACATGAAGATGGAGATCATCATGGTGGACAGGTTCTATGGCGATAGAGATCACCATGATAAAATGGGCCATACTGGGTCACGTCTATGTGAATGCTATTCCTATGAGTTTTACTACTATGCATGCTTAGATGATAGAAGTAGAACGATCCCTCACAAGGTTTAAGTTAAACCATGCCCGCCCAACCAAACCTTGCACCATCCAATGCCCTGTACAGTCGTTGGTGGGCCTATGAAATTATGGTGCCATGGTTTTCCTTGGCTGGATGGGTTTGTATCGGATACCTACACGCATAAGGGTTGGTGAGCTTGACAAGGTCATCTTAACAGTTAAGGACCTTGGGGCATAAAGGTTGTGCGCCTAGTTTTGACATAGAGATGTCACCCAACTATAAGAGTCATATGTGATATGATTAGCAAGTGTTGCTTACCGATTTACCTTGTCTTCTAGTAGTGATGCTAAAGCTCACTAGTCGACTTGTTAATTGTGGATCTTGAATCACTTAGTATCAATAGAGGGATATTGATTTAAGTGGGAATATATGCTATTAAATTGTTTAATATGTTTTACTCTTTCATGGTTACATGGATTAGTATTTTGCATGTTTTCTATTGTAGATCAATGGCACCGAATGCTGCATCACCTTTTTCTTTGCGTTCGATCCTTGACAAAGATAAACTAAATGGAACAAACTATTCGGACTGGGTCCGTAACCTGAGAATTGTTCTCAGGTTTGATAAAAAGGAAACGGTTCTAGATACCCCAATCCCCGATGAACCTGCTAATAAGGCATCTGCTGCCCTCAAGAATGACTACAGGAGAGCATGTGATGATTCTCTTGAGGTTAGCTGTCTTATGCTTGCATGCATGGAACCTAAACTCCAAAAGAAGTTTGAGGATCAGGAAGCATATGATATGATCGTCGCGCTTAAGGACATGTTCTAAGATCAGGCAAGGACTGAGAGGTACAATGTTGTCAAGTCCTTTGTGGAATGCAAGCTGGCAGAGGGAACATCTGTAGGCCCCCATGTGATCAAAATGGTTGGTTACAGTCAGACTTTGGAAAAGCTTGGTTTTCCACTAGGCCAAGAGTTGGCTACTGACTTCATTTTGGCGTCTCTTCCATCTAGCTATGGGCAGTTCATTTTGAACTACCATATGCATGGGGTGGAGAAGGGCCTTAATGAATTATGTGGGATGCTAAAAATAGCAGAAAGTGACATGAAGAAGTGTGCATGGCATAGCCATGTGATGGCTGTGCAGAACAAGCCTAGCTTCAAGAGAAAGGGTACTTCTTGGAAGAAGAAGAAGGGCAAGGCTAAGGATACGATCCCCAAGCTTGCGCCCAAGCAAAAGGCTGGACCTGTAGAAGACACTGAGTGCTTCTTTTGTCATGAACATGGCCATTGGAAGAGAAACTGCAGCAAGTACCAGGCTTCTTTAAAGAAGAGTGGAAGTAAGAGTACTTCCCACTCAGGTACGCTTGTTGTAAATGTTGTGGACATTCTTCTCGTTGATTCCTATGTTAACTCTTGGGTATTTGATACCGGATCGGTTGCTCATATTTGCAATTCGATGCAGGGGATAATAAGGACTAGAGAAGTGCAGAAAGGCGAAGTGGATTTTTGCGTCGGAAATAAAGCAAGGGTTGCTTCATTTTTCGTCGGCGTCATGCAACTTCACCTTCTGTCAGGATTTATTATGGAGTTGAATAATTGTTATTACATTCCAAGTATGGGTCGAAACATTTTATCACCTTCATGTTTCATGAGGGATGGTTATTCATTCGTGAGTGCAAACAATGGTTGTGTAATCTCTAAGAATGATATGTTTATGGTTAATGCTCCCATTGTGAATGGGTTATTTATTTTAAATCTTAATGATGCATATGTTTACAATGTTAGTGCTAAAAGGCTTCAGACTAATGATTTGATTCCTACCTATTTATGGCATTGTCGTTTGGGGCATATAAGTGAAAAGCGCATGAAGAAGCTCCATGGTGATGGTCTTCTAACCTCGTTTGATTTTGAATCATACGAGACATGTCAGGCTTGTTTACTTGGAAAGATGACCAAGTCGCCTTTTTCGGGTTTACCCGAGAGAGCGACAGACTTGTTGGAACTCATACATACTGATGTATGTGGACCAATGAGCACGACAGCCAGAGGAGGATATCACTACTTCATTACTTTTACTGGTGATTTCAGTAGATATGGTTATGTCTACTTGATGAAGCATAAGTCTGAAACTTTTGAAAGGTTCAAGGAGTTTCAGAGTGAGGTAGAGAATCAACGTGGTAATAAAATAAAGGCCTTGCGATCTGATCGTGGAGGTGAATATTTGAGTCACGAATTTAGCAATCATCTTAAAAGTTGCAGAATTGTTCCACAGCTCACGCCGCCCGGAACGCCTCAAAGAAACGGGGTATCCGAACGGCGCAATCGAACTTTGTTGGACATGGTTCGATCGATGATGAGCCAGTCGGATTTTCCATTGTCATTTTGGGGTTACGCTCTAGAAACGGCAGCTTCCACACTTAATAGGGTACCATCTAAATCCATAGTTAAGACACCATATGAGATGTGGACTGGAAAGAATCCCAGTTTGTCTTTTCTAAAGATTTGTGGTTGTGATGCATTTGTCAAGCGACTTCAGTCGGACAAGCTAACACCCAAATCGAATAAGTGCATTTTTGTGGGATATCCGACGGAAACCTTAGGGTATTACTTCTACAACCGAGAAGAGGGCAAAGTGTTTGTCGCTCATAGCGGTGTTTTCCTAGAGAAAGAGTTTCTCACAAAGGGAACGAGTGGAAGGTCGGTGCGACTTGAAGAAGTTCAAGATGAGCCAGTCGGGGATGCTTCTGCGAGTGATGATATTGTAGCAGAACAAGTTGAGGAACTTGTGGCAATAGAATCACCACAACCACGAAGGTCGGCAAGGCTCCGCAAAACGCGGGAATTATTATTGTTAGACAATGATGAGCCTGTGACCTATGTAGAAGCGATGGTGGACCCAGAATCTGAGAAATGGATGATCGCCATGAGATCCGAGATAGAGTCCATGGGAGACAATCAAGTTTGGAACCTGGTTGACCTGCCTGATGGTTTTAAAGCCATCGAGTGCAAATGGATCTATAAGAAGAAGATTGATATGGATGGAAATATTCACATCCATAAAGCTCGACTTCTTGCAAAAGGTTTTTGACAAGTTCAAGGAGTTGACTACGACAAGAATTTCTTTCCCGTAGCGATGCTTAAATCTATACGGATTATTCTAGCCATTGTTTCACATTTCGACTATGAAATATGGCAGATGGATATCAAGACGTCTTTCCTAAATGGAATCCTAACTCAGGACGTGTATATGATGCAGCCCGAAGGTTTTATCGATTCAAACAATGCTGGAAAGGTATGCAAACTTCTAAAGTATATTTATGGGCTGAAGCAAGCATCTCGGAGTTGGAACATTCGATTTGATGAAGTTGTAAAGGAGTTTGGCTTCATAAAAAACAAACAAGAACCTTGTGTTTATAAGAAGGAAAGTGGGAGAGCGCTGGTATTTCTAATCTTATATGTAGATGACATATTGCTGATTGGAAATGACATTCCTATGCTCGAGTCTATTAAGACTTCATTGAAAAATATTTTTTTGATGAAGGACTTAGGATAAGCGGCATATATTCTAGGCATCAAGATCTATAGAGATATATCAAGGAGGCTAATTGGATTAAGCCAGAGTACATACATTGACAAAGTGTTGAAACGGTTCAGCATGGAAGAGGCTAAGAAGGGGTTCTTGCCCATGTCTCACGACATTAAGCTCAGCAAAACTCAGTGTCCTTCGACTACTGATGAGCGTAAGCGCATGAGCAGGGTTCCATATGCTTTGGCTATTGGATCCATCATGTATGCAATGATATGTACTCGCCCAGATGTTTCCTATGCTCTAAGTGTTACGAGCAGATACCAGGTTGATCCAGGTGAAGGTCACTAGACAATGGTAAAGAATATCCTTAAGTACTTGAGAAGGACTAAGGATGTGTTCCTGGTTTATGGAGGTCAGGATGAACTCAGTGTAAGGGGTTACACAGATGCGAGTTACCTTAACGACTCAGATGACTCTAGATCACAATCTGGTTATGTGTTTGTCATGAATGGTGGTGCTGTGAGTTGGAAAAGTTCCAAGCAGGATACAGTGGCCTCCTCTTCAACAAAAGCTGAATATATTGCTGCCTTAGAGGCTGCAAAGGAAGCTGTTTGGATTAGGAATTTCCTGATCGCTCTTGTTGTGGTTCAGGGCGCGTCCAATCCCATGGACGTTTATTGTGACAACAATGGTGCTATTGCACAAAACAAGGAGCCTAGACAGCACCAGAAGAGCAAACATATTCGCATGCATTACCATCAGATTCGGGAGTTCGTTGAGGATGGTAGTGTCATGATATGCAAAATACATACAGACTCAAACGTTGTTGATCCTTTTACAAAGCCACTCCCACAGCCTGTGCATGAGGCGCACACAAGAGAAATAGGTATTATATACAATGTAGATTGACTCTAGTGCAAGTGGGAGACTGGAGGAAATATGCCCTAGAGGCAATCATAGAGATGATTATATTTCTTATGTATCCATGAGTTATTGTAATGTTCCTTGAATATCCATATCAGGCAACTTGTATTCATTGGCAATTATGTGAATTGTTTGTGAAACCCCTTACTTGTATGGTTATCTAATAGTTGTCCCTAGTCGGAGTTCATGTGAGGACACACGTGAATATTAGACTAGCACATAGATTGGTTGATGACTATGTTTCGCAAGTCATAGACATGGATATGTCAAACCAATGATGTGGACACATGTTATGAACATGGGGTTGGACTGACCCAACTTAAGACTGGCAATTAGACTTGCAGCTCTCTCTACACATCGTGTATGTTTTGTCCTTAGACCTGAGATTGACGCATGTACTTGAGATGTGGATCGACCTACTTTGGGGCTATCAGACGCTACTACGTAACTGGGTAGTTATAAAGGTAGCTTTCGGGTTTGTCCTGAAGCATGCTGCAAGGCATGGTCAATCAAGATGGGATTTGCCCCTCTCTACTTGAGAGAGATATCTTTGGGGCCCTCGAGTGATCGGATCCAGAAATGCATGGCCATGCTACATATGGTTAAGAGTTAACCTAGTAAAGGGATACCGAATCACAGTATCGAGAAAGGGAGGTCAGCTTGGAGCTAGACCAAATATTGTGAGGCAAAGGGAAAGACATGTACTAAACCTTGTGATGGTTCGTCTGATATGATCTTTGTATGCGTTTAGGAGTTGGCACGTCTTGCTAGAGGCCGCTACCAACTATTGACAGAATAAGTGTATTAGTGTCATGTTTATACGTATATGAACCTATAGGGTCACACACTTAAGGGGCTGGAAGCCTAATGAGGATTGGATCCGAATTAGACCAGGCTTAGGCTACTAATGGGCTGCTAATGTAGAAGCCCACTAGGGATGCCTATATAAGAGAGGGTGGGGCATGCTGACCAGAGTTAGACCATTCCTCCCAGCCACCACTTCACACGCCTGTGTTGCACGCATGGACCTAGCAGTCCAACGTCTGACGCTTCCACCCTGTACGTGTGGATACCTTGGAGGTGCTGCATTTGTGGCACTTGGACGAGCCGCGCAAGGGGAGATGCTCGTGGGACGAGGACGAGGAGGAGACGTAGAACATCTACACTGCCTTGACGCGCTTCATCAAGTTCCGCAACTGCGCGTCGAATGGTAATACCGTGATCTATGACAACAGTAATCCTGGTTTACGCGGTAGAATTTTTTTGATTTGTGCTAGTGTAGCCTACCCGTATCCCTTCATGTACCTCAATAGTAGATGAGTGGGGAATTGGCTTATATAATTCTTCTATAGGAGGTAGATTCTTCACATCCTCAGCTCTAATACCTTTCTCCTTTAGACACTTCTTAGCTTCCTTCATCACTTCATCATTTAATGCAATAACTCCCCTCTTCTTTGGTGTTAGTGTTGGAACTGGTTCAGGAATATCTGGTTCAGGGATAATAGTCTTAGAAGTATTTAGCTCAGTTGAAGTCCAATCATCATAATTCTTGCTTATCTTAGCCATTAATTCTTCAGCATCTGTAGGAGTTCTTTTCCTGAAAACACAATCAGCAAAGCTATCTTGGTATGTCCTAGAATCATTAGTTAGTCCATTATAATAAATATCAAGAAGCTCATTTTTAGGCAATGGACATCTAGGATATGCATGAATCAGGGCACAAAACCTTGTCCATGACTCCGGTAATTTCTCTTCTTCTCCCTGTTTAAAATCAAAAAGTCTCTGCAAAGCAGCATGTCTAGCACTGGGACGAAAATATTTCTGGAAGAAAGAAGCAATCAAGCAATCAGGGCTATCAATGGAACCAGGAGGTAATCTATTAAACCAAACCCTAGCTTGTCCTTTTAGTGAAAAAGGGAAGATCTTAGTAACAAAGTACTTGTGCATCTTAAAATCATCAGAGAACAAAGGACTCATAGTAGAAAGCTCATTCATATGATCCATAGCACTCTCACTTTCGGTCCCACAGAAAGGTTCTTTCTCAACAATATCTAAATAGGATAAATCAATAGAGAAATCAAAATATTTATGTTTAATATCTATGGGAGAGGTGGCAAACTTAGGATCAGAGGACAACTTAGGAATAATGGTGCGTCTAGCAAGGAGACTTTTAATAGCACTAGTACCATGTGTATTTCGGCACTCTTCAACAAATTCATCAGTGAACTCAATGTAACCATCATTAATATCATAACTCTCACTAGACTCAGGTGAGCTAACAGGTGTAACAGTGTCTTCACTAGGAGTTTCGGTATTTCCTAGACCAGCCATAGTACCATCTAGGAAAGGACCTATTGAACCACTCGCATCAAGCACAGTAGAAGTAACATCATGAGCATCAAAAGCAGTTTCAGATTCAGCAGTAGTAGCAGTGTGTGTAACATGAGTATGTGGTGGTGGTGTAACAAGCTTACTTATAACAGACGGTGAATGAAGAGGAACAGAAGTGTTCAGGACCGTACCTCTTCTTATAGTGGATGGTAAAATAGGAAACCTTCCATCATGAGACTTACCCATGATGAAAGGAGTACCAGTGAATAATAATAGATCCAAGTGAACTTACAAATAAAGCTATGCTCCCCGGCAACGGCGCCAGAAAATAGTCTTGATGACCCGCAAGTGTACGGGATCGCAACAGTCTTCACGGGTAGTATTACCCAATTTATTGATTTGACACAAGAGGAGCCAAAGAATACTTGCAAGCCTTAACAACTGAGTTGTCAATTCAGCTACACCTTGAAATAGTTCTTGCTTAGTTTGGTAGTAGCAACAGCAGCAGTAAAATAGGAGCAATAGTAACAGTAACAGTAATAGTAGGATTCGAGTGCGGTAGGCATAGGGATGGATGGACGGGCGTTGCATGGGCGAGTCTAAACATGTAACTTCAAGATCTAGAGCATTGCAGATAAATAATAACAAGCATCCAAGTACTAAACAATCCTAGGCATGTGCTCCAAATATAGTCATACGTGCTCGCAATGAGAACTTGCACAACATCTTCTGTCCAGCCAGCCCGTGGTAGCGGGGCCTCTAGAGAACTAATGGCAATTAAGGTGCTCCTTTTAATATAGCACCGGAGCAAAGCATTAACACTCCATGAACACATGTGATCCTCACACCACAGCCATCCCCTCCGGTTGCCCCAGTTATTGTCACTTCGGAGCCTTTGGATCCGGACAATGATATGTGTACACAACTTGCAGATAAGATCACAAACAATACTATCATAATGATTCAATAATAAGTTCAGATCTAAGATCATGGCAGTCGGGCCCTAGTGTCAAGAATTAAGCACAACAAGTTGCAACAAAGTCAAATAGCACTAATAGAGATACTAGGCACTATGCCCTAACAGATCTTATTCAATTACATGATAGAACTCATCCAATCCCTACCATCCCCAAGCCTACAGCGGGGGATTACTCACCCATGGATGAGGGAAACATCAATGGTTGATGGAGATGCGTTGGTGATGACGATGGCGATGATCCTCTCCAAATTCCCCATGCCGGCAGGGTGCCAGAACGGAGTTTCTGGATCCGAATCTTGGTTTCTGTTGGCGGCGACGGAGTGGAACTCTTTCTGGAAAACTACCGAACCCCCCTCGGTTTTTAGGTCGAGAGGCAACTTATAGGCGTAGAGGAAGGCCGAGGGGGTGGCTGCACCCCCCTAGGCGCGGCCAGAGGTGGGCCCGCGCCTGGCAGGGGTGTGGGCCCCCTAAGCCCCTTCTTCGTCTCGTCTTCTGGCTCCGTGGGTCTTCTGGTGAAATATAATTTTTGGCATATTTTCCGGGATTTTTCCTGATAGTTGATTTTCTGCACAAAAACAAGACACCAAGGTAATTCTGCTGAAAACAGTGTCAGTCCATGTTAGTTGTATCCAAATCACACAAGTTTAGAGGAGAAGCAATAGCAAAAGTGTTTGGGAAAGTAGATACGTTTTGGACATATCAAGGAGATTTAGTTCATGGTGATAGTGAATGTGCCAGGTGGATGAGTGATAAGTGTAACAATTATAATCTTATAAGTATGTGTGTAGGCGAGAAACCCATAATCAGCCGGAACTCCTCTTGGTAGATTTCATCCCAACTTCAATAATCCTACTAGCTTGTTACCACAACCATGGTCAGTAGATGATTAACATTCTTCAGGTTGCTTAGCAATTAAGCTCCTTGGATCGTACTAATGTAATAAGTACAGTGGTGCTCGTGATTCCCGAGTCAAACTAGTTTCCCATTGATATATCTGTGTCACTCAAGGGTCGTCGGTTTGCTAGCGAACAATATTCTATCTATGTAGAACAAAGCATCATGTTGTCTGGGCCCTTCATTTGACAACAAACATTAAGCATCCCCACAGATAGTCAAGTACACATAATATAGTAATTAAAATCAACCACAAACTTAATGGAAATTATATAGGCACATCACATCTCACCAATCCCTTACATCTCACATGCCCAAGGCAACTTACTCACACATGAGAGAATAAAGCATCATTGATATAATTAAATAAAGGGATTTCTTCTCGATATTATCATGGAGATCCACAATAAGAAATAGAAATAAATCCAACACAATTCAAGATCGGAGGAACAATCTCAAACCCTAATCTGGCAAGGTAGATCTCTCTCTCTCTCTCTCAAGTACAAGTAATGTCTATGGAGGTGTGGTGGATAGGAGATTGAAGATCGTGGAGCGAGATGAAGAACGCATTCCCCTTCTTCTCCGGATCTCTTCTTCTCCCTTCTGGATGGGATGGCGGCTCGTGTGTTTTGTTTTCGTCCTTAGTCTCTTCATGAAAGTTGTCCCTTTTAACAAGACGAAGCAGATGGCAACTATACGGCGGGAACTATACGGCCGGAAAAATATTCTCTCCGTATAGTTGCTCGTTAAAGCTACTGTATGCTCCCCTTGATTGCTTCCAAAATGAGACTTTCTTGTTTTCGTCTAAATATTGTGTTTTTGCTGTTAAAACCCTCTATTGATGTTCAGAACCTGAAACACAGATTATAAACCAAGTTTTCTTCGCTACTGAAGTATTAGCTTTAGGTAAAGCTAGAAAACCATCAAATCCAAACGAAAACCATCGATAGAAACCATCAAAAATTTGTCGAATCTCACATATATTACCTAGACAAACATGACAGGAGGTCTATAATACAACCGAACTCTTAGCTAATCCATGCACATCAAAACTAAGTGATCGTTTCTCATGGACCACAATTGAGGACATCAGAAGGATCCGTCGCTATTATGTTTCTTTAAGAATGATAGCATATGATGCCAAGCTCCCATTGTTGATATCATCTGCAACTCCTAAGCAATCGGTCGCAAGAACAAGCTTTATGATATTCTGATCAGCGGCCAATGATAAACCTTCAGAGCATGTGATCGCTTCTAGAGTTGCAGGATATATGATTCCTTCAATAACTCTTGTGGAAACTCTAAGAAAAACACCATTGTCATCTCGGCACACAACAACAATAGCTCCAGCAGTTCGAGTCTTTGATAGCACTACGTCGACGTTTATCTTTGCCATTCCTTGTGGAGAAGCAGCCTAGTGAGGTGTACCTGGTGGCTGTCGCATATTACAACTAGATGATACCCCGCGCGTTGATGTGGGACATCAAGCACTACTCTAAGAAACAACATTTGGACCATGCATAAGCAGTCATATCAAGGTAATTTTAGTTTAGCCTAGAGCATGAAACTTATCCATCATAGTCCATAAAATGCTAGCAACCTTCTCTTATGATTACTATGTGTTGCTTTTAAATTTGCATCATTGGGGTAACCTTTTTAATTAATAGACAACAAAAACAGAGTATATATTATGTATAAAAAATTGTTGGAATAGAAACTCTTATGACACTATTAGAATGTGTTGGGGAGGTGACCCCAGATAGGGTCATGACGGGGAAAGACGAAAGGAGTTTCCCCTGTCATATTCCGAGTTAATGTCTATATCGGCCGAATCATGTAAAGGTCGGCCGAGGTAAGCACGAGCATGACACCTATGAGAAGGGCTGAACGTTACCCAGCCTACGTACGGTTTAAGTCGACCGGGTAAGTCCGAATAACCTAAATGCAGGTGAAGGCCAAGCCGAGTTAAGCGAGACAGGGCTGAATGACATGAAGCTTGCAGGAGAAGGAGGTGCCTATAAGTCAAACCCTAGTCACAGGCTAGGAAGAATCTGAACGGAGCAAAACGCAAAGGACAAGGCGCAGAGCAGCAGAAGGGCAGAAGGAGGTCACGGAGGTGACAGTCCTGGAGCCTGAGGCGTGCAGGTGGGGTTCTCTGAAACCTTGCCGTCATTAGAAGGGGGACACGGAAAGGAGGCCGTTGAGTTACTATATTGGGACAAGCATATTCTTCGAATATGCTTGCCACGTCAGCCCTAGAGGAGCCAAGGCACCCCTTTATAAGGAGAGGCTTGGATACTGAGAGGGGGATCGGCTCATTCTATATTGTTAGGCTGGTAAAAGTTCATCATCTCTTCCTGCATACAGCTCAAGGAGCACTTGTAGTCCAAGAAAGGAGAAATAAAGATCTGTATGTTAGTCATTTTTGTGTAGAATTAACTACATCTTCCCTCCCCAGATCCCTCTAGCATCCATTGGCCCCATACTTTAGCCTACCCATGGCATCTGTCATGCCACCACCACGACAGTTGGCGCCCACCGTGGGGCCAGCAGCGGTGCTAGCTGGAGTCATGATCCGGACGGGAAACTTCATCCACACTAGCGAGCGCGTTGTCTCTGGCTTAGTACGGAGATTTGATCTCTGTGACTATGTCAGCGGCAACGCAGGTAGCTTCAGGGGAAAAAACTCCTCCGCGCAATGGCGTCTTCATCAACTTGGGCATGCACCAGATCTATGCCGGCGTCGACACCTCCGGCGTTTATCCTCACCGAGTTATTGTTGTAGGAGAGCCCCCCTTAGAGCCGCAAATGGTCCGCGTGGAGAACGCCCCGTCAGCAGCGTCGAGGTGATGGTCGCAGTCGGGGTGCAGGTAGTAGCGGGGGGTGCCGGATCAAACAAGGACGCGACGACAGGAGGACAAGTGACCACAAGGCAGGCAGCTCCACAGCCCACCGAGGTAGATCCTTCGGCAGCGAAGCCAGCCGAGGTGCAGGAGACGACCCCGAAGGCACCAAGGGTAAGATGGCCACCTCTGGAAAGACCAGAAAATATTCTCCAGGCAACTATATATAATTTGACTACGCCTGTAGCGCCAATACTTGATCCGGCTAATGCTCAGGCAGAGTTGGAAGAGACTAGGCAAAAAGTGCTTGTAGAGGCAAAAAAGTTGTCGGCATTGCGGGAGTCCCTAAACAGGACCCTGCGAGAATATGCTAAGGCAAATAAGCTAGATGTTGCCCCTGAGCGGGTTGATGAGTTAAGGTTGAGAGGAAAAAACCTCATGAATGATATCAACAAAGAGCATGAAGCTCATGAGGGAGATTCATTCGATCTAGGTTTGCCGAGGTATAACACACCGGCGAAAAACCTAAGGGCTGCGAATGCCGCGGCACTAGAATTGGAAGGGCTGACCGGTGAAGCCCGACAAAAACAGCAAGAAAGAGTGAATGAGCTGGTGCGCATTGCGAACCAGCAGAATGAGGAAATGCTTAAGGCAGACCCGGCAAGACCTGGTGCCTCACGTATGGTTCATTCGGCTGGAGCAGCACCTGCCCTTTCAGTGGCAGCTGCATCTTCACCCGGAAACAATGTGCGAAAATACAGAGCGGTAACTTTAGGAAAAAGAAACAAGCAGATTGTACCGTATGATCCGGCAGTAGCTGAAAAGATCAATGAGAACAGAGGCAATGGAAGCCGAGATAACAATGGCGAAAGAAACCCCCACCGTGCCAACAGAGGCGATGGAAGCCGAGGTAACGGAGACCTCAGAAGAGGAAATCATGAGAACAATATCCCGGCAGAAGGAAGGAGAGATCTGCCGCCCAATCCACAGCCGAGGTATGAACCTCGGCAGGAAAGAGAAGTGAGACCAACTCGCCACAATCAGGCAAACGAGAGATACAATGATGGTTACTCAGATATGGAATATGCAGGTCATGGTGGGAATAACCACTATGGAATGCAGGAAAGAATTATGTACAGAGATTTGCCATCAAGTGATGCAAGACTAAAACTGGACCGACTGTACCGGTCCGAGTTGTTAGAAGAGCAGGGTCCGCCGGGTCCGGCATGTTTCGGACCACGGATCATGGGCGAGCCGCCAGTGCCGAACTTTCAGCTGGCAAGGGGCACGAAAACATACAATGGGAGTACCAAACCACAAGATTGGTTAATTGACTATGCCACTGCAGTAAAAATAGCTGGCGGAAACTTGCGATGGGCAGTAAGATATGTCCCGCAAATGCTGGAAGGACCGTCCAGAGTATGGCTGAATAATCTGCCAGCGGGCAGTATCAACTGCTGGCTAGGTTTTGAGGAAATGTTTGTCAGCAACTTTACCAGCACTTACAAGAGACCAAACAGGCCGCAGCAGCTTGCAATGTGCAAACAAAGGCCGGATGAGACAGACATAGAATTCTTGACTCGGTGGTGTAACCTCGGGAATTCATGCGAGGGAGTTATAGAATCACAAGCGATAGCTTGGTTCGCTCAAGGATGCCGTTATGCCAGTGTCTTGTGGCAGCGACTGCAAAGAGATATGCCAACCACTTTGGCAGAAACCATCAGGATAGCGGATTCATATGCATTGGGAGATCCGACGCAACTAGAGCTGATGTCGGCGGACCATCGGGAGCATCAAGATCAATATGCAAGAGATGCGGCCGGATCATCGAGGCGCAATGAGTTCAGAGGTAGAAGAAGAGAGGAAAGACCGGATTACAGATACACCTCCAATCAGGTGGCAGCGGTAGTGCAAGATCAGCCGAGTCACGGAAATAGTCAGCGGCAGAAGAATGGTCCTCAGCAATGGACACCAAGGAATGAAGGGAAGAGACAATGGACACCGGAACAGAAGAAGCAATGGCAGGAAAGGCTGAAGTACACGTTTGAGTCCATGTTGGATCAACCGTGTAAGTTTCACACTCCAAACCCGGCCAAGCCGGCCAATCATACAACTCGGCAATGCACCTGGATGAAAAATGCAATAGGGAACCCGACGGGCATGCAAGCACCTTCCCATCAGGCACATCAGCAGCAGCAGCCGCAGTTGACTGGGGCAAATGCACAGCAGCTAATGTTACCCCCTCCTCCCCCGAGGTATGATAACTCGGACCGGAGAGATGCAGTGCATCAAGTGATAAATCGGGGTCGGGATGGAAGGACAAACCACGGAAATAATGGATGCAATGATTACAGAGAACATCATCAATCATACTGCGTTTTCACAACAGAACAGCAAGACAGGCAAAGTGTACAGCACCGGCATATAGAAGTGAATGCAGTTATGCCAGCAGTACCAAGATATGTTCCTTGGTCAGATCAAGAAGTAACTTGGAGCATAAAGGATCATCCCAAAATAATGTCGAATCCGGGGTCGTACGCACTCGTACTAGATCCGACATTTGTCGGACCGAGCATTAATGTGAAATTTTCAAAAGTACTCATTGACAATGGGAGCAGTATCAATATCATGTACAAGGATACAATGCATAAACTCTGGAATATCGCAGAATATGCTGCAATCCACGAGAACCACGTTCCATGGAATAGTACTGGTATTTTCGTGCGAACCCATTGGAAAAGTTCGAGTAGATGTGTTATTCGGCACAAGAGATAACTGCAAAGCAGAAAATTTGGAGTTTGAGGTGGTGGATCTAGAGAGTTGCTATCATGCTTTACTCGGGCGGCCAGCATTGGCCAAATTCATGAGCAGCTGCCACATAACTTACTTGAAAATGAAGCTACCCGGACCACAAGGGGTGATAACAGTAGCAGGAGATTACAGGAAATTGATGGAATGTGCCTCGGCCGGATCAAACCTGGCCGAGTCATTGGTGATCGCAAGAGAAAAAAGAAGGATTCAAGAGGTAGCGGCTCTCGCTCAATTGGCGCAATTGAATATGCCGGCATTGGCCAACCCACATGGAAGCGTTTCCTTCCAGCCGACTAAAGAAACGAAAAAAGTCCAGCTAGATGAGCAATTCCCAGAACGCACCATCACTATTGGTGCCGGCCTAGATGCCAAATAGGAAGGTGAGCTCACCAACTTCCTCCGTGAGAATCAGGACATCTTTGCATGGTCAACTCAAGACCTGCAAGGTGTGCCGAGGGAGTTGGCTGAGCACTCTCTGCATGTAAGGCCAGGAGCAAGGCCGGTGAAGCAACCCCTCCGCCGCTTCGCCGAAGACAGGAGAAAAATAATAGGGGATGAGATAGATCGGCTCCTTGCGGCCGGTTCATCATGGAAGTGCTTTATCCGGATTGGTTATCAAACCCGATGTTGGTAGAAAAGAAAAAGGATGATCCAAATGTAGCCGTCGTATGGCGAATGTGTATTGATTACACGAACCTGAACAAGGCGTGTCCAAAAGATCCTTTTCCTTTACCTAGAATAGACCAGGTCATTGATTCGACCGCTGGTTGTGAGCTGTTATCGTTTGTCGACGCGTATTCTGGTTTTCACCAGATACCGTTAAATCCGGCTGATCAAATAAAGACTGCGTTTATTACTCCGTACGAGTCTTATTGCTATCGCACCATGCCATTCGGCCTACGTAACGCAGGGGCAACGTACCAGAGATGTATGCAAAAATGTCTGCATGACCAGATAGGAAAAAATGTACAAGTATATGTAGATGATGTGGTTATCAAAACCAACGAGAGCAAAATGCTACTGAATGATATTCGGCAGACATTCGCGAACTTGAGAAGGTTCCGAATGAAGCTTAACCCGGAAAAATGCACCTTCGGTGTACCAGCTGGAAAACTACTCGGTTTTCTCGTATCTAGCCGAGGTATAGAGTCCAACCCAACTAAGATAAGAGCGGTAGAAAGGATGGAATTGCCGAGATGTCTAAATGACGTACAGAAGTTCACGGGTTGCCTGGCCTCGCTTAGCCGATTTATATGTCGGCTGGGAGAGAAGGCACTACCACTATATCAACTGATGAAAAAATCTGATAAGTTCATTTGGACACCACAAGCAGATAATGCATTTCATGAACTAAAGAGGATGTTGGTCACAACACCAATCCTGGCCTCTCCATTGTCAAAAGAGCCTATGTTACTTTACATAGCCGCCACAAACAGAGTGGTAAGTGTTGTGATCGTGGTGGAATGAATTGAAGATGATAAATCAGTACAAAGGTCGGTATATTACCTAAGAGAGGTACTATCATCCTCCAAGCAAAATTACCCACATTATCAAAAGATGGCATATGGAGTATACATGTCGGCGAAGAAACTTAAACATTACTTCGAAGAGCACCCGATCAAAGTGATCTGTGAAGCGCCCATAGCCGACATATTGAGCAACAAAGATGCAAGCGACCGAATAGCAAAATGGGCAATTGAATTGTCACCTTACGCTCCGCAATTCGATAGGAGAGATGCAATCAAATCTCAGGTTGTGGCCGAATTCTTTGTGGATTGGGCTGAGGTACAATATGAGCCACCATTACCAGATCCGAATTATTGGACAATGCACTTCGATGAGTCTAAGCTGAGGAATGGCTTGGGGCAGGGATAGTGTTAACCTCGCCAAAAAGAGATCAGCTGAAATATGTGCTGCAAATACATTTTGCCGTATCAAACAATGTAGCCAAGTACGAAGCACTCGTCCATGGATTGAAGGTGGCAAAAGAGATTGGGATACGCCGGATCTTATGCTACGGAGATTCAGATCTAGTAGTACAACAAGTATCAGGCAATTGGGATGCCCTAGATGCCAATATGGCCTTATATAGATTCCATGTGCAAAAACTCAGTGGATACTTCGATGGATGTGAATTTCATCATATACCTCAGGCAAAAAATGACGATGCAGACACGCTGTCAAAACTCGGATCAACCAGGCAATCAATTCCCCCAGGTATCGCCCTAGAGCACTTGAGAAAACCATCAATAACACCATCACCAGAGTCCGAATCCATCTTTATTCCGGCGAAATCAAGAGAAGATAGTATGCCGATGGAAGTTGACAAAGAATGTAACCCGGAGTTTCCAAAAGTGAACCCGGCCGATGCACGGATGGATATGGAAAAATCCGAGGTGGTTATGTTGGTGGAAATATGGAAATAGATAGTGAGATTATCCCAGAGAAAATCATGCCAACATGGGCGCAACCCATATTTTCCTTCCTTAAGGATGCGACTTTGCCGAATAACGAGGTACTGGCTAGACAGACAGTGAGAAGAGCTAAAGCTTATACAATCATAAACAATGAGCTGTATAAAAGGAGCGTCACAAGTGTGCTGCAAAGATGTGTGGATTCGGCGGAAGGCCAGGAGATTCTCCTAGATATACATCAAGGAGAATGCGGGCATCACGCCTCGTCCAGAGCTTTAGTGGCCAAAGCATTCAGGCATGGATTTTATTGGCCAACAGCGTTGAAAGAGGCCAAAGAATTGGTGGAAAAATTTAATGGTTGCCAGAGATATGCCAGCAAGATACATATGCCATCGTCCGAGTTAAAAACGATACCAATTACTTGGCCGTTTTCTGTATGGTGCTTAGATATGGTGGGACCATTCAAGCCGGCCCGGGGCGGGATGACCCACATTTTAGTCATGGTCGACAAATTCACAAAGTGGATTGAAGTGAAACCAATAAAAAAATGTGATGGACCAACAGCAGTAAAATTCCTCAAAGATATTATCTTGAGATATGGTTACCCACACAGTGTTATTACAGAAAATGGCACAAACTTTGCTGAAGGGGCCTTTGCTAGATTCTGTCAAGAAAAACACATAAGACTAGATGTCGCCTCGGTGGCTCACCCAACATCTAATGGGCAAGTAGAAAGATCTAATGGACTAGTATTGTCCGGAATAAAACCCCGACTCGTCGAACCACTACAAAGGTCGGCAGGGTGTTAGATCGAGGAACTACCAGCAGTACTATGGAGCCTCAGAACTACCCCAAACAGGTCAACAGGGTATACCCCATTTTTTCTGGTATATGGAGCAGAAGCCGTGCTTCCAGCCGACATAATACATGACTTGCCAAGAGTTACCCGGTATACAACCGCTGAGGTAAATGAGGTAGCTCGGCAAGATGATGTCGATCTGCTAGAAGAAGCCAGGGAGTTGGCACTATCAAGATCAGCTATTTATCAGCAAGACTTACGACGATATCACAGCAAGAAAGTCAATCCAAGAGTGTTTAAAGAAGGAGATTTGGTTCTTCGGCTAGTGCAACGCACAGCCGGCATGCACAAACTATCGCCCCCATGGGAGGGACCATTCATCGTGAGCAAAGCATTGCACAATGATGCATATTACCTAATTGATGCACAGTCATCAGAAAAGAACAAGGCAAACAAAGCCGGCGAAGAATCGAAAAGACCATGGAACATAGCTTTACTTCGTCCATTTTACTCGTAGGAGTCATCTATGATACGTTGTAATGTGATGCTTCAGGTCAAAGTATTGACTATGTATTAAACCTCGGCACTTTGAGCAGTGACTCGGGGACTGCCCTATGTTATTTCTCATTTTGGGTTATGTATTAAACCTCGGCACCTTGAGCAGTGACTCGGGGACTTCCCTATGTTATTTCTCATTTTGGGTTATGTATTAAACCTCGGCACTTTGAGCAGTGACTCGGGGACTGCCCTATGTTATTTCTCATTTTGGGTTATGTATTAAACCTCGGCACTTTGAGCAGTGACTCGGGGACTGCCCTATGTTATTTCTCATTTTGGGTTATGTATTAAACCTCGGCACCTTGAGCAGTGACTCGGGGACTTCCCTATGTTATTTCTCATTTTGGGTTATGTATTAAACCTCGGCACTTTGAGCAGCGACTCGGGGACTACCCTATGTTATTTCTCATTTTGGGTTATGTATTAAACCTCGGCACTTTGAGCAGTGACTCGGAGACTGCCCTATGTTATTTCTCATTTTGGGTTATGTATTAAACCTCGGCACCTTGAGCAATGACTCGGGGACTTCCCTATGTTATTTCTCATTTTGGGTTATGTATTAAACCTTGGCACCTTGAGCAGTGACTCGGGGACTGCCCTATGTTACTTCTCATTTTGGGTTATGTACTAAACCTCGGCACTTTGAGTTATGCACTTTGAGCAGTGACACGGGGACTGCCCAACGTTATTTTTTCTTCCTGAATTATGTGTTAAGTTTCAGGACCTCGAGCAGGGAACTCGGGGACTATAACATATTATCCCTTATCTCGAATTAGGCATTAAAACCTCGATTTCTAGAGCACTGACTAGGGAATTGCCCCATGACGGTCACCTGTTACAAAAATGGGTATTAAACTTTGGCACCCCGAACGATAGGTCAAAAGCTACCTTGAACGATATTATTTCGCTTTCCCCAAATATGGGCTTCAAGATTTATAGCTCGGATAGAGATCAATAACACAATGGTTGAGCCGTCGAATTTATAAAGGCCAGGCAATATTAAACGCCGAACTAAGGTGGGTCAAATGAAAACACGCAATCCGAACTTATGAGATTGAAGGCCACCAAAGCAAAGATTTAAACCAACAAGATCTGTTTAGACAGACTAATAACAATCACCATCATACGTGCCTCAGCGGCAAAAGACAAAAGAGGTTCATACCACACAGAAAGTCAGACAATTGTTTCACACACATCATACGCCCGGCATACCGGGGATAAGAAATAACTTAAAGTTTTTTGAACCTAAGGGGCAGCGACTTGGTCAGGCACTAGGCGCTCCGAGGTAGACGACACCTCGGCCGAAGTTACTTCGCCCTCCACAGAACCAATAGCGACTTCGGGGGAAGCCCGGGGCTGTTGAGAAATGTTAGGTTGAGCTTGAGAGTGCCCAGTCCCTTTGGAAGATGATCACGCATCGCCCTCCCCATCCGAGCTGGCGCTAGAATCATTAGAGTTGTCCGAGTCGCCCTCACCTTCGTCCTGATCGGCCGAACTATTATCAGAGGCATCTTCGACTTCGATGTCATCCGCTGGGTTGGGAAGAAAACTCGGTCCTTCAATCCAGTTGTGCACATCAGCATACTCAACAAGCTAGAAGGCATGAGCTTGTCAGCGAGCGACAAATTCTGGATCCTCAACCCAACGGGAGCCAGTGCACAAGTTTATCAAGGTATCGAGTGAAATATCCTCGTACCAAGACATAATGACTGTGAGCGCCATATCAGCACCAGCCCGTCCAGCGGATTCCCTCCAGAGATTTAATTGGTTCTGGGATGCCATTAATCTTTCCACCAATATCTTGATCTCATCAATATCAGGAGTTCCAGAAGTATTCGGCCAGAGAACATGGTAGGCCCGAATGGCTGCCTGCACCAAATCCCTGCCCATAATCTTCATCGGACCAACGGCAGCGCCAACGGCAGCGCCCATAATCTGCGGGGACACCTCGGCGCACCCGAGCATTAATCACCGCTCTAGAGCTCACGGGCTTAGCTTCCGGAAAATGGTCTACGCAAAATAAAAGTATATCAGTCAAAAGTAAGAAAGAGAAGAAGATAACTCGGCCATGGTCAGAGACTTACGGTGAATATAGCTCAGCATTTTATAAAGATCTTGAGCCCAATCAACCTTGGTCTTCTCAAAGCGAGTGATTTCCTCGCTCATCGTCCGTGTCTTAAGTTCGGCAGTCTCGAGGAGTTCTTTATCTTTCTGCAATTACAGACTTAGCCGATTCTTCTCTTCGGAGAACTCCTGATCAACTTTCTCTAACTCAGATTTCTGAGAAAGCTTGAGGGACTCCACCTCGGCGCGCAAGCGAATTATCTCGTCATCTTTCTCTTTCAGCTGCCACCGAATGAGTAGCGGCTTGTTCTAAAAAATGCAGCATCATACCATGCATGGGTATGCATTCTTGATGTGACGCTGCAAGAGTTTGTAACTCGGCTATACCAAAGCCAGAAGGTTATAAGAAACCCGGGATAAATCTCGAACGGGAATCAGTAAAGAGAAAGGATAACTAACCTTCCAGGGCCTTGACTTTCTTCTCAAGACGGATATTAAGATTGTTGATATTACCTGTTTACCAGCAAAATGAGCTAACACCTCACGGCGAAAATATTAAGAGCTTTAGAGACAATACAAAAGTTTGTTAAATTACCAGTTTTCTTCACCACGGGAACAACTTTCTCATACTTCTCTTGCAATTTCTTATGTGCGAAAAGCAGCCTTCAGAATTCGGCGGTCCGCCGATCATGAGCAACCTAAGCGACAAAATAAATTGCAGTGAGATATTCGTAGCTAAGACAGATCCGAATCAAGCAAAGCTTAACTCGGATCTAGGTGGCCGCATATTCGAAGCTAAGACAGATCCGAATCAAGCAAAGCTTAACTTGGATCTAGGTGGCTGGATATTCGAAGCTAAAACAGATCCGAATCAAGCAAAGCTTAACTCGGATCTAGGTGGCTGGATATTCGAAGCTAAGACAGATCCAAATCAAGCAAAGCTTAACTCGAATCTAGGTGGTTGGATATTCGAACACTAAGACAGATCAGAATCAAGCAAAGCCTAACTCACATCTAGGTGACCTGATATTCGAACACTAAGACGGATCCGAATCAGGCAAAAACTAATAAAGCTTCCAAACGAATAACAAGTTATCCGGTTGCAAGCTTCGGGGACTAGAGTATATATAATATCATTCGAATAACTAATCAAATGTTAATAAAAACAATTACCTCGTTCATCTTATCGCTATCAAGCACGATCTTGGCAGCCAGATGCAAGCGACTGCTGATGTCGGAGAGTTCAAATGGCTGACTGCTTGGATTGCCCTCGAGCTGATCAGCAGCGTTCCAATTATTGGCATACTCAACCAAGGAGCCGAGGTTGTTCCCACTCTTAGTACGAGTCAGGACTTTACCTCGGACGCGTTGTGTAACCATCGCCGCCGCGGGACTCTTGTGGAGAGTGAGCTGAGTATCAGCGGCCACGGTGACAACGGTCTTAGAAGAGGAAACCCCCTTGCGGAGCGCATCAGCAATCGTAGGTTGAGAAGAGCTGGCAAGTCCTTTCTGAGATGAGGGAGGTTTGGTGACGACGACCTTCTTAGCCTTGGAAGAGGCGTCGGCAGGAGCTGTTACCTCGGCACTAGGGGTGGCGTCCTTAGAAACAGGAGGAACTATAGTTTCTGAGGGCGCCGAGATGGTGACATCCTCGGCTGGAGTTGGAGTTGTGGTTGAAACTGTGCGCGCCAAAGGAGTATCGGGGGAAACTCCGGGGTTCATGATGGGGGCAGCGGGTTCGGTAGGAGGATCTACTGTCCGGGCTACGTTGGCATCAGCAACGGAAACCACGGGTGCATCTTGCCGAGGTAATGTTTGACTCGGAGCAGGAGGAGAGTCCACGCGAGCGGGACTAGGAACTCTGGTATCTTCAGGAGGCGGAGGACAAGGCAGTCGAGTAGTATGACTCGTCATGCTTGGACCACTGGGCTTAACAGAAAGAGGAGCGCTGCAAAAGCACAGAAAGTCAAATCAAAAGACGGAAAAAGAGAAACAAGAAATACAAATGAAAATGAGCGTACCCAGTAACTCCGGGCATAGTTTTACGCTTCGGAAGGTGCTGGGATGACTTTTTAGTTCGATTCTTGGGAGCGGCTTCGGAGGCACCTGTTGGAGCGGCACGCTTCCGCGAGGTAGCAGGAGGTTGGGAGGCGAGAGGCTCAGCGTCGTGCACCTGACCGGCCTGATTAGCTGGGGAAGTAGAAGCCAGAAATGCATAAGAGATAGGCATTGCGGCGACTACCTCAAGAATTTGGACGTCATCTGAATCACCTTCCTCCCCGTGAGCCGAGGTCTTGCCACAGGCGCGAGCCGGAGCGAGTTTCGACTTGGGAACGAACTCCTCCGTGTCAGGCTCCCCGCTATCCGGGGTGTTCCGATCTGCGGTCCACGGGAGGGCCAGAACCTCGGCATCTTCAATCTTCTGCTCCGCAAATCTCTGCTAGAAAAGAGACAAAAAGGAATTAGCAAAAGGAATCACAAACACAATTGGGGGGCAAAACATAAATGTGTGAACTTACCTCGGGAGGGGGATTCCCGCGGGTGAACGGCTTCAGTCCCCAGGTCCAATCCTCCGGCATATCCGTCTTAAAGATAGCTCGGACACGCTTGAAAATAAGATAATTATCGAGCTCAACCGTTGAGACTCGTTGGGATCAGGGGGACCGCTCATATAGCAGAGCTTGTGCGTGCGTTGCTAAAAAGGGCATATCCGGCTGCTGACGAAGGTGGTCATCAGATCCTCGCCACGTAACCCGGCGCAGATCAGCTCCTTCAGCCGAATCTCAAAGGCCTCGGCTAGAGCATGGCTCTTCCTGGGATTATAAGTCCAGAAGGGGGGCCGATGGAGAAAGCAGGGAGCCGAATCTTGTCTTCCTTCCCAGAATTGTTGACATAGAAAAACGATTTATGCCATTTCTTGCATGACTCGAGATCAGCAACGCGAGGAAACTCGGATTTCCTCCGAGGTGTGATGGACGCGGCTCCACACTGGGTAAGCAATTTCTCAGAAGGATGAAGGGATTTGTCTGGAACGACATTGGATCGGATCTGGAAGAACTTGGACCATACATGCACAGACGGCCAGAGGCCGAAGTATCCTTCCGAGGTCGAGATAAAAGCGGATAGAGAAGCAATGGCGTTAGCCGGAAGATGATGCGGCTGCAGGCCGAAGTAATCGAGGAATTCCCTAGCAAAATCGCTAAGGGGAAGACCAAACCCGCGAGCGAAATGGGACATAAAAACGACGTACTCACCTTCGTTAAGAACGGGAGAAGATTTGCTGCCGGGTAAGCGACAGGCTACCTCGGTAGGAATCCGGCGAGTTCTAATTAACCACTCAACCTCTCGGCGGTTAACGGTGGAACCTTGCCAGGAGCCCCGCTCTAGACCAGACGCTGCATCGTCATCCTCGATGAGCGTGTCGCTAACGGAGCTTGACATAGGGTCGCCGGAGGAGTCCACGGAAGAGGAACTAGCGGCGGAGCAAAGCCTAGAGGTGCAAGGCCCCGTCGTGGTCCTAGGCGAAAACGGCGGCGGAGCGGAAAAGGAACCGCCGCGGGGAACCTAGAGAGCGGCAGACGCGTCTAGAGAAAAATCTAGGCAATGAGACCACAGAGAAACTCACCGGCGACGGCGCTGGAGCAAGCGTACGGGGACGAGGTCGACGGAGCAGAGGAATTAGGGCCTCGCTGTCGAAGATTTCGACGAGCGCGCGGCCGCAGAAGCACGAACAGGAGCAAGGACGAAAGGAGGAAGAAGGGCAACGGTGAGCGAAGGAGGAAAGTAAATCCTCTAGCCCCGTGCCCCTCTTTATAACCGCCTGGCCTTGGCGGTAGTGGGATCGTGCATGCGGGCACTAACCGTGTAGATCGTGTATGCGGCGTAATCACTCGCGGCTGAGTGGAGCCACACCGACGACCACACGATGCAGGAGACGATCAGCCCCCTGACCGATACGGTGCGCGAGGCGTGGCAGCGCCGACACGACAGGCGTAGTAATTACTGTAGCTTGTCAGTGGGCACTGTAGGGGAACAAAAACTAGAGAAACAATGATAAGTGTTACACGTAGGACAAGGCGTGCACGAGAAGCTGCGCGAATACCTCAGACAGGGGAAAAATAACTCGGAAACAAGGAGAAACAAATATTGGGAAACTGATATGGCCCGGCCGAGGTTACGGGCAGGACCATACCAGCTTCGGGGACTAATGTTGGGGAGGTGACCCCAGATAGGGTCATGACGGGGAAAGACGAAAGGAGTTTCCCCTATCATATTCCGAGTTAATGTCTATATCGGCCGAATCATGTAAAGGTCGGCCGAGGTAAGCACGAGCATGACACCTATGAGAAGGGCTGAACGTTACCCGGCCTACGTACGGTTTAAGTCGGCCGGGTAAGTCCGAATAACCTAAATGCAGGTGAAGGCCAAGCCGAGTTAAGCGAGACAGGGCCGAATGACATGAAGCTTGCAGGAGAAGGAGGTGCCTATAAGTCAAACCCTAGTCACAGGCTAGGAAGAATCTGAACGGAGCCAAACGCAAAGGTCAAGGCGCAGAGCAGCAGAAGGGCAGAAGGAGGTCACGGAGGTGACAGTCCTGGAGCCCGAGGCGTGCAGGTGGGGTTCTCTAAAACCTTACCGTCATTATAAGGGGGGCACAGAAAGGAGACTGCCGAGTTACTATATTGGGACAAGTATATTCTTCGAATATGCTTGCCACGTCAGCCCTAGAGGAGCCAAGGCACCCCTTTATAAGGAGAGGCTTGGATACTGAGAGGGGGATCGGCTCATTCTATACCGTTAGGCTGGTAAAAGTGCATCATCTCTTCCTGCATACAGCTCAAGGAGCACTTGTAGTCCCAGAAAGGAGAAATAAAGATCTGTATGTTAGTCATTTGTGTATAAAATTAACTATATTTTCCCTCCCCAGATCCCTCTAGCATCCATTGGCCCCATACTTTAGCCTACCCATGGCATCTTCCGTGCCACCACCACGACAGAATGTAACAGATAGGAGTAGAACAAATTGTGCATGTTCAGAAGGAACAACACAAATCTGATATACTTGTTCATAATACATGATAAAATATTTGGTGCATAAGCTACCCTTAGATAGATAACATTGTATTTGGTACGTCTTGTTGAGAAATAGTAGCCACCCGAAGTATAGGGTCAAAACGTGAATACCATAAGGGACTCACTGATAGGTATGTATACGCCCCTTACAGAACATATATGGAGGCATATCATTGCACCATAGGCTTCTTCATGAAGACCGAATCGATGCGTCCACAGTTGAATGTGAAGATATGTTGAGTCCAAGTATTTAGTGACTGGTCTTGGGAGAAAAACACAAGGCGCACATCTACTTTGATTATATGTTGCCTTTTTTGTAACTGAATGAAAAGAAAAAGAATAACATGATGCATGTATAAAATAGTAATAAACAGGTACAAATAATAAACAAATTACTTGGTTAATATTGGCAATTGCCACTGGAATGAAAAAAAGTAGGAAGTAAATGGAGATGCTTATACTATGGTGCCCTTCCCTGCAGCTGAATTATAAAAAATAAAAAGAAAAGCAGTAGCCATGTAGATAAAATAGGGAGTAGTAAATAAGCATGACCATTAGATAGATTGGTTTACACAAGCAATTGCAAGCGGAAATAAAAGAAATTTATGAAGGAATCTTTGTATGCTCATGGTTAAGAATAGAAATTCAAACATATATTTGCACTACCAAAGTGAAGTATTAGTTGTTTTTTGCTGAATCATATCCATGGATCGAATGACCCTCCAGCGGCAAATAATTTCCATTTAACTTTCGGCCAAGCGAGATATCACACATCAAGACTAACAACCTATGTGATAGTTGTATTGAGACATGTAACTCGATGTACTCCATCAACATAGGATTGCTGATGCAACAATGTCTAGCAACATGGATAAAGAGTGGTTATCGCAGGGAAGGACAGTCAGGCAACAGCCACGAAAAGTAAACATCAAAATCATCAACTACAAGCATGTCCATCTCACCACAAGTTGACACGATGAACCTGCATCTGCCGTCTAAGCATGGGCCAAGCAGGCCAATATCAGCTACTTGTAGGGTAATCGGCATATGTGATGACCTCTATGGAGGAGCAGAAGCAGCAAGGCCTTTGTCGATGCACAACCATCTATCCAGCGAGATAACCAATGGGACACAGATGGGATGAGTGGTTATGGTGGGACGAATGTGTGGAGGATCAGGTGATGCTACACTCAACAGGGAGAAAGAGTGCTTCGTTGGAAACCCCAAGATCAAGGTATGAAGAGTACAGCAGCAAGATTTCCCTCAGTAGAAACCGAGGTTATCGAACCATAAGGAGGAAGGAAACGTCACACAGGTGTTGGAAGCAACGTGGAGACTTGCACAACACAAACTCAAGACTTTGACCCAACGAATCAGTGAGGTTGTCAAGCTCACCGGTTTGCTATAACAAAGGATTAAACGTATGGTGTGGAAGATAATGGTTTGCAGCAAGTAAGCAAGTAACAGTGGAAGATGTATCAATGGTAAAGATTGGACCGGGGTCCATAGTTCACTAGAGGTGCTCTCTTTAGATAAACAACATGGCATGAAGGGTAAACAAATTACAGCAAGGCAATTGACAGGAACTGAGCAAGGCATAACAATGCAATTACTAGCCAGAAAGATCCTATGAGGTTGATTGGGCAATACAACAATATACATAGACCGCAATCCAACTGCATCTATGACTAGAAGTCCACCTTCAGGTTATCATCGGAACCCCCTCCAGTATTATGTTGCAAGCAACAGACAACTGCTTTAAGCAAAGTGTGTAAGGTAAATAGTCCACATGTTCCATGAACAAGAGACCGTTGTTTTCTCCCTAGTAGCAACAACACATATACAACCGAAGAGATTATTGTCACTTCCCTTGGAAACTAGAGGCATGAACCCACTATCGAGCATAAATACTCCCTCCTGGAGTCACTAGCAACTACTTGGCCAAGATAACCACTAGCAACGGAGAGCATGCAAGATCACAAACAACACAGACATGATAGAATCATAAAGATAGAACCATTAATCAAACCAACATAATAATCTCAATATCCATCGGATCCCCACAAACATAACATGCATGATTACAAATAGATTAGATCTTGATCATGAACGGAGCTCACAAGATCTATACATGAAAGCGCAAAGGAGGAGATACAACCATCTAGCTACTACATGGACCCATAGTCCAAGGTGGAACTACTCACAAATCATACCGGAGAGAAGGCCTCCGGGATGATCTCCCCTCCGGCAGGGTGCCGGGAAGAGCTTCAGATCCCCCTCGATCTAGTGACGATGGTGGCGGCGGCTATAGACGGTTTCGTGGAATATTGATCGGGTGCTGAGAGTTTCTGCATCGGGGGCTTCTTATAGGCGAACGGGGAGACCGAGGCGGCCGCCAGGGCGGCCAAACCCTAGCCAGGCGCGGGCTAGGGCCCACCCGTGCCTGGTGGGTCCGGCCCCTCTGGCCGGCCCCTCGGGCTCTCCTCTGTACTTCTTGTTCCCCACGGAAACTTATTGACATTGTCCTTCATCCCGTCCAATTCCGAGAATATTTCTTTACTAACTTTTTTGAAACCAAAAACAGCAGAAAATAGGCATCTGGCACTGTTGCAACTTATTAATAGGTTAGTACCAGAAAACATGTAAAAAGCACCTCAAAGTGTAGACAAGTAAAGCAAAGTAGATACTAAACAAGCATGGAGCATCAAACATTATAGATACGTTTCCAACGTATCATCAGGCTCCCAAGCTCATGGCTAGATGGGCATCATATTTATACACGAGACTATGAGGTGGAAGAATACGAAGAGGAACAAATTATCAAGACAGTGCAATTTAAAAGTAGTAATTATACACCAGGAGCAAAGGAATGGACAAGACTTCTCTTTAGCCTTTATAATCAATGAACATTTTTGTTGGCTGAACACGTTTAACCCCTCAATTAACATGTCTGGAGCTGCACGACATGGAGGGATGGTTGGAAGAGGAGGAGGCGGATGGAATAGGCTGAAACGGGCAAATCGGCTGAGCCAAGTCTAACTCGCATCGACTGATGCGGAATGAATCACCAAAGTCTAATGTCATTAAATGGGATCATATTAAACAAACCAAAGGGAAGTTGTTGAGGTGGCCTTGATGAGGTGGCATGCTTGCATGTTGAGAGAAATCAGGTAGTGCGGACTCCTATTTAGATATAGAAGATTACCTAACATAGGAACAAATGCTAGCTTCAAATCATCTAGAAAACTCTGAATAGAACCCATAATGGTTAGTAGGCTTTGAAATTTTTGTTAATGTATTGCCTTCCGCCGTGCCATCCAAATAGCCAGAGTGTAACAGTGGCTTTCACAAAGTCTTCATGAAATAGAGATTCAATTAAGAAGAAAAGTCACTCCTTGGCATCACCACAGTTATTTGCCATAAGATGTATAGCAAGATCCTCGTCCACCAATGCCCAAGTGCTTATGGCCACGTTACATTCAAGGATGGAGTGCCACCGTGAATCCTCGAGGGCATGACATATTGCACATGCATAAGAATCTGCTACGTGTCTCCTCTACAAAGTCGTACCAGTAGGCAAAGATTGGTGTGAGAGACGCCATAAAAAGACCCTCAACTTAGAAGGGGCCTTTATCTTTCAGAACGAGGCCCAGCTCTTCTGATTATCATTAGAGATTGAATTTGCCCGTCCATCAAGCCATGCCTCTCTCACATTCTTTGTTTTCACAAGCATCCGATAAGAATATTGGACAAAGAACAAACCTTTTTTCTCGAAATGCCAGCCCCAGAAATCTACATGATGAACTGTACCTAGTGGGATTAATCGAATGATCTCAACATTGAAGGGAATATGCCCGAGAGGCAATAATAAAGTGGTTATTATCTTATTCCTTGTTTATGATAAATGTTTATTTTGCATGCTATAATTATATTAATACGGAAACGTTAATACATGTGTGTTTAATAAACAAAAATAAAGTTCCTAGTTATGCCTCACTTATAAACTAGCTTGTTGATTAACAAGACGATCAAAGGTTTCCTGATCATGGATATTGGATGTCGTTAATAACGAGGTCACAACATTGTTGGAATGATGTGATGAACATTCATACGAAGTATAACATTAAGATTAAGGTCATTGTGTTTATATTGCTGTAACATCATACGAAGTGATCTTAGTCCTTAGACCATGAGATCATGTCAATCACTAACACCGGAAGAGTATCTCGATAACATCAAACATCACACCGTAACAGGGTGACTATAAAGATGGGTTTAGTGCTACGAAGGTGTTATGTTGAGGCTCGTGGATCAAGAGTGGAATTTGTCCATCCCGATGATGGAGAGATATACTCCATGCCCTCTCGGTGATATCGAATTAGTTAGCTTGCAAGCAAGTGATGTGATCACTAGAATGTTATATCACGGGAACGAGAAAAGAGTACATACCGATAACGATATCAAACTAGGTATGAAGATACCGATGATCGAATCTCGGACATGTAATATATCATGAGACAAAGGGATTGATGTACATGTGTATAAGGTTCATACGATCACAAAAGTCATCATTGAATGTGTGGGAGTCAGTACGGATCTCCAGGTCCCGCTACTGATTATTGATCGAAGAGGGGTCTCGATCATGTCTACATTATTCGTGAACCGTAGGGTGACACACTTATACCGACACCATTTGGAGCAAATAAGATGCTAGAGAAAGAAAAAGAAAGCGCGGGAATTTATTTCACTAGACACCAGAATTGTTTCGATTGAAATTGCTGAAACTGGTTCTACATGTGAAATTGAAATGTTGTAAGGGTTTTATGTGAATGTTTGTTAATTAAAGTAATTAACAAAATTCTGAATAAATAAATAAAAAAATTTTATTTAAATGAGAGCTTGCATTAAATTTGGTGGAAATTTAATGCATGTGAGTGGATTTTTTAGTGGAGGCATGTTTATGTGAGTGGAGGCTTTTCATTTTGATGAGTGGGAGCTCCACCCACATGAATGTGGAAGAGGTGGGGGCAGCCACCATGGCTGGGTGTCATGCCCCTTGGGTGCCCCCCTCTCCCTATAAAAGGCCCCCCTCTCCTCCTCTCACAACACACCTCCTCGCGAAGGATCTCTCTCCCTCCTTTAGAATTTCCCCATGGTCTCGGATCAGCAAGATACATGTTCCCGATGGATTTTTTTGGAAGGATTTGTTGCTTCTGCTGCTTCCTTGGAGTGAGGGCGCGAAGGTTGTTAGGGTACCCGAACGTGTGTGCGATCACGGATGCACCACTGCTTTGCGGTGCTGGACTTATGGTGCTGGACCGGATGGACTTCTTCTTGATCTTGAGATCGGCAAGCGTTCGACTGCATCATCCATGAGTACAACCTCGTTAACGCTTTTTGGTCTTTGAGGGTATGTATTCTATGTATGTATATCCACCCGTTGATTGTATCTAGTAGATATATCTTGGTACTTAGTTGTTCCCATCGTAGGATTTTTTTGTTTTCTATGCTACGAACCCTACAAACATCCATAGGTAAAAAGTGTGTCTCAAGGGTCTGCACATTCCACAATCTTGTCGTGTGATCAGTGAGCTCTGACACCAAAGCAGAAGGTTGATCCGTTTTGCTACAATGGGCCAAATCCTCATGTCCCTAGGCAGCTAGTTATAATGCCAGATACTAGTGTATTGACCGTCTCCAATTCTCTTTATCAGGCCCAATTGGAGTGTCTCTGCCCCGCGCTATATTTGAGATGGCCTACTTCCCAGCTCTGCTTGTAAGATATCTGTGTTTGGGTAATATACTACTTTTAAGACACGGGCACTCAACGTGTTGGGGCTGGTAAGAAGGCGCCAAGCTTGGCGAGTTAGCAAAGTTAGATTGAACAACTCCATATCCCTAAAGCCCAACCCTCCATCAGATTTCGGTTGTGTCATGGCCTCCCATGATACCAAATGGGGCTTCCTCTTGCCTTCTTTATAGCCCCACCAGAAACCCCTGATGACAACATTGATATGCTCATATAGTCCTTTGGGAAGTTTAAACAAGACATTCCAAATGTAGGTATAGCCTGCAACACCGATTTGATTAACACCCCCTTGCCTCCTACCGAGAAGATCATTTTTATCCATCCAAGAATTTTTTCCATATCCTTTCTTTAATGTACTTAAAAACATCATTTACTGATTTCCCAATATCATTAGGCATGCCAAGGTATTTCTCAAAAAGAGACTCATTAGTAACATAAGGTAGCTACTTAATTTCATCAGGGATCACCTCAGAGCAGCCCTTGCCAAAGTGTATAGAGGACTTACTTCGGTTTATTCTCTGGCCTAAAGCAAGATAATAGTCTTGTAGCACATCATTCAATTCTACTGCTGCACCAATATTTTCCTTGAAGAAAAGCAAGCTATCATCCGTAAAAATAAAATGATTGATTGGGGGCGCTGGAGGCACCACTTGGATGCCTACTAAGTTTTGTGAAATCCCCTGCTCCTTAACAGGAAAGACATGCCTTCAGCTGCTAACAAGAACAAATACCGTGAAATGGGATCTCCCTGACGGATCCCCCTAGTAGGTTTGAATTACTCCAGACGATGTCCATTAAATAGGACCAAAAGAGAAACCGGGGTAACCACCTTCATGATAGACTTAATCCATTGTTGGTTGAAACCCAAATGGGGCATCATGGCCTCTAAATAATTCCATTCAATGCGGTCATATGCTTTCATCATGTCAAGCTTTAGAGCGCAAAACTATTTGTCCTTTGGTCTCTTGATTTTCATAAAGTGTAATGTCACATCCCAAGATTTTCCAAATCTTGTAATGTGAAAAATAAATGAATAAAATAAAACTTTGTTGATTTTTAGGGTGAGAAGAAACTTTTTGAATCCAATTGGAAACCTTCACACTTATTTTGATCAAATAAATCCTAAAGGGATTTGAAAAGATAAACAATTAATAAAGAAAGTTAAAAATATTTGGAAATACTATTTTTGAATCTTTTAATAAAAAGATTTGGTTTTCAAAAGCAAAGGATAGAATTTTAAATAAGGATTATTTTATAAAGCCAAACTAAAACTTGGCCAAGCCTTTTGAAATAAAAACATTTCTATTTGATAAAAATAGTAAAGGTTTATTTAAATAAAATAAATAAGGATTTAATATCCAAGTTTATTAAAAATAAAGGTTTCACTATTTTAATTAAACATCAAAACTTATTTATTTTAAACAAGTTTTCCAAGTATTCTTTATTTTCAAATAAAACCTACTGATTTGGTTTTTGAAAATATTTAGATTTCAAATGGAGATTTAAATAAATTAAAACCCATTTGATTTATTAACTAATGTCCATTTTATTTAAGTATTAATGGACCCTAAAATAAAAATAATATTTTTGGGATTTGGAATATTGTTGTTAAACAGAACCAAAACTCAAGACAAAGTTTGGAAGAGTTTTGAATTGAATTGAATATTTGTTTTGTTGTTTGAAATTCAAAACAGAAAATAGAATTAGAAAAGGATAAAGCATTCAGAAAGAAAAAATGAAAACAAACCTGACTCAACCCACCTGGCCCAGGAAGCCCAACTCCAGCCCAGCTTCTTTTCCCCACGCGCTTTCTACCTAAAGACACACCCGCAGAGCGACTGACTGGTGGACCCTCTCCCTGTCTCTCTCTCCTTCGCTGACGAAGCGGACCCACACAGCCAGCTCACCCCCCTTCTTCCTCGCGCAGACGTCGCCCTGCCGTTGCAGCCAGTAACGCCGGCGATCAATTCGCGTTAACCACGGCTTTAACTCCCCGTATGACGACGCCTACTAAAGCTCCAGCACCTCCTCTCTCATTCCCCTCACGCGCCTCCCTCTCTCTGCCCCCAGGCCGTCGTAATTTCAAGTCACACCCCACTGCTCCGACGAGCATCTCCAGTCAATTCTGGCGAACCACTACCGCCCCTCACCTCCCCAACCACACGAGCTTACTCCCCAGCCTCTGGCGCACCTGCCTGTGCCTTTCGTTCAACCGCGGGCGCCCCAGAACATCGGCCTCGACAACCTCCGAGCGTCGCCGCGTCTGCTACTATCTCCGGCGAAGTCCCCTGGTAAGCACAGACCGCCCCGCGCCCTCTCGTTCATTCTCCTGCACTCGCCACACTCGACTGCGTCTAACCATGTCCTCGCTTTGCCTTGGAGTGAACCACAGCACCGTCCCTGACAACGACCAGAGCCGCCCGATGCCGTTCCCCACTCCGGCGAGCAATCCCGCTAGAACCAGAGCGCCCCTCGTCGAACCAACAACACGTTGAGCTTCCCCACGCTACTGCGAACACGGTGAGCATACTCCCTTCCTTCCTCGCTTCCTGCATCGCCAGTTCCGCCGTCATCTGACCGTCGCCGCCGCGCGCAGCCGTCAAGCGCCGCCGGAGCTTGGTCAAGGCGACGATAGCCGTTAGATGACGATCCAAGCGCCACGATAGATCCACTGATCGAAAGGGTACGATTAGCTCTGCGCCGCACGATCTGTTTAAAATCCAACGCACCAGAGAGATCGATCCAACCGAAACGGTATGGACGAATCAGAACACGCCGCGTGGCACTAGAAGATTTGAAACAGAATTTGTAATCAGATTTTTATGCAAATTTGTAAACCTTGTAACTTTTGATCCACACGTCCAAAAATTACAAACTTTATATCAATGGAATCACTGGAACAAGCCCTAGCCAACCATGCCATTTGTTTAGTAAAAAGCTTCTGGAAAAATGTTTGTTTTTGCAGAAACATTTGTAGGCTTGTTTAGATTATAAAAATTATTCAAAAATGATTTTGGGGATAAAATCTTTGGCAAATGGTGTGATTTGAACCTACTGACCATAGGAAACACTTTGTGGTTTCAAAAATGTATTTGGTAAAACAAAAGAATGATTCTTTGATTTAAAACCATTTCTAGTCAAATAAAAATATGGTTTATTTATTAAAAATGGTTTTGGAAGAAAACCTTTGGGAAATGTTTTGCTTTAAACCCTCTGACCCTAAACACCAAGTTTTATGGTTTGAAAACATATTTGGTGAACCCTATAGATTAATGCCTTAGTAAAAACATTTCTACACCCCATAAAATGATACCTTGTTTTGAAAATGGTTTATGAAGTGAAACCTTTTGCAAATGACATTGCCACTTTACAAAATGACCATTAGGTGTTTTCAAATGTTTATGACCCATTAGGAACCACTTTTTCAAATAAAACAAAGCTTGGCATGCTTGCATGCATTACCTTGACTTTATCATTTTATGTGATGAATTGCTTGAATGGTAGATTGAACGTGTGCCTTGCTTGATTGAATTGTAGTGACTTGAAGAGTGTGATTGTAGCAAGGACAAGGAGTGAACTTATACTCTACCAAAAAGGCAAGTGATGCTTCATACTTTTGTCCCATTACTTTCACTATGTATTAGTGATTTTTCTAAGTGAAACTTGCATGGTATTTTGCTAAGTATAAACCATGCTATGGGAAATCCTAGTAAATGAAACCTTAGTAGAAATTTCCTAAGTTAAAATTCCTATTACTATCAAGCTTATCTTAGCTAATAGAAAACAAGGGTGGAATATACATTCATACTATGGAAAAATTCCTAAGTCTGAGAACTTGTGTTTTGTTTAATAAAACAACTAAGTTAATGAATCACCTGGGTGGAATGGTAATTGCTTGGTGGTTTTTGGTTGAGTGGTTACACAAGGCCCATGTTTATGGTTTCCCTTGTGTATCTCACTTGTGGATGGCCACCCAGGAACAAAGAGATTTGAGATGTCAAATGTTGAGAAGCTTATAGTGCAGCCACTTGGCAATATGGGCTCTGCCTGGATCACATAGGTTGCTAGAACTTAGCCATTTGGACAGTTGGTGGTAGTGGGATGATAGGTTGGAACGCGTCCATTTGGTCTAAGGAAAGGCTTCTGAAAGATCTTGTCTTGGTGAAACCAAGTCTTGTGGGGAAAGTGCACCACCTCTATAGAGTGTAAAAATCTAAGTACTTAGCCATGTCCCTGGTAAAGGACAATTAGAGCATCAAGACATGGAAGCAATCAAGAATCTCATCATCCAAATTTCTAAGTTAAAAACTTGTGGTTGAACAAGGGTTAAAGGATCTTCAATCTTTGATTGGGAGATGCCTTGGGAAAGATGATTTTGTCAGAGCAAAAACTTCGTGTTTTCAAATGATAAGGAAAAATCTATTTTGAGCAATGCAAGCCTCAACTCCACTTAGCCAAATGCATATAGATGATAGACTCCACTATACTACCATAGTATCACTTGCCAATACAATTCAAATGTATTGACCCTTGTGGCTGTAACTTGTTATGTACAATATTACAGAGACTGATAGGATGAAATTGTGCCAAAGTAGTGGGATTCGGTACCTTCGGTATTAAAACCAGAATTGTTTTATTAATCTGCTCCGGTGACTCATCCCCATTCAGAATACTCATCACCGCATTTGTTAGTTCGGAACCACAAATATCCCTATGCTTTTGGTAGAAATGTGCAGGCATACCATCAATTCCAGGAGCTTTAGTAGGAAGCATCTAAAAAAGTGCAGTTTTAACCACCTTTTCTGAGTATGGCCGTGATAGCATCTCATTCATCTCCCGGGTCACTTTTTGTGGAATAGAATCAAGGACAACATTCATATTTGATGTTCCTTCCGAAGCATAGAGATCTTTATAAAAGGAAGTTGTTGTCGCATGCATAACACTAGTATCGCTTGTGATGGTGCCGTCATCACATGTGATCTACTCCACCCGGTTTCTCCTTTTGCACATAGAGGTTTTTTTATGAAATAATTTTGTATTGTTATCACCTTCTCTAAGCCACTGAATCCGTGATCGTTGATGCCACATAATCTCTTCACAATAGTTCAGCTCAATAATTCAATCACAAGTTTTAATCTCCTCATGATTCGGCCCGGTACGGCTTGGGTATGCTCTAAGAACATCAAGCCTGTCTATGAGGGTTTTGATCTCTTTCCTCACATGACCGAAGATATCCCGAGTCCAAGTTGATAATTCACCCGAGAGCACAACGATTTTCATTGATACCTCTTCCATTGTAATTCCAACTTCCTATTCCTTCCATTTAGATTCAATGAAGTTTTTGAAATCATCATGCGTCTCCCACATTAGCTCATACCTGAATTATCTTGTCTGAGCATCAATCGTACTCCATTCCTTCCATTCTAGATCCAGCAGTAAGGGGCACTGATTAGATGTCGCTACCGTCAGATGATGAACTACAACATCATGATATCTAGCCCACCAGTCAATCGTTGCCAAAACCCGATCAAGTCGCACCCTTGTAGAAGTTACCCCTCTGACTTTCTTCTTGAACTTCCAATCTAGGCCGATGTATCCAAGATCATAGAAGCCACACACATTCACCTCCTCATGAAAACCTCTCATCTAAACCTCGTCTTGGTCTCCTACCCCAACGTGTTCTTTTTGACAAAGTACCTCATTAAATCTCCACCACATATCCACGACAAGTCAGACTCATATTTAAGATACTTCAGTAAATCCCAAGTTCTCTTTCTCAAACTCCGGTTGGCCTCGCCATAAATTCAAGTCAATCTCCAATCCTCTTTGTTCTGTTCATGCATAATCATATCAATGTGATGTTGTGAGAAATAAATGAGTTCCAATGATAAGTTGTTATTCCAGTCCATAACGATACCTCCCTTCCTTCCATCACTACTAACAACAAAAGAACAATCATATCTTAAAGAGCGAACTAAATTTTGTGCTCGGGTATTCTGCACTTGAGTCTCTAAAACACATAACACCGAGGGGCAATTTTGCGCAGTTCTCGAATTGTCGCGTCATTGCCTAAGCCACGACAATTCAGAAACATGATACTCATTGGGCTTGGCGGCGCTCCTCGAGGGATCCCGCCAACGCGCCAATTATTATTTTGCCATGAGCTCCCGCTTCATCTTCTTTTGTGCATCTCTTCGGGTTCCTAACAAGATTGGAACTTGGAGGATTTTTTGGATTAAATTGACTCACAATTGAGTCCACCTTTCCTTTGTTGCCAGTAGCAACAATCGAATGGTCTGAGCTCAGCACCGGTGATGGTTCGAGCAGACCATCCAGCCTATGATTAGCACCCCTCTTCCTGTTTGCCTCCAACTTATCTTCTGAAAAATTCTCATTAGACGGGTCCTACTACGAAGATCTAGCACGATCACCACGTCCACCATGCCTTCCACTCCTTCTGCCTCCTCCTCTAGAACCTCCCCTTCCACGGCCAGGATGCGAGCCCTACCGCATGCTCCAGGTAGCACATAGGTTCTTAAAAACCAGGGCTTGGGGAGAATGGACTTCATCGCCATGATCTTTATATTTGTGGCCTAGGTGCCCACACACTTGGCACCAATTTGGGAGTCATTCAAACTTCATTAGGTAGATCTCTCGCTTGCCACCACGTACCATTGAAACAAAGTTCTTTAGAGGTTTCCTCACATCTAATTTCACCTTTAAATGGAAGAAATTTCCTTCAAAATCATTAGAGATACCTTCCGAGGTAATGAAGTCTCCCATCTTAGATGCTAAGAATTTAAGCATAAGGGCATATCCGATCTACAAATCGTGGATCTGAATCCATATATTGAAGTGGTTGAGTTCGATGGTCGATGGTTTAGTAAAACCGTCGTATTCCTTGATCAGTGTGCTCCGGTTTGTATCCGGAAGACTCTTTGTATTGATGTGATTTAATCAATAAAGTGCCTTATTCTGTAAAAAAAACCGGGTTGTCCCTGAAGGACTAAACCCCCTCCCCCGCATCACTCGCTCCTAATCTCCCAAGCATTCAAACTGAAACGGGTGGAGATTTTCTTCAAGTGCTTTGGGCGTAAGAGCATCTCCACTCGCCTACCCAGGAGGCCGATCCGGACGCCGAATTTCGGTCCGAACGCCGAAAATTGGCCCAGTCGCGTACCCAAGGACCTGTTTTTGTTCGGATTTCGGCGTGTTTTTGTCCGGCCTACCCAGGCCGAACCCAGGATCCTGAGTATGCCCTAGGAACGCCGGACGAAGCGAATTCAGCGAGTGAACCCGCCTAGTCAACATATATTCGCCCTTATTCATCCAAAGTTCGCCTATATTCGCCCAAAGTTCGCCCATATTCGCCCAAAGTTCGCCCATATAGATCATATTCGTCCAAAGTTCGTCCATGTAGACCATATTCGCCCAAAATTCGAGCATATTCGCCCAAAGTTTGTTTATATCGTCCATATTCGTCTAAATTTCGCCCAAAGTTGTCCATATAGACCAGATTCGCCCAAAATTCGGGCATATTTGCTCAAAGTTCGTCCGTATCACCCACATTCGCCCATAGTTCGTCTATATCGCCCATATTCGTCCAAAGTTCGTCCATATCGACTATATTCGCCCGAAGTTCACCTATATTCGTCCAAAACCGCTTATATTCGCCCAAAGTTTGCCAAAATTTGTTAAATTTTAGCCAAACGCGGAAACTCGCCTGGGTACGCGAGTAGAAAACTAGATGTACCCAGAGCAAAATCAAGCTTTGTCTGGCTAAAAAGAAGTTCGGATTTCGGCCTGGATTCGTCTAGCGAGACTTACCGTGCCGGCCATGGGCTCCAGGTCGTGGCGCGGCGGGCCTGATACGGCCCGTTTAGCAGTTGTCAGGCCGAACATGTTACGGATGGGAATAGCGAAAATAATTAGTCACGTTCGATCTGTTTTGCCAATCTCGCTCCGCTACCTCCCAGAGAAGAAAAAACCCTCCAACCCTACCTCGTCCCCCTGCCTCTCGTGAACCAGGCGACGGCGTGAATCAGGAACACGAGCGCGGCGCAGCTGGACCTCGGTCGGCGACAGATCGACACCGGACGGCAGCGCAAAGTACCTTCCTCCTCTCTTCTCTCTCTTTCTCGGTCAGGGCAGGGGCTACTCCCTCCTGGCCTCCTCGGTCGTCTCTCCCGGGCGGGGGTGGGTGCAACGCCGAGATGTGCCAGCGGCGTGGAACGGCGACCTGCGGAGGCGCCTGATGTGTTGCGCGTATCTCCTCTCCTTCATTCCCTCTCCGGCCCCTCTCTCTCCTCTCTCGCATCTCTGCCGCTCCCGTGAGGTCGCACGGGGCGGTGCCCTGATCTTTTAATAAAACAAAGTCTTATTAGGCTCTGGGTTTAATCGCCCTCCTGTCACCTCCAAATAAAATACATTTGTCCGTCTGGGAGCCTGCTCGTTCAATTAGTTTAGTGCCCTAGCATTGCCACGGAATCAGAAGTATAAGAGCGAGAACATAGTTCCCCAAATGACTGTTTCTTCTAGATTGACCATCAGTTGTATGCAAACCAGACAACAATATAATAGTTCTCACCAAGGATTACGAGTCAATGAGTCGAACTCAGGTAGCGACTCATAGACTACTCATGACAAATCACAACTTATGTCGACTAGTATGTAAAACTGTAAATATGTAATACGGCCGGAGACAGGCGAGTGGGGGAAAAGCTTGGCAATTCCATACAATGGCCAAGGCCTTCCTCTTCTCCATGAGCCAATAGCAAGCAGAGCAGAGCAACAGCAGCAGGCGGCGGTGGGAGGAGCAGTCCAGCAGCCGCAGCAACCAGGGGAGGAGCCTTGGAGCAGCAGCAGTCGCTGGAGGATGCTCTGGTCGTCGGGAGTCAGGATTTATTTTGGATTTCAGGGGGCAAAACTGGGCAGCTTGATTTTGGTTTTCCAGAAATAGGCAGGCCAATATTGAAAAAAGAAAATAACAGGTGGGGTCATTTTTGAATCGTTAGTCGTAACTGGTCAAATAAGTCTTGACTAGCCCAATGAGTCGAGGCAACACATTGATTCGACCTTTTGCGACTTCGACTAGTCGCATCTGGTGGCACGAATCGAAATCCTTGGTTCCCACAACCTAGATAACTATGTATAGTACAACAAAATATCAATGGCAAAATGACAACATCAGTAAGAAACTACCATGGTAGTTTTTTTGAGATGCTCGAGGACGCGTTTTTCCAAAAAAGGTAAATTTGTCAAAAGTTGCTATGCCAACCTTCAAATAAACTATGCCCCACCTTAGGTAAGCCCCTGGGCTAAGCAATGCCTGATTTTTATGGCTTCTGGCACCAAGTGAGGATAATATGACCCAATCTGCTAGGGTTTTCCTTTTCTTTGTGAGTACATCAGTTTGACTTCTTCTATTTGGTATGATGTATGCAATTGTTCCCCAAGAAAAACATCATGGCCGCTGTAACATAGAAATTATATATTAAAAGCTAAAGGAAGCATCTGACAAGCTCTAACATATATTGGCACAAACCTTATAGCCTGTTTTTTGTGTCTTGAAGAGTGCCAGGAATGGAAGAAGCAAAGTAACTGTTTTTTTTTTTGTTAATTTCTTGTAGCTGACCCAAAGGGCACAAAGAGATGGCCATATCCATAAATTGTACTCCCTCCGATCCAAATTACTTGTCTCAGTTTTACTCAAAATGTTGCCTAAAATTTGTCTAGAGTGAATCCGCGACAAGGAATTTGGATCGGAGAGAGTAGCAGTTTTTCTTTGTTAATTCCTTCATAATTTTATTTTATGTAAATCAAGAGCAAGTGCACCTTACACTGTTTGATTTCAATATCTGTACAAAGTACCAAAGCAGTTACTTTGCCAACTGTACTTTGTCATCATTGCCCCTAGACGTCAAGTGTTCTTTTAAGAAGTGAAAGCCAGGAAGATCAGATACTTATATTACTTCTCAGTTCTATCTTGCTTGATTTACTCTCGATTCATTATCCTGTAACTACCTTTTCTTAATTTTAGGGCCTACATATTGTGCTGATCACTACCGTCATCAATGGGGAGCAGTGAAACCCTCCAGGTAAAGCTGTTATCTGTCACTTTTTGTTCTTTCTGTAAGTATTCACTTTCCAATACAAGTTTTCTGTCAGCATGTTCAATTATGCTTGTTGATTTGAGATAAAATGTTTTAGGAGTTGATAGATACTCCCTCCGTCCCAAATTAATTGACTCAGCTTTGCCTAGATACACATGTATCTAAACACTAAAAGGCGTATCTAGACAAAGTTGAGTCAATTAATTTGGAACGGAGGGAGTACGTGCCGAACACCATAAACAGCAGTATTTTGATGGCCTCTGTCATACAGATTTCCTCTTATATAAGATTCTGTCCGTGCTTCATATAATAGTTTTAAGCATGTAACTTGTTCGTATCGTATATTAGGAAAGGAAAACCGCAGTGAACTTTTGGTTGTTCAGTGAGCTGGATTGTTTTGTATTTATCTGTGCAATCTCAAAATTGATCAGTAAATGGCACATCATCTTATAGGACTATGGAAGCCTCCATGTTAGATCTTGATTCTGGGTCTATTATTACGACAGAACATAGTTTGGTTTAGATCCACACGACAAGAGAAGGTTCAGTGACATGCAAACTCCTAAGCCACAACCGAGTAATACTCCGTCTACTTCGTTGGTATAAGCTCATATATCATCTCAAAGAAAATAAGAACCTGAAGGTAGAATCAAGAAAAAAATGCGTCAATACTTTTCTTAATTGTTAAACTGAAATCCGGATCAATTTCATTTTGTCCTTGAAAATCAGGCATTAAAACACCAGGGTTGCAAACTATAATTTACTTAAAAATAAATTTGACCATTTTTTATCCCAATAGAAGTTGGTTTCTACAAGAGAGGAAAATTAACTCACCATATTAACATTCTATGTATGCTATGCAGAATTGTTCAAAAACTAAGCACATGACCATGGGCAATGGAATTATAATAAAGCCAATCAGAAATTAAATATTAGGTTTAAAGTTTTCTATCGGGTTCGCTGACAAAATTATATTAAATTCAGAGATGCCACTGATTTTCAGGAAATAACTATATATTTGGACCCTATATTTTTATTACAAGGTTTACTAATTACATTGCTTCGAGAAATAGAAAAAAATACCTAGAAAACTCTCAGGAATGCGGGCACAGAAAAAAACTATATCGATATTGTGAGTAAGTCAGAGCATACAGTTGAATTCTGATTCAACTGGTGAGCACATAATAATACATACTTATGTATAGGGCAGCATAAGGACAAATGAATTGGGAAATGGCTACAAATGCATGACATGGCAATGGGACGTGCCTAAAGCCTATTCTGATACTCCCTCCGATCCTAAATAAGTGTCACGGTTTTGAACTAACTCTAGTTCAAAATGGCGACACTTATTTAGGATCGGAGGTAGTAGAAAACATTGCATACTTGACATTTCACTCTACTTATAAATCAGATGGATATATCGAACTACTTGCTTTAATTCCCCACAAAAACAATATTTAATTGATTTGTAAAGTAATGTCTAAATTCAATATAATTGCATAGCCCAGGCAGGTACACGGGTTAATGACTACTTTCATATTAACGGAGATCTTTTTCTGTTAGTCAGAATCTGGATGCTCTCATTTATTTTGGAAAACCCATTCTATTTGTATATCTTAATATAAATAGATTTGGTCCTGTTACTCATTGATGTTCTTCCTTGATGTGTTCCTCATCAGGATATAATGTGTGAGTTTCGTGCTGGTAAGATGTCTCTTCAGGGAACACGAGTTGTCCCAGACACACGCAAGGGGCTTGTTCGTATTGGAAGGGTATGCATGCTTCCTGTTCTACTCATCATGCCCATGTTCTATATTGTCAGCACAATTTCCAAGGCATATGCATTTTATATCTATTGGTAATTTCAGTGTAACTGTATATCCCTTTTCTTGCAGGGTGAAGAAGGCTTGATTCATTTTCAGTGGCTTGACCGTGGACAAAACATAGTTGAAGATGTATCCTCTTGCACTCCTGCAGTTTTACACATCTCTTGCTCATTTTTAGTTTGTAAATGGTAATCTTGGTAGTTCTATAATCGATTGAAACCATAATGTGCAGATATTACATATTTTATGAGCTTGAACTTGGAAGTATCTGTTTCTCTTGCTTTTCATTCCACTTTATCTCAGAAGATAACTGTAGTATTGTCTATCCTTGATCCCGTCTTTCACAGGATCAAATTGTCTTCCCTGATGAGGCTGTCTTTGAAAAGGTATTGATATGAATTAAACGCCATTTAAGTCTGATATGTTCTCCTATATTAGTGTAGTGAACTATGGAACTTAAGTGATCAACATTCTTTCACTTCATTAGGTTACAGAATCTTCTGGAAGGGTGTACATCTTGAAGTTCAGGTATGATGACAGGAAATTCTTCCTATGGATGCAGGTCAGTTAGATGCGAATGATTTTGTTGTGAGCACCATTTAAGTCTTTCCAACCTCTAACAACTGAGTTACATTGTTGCAGGAGGCAAATGCAGACGGGGACTCACAAATATGCCGCCAAGTTAATGCCTACATAAATCGACCGATGGGTATGCTCTTATTGTTTGTTTCCCAATACTCAGCTATGATCGTTGTCTTAAAGTTGTACTGCTGTGCAGATGCGGATGCAGTTTCTATTGAAGCAGAAATGTCACATGAGGATACAGCTGATGATGACATCTCTTCCAGGTAATGCGAAATTTACTGCTAGATCTGATGCTGTCTGACCACATGCCATTATCCAGTCTTTGTAATGCAATGGGCAACCAAGTAAACTTAGAAGTTTGCACTGTTATGCACTTAAACTCAGTTTGTGGTGGTTGCTTTTGCTATTTTTTTGGAGAGCCTACTATATTCAGTATATCAGATTGATATTTGATAAATTCTCTTGTCTGATGATTGTCATATGAACACAATAATATTATCCGTGGCAAGTTAATTAGGGTAAAAAAGCTAGTCTACAAGCATTGAAAAAGTTGAGATTGCCATAGTCCACCGCAATGCTAAATGGAGTGTTAGTCTTGATTTCTAGATAAATCATGTCACCATATGTATCATGGATGTATGGCTGTTATATACTAAGTATATTTGTCGCAATGTCACATATAAGTGAACCTTCAGCTTTTTACTGTTATTAACACCGCAATATTCTTACAGCTATATCTATCAAGAACATTGTCTTATACTCCCTCCATCCCAAAATATAAGGCGCCTAAGGGCTAGTCAAAAGTCAAATCTTACTAACTTTGACCAAATATTTAGGATCAAATATGTACATCTACATTATGGAATGGACACATTAAGAAAATATACTTGATGATAAATCTATTGATATTGATTTGGTATTGTAAATATTTATATTTTTGTGTATAATCTTGGTCAAACTTAGAAAACGTTGACTTTTGACTAAACCTTAGGCGTCTTATATTTTTGGGACGGAGGGAGTATGTTCTATTTTGCGTGGCCTGTGCAGTTTTATCATCTCAATTCACCCGTTTCATTTCCATGTTAAATTGTTAATTCTTCTTGTTTGCATACCTGGTATGTTTTGCAGTTGCATGTTCTACTACAGAGTACTGAGTTTAGGGTGCTATGGTTAAATTGCTATCCCCCTTTCGTTCCTTATTTTTTCCATGTATATGTCAGAGCTGGGAATTTAGTTGACCAGAGCATGACCGCTGATTTGGCTGGCGAAGTGACGTCTGCCGCTGGACCTGTACGATTGGCAGACCTGCAGAGAATATTGAGTTCTATACAACCATCAGGTATCAGCCAAAAGCCATGTCCTTTTGGGTATGTTCTCTTGTTAGACCTGCTTCTGAAACTCTTCCATTCTCCTGGTAATTCCAGATGTTACAGCAGATCCTGATGCTGGTAAGTGCCATTCCGAATCAGTGCACTTCTGTAAATGTCTCGTTTTCTGTCTCATTGTGTTAGATTGCGGGTGACAGGATTAGGACTAGGAGACATCTTGAAGCCTGATTTGGTATTGCCACTACTTGAATCTTTGCCCATTGAGCAGTTGGCATCACATCTTCCTGAGGTTTGTATTTGGTGTCCTGGCTTTCAGTTCAACTAAACCGTTATCTCATTCTGGTAATTACTTGATTACAGGGATCATGGACTGCAGGTGATATTCTTGAACTACTGCAAAGTCCTCCTTTACGACAGCAACTAGATGCTTTTACGCATGTTAGTTCCAGTTACTCATCGTTTCTCTTTCTATTGCACATCTCCGAGTTTGATATTCTTTCAAGAGTAAGGCTGGTAATAATGTTAGCTTTTATGGCAGGTGCTACGGACTGGACAAATAGATCTTGCTCAATTTGGAGTGGACCCTAGTAAATGTAACTATTTTAATTTTCCTTTAGAGTACTGATCAAGTTCTCAATTGTATGCTTAAATGGTTTTGTTATATGTAGGATGTACTCTTCTTCTTGTATATTAATTTGAAAAATAAACAAGTGACAATGATGCGTGTCTATGTATTATGAACTTTGCATACAATTTTTCCACCATTCACTTACTCATCCTATATGTATAAACTGAATTTGTCAGGGTATCCCCATAGAAAACATATCAAAGATAAATGTGGGCACGAGATGGCTATAGTGCATATTTTTAGTTCAAAAAGACTAATTGGTTTCCATGTTATTTTTCTACTCTTCTCCACCCCACTGACAGATGATTACTAGATGGTGGTGGAAGTGTATGTAAAGTGCATAATTAGTTAATTGTTAGGGGTGTGTTTGGTTTTAGCCTAGATGCCTTGCCAAAAAAAAAATGGCTAGCTAAAATATTGGCTAAGGTTTTGTTTGCTCATGAATTGGTTAACGTTGGCAAGAAAAATGAACTAAGGTGGGCATATGAGCATTGGCATGACAAAATATTGGCCATCATCCAAACATGAACCAATATTTTGATCAGAATCCAAACATATCCATACATAACCATGCGGCATAGTTACTCTCTTTCGGTGGCTCTATCTCTTTGGATTTCCAAAAAAAAGAGAACAGTTGCAGCAGTTACCCTGGTCACCTTGAATATCTGTTATTAGCAGTTGCTGTTGGTTTACTTGTAGCTTTATGATGGAAATTATCTTTGCCCAGAATATGGGTGCTAATTCACTTGCAGATTCCATCCATGATGGTAGTTGCCGTACCTTTGAAGTGATGTTGTGTATAAATTTTAGAATTGGAGTTAGATATCCCATGCCTGAGGCGCTTAATCTAGTTATTTGTGGGGGATGGTTGAGCTTGAGCTGTGGTTGAATATTACTTGTTTTTTAGATCATTGTTGGTACTGGTTCAGATATTCCACCTAATTTGCTTCTCTGAGAACTGGTTCTTTTGTTGTGTTTTTGACAGATAAATTCACAGTTGCTTCATTCCTTGAGGCATTGGAAGACTCTGTTGCAAAAGCATCTACAGGAGGAGACAAAGATTCGGAGCCCCAGAGAGGTGGTGAAAATGATCCCATGGATGAAAGTTGATTGCACATCGCATCTAGGTGTGCAGCCTTTATATGAATTGCTCATGCGTGGTGAAAATTATGGTGTTCGCGAAGCAGGACATGTTATTTCGGTACCCCCCTTCAAAATCTATATGCTAGGACTCCCAATTTACTAGATATACTGTTACCAGTCGCTTCCATAGATTCCTGTTGATTCCATTGCGTTTTGAGTAACATGAGTATTCTGACAAATGATTACATAGATTCCAGTTCATACAGTTGCGTGACATGAACAGTTCATACAATTGCGCGTCACATGAATATTGTGAAAAATGGTCTCTATGTTCCAGTTGGTACTATTGCGCAACATGAATATGATGGTCTCTATGTTCCAGTTGGTACTATTGCGCAACATGAATATGATGGTCTCTAGGATCCAGTTGGTGCCATTGCGCAACATGAATATGTTAGCCATAGCATTATTCTACGCTGTGCACCAGGTAGTCAGTGAAGGCAACTCTAAGGGACGGCTCCTGCTGCTTGGTCTGTGGCCTATCTGTTTTTTTTGTGTGTCTCTTTCACCATTTTGGGCATAATTTGTACTTCCTCCGTCTCAAAATAGATGTTGCAGATTTGTCAAAATTTAGATAAATCTAAACACTATTTAGTATATAGATTCATCTAATTTTTGACAAACCCGCGAGATCTATTTTGAGACTGAGGGAGTACATAAAAGTTATGCAGTAATTTAAATGACATGGTTCACGGAATGATTTACATTTAAATTTGTATTGTATAATCCCATTATATGAAAATAAATTTAGTGAAAATGAGATGAGAAGACTACTGGTTTCCTTGATGGCTCCACCAATGCTTAATCAAAGTCAAATATGAGTTGCCCTATCAGGGATTTCATAATGCACGTGGATAAAATCTTGGAAATATGCTGGCCCAGCTCTATTTTTTGTTGGGCTCATGGATGAGCCACAACTATGTACCGATGAAATGATTTGTAGAAAAACTCGCTGGAGCTATCCGCCATGTTCTATGCATCAAAATAAAGGAATAACGTTCACATGCATGTCACTAGCTAATTATTGCAGAAAATATGTGATGGATTTCTACCTCAAAACTTGGCTGGGAAATGGATGGCGGGCGACAGTTGGTTGGAGGGCCTGAACTCCTTCAGCTAGCGGTGGTGATCCAGGGACCGACCTCATCCGGCTAGGTGAAGTGGAAGAATGTTTTTTTTTTTGCAAGCTATCTCCTTTATTTTACACAGCAAGGCAACCCAGTGCCTGATGCCTACCAGAACGTAGGCTAGAGCTACAACCAAGGCAGCAGGTGCGGAGACAGGGAGGAGCGAGCAGGAGCTACTATCCATCAAAGTACTATTTGTATGATGTTTTATCTATTTTAGTCCTCCTAATCAAACTTATAACACTAATACACTCTAATTGCCCCCCTCAATGATAAATTCTGGCTCCGCCCCTGCAAGGCAGTGTACAGCCTGCAACCTAATGTTCTTGAGCCTAATATTACAAAGTCTGTTCCTAAAGGCACAGTGGGAGGGGAAAAGCAAGTCCGATCTACACCTGAACGTCGTGCGGGGATCAGAACGATCCCGATAGGCGTGCTTTCCTAGCGCGTGCGCCGTCTTGTTGTCAGCGCGAGGTACCTTCTGTACCAGGTCTCCATTTGCATTCCTGTAATTCTGCACATCGGCAAGAAGCGGTCTGAGCGCCCAGTGACTCGACCTCGAGAGGAGATCATCTGTAGCTAAAGCATCAACAAGAGTCTTGCTATCTGAGAGGAAGCAAACCCTTCGCCATTCCATCAGCTGCACCACCCGAATTGCCAATAGCAACCCCTGAGCTTCAGCCTGCAAGGCAGATGAAGCATTTGTGAAAATTGCACTTATAAAGAATTTGATATTTCTCACTGGATCGTGTAGGTAGACACCCAAGCCTGCAATAGAAGCATCTACATCCCTGTTGTATGCTGCGTCACAGTAGACAACCGCTCCAGGAGGTTGCGAGAAAGGTGCCTGAATCCTTGTTGCTAAATTGTCGTTGGGCACTGCAATTTCATCAACATTCCCTGCAGAAAGAACTGCTTTTGCAGCACATATTAGTTGTGAAATAGACCATTCCTTTTGATTAAAACGTTGATCATTACAGCTTTCCAAAGCATCCAAAGAGTTGCAAAGATGCAATGAACCGAAGCAGCAGGAGGCAAACTAGCAAGCAGGCATTCAATAAATTTTGAAGGGTAACAAGATTGATCATAGAAGTCCGTCCTAAAACCCAAAGGAGAAGAGAACCAGACTGCTCTAGAAAAGTCGCAATGGAAAAACAGGTGAGCATCTGTCTCACGTAAACCACATCTAGAGCATTCCTTTTTTATGTGCGTTGAAAAGCGAGAGGCTCTCTTACCAGTTGCCAAAGCCCTTCGAATCAATCTCCAGGCAAAGGTTTTAATTCTTGGTGGGAGGTGATTATTTTTCCATGCTTGCAAAAGGATGTTCTTCTCAGCATCAGTAAAGCAACGGCTCGCATTTGATGTCACGGAAATTTGGTCTTGTAAAAAAACCTTATATGCACTCTTGGTAGTGCAATCACCATTTGTTGTATGCCTCCAACAAAGCTCGTCCTGAAACTCAGCATTGATGATCGGGACCTGCAATATTTTTGTTTTCATATGATTATCAAAGTGTAAAGACAATTTATTGCTATCCCATCCTTTAGTATTTTGTTGTCAAAGATCACTGACTATACTTGGACAGTCTATGCATGTATCTGTGATAAGATGATCATAAATTTTCTTCCAATCTTGACACCATGGAGATGACCAAATGCTAGAATTGCCTTTTGCAATTTGTAGGTGACAAGAGTTTTCCATCTGTGGCAAAATATTAAGAACCGAAGTCTAAAATGCAGATTTAAGAATAGAGGAGTTAGCTCTCCAAATGTTATTGCTAGGGAAGTACTTTGATTTTAACGCACACGCTAAAAGAGAGTCGGGCTCTTTAAGAATCCTCCAAATAGACATAGCCACCAAAGCTTTATTCATAGTGAACAGATCCCTAATTCCTAGCCCGCCTTCCTTGATAGGATGGCAGATGTCATGCCAAGCTCTAAAGTAAAGCGGTTTGGAAGCATTATCATGCTGAATACCAGTCCACCAAAACTTTCGAACAATAGCTGTAAGCTTGGAAAGGATTTTTTTGCTAAGCAAAATGTTAGACATGTAGTAAACAGGAATAGAGGCAAAGACTGACTTGATTAAGGCAAGCCTAGCAGCATGAGAAAGTTTGTTTGCCTTATAACAAGTAAGCTTTGTCTTAAACCTGTCCACTAAAAAAACATAAGCGGACGCTCTATTCCTCCTAGGCAGAATGAGAGGGTGGCCAAGGTGAACGGTGGAGGAATTCATATTATCAACAGGAAAAAGACTTTTAATTGCAGCAGTAGCCAAAGGATTTGTATTTTTACTAAACAGGATAGCAGATTTAAACCAATTCGGAGTTTGCCCCGAGAGTTTGCAGAAATGTTTAAGTACCTGGGCAATGTTTTTTGCATCATCGTTAGTTGCCGAGCCGCAAAAAATTAGATCATCCGCAAACATCAGCGAGTGTATCGAGGGATATGTGGGTCCCAGCTTTATCCCTTCAATATTTGTCGCCTCCATTGATTGTTGCATCGAAAGCGATAGCTCATTAACTGCAAGGACAAATAAGAATGACGACAACGGACAACCCTGTCTAATGCCTCGACTGCTGCGAAAGCGACCAAACGGTTGTCCATTAATCTGAATCGAAAAGGTAGCAGTTGAAATGCAAGTACGAACAAGATTAATGAAATGACCATGCAGCCCTTTACGTGCGAGAGCCCTCACGATAAAGTCCCATTCTATTTGATCAAAAGCTTTTGCAAGATCAATTTTTAGCATAAAAGCCTCATGTTTCCAAGAGGAAAGTTGAAAAGAGTGCGTGATTTCCTGAGCGAGAGCAACATTATTTGCAATTCTACGACCTTGTACAAAAGCTTGTTGAGTTTCATGAATGGATTCAGGCAAAGAAACCTTGAGCCTATTTGCAAGAGATTTAGTAATAATTTTATAAATGACATTGCAAAGACTGATAGGCATAAAATCTTGTGGGACCATCGGATTGGTTTTCTTTGGAATCAACGCAATAACAGTTTCATTAAGTTTAGGATGGAGAGTACCAGTTGTATAGAAATCATGAACAATCTTCGTGACATCATCTCCTATCCACCTCCATGCTGATAAATAGAACTCCACATTTAATCCATCTGGTCCAGGAGAAGCATTCCTCTTCATGTCTTTCAAGATCTGTAAAATTTCATCTCTATCTGGAGAAGAACTAACAAACGGATCAGGTTGTTCTTGTGGACTTATAATAGGTGGCTCATTCCTTAGATCTAGATTAGAAGTAGTGAAAATATTTGAATAGTAATCAGAGAAACATGCAGCAATGTCTTCAGGGTTATAGAGCAGATTGTTATGGATATCTTTTATGACACTAATTCTATTCTTCCTACGCTTCTTACAAACATCATTATGAAAATAGGAAGAGTTACGATCACCATGCTTCGCCCAAAGCTTCTTTGCACGCTGCCTATGGAATTCAGTGAGTTTGGTCATCGTTTGCTCGAAACTTTCAGTCAGCTCTGCCTCATTGACATGATCCTGAGAGTGTATAGGTTGCATTTGGATAGCCTCAATCTCAGCATGTATTGTATCTAACTGCTGCTGTAAAGGCTTTTTCTTCCTACACCACTTCTTCAAAGATCCTGCAAGGATGGAAGTTCTAACATGGAAAGGTTTGTTAGTAGAAACAGCCCAGGCCTGCTGTGCTGTCTCATGGAAATCTTTCTCAAGTAACCACCAGTTCTCGAACTTGAAGCTTTTCTTTGTTTTAACAGTAGTAGTAGGCTGAGTGATAGTTAGAATTGGAGCATGATCACTTAAGATAATAGGAAGATTGTACACAGTAGTATTCGGAAACACATTACACCACTCAGCATTGGCGAGGCAACGATCAAGTCTTGCATAAGTAGGAATAGAAGTAAAACGCTTATTACACCAAGTATAAGCAGGACCATTATAACCCATATCCATTAATCCACATCTTTTTACAAGGTACATGAAATTACGTATACGATGATGGTTGCCCTTGCTAGGGTTGCTCTTCTCACAAGGAAACATGATGTTGTTGAGATCACCCATACAATAAACTGGTTTCCCAGGAGAAGAAACAACAAAGGACTCGATCTTACACCAGATATCCCTAGTTCTACGGTGATGCGGGTCACCATACACACAAACTAGATTAAAAGCAAACTTAGTAGTACTATTTACAACAGTCGCTAGGACTAGATTTTGGCTAGCAAAAACTATAGACAACTGCATCTCATCCGACCACATGACCCAAAGACCTCCAGCACGGTCTTCAGCAGGGACAACAAAACTATCATGGATAGGAAAACGATTAGCTAGATCATGCTTTGTAATTTTTGAAGAAAGAGTTTCAGAAACAAAGATTAGCTTGGCACGTGTCGATGAGATCAGTTTGGCAAGATACTCCATCTTGTTACTGCCGAGGGTCTTGCCCACCCCTCGGGGATTCCAAGAGATCATATTCATAGACACCAAGGCGCCTTGGAGGCTGGCGCCGCTGCCTATGAAGTCAAGTCAATATGGCTATTCCTTGATGCATCGTTAGTGGCAACATGATTCAGTCTGTCAGCATGATCTTCAGATGCTCCACCAACTCCAGCTGTGTGTGGCATAGAGTCGTCAGAAGCATCCACAACCAGTCCAAGACCACCCACCGCTCTATTGCCAGGAAGAAAGGGGCGCAGAATCTCGCCCAGAGGGCCACCCCCAGAGAGGCCACGTTGCATGCTAGTAGCATCTCCCCCGGTCGGAGAAGCACCAACAAGATTGGTACTAAGAGCTCCATGGACAGTATGCCCGGTAGGATAGGAACCGAGCACTCCCACTCCATCATGAAGGGGAACATCCCAACCACTAGGACGTCGTCTGGCACCCTGACAAGGAGAAGCAGCACCAGCTTGACCTAGAGTCGCTGCATCTACCGCGCCACGGGAAGAAGAGCCCGCAGCTAAACTCCCACCATCACTCCCCCTTCCACCTTGCCTATGACCAGCGCTAGGCCGAGCAGCCGCTGCAATGACGGAAAGGAAGGAGCGCGATGAAGCTTCGCCAGAGAATTGTTGATGTGGCGACGACGACGTTCGGGACCTAAGAAGCTGCTCTTGTAGATTTGCAGGATTTACTGTAGTGACGCGCTTGGGAGGAGGCGATTCAAGGATGGATGTGGGGGAATTTGCCCTCTTATTGTAGCGCGGAGAAAGGACTTGGGTCCCCAGACAGAGACCCGCTCCCGGCAGGTAATTTCCCTATAGTTGAGTGCTTCCTTGATTCCAGGGAAGATGGCTCTCCTTATCCATCGGCCACACGGATCTGATATTCATAGCCTGGGCAGTGGCAGAGAGCAGATGTTCTTGCAAAGGTGGAGGAGATGTGAGTCCTTCAGGGCCATCTACAAACGATTTATGTATCCTCGTGTTATTCCAGTTAGGCTGATCAGGCCCCTGATTAGCATAATCTTGTTGGGCTAAGCCAGTGGACAAAATGGGCTGAGCCACACCACGAACCGGTTCCTTGTCCTTTCTGCCTCTAGGACCGAGAAGAGACCGATGAGCAGCACCATCTCCCCTAGTATCACTGTGCATTATCTCTTCGTTCAACACCGCAACACCTGTAATAATTGTGGTACCCACGTGTCATGCATGCCGCGACTGTGGAGTAAGAATGGTGTGACTCGGCACCGACCGCCCTTGCACCCTGTGAGCGGTGTCGTCCTGCAGTTGTTTCCGTCTCTCCCGAGAAAGGTGATCAGCTTGGAAGTTTCTAGAAGTTGTACTTCGATTTGCATCAAGATCATCAATCCTGTTGTTCTCTGCCATTTGACTGACAGAGGCTGTAGGAGCAATGGCCAAAACAGCAAAATGCTCCCTGAACATTTCCAACATCAAACTGCTTTCCTCATCTCTATCCTGCAGAGCTTCCGGCGGAATCTTTTCCACCCAAGTCATCCATTCACCAAGGATACAGAATGGAAGATCATCAGCAGTTTGTCCCTTCTTCCGCCTCTCCCAAATCATTGCCTTCCTTGTAGGACATGCAGAAACATTGTGAAACATTATTCCACAAAAGAAGCATATACTGTTGATTTTCTCGTAGTGCACATAGGCAATAGCCTTGATCTGATTATTTATCCTTATATGCACTCTATCCTTCAGCTTGGAGTTGACAAAAATGACTGCCCGTCCATACATGAATTCTTTGTGGCCTTCAACCATAGCTGGCTTGATTTGATGCATATCAGAGGACTGTCCAACTTGAGAAATGAGTAGCTTCAGATTGTCAACATCCATGTACTTTTGAGGAACACCATAGAATCTTACTATAAGATAGATGGTGTCAAATTTGTATTCTGGCTTCAGGCCTGCAAGATTTTCAGTTCATGCCCATTCCAACAGAAGTGTGTCCCTAGAGACATTCCACGGTTGTCTTTCAATCACTTCTTGAATAGCCTCAACGGAAGTAAAGTGAGCCATGAACAAATTTGGAGCAATTTCAGAAACATGATAATACTTACTTCCCCAAGCTTTCTTCATATTCGATCGAACAGTGTGCAAAGAAACAGGACGGGCAAGATCTGACTCACCCGCAATTTTCATCAACAGATTAAAATCCCTATGAATCTTTATATTTTCCTTGCCTTTGGCTTCATCAAACTGAACCTGGCCCTGACTAGCAAACCACATAGCCTGCATGCGCGCCTCAAGATCGCTTTGACTAGTATCTTCAGCCTGATTCATCTCTTCATCCCGCACCACTGCACCTGCAGCCAAGGCATCGTCTCCCTGGTCCATCAAGTCCGGTGCGTCAACCGGCCCCTGGGCCAGCTCTGAATCCAACTGAAGAGGGTCGTTGTTTGTGTGATTGGGTACAGAAGCGGAAGAAGAACCCGAAGAGTGGCTATTTGGTGGCATGATGGGGAGGGGTGAAAGGAGCGAGAGGGAAGGTTGTAGCGGAAAGAACTAGACAAAGGAGATGGAACGGGAACAGAGGAGAAGAGGGGCAGAGAAGAAGAGCATACCGCTCAAAGCCTGGACACGCCAAGAATCATCAGAAAGCCCTCCAGCCAGAGGACGTTCCCTTGGTCGTTTTCTTCGCACGCGTGAGTTGGATCGTAGCAAAGTTTTCAAACACGCGCTAGTCGGCACACCAAATATCCCGCTCGGGATATCGCGTAAGTGGAAGAATGGTTGGGTTGCCGATTTGCAGGCCAGAGGTGGACAAGAATTTTGCACAGACATATGCGGGTGTTGTCCGTCTCAACTCTCAACACAAATCAATGACGAAATGGGTCGAACCAGAGAGGCCACGGACCCGCATGTTTGTTTGGGGTGTCCTTTGGGCTGTGGTTTGAAAGAAACCACGGCCCAACACGTTTTTTTTCTATTTGGGCACCAAATTCGGGTCTGAAATGCGGTAAAATGGACAACGTCTTCCCATGCTCGTCGCGTGTCAACCCAGTGCCCTCATGTCAGCCTCTCACCTACGCACATGTCCTATTTTAAATGCATAGCATCCCTCTTACCATCCCCACATGGTCTTTGTCCAATTTGAAGCTTATCCACCGCTCCGCGCCGTCGCACCTGCTTCTTGCCTCCCTTCCCTCGCTGCCATAGATCCCTGCCACACTGCAATGCCAAAGAGATGGAGGACCGCGAGAAGATTGACAATGAGTCAGGCTCCTCTTCGCGGTCTCATCGCTTTGCTTCTTTACGTCCTTGCGTCGATCATGCCGACGCTAGAGTTGGAGCAGCACCGCGTCAACATTCTTGCCCACATCACGCGGCAATACTGGGAAGCCTACACCGTTGTGGCGTGGCCCACGTGCGCCTCCCAGAGGGCTAACGCTTGAACCCTAACACGGTTCTAATGCCGGTCATCCCAACCGGCTACACCACAAGCCTCGAGTAGATATATCGTCCTCCAGCACCCCTATAATAGGTCATCCGCGCGTACCCAAACTATGTCATGGAATCGCCGGGCACGATCTCTGGCGATTCTCCTTGTTCACCACCAAGCCTTTGCCGTCGTGGTTTGACACACGAGGCCATACCACGAGCTATCAATAGACATATTCGAAGAGATTTCATCCGGCAGTTTGGATATAAGCTTCTCATATGGCTAAATTTTTGCAAGAAACTAAGAAACACAAGCTACTAGAGCTCCTCTTAGGGCACTCATAATAATGACTAGTACTATTGTGCATGTGCTTTTGATCCAAACCATGAATGTCTCTCCCCTTTGATCCTCTTTGTACTCTACATGTGGTGTGTAGTGCGTCATGGACCAATAATAACGGCGCTACTGAATCACATGAAGGTTGCTACTGTAGACATGTTCACGGACAACAATTCGTTGTTTCCGATAAATCTACATGTACTGCTGGAGTACGAAATACTCCTATGTCTATGTGGCCAGTGCTTCGCTTTCCCTCCTGTTTCACATGTCGACACATGGAAGTCCTGCCCTGGAGGCCCTTTCTTGGAACGAGACAGGGACTAATCATGCACCTCTTCTCTCGCAACAACTGCTCTCGATCGCAATCATTTCCTCCCGTTCGAATTTGCTCCGGTGCAATCCCAGTCGTGTTAACTGTCTGGAACAAATTATCTTTGGCTGTCTAACACCTGCAGGAGCCGTAAGAACGCACATGTGAGTGTCAATGATTGGTGCGATACTTCTTCTCTTGAGTAGAGTATGAAGGAAACTATACGTGTGATGAGAATGATCCAGGGCAGTTCTCTCCCTAGCTCTGAGCAGATTGTAATCTGGATCACACAACAGATTGTTGTGGAGTTGGTACGATCCTACAGATTTTTTTTTGCACAAGAGATCTCAACTTTTTTTTTTTGTGAATACTACAAGAGATCTTAACCTGTTCTGTACGTATGTACTCTCTCCGTTTGGGATTATAAGTCCCACGCGGATAACTATGTTGCTAATTTGAACAACAAAATATAAATAATATAGCATAAAAATTATACCATTAAAAACTTTAGAGGTTATATTTTATAATGATATAACTTTTATGATATATATAAGTTATATTTTATTAGTTAAATTAATAACCTAGGTATGCGCGTAGGATCTATAATTCCAAACATAGGGAGTACGTAGGTACAGTAATATATATATTACCTCTTCTCGCAGTTATCTCCCTAGCTCTCTCAGCTGTTTCGCCGAGCTAGCTGTTAAAGTGAGACTTTCTAGTATAATGTTGGTGGTCCTTGACTTGGTACAAGCTAACTAGCTAGCTAGCTGCAAGCACTACTACATCACTCGACTCTACATTGAAAAGAAAGCTGTGCTGCGGCTGGAGGAGATCATTCTTGTCGGCCTCAATCGCTTTCCATCAAAGTGATCAGCTTCCGACTCTAGCTATAGCTTTCGCCTTCACGTTACGGTAGGCCCTGCATGCATGCCGCCTTGTCATGCAAAAAAGATAGACAAGGATACGTACAAACCGACCTAAGCTATACCCAGCCAAAAGGAAGACCATGCGCAACGTGCATCCGCAGCACAAGCAAATCATGGCATAGATGATAGCTATAATAACCTGCAGAAAAAAGCGAGAGGGAGCTCTCTCTAGGCTCTAGCTAGCTAGCGGGGTAAAAGGTTTTGTTTGTACTCCTTTCGTTAGGAATTATAAGGCCCGAGAGCTTTTTAAAAATGTTAGAAATTGTAAGTCCTCTCTCATTTATTAGGATCTCTTCTTCAATGCATGTTCTCCTTTTTCTCTAGTACCTTCTCTCATGCATGTGTAACTATTGGTGCATATAGTAATCAAGAGGGTGAGTTATTGATTTTTCTAATCCTATCAAAATGGTCCATAGACCTTATAATCCCTAACAGAGGGAGTAGAGCTGAAGGGTCATTGGAACTCAAAGCTGCTAGCTCTCTAGCTAGCTAGCTAGCTTAGTGGTTACCAGAGGCACATGCATACATGAATGGTCGACCGATATGTAGGACTACTTGCAAATTCTTAATAGTGCCGGCCCACACTGATGTGGAGACGAATTGTGCATGTCTCGTGGTCATGTCAAGTTTGTGTGAAAGTTTGTTTTGTCTTGTAGGGTACTGGCATAAAAACATTTGCTATCTCGATGGAACAACCAATTAATTGATTTTTTTAAAGCCGATTGGGCGAACCCAGAAAATAATTTGAGAGGGGGCATTTCTTGTATAAGTTCATATAATTTGAATATTTTTCTACTAAAATGAGCAAATTCTACTGAAGTTTCGAAATTTAATTGGGGGCCAAGGCCCCCACTAGCTTCTACTTGGGTCCACCCCTGTTGCCGAAGCTAGTGTCAATGGTGCGGAGGTGAGGTGAAGAGATACAAACTAGTTAGGGACGAGGACAAGGTTTTGGTTACTCCCAGCATTTTTGTTTACCACCCAGTAATGGCGTTTATAGCCCCCTCTATATTTTTTCGTTTTTGGACAAAATTTCGACCAAATTTGGATGAAAGTTCTTGTGTTGTAGACAAATGTTTTGTATCCCTAAAGTTTCACATGATGTGTGGACCCTTATTGCTAGGTCACACAACTGATGACTCAAGACAAGTTTTTTTCGCAATTACTCACTATGTGTTGAAATGTTGAATACAAATATTTTTGACTATGAACATCGAACAAAAGACCAACTTGAGGGGACATATAGTACCAACCCGGTAAACCAGGTTATGTTCTAGCATTATTATTACAAGGTCCATAGTCTTCTTATTTTGTTCCAAAACAATTTGTATTCACAAAGAAAGCTTTCATGCGCTATATGTCCGGTGTTTTTCTGCAACCACAATAGCCGCAAATCTCAACACATTTCGGTAATCCAATCGTCACCCGATAGCCAAAACCTTGATATATAGGGGTAGGAATCCAGTGTCACACATCAGAATGAAGGATGGAGAGGTAGGTGACAACTACAACGCCGAGTAAAATCTAGGCCATTGAATATTTACACTGAAGATGACTAAAATATGGCCCCTTGAATGGATATCTACTATTGGTCTAAAGAAATGCGATGGTTGGCGAGTTAAAAGAAACAAGATACTGATGTACCCAGCTTATATGTTACAATTTCATGAAATTCTTGCCAACTGCGGAAAAGAAATGCAGTTGGTTTAGTCAAACACACAAACAAACACAATTGTTTCAGTCAACTGCACGAAAAATTGTGGTTGATAAACTGTTTACTACTGCACTAATTCTTATGCATGGGTAACCTATACTAGTAGTTAGCAAAACAATCTATCTTTATAGACAAACGATCCATCACTACAGGAATGGGAAGCTACGCCGACGGCCGGTCGCTACGCCGACGGCCAAACGTCGGGGCCGTCGGCGTAGCCATCATCCAGGCCAGCCCCGCCAAGCAGTCGTCGGCGTAAAATTGCCCTCGGCATATTCTATGCTACGCCGACGGCTGCCCTCGGCGTAGCTATTTTTTATTTTATCTCATTAAACTTTGAAAAATCATAACTAAATCATTCTAATTCGGAAAAATACAAATAATATATCAAAATTTGCAGAAAAATAAGACCTATCTATCTACACTCAAATATTACACATATATAAATAAAAATTAAGTAAAACATAAAATATTATATATAGTTTAAAACGGGCATAAAAAAATAAAAAACGATCGAAACAATGCGAAACCTTCGCGTGGTGTTATATTATATGACATAGTTAGAAGGAAAAATATCAAACTTGGTATATTGATTATGTCTCAAAGAAACCTTCACAAAATGACCTATCTCATTCGAGGTTTCTTGGCTTTCGGGTCAAATGACCAATGTTATGGCTAGAATCAAGGCATAGTTTGTGATAATGTGCCTATATTGTGCATACACATGCATCATGGGATGGCGAACAATGTTGCAGGAGGAAGTTTTCTTTTTTGTCGCACCAAAAAGCCATTTCCCATTTTCCGAGCATAAAAAACGGACGGTTTTGTGAAGCAACCACCAAATGGCTAATTCAAAATACTACCACCACATTTTACAAAAATACTATACCACCTTATACGGACAATGTACCAACAGGGGGATCCGAAACCTTTCCGTTCACCTTTGGTGAAAAAGACAAATTCCTGCCGAATCGGTAGGAAGTGGGTCAGATATGAACTACAAGTACATGATCCGATGCTCATGTTTTTTTACAAAAATTATTTTTAGGTTCACAATATGCTATTTTATCAAAGATCCAATGCAAGTTTAGCGAGGCTCGGCCCCGAGCTAAGAATCTTTATGTCCGCTGTTCGACAAAGTTTGACGATAGTTTAAAACGGGCATAAAAAATTCAAAAAGATCGAAACAATGTGAAACCTTCGCGTGGTGTCATATTATGTGTCATAGTTATAAGGAAAAATAGCAAACTTGATATATTGATTATGTCTCAAAAAAACCTTCACAAAATGACCTATCTCATTCGAGGTTTCTTGGCTTCCGGGTCAAATGACCAATGTTATGGCTAGAATCAAGACATAGTTTGTGATAATGTGCCCATATTATGCATACACATGCATCATGCGATGGCGAACAATGTTGCAGGAGGAATTTTTCCTTTTCGTCGCACCAAAAAGTCATTTTCTATTTTTCGAGCATAAAAAACGAACGGTTTTGTGAAGCAACCACCAAATGGCTAATTCAAAATACTACCACCACATTTTACAAAAATACTATACCACCTTATGTGGACAATGTCCCAACAGGGGGATCCGAAACCTTTCCGTCCACCTTTGGTGAAAAAGACAAATTTATGCCGAATCGGCAGGAAGTGGGTCAGATATGAACTACAGGTATATGATCCGATGCTCATGTTTTTTTACAAAAATCATTTTTAGGTTCACAATATGCTATTTTATCAAAGATCTAATGAAAGTTTAGCGAGGCTCTGCCCCGAGCTAAGAATCTTTATGTCCGCCGTTCGACAAAGTTTGACGATAGTTTAAAACGGGCATAAAAAATTCAAAAACGATCGAAACAATGCGAAACCTTCGCGTGGTGTCATATTATGTGACATATTTATAAGGAAAAATAGCAAACTTGATATATTGATTATGTCTCAAAAAACCCTTCACAAAATGACCTATCTCATTCGAGGTTTCTTGGCTTTCGGGTCAAATGACCAATATTATGGCTAGAAGCAAGGCATAGTTTGTGATAATGTGCCCATATTATGCATACACATGCATCATGGGATGGCGAACAATGTTGCAGGAGGAAGTTTTCCTTTTCGTCGCACCAAAAAGCCATTTTCTATTTTCCGAGTATAAAAAACGGACGGTTTTGTGAAGCAACCACCAAATGGCTAATTCAAAATACTACCACCACATTTTACAAAAATACTATACCACCTTATGTGGACAATGTCCCAACAGGGGGATCCGAAACCTTTCCGTCCACCTTTGGTGAAAAAGATAAATTTCTGCCGAATCGGTAGGAAGTGGGTCAGATATGAACTACAGGTACATGATCCGATGCTCATTTTTTTTACAAAAATCATTTTTAGGTTCACAATATGCTATTTTATCAAAGATCTAATGAAAGTTTAGCGAGGCTCTGCCCCGAGCTAAGAATCTTTATGTCCGCTGTTCGACAAAGTTTGACGATAGTTTAAAACGGCATAAAAAATTCAAAAAGATCGAAACAATGTGAAACCTTCGCGTGGTGTCATATTATGTGTCATAGTTATAAGGAAAAATAGCAAACTTGATATATTGATTATGTCTCAAAAAAACCTTCACAAAATGACCTATCTCATTCGAGGTTTCTTGGCTTCCGGGTCAAATGACCAATGTTATGGCTAGAATCAAGACATAGTTTGTGATAATGTGCCCATATTATGCATACACATGCATCATGCGATGGCGAACAATGTTGCAGGAGGAATTTTTCCTTTTCGTCGCACCAAAAAGTCCTTTTCTATTTTTCGAGCATAAAAAACGAACGGTTTTGTGAAGCAACCACCAAATGGCTAATTCAAAATACTACCACCACATTTTACAAAAATACTATACCACCTTATATGGACAATGTCCCAACAGGGGGATCCGAAACCTTTCCGTCCACCTTTGGTGAAAAAGACAAATTTATGCCGAATCGGCAGGAAGTGGGTCAGATATGAACTACAAGTATATGATCCGATGCTCATGTTTTTTTTACAAAAATCATTTTTAGGTTCATAATATGCTATTTTATCAAAGATCTAATGAAAGTTTAGCGAGGCTCTGCCCCGAGCTAAGAATCTTTATGTCCGCCGTTCGACAAAGTTTGACGATAGTTTAAAACGGGCATAAAAAATTCAAAAACGATCGAAACAATGCGAAACCTTCGCGTGGTGTCATATTATGTGACATATTTATAAGGAAAAATAGCAAACTTGATATATTGATTATGTCTCAAAAAACCCTTCACAAAATGACCTATCTCATTCGAGGTTTCTTGGCTTTCGGGTCAAATGACCAATATTATGGCGAGAATCAAGGCATAGTTTGTGATAATGTGCCCATATTATGCATACACATGCATCATGGGATGGCGAACAATGTTGCAGGAGGAAGTTTTCCTTTTCGTCGCACCAAAAAGCCATTTTCTATTTTCCGAGTATAAAAAACGGACGGTTTTGTGAAGCAACCACCAAATGGCTAATTCAAAATACTACCACCACATTTTACAAAAATACTATACCACCTTATGTGGACAATGTCCCAACAGGGGGATCCGAAACCTTTCCGTCCACCTTTGGTGAAAAAGATAAATTTCTGCCGAATCGGTAGGAAGTGGGTCAGATATGAACTACAGGTACATGATCCGATGCTCATTTTTTTTACAAAAATCATTTTTAGGTTCACAATATGCTATTTTATCAAAGATCTAATGAAAGTTTAGCGAGGCTCTGCCCCGAGCTAAGAATCTTTATGTCCGCTGTTCGACAAAGTTTGACGATAGTTTAAAACGGGCATAAAAAATTCAAAAACGATCGAAACAATGCGAAACCTTCGCGTGGTGTCATATTATGTGACATATTTATAAGGAAAAATAGCAGACTTGATATATTGATTATGTCTCAAAAAACCCTTCACAAAATGACCTATCTCATTCGAGGTTTCTTGGCTTTCGGGTCAAATGACCAATATTATGGCTAGAATGAAGGCATAGTTTGTAATAATGTGTCCATATTATGCATACACATGCATCATGGGATGGCGAACAATGTTGCAGGAGGAAGTTTTCCTTTTCGTCGCACCAAAAAGCCATTTTCTATTTTTCGAGTATAAAAAACGGACGGTTTTGTGAAGCAACCACCAAATGTCTAATTCAAAATACTACCACCATATTTTATAAAAATACTATACCACCTTATATGGACAATGTCCCAACAGGGGGATCCGAAACCTTTCCGTCCACTTTGGTGAAAAAGACAAATTTCTGTCGAATCGGTAGGAAGTGGGTCAGATATGAACTACAGGTACATGATCCGATGCTTATGTTTTTTTACAAAAATCATTTTTAGGTTTATAATATGCTATTTTATCAAAGATCTAATGAAAGTTTAGCGAGGCTATGCCCCGAGCTAAAAATCTTTATGTCCGCCGTTCGACAAAGTTTGACGATAGTTTAAAACGGGCATAAAAAATTCAAAAACGATCGAAACAATGCGAAACCTTCGCGTGGTGTCATATTATGTGACATAGTTATAAGGAAAAATAGCAAACTTGATATATCGATTATGTCTCAAAAAAACCTTCACAAAATGACCTATCTCATTCGAGGTTTCTTGGCTTTCGGGTCAAATGACCAATGTTATGGCTAGAATCAAGGCATAGTTTGTGATAATATGCCCATATTATGCATACACATGCATCATGGGATGGCGAACAATATTGCAGGAGGAAGTTTTCCTTTTCGTCGCACCAAAAAGCCATTTTCTATTTTTCAAGCATAAAAAACGGACGGTTTTGTGAAGCAACCACCAAATGACTAATTCAAAATACTACCACCATATTTTACAAAAATACTATACCACCTTATATGGACAATGTACCAACGGGGGGATCCGAAACCTTTCCGTCCACCTTTGGTGAAAAAGACAAATTCCTGCCGAATCGGTAGGAAGTGGGTCAGATATGAACTACAGGTACATGATCCGATGCTCATGTTTTTTCACAAAAATCATTTTTAGGTTCACAATATGCCATTTTATCAAATATCCAATGCAAGTTTTCCTTTTCATCGCACCAAAAAGGCATTTTTCATTATCCGAGCGCAAAAAGGGGATTTTCTAAAGCAACCACCAAATAGCTAATTCAAAAACGGAGGGTTTGTGATTAGTTGATATGGATATCATATTTGGATTCCCCTCATTTTTCTGATCAATTTAAACATATTATTTATTCAATTTCGATTTACAGACTTAAAGATATTAATTATTCTATATTAAATAGAAAAATACAAAAAAATAAAATTATTATATTTTTATTTGAATTCAATAATATATTTACTTATTCATTAATATTTACTTAAATAATTGTTTGTAATTTCAAAAAATACAAACATGTGACATGATGATATAAGAGTTAATAGGATTGATATCATAGTATTGACACCAATGTATGAATTACTTTGCGGAAACGGATTCTGAAGGAACGAGGAAGTTAAGCGTGCTGAAGCTGGAGTAGTATTAGGATGGGTGACCTGCTGGGAAGTTTGACTAAGACTGGATTTAATCAAATACTAAGTATAATTAGTGTTAAAAATATTCAAAGTAGGATATTAACAAGTGAAACAATTCAAAGAATAAAAAAATTGAGAAAATAAAAAAAATATTATTTTTCAAAAAAAAAATTAAAAAAAATATTTTTGCAACCGGTCGACAGGCTATGCCGACGGCCGCTACGCTGACGGCAAAGCCCTCGGCATAGCATACGTCGACGGCTTGAGTGTGCTCCGCCGAGGAAGATCTTTACCGAGGAGGCTACGCCGATGGTATTTTGACCTACGCCTACATATACACGCCTATGCCCCTGTAATCAACCAGATCAGACCGTGTGAGTTGAGAAGCAATACAAAAGAAAGCAAGGCTCGACAAGAGCCTTTGGCGATCAAAGTTGTTTTGCGTGTGCGTGCGTGAGTGTACTAGTTAGATCAAAAGAATCGATCGGCTAGCAGCACGTGCATCTCGGCGGAAGTTATCGGATACGTGCGTGTCGTCTCGTCGGAATTTCCTCGTCGGTGTCGTCGGAAAGTACTCGGCGGCAGGGGCTGTGCTAACAATTGGTATCAGAGCCTCGTGAAGGATCTCCTAGTAACGGGAGGTCATGACCAAGGAGCTAGGCGAGTATTCTGGTGCGTCTGCGGGTGCGCCGGTGTCGATGCAGTATCCGCGGTACAGCCGCGACAACTACACGGTCTGGGCGGTCCAGATGGAGTGGGCGTTAGAAGGCGCCAGACTCTGGGAGGCTGTCGATCCAGGCGGCGACGAGTTCAAGAAGGGCGCGTTGAAGTACCACCTAGACCGACTAGCACTCACGGCCATCTGCTCGGTGGTGCCAACGGATCTGATGCAACACCTGATCTCGAAGAAATCTGCAAAGGAGGTGTGGGATACGCTCAAGACGCTAAATCTTGGGCACGAGCGCGTGCGCGAGGCGACCCTGCAAACCTTGCAAAAGAAGTACGAGAATCTGGAGATGGGAGAAGATGAGACGCTAGACGCTTTTGCTTCAAGGGTCGCTACACTGGTCAATGGGATTCGCGGACTTGGCGAGAAGCTGGATGAGATCTCTATTGTGAGGCGTTTCCTCCGCGTGGCGCCACCGCGTTACTCACCCGTTGTCTCGGCGATCGAGCAATGCGTTGATCTCAAGACTCTCACGATGGATGATCTAGTTGGACGGTTCAAGGCGCACGACGAGCGGATGAAGATCACCTATGGCGACGCGAAAGTGGATGAGCATCTCATGCTTATGGCTCGAGCGTTGTTCGCCAAGGAGAAGAAGGGCGATAAAGCATCCAGCCGCAGGAGTGATAGAGAAGATTCTTGCCCAGCGAAAAAGCATATCGCAGGGGAGGACGAGGACGAGGCTCCGCCGCGGAGGAAGTTTGACATCAAGAAAGTAAGATGTCATAAGTGCGGCGAGCTCGGTCACTTCAAGAAGGATTGCAAGAAATCGTCGAAGGAGAGGGCTCTCATCGCCCAGGAAGGAGATGATGATGGACCGATGATGCTGATGCTCGAAGTAACTGAGCTGAAGGATGAGGAGGATCCTCCATCACCGGGTACGGAGATTGTGGCGCAAGTGGATCACGATCTACCGTGTGTGGATCACGAGCAACGGAGTGTCCCGTTTCTGCGTGAAGCCATGTTTGAGGCAACTGAAGCTTCAGAATCTGATCATGGCGGTCTATGCGTTGAAATTTCGCCTGCAACTCCATCCGGCAATAAGTTCTTCATGCTTGCGGTGGATGATCATAGTAAATACATGTGGATTGTGTTGCTAAAAAGTAAGGGTCAAGCTCAACAAGCATTTGAGAAGATCAAGGAAGCCGAAGAGTTCAAGGTGGAGGCGAAGATAAGAGCTCTATGCATTGATCAGGAAGGCGAGCTGCATCAAACTGTGTTGACCATGGCACGGAGGATGATGAAGAGTAAAGGTTTGCCAGGAAACTTCTGGGGTGAGGCAGTCAATACGGCTGTGTATTTGCTGAACATGGAACCAACTGAGAGTGGAGTTGGTATGACTCCGTATGAAGCATGGTACGGACGGAAGCCCCCGGTTGATCATCTTCGTACTTTTGGATGTGTGGCGCATAAGGTGAATCAGAGTACTCCAATGATCATGACAGGCTATGAAGGCTCGAAGGGATACCGTTTGTGCAATCCTTATACCAATAAGGTGGTTTTCACGGACGACGTAGTCTTTGAGGAAGAGAAATCATGGAATTGGGGCTCCAAGGAACCGGAATATTCATCTTTTCACATCACGTGGGATCTTGAGTATGAAGAAAATATGGATCAACCAAGCTTATCTTTGTCAGCAAATTCAGACCCAGAAGAGATTGAAGGCCTAGGGGGTGCTCCAGGCGTGGACACCAGGCCAGAAGCACTAGGGATACTCCCAGAAGAAAAAGTGTCCGGAGAAAAGGCTAGTCTGTGGTCAGAAAAAACAGAGCTAGAAGGTGTTGTGTTTAGCTCATCATCTGCTAGTACAGGAGGTGATGATCCACGTGAAGAGCTTGGGGCAAAGGAGTGTCCAGAAGTGCAAGGGCCATGTGATGTGGTGGCGAGTCAAGAAATTGTCTCAGAAGTAGGCATGCAGGATACGCTGCATGTAGAGTCGTTGACTCTAGGAGCTCTACGTGGAGGCACACAAGGTTCAGAAACCGAAGAAACAAGCGCGTTGTCGGACGCAGAAGAGTATGTCGCAGAGCCTCCGACTGCACTGGAGATGAGACGACTACGACCGATGCAAGCACGCATGCGAGACGTGCTGGACTACTATCCGAAAAAAGAATTTTGGACGGTAAATTATCTGGTGAAGATGGAGTACGAGAATCAATGTTTGTTCATCAAGGAACCAGTGAAGACTGAAGGCACATTCATGGACAATATCGACAAGGAGGACGCGGAAAAGAAGGACGCGGACGAGAAGGGTCGATGTGAAACCATGGAGAAGCCGGCGAAAGCAATGTCGGTGACATGGGTGTCAAGGAAGGGGATGGCGAAAGCAATGCTAAGAAAGACGTCGGCGAGGAGCAACCGACGCATTTGGGACCCCGGTCGAAGACGAAGAGAGTACGTCATGCTTAGGGGGTGATTGTTAGGAATAAGCACGTCGTAATAGGAGTACGTATCCGAGTAGACACGGGTAGCCGAATAGAGTAGGAATTAGATGTCCTAATCCTACTAGAATAGCTACACTAGAACTACTACATATACACGCCTATGCCCCTGTAATCAACCAGATCAGACCGTGTGAGTTGAGAAGCAATACAAAAGAAAGCAAGGCTCGACAAGAGCCTTTGGCGATCAAAGTTGTTTTGCGTGTGCGTGCGTGAGTATACTAGTTAGATCAAAAGAATCGATCGGCTAGCAGCACGTGCATCTCGGCGGAAGTTATCGGATACGTGCGTGTCGTCTCGTCGGAATTTCCTCGTCGGTGTCGTCGGAAAGTACTCGGCGGCAGGGGCTGTGCTAACAAGCGCGTCCCGTAGTGCATGCATGATGGCTGAGCTTCCCGCCCTTTTTTGTTTGAGATTCTATATGCATGATTGATAACAGCCGGCGGCCTTGAACTCCGAGCCGAGAAAAGTGAAGAAAGATGCTATGGTACGTACGGACGTGCTGCAAACATTAGCATGGCCAGAGAAACCGACGTAGAGATCAAAATTGGCAAGAAGAAACAGCTCCCCAGCGCGTCCCGAAATGTCGATCTTTACGGGGAAGATCAAAGGAGATCTCCCTCCCTTCCTAGGCCAACGAGAGAATCTCATGCAGGGGAATAAGGCGAACTGCATGATGATCAGACCTGCTTGTGATTATTATGCCATCTTCTGTAAAGGCAAGGGGTTTGGGGAGTACGTACGTAGCAGCTTGCTCCTGCAAGAATCGACCGTTTGGAAAAGACAGATATACTAGTATTAATATGGCTCTGTTTGTCTTGTCCGAGCTTTCCAGCAGGATATGGACCTTAAACTGGCCTCGATTTGAATTTGGCATTGATATTTGTTGCTTCGAATTCCGATCGATCACAACCACTAGCTGCACCGGAATCTGTGTGACATCCTGAATCGCGAGTTCATTGCGATCGACCAACAGGTGGGTACGCCGGCGACGACTCGCCTCGACGAGCTGACCGATGATCAATGAGCTAGCTAGAGTAGCGTCACAAAGCCTCAATCTTTATGGGGAAGACCGATGCGAATCCAGCACGCCGGCCTAGCTAAAGCAGAATCACGTCGATCGTACTGTGCGGTGTGTTGAATTTGAGGGAAATTACGATGAGAGAGGGCGCGCCGGCCCGAATGATTAGTAAGATTCCTGCGCACTTGGTGAACGGGGCACGTAGGCTTATTAGTACTGAAGATCGATCATCGATGCGTGGATGGATATACTCATGTCGATGATGATTGCCGGCGCGCGCGGCATTGGGCCTTTTTCCCCGGCCGCGGAGAAGAGAGGCTCGCATGTGTATCCAGAATCCAGCAGATCCCTCTTGCTTCTCCCTGCCCATCATTATGCCAACCAATCCATCTTCAGTAGTAAACAAAACGTACGAGCAGGTACCCGCTGTACCACCGGTGCATATGGGGTGGTATATATATGAAACAAAACAAAGTACTTACTGGATGTTGGTGTGAGCTTTTCGGTGTATATATCCAATCGCTTTTTTATTTGCCTGGCTGTCTGCATGTGTGTTGCTGGTAACAAAAGCCAAGCGTTCTATTTCCTGGCAGGTTCCTCGAGGGATTGATTTCATTCAGTTAGCAGTAGTTCAGTCGCTCATCATGATCATCGCTATTCGCTCACATATAGTATATGGTAGGGGCAAGTACGTGGATCCGCTGCAACATGGCATGCATGGCTTGTCCACCCAAAGATAATTAGCAGTTCAGCTAACTTAACAGGTTAGAGGGGCTAGCTGCTGCAAAACATTTCGCGGTTGGTGAGGAACCGATCGATGTCGTCGTCCTGCATATGCATGTGAGGCCGGACCTACCAAAAGAAACCTCATCCTTATCACCAGATCGAACAGATCGAACAGTCGATCGCCAGTGCAGTGTGTTCCATATATACGATTTGTCCCCTCGCTCGTCTGCTCTGCACGATCGATCGGGTTCGTGGTTTGCTTTGTACGTACGTGCGCGCGCGCGCGTATGCGTACATACGGACAAGCATGTCACGGGCAAGCAGCGTATCTACGTAGCTGGTCCATGCCTCCATGTCTGGGCAGGGGGGTATGTCTGCTGATCTACATGTCTGGCCGGCCGGCCGGATACCTGCCCGAAAGCTAGAGTCCAAAGCAACCCGTATGGAGGCGCGCGCGGAGCGGAGTAGGCCGGCCGGACTCGCCTCGCGACTGTACATGTGCGACCGGCGATGGCCCATAGGCCATAGCCCGTGTAGCACAGCTGACACCGATGTATCGGACCATCTTCAGACAAGCTCCGATTGATCCTACAACGTAAATCCTTGTACGCGAGCGCAGTTTACATATGGTGCGATCTTAGAGGAAAGCATGCACGAGGCAGTACATTAGTAACTAGTGTCAGTGTCATGCCATCATCATAGACATATATATATGGTAGTACCGTAGTAATGCCCTCTCAAAAAAACCATACATGCATACCAGATTACCATCGACCAATTGACTAGGCAATCATGCGAGCCGCATGGAGATCGCATGATTTAGCTAGCAGCAAAGCGAGCGCGCGGCTCTATCGAAGCGGATTCCTTCGGTTTGAAGCGAAAACACGCATGAGCTTTATGTGTTTCTGGGTCGAATAATTGCGTTAGCTACCTCGCTCTTCCTCTTCTCCTTCTACTGACTACAGCGAGTGGGTCCTCACATTCCTTTTGGCATTACCAAACGCAAAAAATTTGCGCAGTGGCCTCCCTACCCTTGTGTCTGCTCTGCTCGATCCATCAACTTACTTACAGGGCCACACGGGGGGTCCCTGCAACCTCCATTATCTTTTGTTTCTCCTGCCCACGCGACCAAACTACAATGCATCTAGCCGGCCGGGTCGATCGATTGGTTAAGCTTTAATTTTCTGGACCAGTTTTCTGTTGAGCAGTTGCAGGGTTTAGATGTACCAGATGAGCTGATTCGACTAGTCGATGGATGTAACAGGACACAAGTGACTCGCTCCTCTGAAGATGTTACATATATATGTACAGTACATTATACAATTCTGGTTCGTGTGCTGTAGACTATAGTACCTGTGTAAGATGCACTAGTAAAATATTTTGCAGCAGCGTAGTACTAGCAACAATTAGCCTGTTTAGGCGAGGTATGGTGTGTGAAGTTATTCAGTACTACATAATACTCCCTCCGTTTCGGTTTACAAGTCCTGCACGTAGTTCTATATCGTCATATTGAGCAACTTAGTATGATATATATATTACAAAAAATATATCACCGGAAACTTTAGACTTTGTATTTTCCAATGGTATAATTTTTATATTATATAATTTAAATTATATCGGTCAAATTGATAACCTAGATATACGTGTAGGACTTGTAAACCGAAACGGAGGGAGTACTACTTTACAGTTCATACGTTGGCAGGGCCCTACTATCTATGATAGATTAACTAAGATCTTGCTGAGCAACTGCATCTGAGATTATATGGATTGATTAATAATCAATCGTTGTGAGGCCCATGCACATATGGGGGCAATGATTTGATTACTCCCGAGGGAGGGGGGGCCGAGCTAGAGGGGCTGGTTCTGCATCTGGATCCATCGATGGAGATCACGCCCCCTGATCCCCTCCTTGTTTCTTCTTCCTTGATAGCGTTTGGTCTTTTCCCAAAGCCTTGTGCGTGTGTGCATCCTGTCTTCCTGATACAGTTACAAACAGCATGGGATGGGAGGGAGCCGGAGCCCCCACAAAATTCCTTTGCCTAACAACGCAACATTTGTCCCCATCTATTGTTCTAGACAGCGGCTTAGCTTCGGCTGGTACAAGAGATGTGCATGTCAAGCAAAAGGCTAGGGTGATCTAAAAAGGGGCGGTCAAACTCTGGTTCTGAACCATGGTGGGTCAAGATTCAGCGCCAGCGGCATGGTTGGGTCTGGGTGACAGTAAAGCGGCAGGGGCAGTCCGAGGGATGAAATATACTCCTAGATAGGGACGTTCATCAGATGAGAAAATTACGGCAACATTTTCCCCTGGTCTTCTCCCGCTGTTTTGACAGTACTGTTTTCCCCCATTGGCCATGAGCAGCCTCCCCGGCCGTGTACTGCTAAAAGCTGGTACTGTGTATACATGTGTGCATGTATCCATACACAGTCGTGGATTGTCGTTTGGGAATTCGGGTTTCGATGAGACAAGACAAGAGCACGATGGAACGAGAAACGCTATGCATACCTCTGTATATCGATCGGTTGGCACGCTCGAGAGCCGGCCGGGGTCCGGGCGACCACTCGCACGCACAGACGCACTGTACCTAGCTAGCTAGTCGGTCTCCCGGCCCAGTCATCTCATATAAGTATAATTGTCTGGCCCGCCCGACCTCTCTCTCTCAATAACTGAGTCTCCAGCTACATGCTGCTCGTGGCGGATCTTGCTATGACGAAGCCTGCAATCAACTTCCTTCACTACACTGCTGCTGCTGCTGCTGCTGCTGCATTTGACTAGGCACGTACGTATGCTGATACTGCATCCACATGTGTGACTCTCTGGTGGTGGTACATGGCTGTAGACTGTATTTTTTGTTGTTGTTGGTTTCAGGCCTACCAGCCGGCCTTTGGTCTCCTCCGATGTTTGATCTTGGGATGAGCGCACGACGATGTGCATAATTTGTTCTCTCTCGTGATCAAAGAGAGGAAGCCAGCACGTACTGGTCCATGCCTCTACGTACCGTGGACCTCGTCGTTAATTACATTGGTCGCTAGCTAGCTGTAATGCCAAACCACGCTCACGTTGTACATGTGTCCTCCTGTCTAAGCAAAGCAATGTGTCATGTGTGGGTACAGCAAGAACCCAGAATGCACGCACGCACCCGTTGGATCATGCATGTGGCCGATGGATGGATGGATGCATGGATCGAGCGAGCGTGCAAATAAATTCTTCCATTTGGAGCCTAGCTAGCTAGGAGCATGCAAATAAGACGTATGTACCTCCACCTTGCAGTATATTCCCGTCGATTTAACAAACAATTTAGCACTACTAGTACCGATCAAATCCGTCTTAATTAGTTGCAAGCGTCCAAACCAATCATTCCCATCCCTCCCCGCCTTAGTAGTTAATTTAAGCAGCAGGCAGGGCCTCTACGACCTGGAAGCTGGAATCATTTCGGGAAACATGACAAGAGCATATGTTTAAGACCAGGAAACGATAGACCAATCGCGCCACGCAGAGAAAAGAAACTAGTACAACGTCCCGATCGGGATACGCTAGCTCCCCAATTTAATCTAGCTAGTCGGGGAATAGACAAATCGTTGCTACTGTAGTTTATTTGACAGATTTGTATATATATGATGATTCTCCGTTGTGTGCAGGGCTCGATCGCCAAATGCATGGTCTAAACTAAACGGCGGGAAGTGTGTCCTGCTCCTGTACTAATAAAAAAATAAAAATACGGCAAAGCATCGACGTACCGTAACGTCGTTGTGTACGTTACGCACGAGGAGGCATGAGGTGCGGTACTGGGAGACCCCCACCTGGGGCATGCATGCAGCTGCAGTACCAAGGACGGGTGCCATGTAGGCGCACCTCTGGACAGTGGACACCAAGTCTTGTATGTACATACACACACATAATATAGCGAGGGACGTAGTACAGTGTGGAAAGGGTCAATGCATGGTGCTAGCTAGCCATACGACCGGTGTGACCCGGTTGGGTCGTGGGACATGGAACAAGTGTCTTCAATACGATGAATTCATGTTGCTTTTGTCATTACGGGATAGATTATACCTACATTTAATAGGTGTACTATTCTTTTTTACCACTTTCTTTATTTCGGGCTTCAATCTTCTATTAAACTCTGCAACTGATTTAGCACTTGAATATTCGATGGACGGTTATTATGAGACTAATGCCCTTCAAATCATTCATAGAGTACCCAAAGACCTTGCGATGCTCCTTAAGTACTTTCATGAGTTCTTATTCTTCATCCCCTAAAAGTTTAGCACTAATAATAACAAGAAATTTATTTGTATTATCCAAAAATCTATATTTAAGATTATCTCGTAAAGTCTTCAATTCTAGAGGCGGCAATTTCTCGTCCCCTTTCTTTTCTGGCTCTTTAAAAGCCTCGTCAATTGGAGGCCCTAAAATGTGAAGCAAATCGAATTCACTTTCTAATTCTTCTAGGGGCTTGTCCTTCATAATTTGAGTCTTTATTTGTTTCTTCTTCTTGATTACTAAAGAAGAGAGCTGCCATCTTCTCAATAGTTTTTTCTTTCTCTTCTTCTTGTATTTGTAGAGGTCTATCTTTAAATTTAGAAAAGTGGAATTCTTTTTCCGCTTCCCCAAGCTTAAGAGACACAATCTTTTTTTTTTAAATCAACTTTGGCACCTAAATCATTCAAAAAGTTTCTTCCAAATATAATTGGACAAATAGTGTCAGCTGGCATATCAACAACTACAAAATCGATAGGAAAATTTTCATTGCCAATTGTGATAGTTGCATTTTCAACTACTCTCATTGGAATTCTAAGAGATTTATTAGCTAACATGATTGTCATATCAGTATACTCTATTGTAGCTGGTACTATCTCTTCTTTTATTTCTAAATATAAATCATAATATGTAACAGTAACCGTGATGCCAAGATCACATAAACCATAATATGGGGTTTCTTTAAATATACAGAAAATAATAGGCTTACCTACATCTTTTACCTTAATTTTACCTTCAACCAGTACGGAAGTCTCTTTAATCAAGTTTAACTATGTTGCAATGTGCATACATAGCCATAATTGCTTCCTTGGTTATCTCTTCATCTTTGGTTTCATCCAAATGTTCTTCAGCTTCTGGCACACTTTCCTCTTGTTTCTTATGATGTTCTGCATTAAACTGTTTATATTTCAAAGTATGCTTCTGCGTAGTGTTAGGGGAAGGTATCTCATACATTGGTTCTAGGGAGGCCAGTGTTGCTTTAACTTCTATTTTCTTCTCAGGTTTGGGTGGTGGATCATACTTGACCCAACCCTATTTTGGATCTTTGATATGTTTTGTAAAAGCTTTAACAACATGCAACACAAGATCTGAGTCCAAATAAAGTTCTTTAGATAATTTATTAACATTGCCCTTTTTTATTATAGTCATGAATACAATCATAATCTATTTCTATGCCTCCTTCGCTTCCTAGACCAAAATTCCATGAAACTCTATGATCACGAATTCTATTAAGTAAAGCCCAAGCTTTAGTTATGGAAAGATTCATAAAAGCTCCTCTCTCTCAAGAGTCTAGTTCCAATTTATTAGGTTCAATTAAACTGCCATAAAAGATATGCAATAAATACTATTTAGGAAAATCATGATGAGGACATTGATTAAGTAATCTTTAAATCTTATATATATAAGATCTTACTAGTCCTTCATTAGGACGATTCCTCCAAGTCATTATAAGATGCCTGATTCCAAAAGATTTTAAAAAGGATAATACTTGGCTAGAAACTCACAAGCTAAATTACCCCAGGTAGTAGTGGATTCTTGGGGTAAAGATATATACAATGAGAGAGTTATGTTAGTCAAAGTATGACTAAAGAGTTTTAGTCTTACCTCATTAGCAGTATACCCTGGTAATTCGAAAGTGCCACATATATCCTTAAAACATGCAATATACTCATATGGATCAGGATTTTCTTCATCTCTAGTAAATTGTTTCTTGTGTAAAATACCAAGTAGTAGAGGATTTATTTCAAACCCCCTTGTCTTCTCGTTAGAGTTGTCTCTTTTATTAATATCATAGGGCTTTCCAAAGTGGTTGAGTGGGTTAGCACTAGTCAAATTCTCAAACTCCATCATGTTGGCATAACCCTGTAAGTCAAAACAAAACTTAGCAAGACTAAAATAAATAAGCAAAAACTAAAAGACCTATAGTGCTTAGATCCCTGGCAACCGCGCCAGAAAATAGCTTGATGACTGCAAGTAAACAGATCATGTAGCTAGTTTCGAAATAAAGATATCGATCCCACAGGGAGCGGGAGTTCTGAAGTCTAATAACGCTTAAATTAAATACTAAAATAGTAATGCTAAATAACATTATAAGTAACAAGATAAAATGTGAGTGTTGTGTAAAAAGGTGTTTTTGAGTTTTTGTATAAGAGAACAATAAGTAAAGTAAAACAAACTGAATACAGAAAGTAAGTATCGCGTAAGTAAAAGAGATATGAAACTGCAATGTGAAAAAGCGTTCTTAGGGAGTAGCATATACACCTCTAACATTTTAAAGGGTCTAAGGTAAAGATTATTATCATGCACATTCTTAACTATGTATGTGTGGGGGGAACTCCATATTTGGACGAATAGGCAGCAACCACTGCTCACATCATCCTCATAACCACAGTAAACAAGCAATCGACACCAATCGAATTACTGCGCTATTAAGGGACTTTATCTCGTAGGATGTATCCCATGGCATGGATAGTGTTTCGTGAGTTTTCTCGGTTCCCAAGTTGATACCTAAGGGGTGCTAACAGGTTTATAGTCACTGTAAGTGCTAACACACCTTCATCTACCAACAAGTAGTTCTCTCCATCAAGTCCCCACAAGAGGCAAATATTGAGAGGTCGACTTCTCCCAACATCAAGATGAAGACAATCTAACACATGTCATAGCGATGAATATCATCATAAACTTTATCTTATTTCAATCTCATGCTAGGGTTTCTCCATCTCCCCAAGAACTAATGATCTACTCAGACATGGAGGAAATCAACATCATGGCAAAAACAATGGAATCTATCATAGATGAATAGTACTTGTATAAATTCACAATGAGTACAGAAATTACAGCAAGATTTAGACAAGATGTAGATGAGATGGGTGGAGATGGTGGTGATGCAGCGGTTGATGATGAAGAACGATGCCTTAGCCTCCTGGATCTGCGTAGGGTGAAGATGGATCCCCGATGGATGAGTTACCCCTCCAGATCCCTTCTGGAGGTGAGGTTTCTACGATTTCTCTTCATTTTGTATGTCGTCTCCCTGATCCGATTGCACGGGGCGAAACTATTTGAAGAGGCGGTGGTGGCGCCAACTATATAGCGGGAACTATATGGCCAAAAAAAGTATTCCCATCGTATAGTTGGTCGTTAAACCTTCTGGATGATGCGATGGCTGGGAGATTTCTTCTGGTGTTATTGATATTCCCCAAATTAACGATTTACGCTGTTTTTGACTCCTTTTCGCTCCAATACAACTGGTCTAAGAATTGTGTCCATCGTGTCCATCATCTATCTTGATCCTGGTTAAAATAGACATAAAATATGTGCAACATAATATAAAATAATAATATAAAACATGATGCAAATATACATAAAAATATGTATAATATAAAATAGACATAAAAGATATGCGCGAACGCCGTAAAATACCAAGATCCTACAACTATAGTGCAAAATAATAATATAAAACATGATGCAAATATGCACTCATCAATCCTCACTGGAAAGAAACCAAGCATCCACTACCTTCGGGTGTTTGGGTGTAGGTGCTTTATTCTCAAGAAAGGTAACCGGTTATCTAAATTCAAGTCTCATTCTATTGAAGGTATCTTTGTTGGCTATGCTTTGGATTCTCATGCTTATAGAGTGTATAACAAGTCCACCAGGCAATGTGAGATTCGATGAACATAATGGCTCCCAAGTGGGGAAACTTGATCTTGGTGATGTAGGTGATGAAATTCCTCCTCAATCCATAAGAAGAATGGGTGTGGGATTTTCCGCCCCATTTAGGATCCCCTTGTGGTGCAAGTATAAGGAAAATGATCTACTCATGTGGAGCCCTCACCTACTCAAGATCTTCATAAAACCCATAGCCTTCAAGCTACCCCAGTTGAAGAGATAGCTCATGATCAAGTGAAAGTGAATGATGGGTGTGTATCACCCCATATGGACCAAGGTCAAGCTCATGAAGTTGGACAAGGCCAAAATATTGAGCAAGCTCAATAAGAGGAGAAAGCTCATTTTCGAGGTGAAGACGAGGATCAAAATAGTGGTGATGACCAAGTGGTTTCTCAAGAATCCATTAAGGAAGCCGACGCTCATCATGAAGCAAGGAGGGTCGCCAAGCTTATTTGAGAAGGGCTTACCCTTTGTTGGTTATCTTGAAAGGGTGCATTACTACTCGTAACCAAGTGGCTAACTTTGTTGGCCATAATAGTTTCATTTCATGTGTAGAGCCCCAAAAGGTGTATGAGGCGCTCAAAGACCCAGACTGGCTTGAAGCCATGCATGAAGAGCTTCACAACTTCGAGTGCAAAAAATTGTGGTCATTAGTGGAGATACCCAAGGAGTGCCATAATGTCATTGGGACAAAGTGGATTTTCAAGAACAAGCAAGATGGAAGTGGAATGGTCATCCGCAACAAGGCAAGATTGGTGGCTCAAGGCTTCTCCCAAGTCGAGGGTGTCGACTACGGTGAAACTTTTGCCCCTATTTCCCATCTTGAATCCATTTGTATCTTGCTTGCATATGCATCTCATCATAACTTCAAGTTGCAACAAATGGATGCTAATAGTGCATTTCTTAATGGTCCCTTAAATGAGTTGGTGTATGTCAAGCAACCTCCAGGTTTTGAGGATCCCAAGTTTCCAAACCACGTTTACAAACTTGATAAGGCACTCTATAGGCTTAAACAAGCCCCTCTTGCATGGTACGGGCGTCTTAGAAAGTTGTTGGTAGACCGTGGTTTCAAGGTTGGGATAATCGACCCCACTCTTTTTACTAAGAGAGTTGGAGGAAACTTGTTTATATGCCAAATTTATGTTGATGATATTATCTTTGGTTCTCCTAACAAAGATTTCAATGATGTATTTGCTAAGATAATGACCGATGAGTTTGAAATGTCTATGATAGGATAATTGCAATTCTTTCTTGGATTTGAAGTGAAGTAATTGCTTGGAGGTATCTTCATTAATCAAGACAAATACATTCAAGATATGCTCAAGAGGTTCAAGGTGGCGGATCTAAATGGATCCAAGACTCCCATGTCACTCATGTGTGATCTCACTCTTGATACTAAGGGTAAAGATGTGGATCAAAAGGTATATCGTTCTATGATTGGTTCTTTGCTTTATCTTTGTGCATCTAGACCAGATATCATGTTGAGTGTGGGTATTTGTGCATATCAAGCCACACCAAAATAAAGCCATCTTGTGGTGATCAAGCGAATATTTTGATATTTAGTTGATACCCCAAAATTTGGCTTATGGTATCCCAACGGGTCAAGCTTTGTTATTCATGGTTTCACGGACTCGGATTGGGCGGGAGACAAAGTTGGAAGGAAATCAACCTCTAGGGCTTGCCAATTCCTTGGTAGGTTCTTGGTGTGTTGGTCATCTAAGAAACAAAATTGTGTCTCCTTGTCACCCACCGAGGCCGAGTATATTGCGACCGCTAGTTGTTGTGCACAATTGTTATGGATGAGGCAAACTTTAAAGGATTATGGTGTCACTTGTGACAAAGTGCATCTTCTTTGTGATAATGAAAGTGCAATCAAGATCGCCTACAACTCGGTGAAACACACAAGAACGAAGCATATTTTTATTCATCATCATTTCATCCGCGAGCATGTGAACAATGGTGATATTTATCTCTCTTATGTGAGCACCGAGAAGAATCTTGCGGATTTGTTCACCAAGCCCATTGATGAGAAGAGATTCCGAGATTTAAGGCATGAGATAAATATCATAAATTCAAGCAATGTGGCTTGAGACCATGCACCCATACCCATGCATTCATATGTTATTCTATCTAGATGTAGGCATGGAAATAGGGGGAGTGTGGTCTTAGTTGATTGGACTATCCCTCCCCCATTATGCCCAGACTGAGAAAATCATTCTCTTAATATCATAATGTGATATGTGATCTTCAATGACGAGTATTGGCAATGGACCCAAGATATATCTTCATGGTGCTAAGCCAAGTATACTGAAACATGGTGGCCTCGGCCATCGCCCCTCACTTTGTTGAGGGTTTGGATCTTATTTGATATATCCTTTTTTTGTTTTGGTTCTTATGATTGTTTTTCTTGTGTTTTGGATTTTCACTTGTTTTATGATATGTCCCTAGCCTTTTCCCACCCCTTATCATATCTATGTGCTTGTCTTATTTATTTCTGTCATTTTCTGGCTGAGGAGGCCGAAGACTCAGGCCCTAGGGCCCAGAGACTCTGGCCTGGACGGTTTCATTGCATACAGTTAAGGGAAGTCGGAGTGGGGGTAACTCCCAATTACTCCTCACCACCCTGACTCCCCTTTCCTCCTTCCTTATGTCCCCTCCTCCGCCCGTTGCCGCCTGGGGCTGCCCTGGACCTAGATCCGCCACTGCCGCCGGCCAAGCTCCTCCCCTCCGACAGGACCCCCCTCCATGGAGCAAGGTTCTCTTCCTCTCCCTCACTTCCTCTCTAGGGTTTCCCCTAGGTGTTACGTAGGGATCGGGACACTTTTCTCTATGTTTTCCTTGTTTTGCGGCAATGCCTATCACCCTAGGAAGGTTTGGGTCCCCGATGTATTGCAAGAGCCTTCCCCTGCGTTTCCTCCTTCCGCCAAGTTTTAGGGCCGAATACTCCGATCTTCATGACCGAATACTCCGGGCCCCAGGGCCGAAAACTCCAGGGATGAAGGGCGGAGACTCCAGGCTTTTCTTCTACAATTTGTTGGGTACCTTATCTTCTTCCACCATATGCTCCAGGACAAGCCATCTTATCCCCTGCTTTGATTTCATGCTATCTTGTTTGTGTGTAGGTGGTTCCGGTAGCTCTCGTCCTCATCGTACCAAGTATAAGGCTCCTATCTATGGGTGAAATCCTTGCAAGTCAGCTGCTGCTCGTCATCCCTATGATAGTCCTAAGGAACATGTCGCAAGGCAGCAAGGGAAGAAAGCCATGTTGTTTCGGAAGAGTGAGGAGGACCGTATTCGTTGTGAGGAGCTTGCCAAGAAGAGGAAGTTTTACAATCTCACCATAGATGAGTACCGGTCCATGAGGAGACACCATTTCTATGAGATGGCAAATAACATCCCAAATAGTCACTTCTGGAGGCGCGAGTAGTATTTGATTATGACCGAGGTGTATGCAAATATTTTTGTGAAGAAGCATGTTTGCCCTCAGCGCCCTCTTGACTTTTCCTTCATGGACAACAAGTACTATTTCCATGATGCTCCGTGGATCACCGCGAAGCTTGGGTTGTATCACCTCGTGGGATTTTAGCAAGACTACAACATTCAGATCATACATCAGTTCTTTGCCTCTCTCATGTTCGGAGAAGGAAACGAGATTCCGATGACTTGGATGACTGGCGAGGTATGTTGTCAGTCTAGCTTATTTGAGTTTGTCGAGGTTTTGGGATATCCATTCGAAGGCAAGGTTGCTCCGGTTGGTGCTCGCATTCATATCACTTTCGGCCTTGAGTACATGAAGAGGCCTCTCACACCCATCTACTCCAAGAATGGTGTTCTTGGTGAAGCCAGGAACCTCAATCCACTGTTCCACATCGTGCTTCGCATGTTCCATGAGAACATCTATCCTCAAGCGGGTAATCTTGATAGTATTTGTGGATCTTTGGTCCCTCTCATGACTCTTGCTCACTCCATATATCTCAAGGGTCTTGAAGATCTTGCCATTTCGCTCGATGTCATGAACTTTATATTCATGGAGATGGCCATCAATTTGGGTGAGAATAAGACTCCCACCTATGCTCCCAATGTCATGCGGCTTGTGTTCTCTTAGTTTTCTAAGTTGGGCCTGCCATCGCCTATTATCGGTCTTCCTCTTGTCGAGCATTCTTCTCTCTAGTTGTAGCGCAAGGCTCCTACTACCACCGCGGATCCTCGTGGCTATTCTGCTCTCATGCCAGACAAAGATAATGTGATTAGAGAGGATGAGGAGGATAACCCTCCTTTTTCCATCCCTCATGTTCGGGCTAGGAGGAAGAATGCCAGTAATGCCAGGATGCCTGAGCTTTCTCGTGAGTATGTTCGGGGGCAAGTGAAGAAGGACACCTTTTGGGAGAGGATGCTCATGTGCATGAACATTGACATCTGCAAGGGCCAATATGAGGCATGCAAGAGGGATAAGAAGATTCTTCGGAAGTTGGATCAATGGAATGACAATGACGAAGAAGAGACAGGTGGATCAACTCAGTAGCAGCCCTCTCACACTCTCTCCTATTGTTCTTGGTCTCGTGGTTGTGTCGATTGGAGTGTGTTTGAGGATGATGCTTCCTCATCTATCCATGGTAATGGCCCAACTACAGGTGGTGATCAGGGTTCCGAGGAGAGCTCCAATGGTGGAGAGATGATGAGGAGGACGAGTATTACAAGTGATCCGGTTGGGATGTGTAGACTTGCTCTTCTCTCCTTTTTGGTGTATTGATGCCAAAGGGGGATAAGCTGCACTATTAGGTTGTGTGTGGGATTTGCATGGGAAGTCACAAGCTCGCTCTTCATTTGACTTTTGTTGCTTGTGAACTTATTATTTTGCCTCGTATTATTTGTGAACCTTATTTGTTGTGGACCTTATGTGCTATCTATTTATGTCACTACGTAAGTGGAGACTATGGTATTGTATCTTGTGGTTTCAATCTTGTGTATGGTGAAGACTTCTCTCATTTATTGCCCATCTATAACTCTTCACCACATTCATTGATGCAAAGGTATTAGTATCGTTTCACAATTCTATTTCCTTGCACTTTGGTAGGTTGTAATGTTAAGGGGGAGTGCTCTTTCTTGATTTTGTGCATTTGTATTCAAATACAAGATCTCAAATGTTCACACTTCGAGGGTAAGCTCTCTACTTCTTGTGTACTTTGTTATGCCTATCTATCATTGTCCTTTTATTTGTGCAAATCCTTGTGTTGTCATCAAACACCAAAAAGGGGGAGATTGAAAGGGAATTTCCTGCCTTAATGATGTTTTGGTGTTTGTTGTCAAAACAAGTAAGTTTTTACCGTGTTCTAAGTAAATTGCAGGTTTGATCAGTGTCAAAGCACAAGACAGTATTCTTCCTAGCAATGGAGAAGGGTTTAAATTTTCATCAAGATAGGTCCCTTGGTTTGGAAGATGGAGCTACTGCCTACCCTGAGTCCTGAGACTCCGTGGTATAGGACAGAAGACTCCGGTGTGCCTGGCCAGAGACTCCCGCCTAGTCTCCGGGCCTGTCTCTGTCCCCCCTAGAAATCTCTTTGTATGGTTCCCCGGAGAGCTGCCCGGAGTCGAGCCTCACCCCGAGACTCCGGTGCATGGGCCCGGAGACTCCGATCATGTCTATGGCCCGGTCTCCTGAGCTCCTAGGATTTCTCCTAGTACACCCCCCCAAAAAACTGACTGGAGTCTTGCCCCCACCCCGGAGATTCCGGCCATGGACCGGAGACTCCGGCGTTAGTGATTCTGTAACGGATCTATTTTCGGGGGGGGGGGTATTTATACCCCTTCTTATTCAAGTGAATACTACATATTCTACTCTCTCTCTCATCCATTGTTGCTGAGATTCAACCTCCTAGTTGTCCTTCCCTAGACACTAGAGATCTAGACCTAGGTTTCCACCAAAGGGATTTGTGTTTCCCCACCATTTATGTAAGTTGTTGTTGCCCTACAGTTTGAGGAAACCCTAACTTGAATAAGTCACCCTCCATAGCTCATCCTCGTGTGTAAGAGATTCAGGGTCGTCTTGGGAGTCTCCAATTCGGTTGTGGAGAAGTGCCCCAAGGTTTTGGTCGCCACTTGAAGGACACCATATAGTGGATCGTGTGCTTGCCACAAGGCGGGTGTGCGAGAGAATAGGGTGAGGACTTTCATGGAGCTGGTGGTCTTAGTACCTCCCACCCCTCCAACGGAGACGTACTTCCCCTCAAAATGAAGGAACTTTGAGAAAACATCTCCATGTTTACTCTCGGTGACTTCTATCCTTTACTCCTTATTATTCTTGTTGCTTGCTTGCTTGTCATATAGGTTCTTTCACTTAGTTGCATATCTAGAGAACTTACTTTGTGCCAATCCTTAAATTGAAAAATAAAATAAAAATTGAGTAGCGCCTATTCACTCCTCCTCTAGTCGCATATACTGATCTTTTAGTTGAGTTTCCATTGCTTTTACCGGTGGTGAAAACAACAGTTGAAAGCATTTTCTCAATGGAAAAGATCATCAAGACCGAGTTGGTATTTACATTTTTGGAGTTCTCCCTACCTTAGATTTTTTCCGTCCTCCGCCACTGCTAACTGCACTCCACATAAACTTGACCATGGTACACGAGAAGACGATGTCGTCTGTGTCCTCATAGTCTCCATGTAAGACACACCTTCCAATGGAGGGACCCTTTCTCTAGCGGATATTACCACTCATAGGAAGACGTTTACTCATGAGTTGTCACAAAAACAATTTGTCCGTCAGAGGAATGGAGATCTTCCAAATATCGATGAAGTGTTTGCTAGGTATGCCATTGCATAACTTTTGATAGAAGGACCAAACCGAGAACCTCCTAGGAGGTTCAAGTGCCCAAGATATACAGTCCAGGGCTATCGAAAGTTTTACCCCGTCGATCTCCCTCATGAGGTTTATCCAGGCAATGTGCTCCCCAACACCCAGCTGTTGGAATTATGCCCTAGAGGCAATAATAAAGATGTTATTATTATAATTCTTGTTCATGATAAAGTTTATATTCCATGCTAGAATTGTATTAAGCGGAAACTTTAATACTTGTGTGGTTTGTGAACAACATCGTGACCCTAGTACGCCTCTATGTACTAGCTCATTGATTAATGATGGTTAAGGTTTCCTAACCATAGACATGAGTTGTCGATTAATAATGAGATCATATCATTGGGAGAATGATATGATGGACATACCCAAACTAAGTGGAGCAATTAGATCGTGTCATCGTGTTCATCTTTGCGAAGCTTTTCCTATGTCAAATATTGTATTCCTTAGACCATGAGATAATGCAACTCCCTGGTATCGGATGAAAGCTTTGAGGTCATCAAACGTCATCCTATGAGAGGGTGATCATAAAGGTGTCTCTCAGGTGATCGGAAAGTACCTGTTGGGTTGTATGTATCGAGATGGGATTTGTCCCTCCCAAGTCGGAGAGATATACTTCGGGCCCACTCGGTAATCGATATCAACACCGCTTGCAAGCACGTGGTTAAGGAGTTAATCACAAAGTGATATCGGATTACGGAACGAGTAAAGTACTTGCTGTGAACGAGATTGAACTAGGTATGACGGTACCGACGATCAAATCTCGGGCAAGTAAAATATCGCGAGACGAAGGGAATATATATATGGGATTGAATGAATCCTGGCATCGTGGTTCATCCGATATGATCATCGATGAATGTGTGGGAGTCAATATGGGTTTCCAGACCCCGCTGTTGATTATTGATATAAGATCATGTCTGCATATTCTCGAACCCGAAGGGTCACACACTTAACGTGTCTCGACGCTAGGATAGATTGGATAATTGGTTTATGAGTTTTTGTTCGGAGTCTCGGATGGGATCTGGGACATCACGAGAGGTTCCAGAATGGTCCGGAGAATAAGATTCATATAAGGCAATGCAGTTTTTGGAGTTCGGAATTGTTCCGGATTAATCGGTATTGTACCGGAAGCTTCTAGAACCTTCCGGAGTGGGACCAACGTGGCCCCACTTGCCGGGAGGGGGCATGGGCCTATGAGGGAGTGCCCTGGCCGCATTGGTCCAGGGGCATAAGGCCCCATAGGGCCCAGCCGGCCAAACCCTAGGGAAACCCTAGGGTGGCTTCTAGAAGGGGGGGGGGAACTTGCCCCCACTCCTCCCTCCTTTGGCCGTCGGCCTAGGGCTTGGGGGAGGGGCAAGGGCCAGCTGCTCACCCCTCTATATAAAGAGGGCTGGGGGCGCACCCCTCCCACACCTCCTCCTCAACCCTAGCCGCCCTACTGCCCCTCCTCTCTCTCTCTCCCTCCCGACTGCGCGTAGGCAAAGCCCTGCCGCAGAAACTCTCCACCGCTTGCACCGCGCCGTCGCGTTGTAGATCCAATCCATCTCTCCACCCCACTTGCTGGACCGAGGAAGGAGGAGACGTCGAGGTGCATCACGTGTGCATCTCTCGGAGGCATTGCCACTTGTGGTGCTAGATCGGATCGGATCGCGAGGAGGAGAAGCGAGTACGACTACATCACCCACGTTCCGTCGAACGTTCCGCTGTGCGAATCTTCAAGGGTATGAAGATCTCATCTATTCCCCCTCGTTGTTTGCATCTCCTAGATTAGATCTTGGCTTTCCCGTTCGCATCCGTAGAATTTTTTTGATTTACTATGCTGCGAAACTCCTTCAGTGGTATCAGAGCTAGATCTATGCGTAGATGTGTTTCACGAGTAGAACGCAACATGGTTGTTGCGGGCGTTGATGTTTTATGTTGCAAGCCTCTTGTTTGTGTACTTCTTATGACGCGGGATAGTGAGATTGAAGCGGTCCAGGCCAACTTTATGCGACGTCATTCGCGAGACCGGCTCCGCACTTGACGTGTGGCTTGTTACACACATGCGGCTGGTGGATGCCTGTTTCTCTCACTATAGTTTTCATGGGATTTACACCGGAGTTTGGCAACCATAATATCACCGTTGTGGCTTTCCGTAGGTAAGAATCGTTCTTAGCTTGCTACTCCCATAAGCCACGTAAAACATGCAACAACAAAGTAGATATGTCTAACTTGTTTTTGCAGGGAGTGTTTTCTGTGATATGGTATGGCCCAAGATGTGATGTGTATGTTGTATGCAATGATCATGTTTTGTAATGTTTCACGACTTGCATGTCGATGAGTACACAACCAGCAGGAGCCATATGGTTGTCTTTATAATTGTGTATGACCTGTGTGTCAACTTCTTATACGCCATGTAATAGCTTTACTTTATCGCTAAGTAGTTAGCAATAGTTGTAGTTTCTATTCGTGGTGGAGGCAATCATGGTGGAGTGATAGAGATCATGCCGGCACGCACAATATGGAGATCATTCCGCGAAGATTGGCTATACCATGTCACATAAAGTTATATGCATGTGATGTTTATCCTTTTATGTATCTTATTATGCTTAGATCGCGACGATAGCATTATAAGATGATTCCTCACTTAAAGATCAAGATAAAACTGTGTTCTCCCCATGTATGCACCGTTGCGAAAGTTCGTCGTGTTCAAGCATCACGTGATGATCGGGTGCTATAAACTCTACGTTCACATACAACGGGTGCAAGCCAGTTTTGCACACGCGGAAATACTTGGGTTTGACTTGACGAGCCTAGCATGTACAGACATGGCCTCGGAACACATGAATCAAAAGGTTAAGCATGAGTCATATGAATGATATGATCGACACTTTGTTGTCCACCATTGAAACCACATCTCTTCTCGTGAAGATCGGATTAGGTGTAGTGAATTTGGATCATGTTCACTAAACAACTTGAGGGATGTTGAATTTAGTGGGAGTTCATCTAGTAATTTGATTAAGTTGAACTATTTATCATGAACATAGTCTAAATTGTACTTGAAAATGTTGTAGATCAAATGGCTAAGTCCAACTTCAACTTCAACGTTTTGCTGAGATAGAAAAGCTTAGAAACAATGGGTCTAACTTCACCAACTGGTTCCGCAATCTGACAATCATTCTCGCTGGCGGACAAAAGGACTATGTCCTTGAGAAAGCGCTAGGTGACGCCCCTGCTATAGATGCGCCGGCTGATGAAAAAGCTGTTTATCAGTCGCGCAAGGATGATTATGATTTGATTAAGATCACCATGTTGTTTGCTATGGAATCGGACCTTCAAAATCGTTTTGAGGAGTTCGCCGGGCCCTTTGAGATACTTGAGGAAGTGAAAACCATGTTTCAGACTCAGGCCCGTTCTGAGAGATATGAGATCTCTGAGAAATTCTTTAACTGCAAGATGGAGGAAGGGAGTTCCGTTAGTGAGCACGCCATAAAGATGTCGAGCTACACTCAACGCCTTGAGCAACTGGACTGCAAGATTCCAGAGGAGCTCAAGATTGACAGGGTTCTGCAATCACTCCCTCCTAGCTACAAAAGTTTTGTAGTTACTCACAATCAGATTGGTTCCACTGATATGATCACTGAGCTCTTCGCTAAGCTGAAAGTTGCGGAGGTGGATATCAAGAAAGATAATCATGTGTTGATGGTCAACAAGCCCCCTAGATTTAAGAAAGGTAAGGGTGCAAAGAAGCCCTTCAAGAAAGGTAGCGGCAAGCGTGTTGCCCCTGCTGAGAAGAAGCTCAAGTCTGGACCTAAGCCGGACACTGAGTGCTTCTATTGCAAGGACAAGGGTCACTGGAAGCGCAACTGTCCGAAGTACTTAGCGGACAAGAAGGCTGGCACCATCAAAGGTATATTTGATATACATGTTATTGATGTTTTCCTTACTAGCCCTCGTTATAGTGCCTGGGTATTTGATACTGGTTCAGTTGCTAATATTTGTAACTCAAAGCAGGAGCTACGAAATAGACGGTGGCTTGCGAGGGATGAGGTGATGATGCGCATTGGCAACGGATCAAGAGTTGATGTGATGGCCGTCGGCACGCTCTCCTTAGTTTTACCTTCGGGATTAGTTTTAAACCTCAATAAGTGTTATTATGTGCCTGCGTTGAGCATGAACATCATATCTGGATCGTGTTTATTGCAAGACGGTTATTCATTTAAATCTGAGAATAATGGTTGTTCTATTTATATGAGTAACATCTTTTATGGTCATGCACCTGCTGTGAATGGTTTATTTCTTCTGAATCTCGAAAGGGATGAAACACACATCCATAACATTGAGGCTAAGAGATGCAAAGTAGATAGTGATAATACTACTTATTTGTGGCACTGTCGTCTAGGTCATATTGGTGTAAAGCGCATGAAGAAACTCCATTCTGATGGACTTTTGGAGTCTCTTGACTTGAATCATTTGACACATGCGAACCATGCCTCATGGGCAAGATGATCAAAACCCCGTTCTCCGGTATGATGGAGCGAGCAACGGACTTGTTGGAAATCATACATACCGATGTATGCAGACCAATGAGTGTTTCGACGCGTGGTGGATATCGCTATTTTCTCACTTTTACCGATGACTTAAGTAGATATGGGTATATCTATTTGATGAAACATAAATCTGAAACATTTGAAAAGTTCAAGGAATTTCAGAATGAAGTGGAGAACCATCGTAACAGAAAAATTAAGTTTCTACGATCCGATCGTGGAGGTGAATATTTGAGTTATGATTTTCTCACGCATCTTAAAGCAAGCGGAATCGTTTCGCAACTCACGCCACCCGGAACACCACAGCGTAATGGTGTGTCTGAACGCCGGAATCGAACTCTATTAGATATGGTCCGATCAATGATGTCTCTTACTGATTTGCCGTTATCATTTTGGGGTTATGCATTAGAAACCGCTGCATTCACTTTAAATAGGGTACCATCTAAATCCGTTGAGACGACACCGTATGAACTGTGGTTTGGTGCTAAACCTAAGTTGTCGTTTCTTAAAGTTTGGGGATGCGAAGCTTACGTCAAGAAGTTGATGCCGGACAAGCTCGAACCCAAAGCGGAGAAATGTGTCTTCATAAGATACCCTAAGGAAACTATTGGGTATACCTTCTATCACAGAACCGAAGGCAAAGTGTTTGTCGCAAAGAAAGGATCCTTTCTTGAGAAGGAGTTTCTCTCGAAAGAAGTGAGTGGGAGGAAAGTAGAGCTAGACGAGGTTGTTGAACCTTCTCTTGAGTTGGAGAGTAGCGCAGCACCTGAAATTGTTCCAGTGCCGCCTGCACCAACAATAGAGGAAGCTAATGACAAGGATCATGAAGCTTCGGACGATGCTACTACTGAACGTCGCAGGTCGACAAGGTCGCGTGCCCCTCCTGAGTGGTACGGCAACCCTGTCTTGACTGTCTTATTAGTAGAAGACAGTGAACCTGCGAACTATGAGGAAGCGATGATGAGCCCAGACTCTGAGAAATGGCTAGAGGCCATGAAATCCGAATTGGGATCCATGAGCGAAAACCAAGTATGGACTTTGGTGGACCCTCCTAGCGACCGAAAGGCCGTTGAGTGCAAATGGATTTTCAAGAAGAAAACGGACGCGGATGGTAACGTTACCGTCTATAAAGCACGACTTGTCGCGAAAGGGTTTCGACAAGTTCAAGGTGTTGACTACGATGAGACCTTCTCTCCCGTAGAGATGTTTAAGTCCATTCGGACTTTATTAGCAATTGCTGCGTTTCATGATTATGAAATATGGCAGATTGATGTCAAGACTGCATTCCTCAATGGCAACATTGATGAAGAGTTGTATATGATGCAACCCGAAGGTTTTGTCGATCCTAAGGATGCTGATAAAGTATGCAAACTTCAGCGTTCCATTTATGGACTGAAGCAAGCATCTCGGAGTTGGAACCTTCGTTTTGATCAAGTGATCAAGAGCTTTGGATTTGTTCCAAATAGCTACGAAGCTTGTATCTACAAGAAAGTGAGTGGGAGCTCAGTGACATTTCTGGTACTATATGTGGATGACATATTGATTATTGGAAATGACATTAACATGCTTAACGATGTGAAGAGTTATTTGAACAAATGTTTTTCAATGAAAGACCTAGGGGAAGCTGCTTATATATTGGACATCAAAATCTATAGAGATAGACAAAGATGCCTGATAGCTTTAAGCCAAAGTACATACCTAGACAAAGTTCTGAAAAGGTTCAGAATGGATAAGGCAAAGAAAGGTTCAGTGCCTGTGTTGTCAGGTAAGATATTGAGGAAGGCTCAGTTTCCAGCTATGGTAAATGATAGAGAAGCTATGAGCAAAGTGCCATATGCCTCGGCCATAGATTCTATCATGTATGCCATGTTGTGTACTAGACCGGATGTGTCCAATGCTCTTAGTTTGACGAGCAAATACCAAAGTGATCCAGGAGTGGAACACTGGACAGCCGTGAAGAACATCCTAAAGTACTTGAATAGGACTAAAGAAATGTTCTTAGTCTATGGAGGTGATGAACAGCTCGTCGTAAAGGGTTACGTCGATGCTAGTTTCGACACCGACAAGGATGATTCTAAATCTCAGACAGGATACGTTTATATTTTGAATGGAGGAGCTGCGAGCTGGAGAAGCTGCAAGCAAAGTGTGATCGCTGGATCTATAGTGGAAGCGGAATACATGGCTGCTGCAGAAGCGTCAAGTGAAGGAGTTTGGATCAGAAACTTCATCACTGAGCTTGGTGTGGTGCCAAGTGCCTTGGACCCACTGGAGATATTGTGTGACAACACTGGCGCCATAGCACTGGCTAAGGAACCAAGATATCATCCAAAGACCAAGCATATCAACCGCAAGTTTCATATAATTCGGGATTATATAACAGATGGAGATCTGAAGATTAGCAAAGTACATATAGATCTGAATGTCGCGGATCCATTGACTAAACCTCTTCCACGTGCAAAACATGATCAACACCTTAGTGCCATGGGTGTTATATTGTTGCCAGATGTAAACTAGATTATTGACTCTAGTGCAAGTGGGAGACTGTTGGAACTATGCCCTAGAGGCAATAATAAAGATGTTATTATTATAATTCTTGTTCATGATAAATTTTATATTCCATGCTAGAATTGTATTAAGCGGAAACTTTAATACTTGTGTGGTTTGTGAACAACACCGTGTCCCTAGTACGCCTCTATGGACTAGCTCATTGATTAATGATGTTTAAGGTTTCCTAAACATAGACATGAGTTGTCGATTAATAATGAGATCATATCATTGGGAGAATGATATGATGGACAGACCCAAACTAAGCGGAGCAATTAGATCGTGTCATCGTGTTCATCTTTGCAAAGCTTTTCCTATGTCAAATATTGTATTCCTTAGACCATGAGATAATGCAACTCCCTGGTATCGGATGAAAGCTTTGAGGTCATCAAACGTCATCCTATGAGAGGGTGATCATAAAGGTGTCTCTCAGGTGATCGGAAAGTACCTGTTGGGTTGTATGTATCGAGATGGGATTTGTCCCTCCCAAGTCGGAGAGATATACTTCGGGCCCACTCGGTAATCGATATCAACACCGCTTGCAAGCACGTGGTTAAGGAGTTAATCACAAAGTGATATCGGATTACGGAACGAGTAAAGTACTTGCTGTGAACGAGATTGAACTAGGTATAACGGTACCGACGATCAAATCTCGGGCAAGTAAAATATCGCGAGACGAAGGGAATATATATATGGGATTGAATGAATCCTAGCATCGTGGTTCATCCGATATGATCATCGATGAATGTGTGGGAGTCAATATGGGTTTCCAGACCCCGCTGTTGATTATTGATATAAGATCATGTCTGCATATTCTCGAACCCGAAGGGTCACACACTTAACGTGTCTCGATGCTAGGATAGATTGGATAATTGGTTTATGAGTTTTTGTTCGGAGTCTCGGATGGGATCCGGGACATCACGAGAGGTTCCGGAATGGTCCGGAGAATAAGATTCATATAAGGCAATGCAGTTTTTGGAGTTCGGAATTGTTCCGGATTAATCGGTATTGTATCGGAAGCTTCTAGAACCTTCCGGAGTGGGACCAACGTGGCCCCGCTTGCCGGGAGGGGGCATGGGCCTATGAGGGAGTGCCCTGGCTGCATTGGGCCAGGGGCACAAGGCCCCATAGGGCCCAGCCGGCCAAACCCTAGGGAAACCCTAGGGGGGCTTCTAGAGGGGGGGGGAACTTGCCCCCCACTCCTCCCTCCTTTGGCCGCCGGCCTAGGGCTTGGGGGAGGGGCAAGGGCCAGCCGCCCACCCCTCTATATAAAGAGGGCTGGGGGCGCACCCCTCCCACACCTCCTCCTCAACCCTAGCCGCCCTGCTGCCCCTCCTCTCTCTCTCTCTCCCTCCCGACTACGCGTAGGCGAAGCCCTGCCGCAGAAACTCTCCACCGCTTGCACCGCGTCGTCGCGTTGTAGATCCAATCCATCTCTCCACCCCACTTGCTGGACCGAGGAAGGAGGAGACGTCGAGGTGCCGCACGTGTGCATCTCTCGGAGGCATCGCCACTTGTGGTGCTAGATCGGATCGGATCGCGAGGAGGAGAAGCGAGTACGACTACATCACCCACGTTCCGTCGAACGTTCCGCTATGCGAATCTTCAAGGGTATGAAGATCTCATCTATTCCCCCTTGTTGTTTGCATCTCCTAGATTAGATCTTGGCTTTCCCGTTCGCATCCGTAGAATTTTTTTGATTTACTATGCTGCGAAACCCCTTCACCAGCACCCTCCGAAACGGAATGTGCTACTCCTGTGTCGACTAGGCATTGTCCACCCCTACCACATGATTCTCCACAATGGAGAATAGCTTGGTAAATCTATCCCTCAAGGGGGCCGACCCCTGCCACCAGTCTTCCCAGTGTCTGGTGGATTTGCCATTTCACACCTCATGCTTTACACCTAAGCAAAAGAAGTGTTTAACTTTTGGGATGACATTCCAAAACTAAGAGCCCGGATGATGGGAATCCACCAAAAGGTCTTTCACCCGCAAATATTTGCTCCTAATAAGATTTTCCAAATCCACCTGACCATGAGACATATGTTCATCAATTTTGTGCCAATGATGCCCAAGCCCCCCAAGGTGTTTGACTTATACAACGCCAACCATATGACCCAATGGTATTTCCTCTTAGTCCCATTTACTTCCCAATAGAAACACACACGAGGTTTATCCATCTCCTGATGGACTGCGTACCCATGACATGTAGGGTAAGATTCGAGGGGCAAGCATTGATGAGCGTAAGTCTCGCTGTAGAGGAGTTGGATTTTCCCATCCAGGGATCGACTCCCTTATCCACTTTGCTCGTTAGGTGACCGCGATCCACTGCTGTTAGAGCTCTACCAAAAAGTTTGGTAGAACTCCACCAAAAATCCATCCAAACCCAGGGCTTTGTTGTGCTCCATTTGAAATATAGGATCATGCACCTCTTTTTTAGAAAAATGTGCAGTAAGGATCTCATTCTCTTTAGAAGAAAGTTGTGGGATATCTTGAGTAACATCCTCAGATAACAAACTATTGGTTGGTTCTGGTGCCCCAAACAATTTTTTTGTAAACTTTTGTAATGTATACCTTTTGATTGTTTTTCTGCCACAATGTTTCCCTCCTCTTGTTCTAGCTGATTTTTTTCTTCTTCCTATGCTTACCAATAGCAATTAAGTGGAAGTATTTCGTATTATTTTCCCTTTCTTGCACATGTTTAACTTTGACTCTCTGAGTCCATTTGGTTCCCTCATCTCTCCTAAGCTTGATCACATGTTCATTTGCATTCCTTAATGAATCCCGCTCGGCCATACTTAGAGGACCAATTCTTAGCCTTCAAATCTAACTCATCAATAGTTCCTAATAGCCTTTCTTTCTCTCTTTTGTATTTACCATTAAGATTTTTGCCCATCCCTTCAGAAACCGACATGGGTGGCATATCTTATTTTGCCAACCATATCGTAGAAACCTTCATGGTGTAACCAATATATAGTCCAAAGGAGAAAAAAATCTCATTACCTAAATGAGTCTTAACTCTAGAATCAGTTAGCTCTTCCTACCTAAAGAAACAAATCTAGTGATCCAAAATCCAATTTGACTCACGGGTGTGTATGAACCTATTGTTTAAAAATACATTTCAAAATGTAAAAAAATAGAAACCAATATTCACATGTACATCTAGACATTTTACTCAAGTTTTACGGGAAAAAGAACATTTTTGTGTCCCAAATAAAAAACAAATTTCAATACTCCAACACGACTACTCGGGGACATATTTTTGGTCTTTTTATACAAACCACATAAAATATCACTTTTCCCAAAAAATTATGTATGAACACAGAATGTCCGGATATAAAAGAAATTTTTAATTTTTATTTTATTTTGACATTTTTAATTTGTTTTATACATTTTTCATAATAGGTTTATTTGCACATGGAAACCAAAACACCACCTCATGTTCACTTGTTTTTTAACTTCTTTATTTTTGACAAAGAGCATATATTAATATCATGGAGATACCAATTACACCAAAAATTTGCAACAATGCATGCCCTGGCGGCCTTACGAATGCACACAACACAGAAAATAGGAAGAAGAGTTAAAAAAGTCCCGCTACAACAAATATTCCTTGTAGCAATGATACTAACACCACGAGAACAACACTACTTTAAACACTCCAATAGTGACGCCTTCATGAAGGAAATGGTCCACAAACGTCATCGTCGCCCGATTAAGGATCATAGGTTTTTTACCCTGGAGAAAGTCCTCGCTTAAAAAAAATGCCTTCAACAAGTCTATTACCAGACACAACCGATTAAGGCCAGACGTTTTATTTTCATCCTTCAAGAAATTGCATGATTAGTTTATTTCACCCGGGTGCCATGTGGAACTATGGCATCCTAGAAGTCATTTTCCGTTCATGTACTTATTTGAACCAAACCAGGCCATAGCCGATCGAAGAGCGAGCTGGTTTACTGAATCCACGCCCCCCCAGCCAATAAAACACCCTACCAACTCCATCCCCTTCCTCCTCCCTCCCTCCCCACGCCCCATCTACATGATACGATCCTAAAGAAAGCTGCTAAAACCTAAAGCTGGTGGAAAGCTGCCTCCCCCTCTCCCTTTGGTGTTGTCCGCGCTGCAGCAAAGCCAAAAAAAAAACAACGCTGCTCCATAGAGCCATAGACCTTTTCCTTCCCTTCTCGATTCCAAGCTGTATTCACATCTCCCCGTCCCCTTTTTGTTTACGTTTATGTTTATCCTTCGTCTCCGGCCACCTCCTGCTAGCTAGCTAGAGACCTCTTTCCCGCTAGCTTATATAGAGACCTGTCGATTCCGGTGATCCATTCCCATGGCCTAGCTAGAGTGGTGATCGATCACGAGCAAGAATACTCGGATACACACAGATTCATCAGAGGGGCTTAATCTCCTGCCTTGTGTTTGATTAGGTGGTCCACCATGTTGAGTACTTCGTGCGCGCTGGCGGCCGTGCCGCCTCCCGAGGCGGCCGTTGGGCCACCTGAGCCGTTCCGGTCGACGCAGATCGCCAACGGCAGCGCCGCCGCGAAGAGGAAGCGGCGGCCAGCGGGCACTCCTGGTAAGTGTAGAGTCGAGCTAGAGCGTGTACACATCCAATGACAATGTCATTTTCTTACGTAGGGGAAATTTAAGGCGAAACCTTTCAGTTCTTGCACAACTGGTTAGGGATCTGCTTGTTAACACGGAGATGCATGTATGGGTTGGTTGCGCAATGCAGATCCAGACGCGGAGGTGGTGTCTCTGTCGCCGCGGACGCTGCTGGAGTCTGACCGGTACGTGTGCGAGATCTGCAACCAGGGGTTCCAGCGTGACCAGAACCTTCAGATGCACCGGCGGCGGCACAAGGTGCCGTGGAAGCTGCTGAAGCGGGAGGCCGGCGAGTCGGCGCGGAAGCGGGTGTTCGTGTGCCCCGAGCCGACGTGCCTCCACCACGACCCCGCGCACGCCCTGGGCGACCTCGTCGGCATCAAGAAGCACTTCCGGCGGAAGCACAGCGGCCACCGGCAGTGGGCCTGCTCCCGCTGCTCCAAGGCCTACGCCGTCCACTCCGACTACAAGGCGCACGTCAAGACCTGCGGCACCCGCGGCCACACCTGCGACTGCGGCCGCGTCTTCTCCCGGTAAGCAGCACACTTATACTCCATTTCCGTCGATCGCTAGCTGCATTCTTTTACTCCATTCATTGATTAATGTATTTTGATGTTGTATTTACTAGTAGTAGTAGTAGTATCTTAGTACTAATACGAGCGGAATCTTTTGCTAGATTTGGCAAACTGAGCTCAGAAAGGCGTCATGATTTTTGGGTGATTTTTCTCTTTTGTTGGGCCACTTTGTCTGCGTAGGCCGGCATTGGGCCTGACAGTATATTGTGTCATCAATAGGGGGAGATGGGAAAGGACAGGCAGACAGGCACAATTCCCGAGGGCAGCTAGTGCATGCGTGTATGCGTACGTACGTACTCCTACGTTGGTTGCTTGTGCATTTGTTTCTGCTGCCGGCCGCGACTGTACTAGCCTAGCTACTACTACTCCGTTTGGTTCTTCCTTTGCAGATCTCCACTTAATGCAAGGCCACCGTCCACGACCACGAGCTAGCTAGCTCAGTGGCCTGACAGATTCGCAAAACCCCCTGGCTGAACGCCGCCTTGGCTTCTCGATCTCCATGCGTTTGCGTGCCACACCGAGCCTGGCCGTGCGTGTGTAAGTGGTTGTAACATGACATGATGCGTCGTCCCGTGTGCAGGGTGGAGAGCTTTATCGAGCACCAGGACATGTGCGATGCCAGCCGGCCCCTGGGCGACACCACGTCCTCGTCACCGGGCCGTGGAGGCGCCGGCAGGGTGCTAGGTGCGCCAGCTGCAGCTTCCACCTCGCAGCAGCGGCTACATGCGACGTCTCTCTCGCGGACGGCGTCCAGTACCAGCCCATCTAGCGGCGGCGAGCTCGTGGGGAGCCCGGTGGCCTGGCCTAGCCCGGCAACGGCAAGCCCCATCGCTGCGAACGTGGCAGCATTTCAGCGGCTCTTCGACCCCGCCTTGTCATCATCTCTGATGCTCTCCGAACGCCGCGGCGCCGGCGCCCACAACCTGGAGCTGCAGCTCATGCCGCCGCGCGGTGGCGGAGCGGCTCCCGGCACGTACCTTCCCTCGCCGCGTTCGCCTGCCGTTGCTCATGCTCCGCGACTGGGCGCCGACGCGGTGCGG